>OZ025241.1:83613043-83975543 GCA_964019155.1 Osedax fenrisi | reverse complement strand
CTACTTTTAGATTAATCAAAGTATTCTACATACATGAAGCTCTAAAAAAAATTTCAAAATAGTAGTAAGTTTTACCTATATTGTGGAAATATATAAATAAGAATAGCTAATACTACTAAAGATTTTCCAAAGGAAAGATATTGCACTCCCTATCTATCTCTAGTACCTTTAAAAATGTAAATTTAAAATGAATCTGACCATTAACACTAGATGGCGAAAAAGTATATGAAATATTATAACATGTGATATTTTAATTAAGAAATTAAGAAATTACTATACATATAGAAAATTCTTAATATCTGACTAATATATAATACCGCTAGATGGCTATATCGAATTATTAGGTTACACAAATATACACAAGTGCAATATCTTTCCTTTGGAAAATCTTTGATACTACTATATATATATAATAGGTACATGATAATATATATAATGAACTAATAATATTATAGCTAGTAATACTAAAATATTTATAATATGATTATATAATGGATAAAATGAGATAAATATAATATAACATATTTATATGTTAAATACATTTTAAAAATTTAATTGAATATTTCAGCTTTATGATTAAAATGCATATTTAAAGCAGTAATAATTTATTTTGTAATACATCATTTTAAAGATAATTAATTATATTGAATACTGGTATTCAAAGTAGATACTTTACTAAAAAAACAGAGTACTTATATTAACATAACTCAATTCTCGTTGAAAGTTGTAATATAAATATAAGTAAATTATATAATATATACATTCATTTTATCACAACATTTTTATAATTATTCTAATAACAATATTTGTACTCAAAAATTTTTTGTATGTTTTTAAGATTTTAAAGAAATATGAGCAAATTACTTATATTAGTTAAATTATGAAGGAAATTTACTCATGAGTACATATTCTTTTGAATTATAGATTTAAGATAATAAATGTGAAACAAATTAATTAAAATATATAGTTAGTATTCTATAAATATGTAAT
This sequence comes from Osedax fenrisi, assembly GCA_964019155.1. NCBI lineage: Eukaryota > Metazoa > Annelida > Polychaeta > Sabellida > Siboglinidae > Osedax > Osedax fenrisi. The sequence continues at coordinate 83,974,553 of OZ025241.1, read as the reverse complement.
TTTACCCATATTTTACATGTAAACAAGCAAAGAAGTACCCCATCCTTAATGGTGGTACTTTGAACTATTAAAATTCTTAATGCGACTTAATGGTTATTATTATTTTGTACTATTCTAAATATATATTCATTACATATAATTATGTCATAATTAAATGTATTGTAATATCAGAAATGTAATGTAAAAATATATTATTTGTTACCATCTCTAAATCTGCGTTCACACCATACATCTTGATATCGGCCCGTTTTTAAATACTTATATACTCCATTGAAATAAATTTCCCTAGTCTATCCTAAATATTTAATTGTTAGCACTATATATTCACTGTTACCCCCTACAGATTGTGATCTACCGGCAAGCTGAGATACAGAGCGGAGACTGTGACCTGACCTCTGTACACCAGGTGCTGTCTAACATCACCTCTGACCTTCCGTTTGACAACCTGTTATCAAACGCTACACTATTGATGAAACGCTTCCCTCCCAAGTCAATCCGGGCCGAAGTGCAATCCCTAGTTAAACAGTTAGATGATGACCGCGGCGGTCAAACTGTTGACCAGTACATTAGGACTAAGTCAGACGTAGTTCTAGCCAGTAGTAGTGCTAACCCCCCCAATAAATAATAATATTGGAAACATTAGTTTTGTTTATTGACATTATTTATATATATACATTAATAATTCTGTTATTTCTTTATTAATCTATGAAAAAATATAGTCGTATTCGAAGTAATATTTAAGGTTCATTTCTACTATATATTGATGAGTTAGCATCTCTAACATATTTGTGCTCTCTATTGTAGAAGAGAAGAGGAATTAATGGAACACAGGAGAAAGGTTGAGGAATGTAGAAAGAGAATGCAAGACAGAATCAAAGCTAGAGAAGCTGCTGCTGCCGCTAGTCATATTACTAGATTTACACTACGTAACATGTCCATATTTGGACTTTCCGTTGTGGTGTTACTCTCAATATGGTACAACAAATTTACTTTTCAATCGATTAAGAATTAATTTATTATATATTGTGTATTAATAATCATACACTTGGAATCATTATCTGTTATCGTTACTACTATTCTATTCACTATTCACAAATATTATCTTCATACTTTGCCATAATTATCACCCTTCCATTATTTTATTAGGAAAAAATAATCAGTATTCATTGTTTACGTTATTACTATTATATTAATAGTTATAATACCCAGTTATTATTGCTACTTATTACTTTTAACTAATTATATAAATTTGAATTTATTTTTATTGTGATATATACTACTATATTTATTAATAATAAATAATATTATTTAATTTTTCATTTATTTCATCATATGATTATTATATGTGTATTAATATTATATATATATATATATATATATATATATATATATATATATATCTATATATATATATAAATAATATACATAAATATAATTGAATGTACATAAGTTTATTAATACATTAACAAAACATATCAACAAAATGTATTAATTTATAAACATAAATAATATTTACATTATACAGCATTGATATTCGGTGTGGGTGGGGGGAAGGATAAATTCTACGTTTCCCTAGTTCCTCTTATATCGCCAGTCTTAATTTGCTGCAATTATTTCAGTAATGTTAATATACATTGCGTTACTATACTATTAGCGTGTACAAACTTTATCTAATTCTTCTTTGGTTGTTCTTTCTAGTTCTCGGATATCTTGCATAGTTAATCCGTACCATTCATCCATCCAACAGAACAGTTCCCTGTGGAAGCTTAGGAACAATCGTCTCTCTGCCTATCATAAAGGGAAGACTGATGTAATACACGATGGATAAACCATATCATAGAAAACATAGGTCTAATAATTAACTATTAGTAACGGTCTTATAATTAACGTAATATATTTATGACGATCTATAAGGGCCAGCGCAACACCCTGAGTTTAACATGGTGGAGATAGGAAAATCATGTAATACTAAAAATAGATTCAATCTATGTATACTTCAAAATATCAACTAATTTTTTTTATATATTATATAACTAATATTTATCTACAAATATAACTATCGAGTATGAGATTTAGATTATTAAAATTATATTAAAAATGGACTAACATAATAGCTATTTCTAGAAAAAAAAATATGCAAGAAATTTCAATAAAATATAAAAAATATTATATATCATTGAATAATGTATTAGTTTTATATAGTTATATCTGAAGAGTAATATAATATTAATATACTGTGAAATTTCTTGTCATTTGAATAAGTATTTCTATAATCGAAAGTGGTACAAACATAGATGGTAACAGTTTTTTTATTCAGATATATTCATGTTTTAAAAATTAGAGATTAGAAAAAATCATCATATTTATATGAACTATTTTTCAGCTCATTTATAAATACTTATTTATGTCACTTTTAAGTATTTTTGGGCACTGTGCGATTACCATTGTAAAGAGAAATAATCAAATATTATGATTATTATATAAATAATATTTTATTTTTAAAATCAGGGTGTTGCGCTGGCCCTTAAATCTCTTTAAACTGGTCTAGCTTTATGTAGCATAATTATTTACTATTTTTTTTATTCTAAAATATATCTATTTAGTTTTTTTTACATCCACAAAATTAACTATACAAAACATCACTTATACAATCTTAAAATAATTAATTTTATAATAATTATATTATAATACCTAATAATAGAGGGAAAACACTATCGATCTTTATTTGTTGTACTTCTAAATTATTTATTTCGGAGTACAAAAAGTAAACATTGCAGATAGTGAGCAGACATCTGTCCTTGGTAATCAAAAGAGAACTAATAGTACTATAATAAATCAGAATCACAATTTTAATATATTAAACTAGCACATTTGTATTTGAAACTAAATGCATTAATATATTCAAAAATAACCAGTGTAATAGATTTAAAAAGTAGCAATCAATTGTTATATATGAAAATAAACACAGAAATACGTGCATCATTAATTTGATTGGATAACGTGTATTAATAAGATGTGTTTTTACGTTTAATATAATTCGATGAAATGCGACTCAGCCCAAAAATCCTTTAAAGGTGGGCGGGAGTAGGGGCATAATTTGTTGACTTTTTATAGTTAATTATATGTATTACATATCTTCATTAAGAGGATCCCCATAGGATGGCCATTTTGTTGAGTTTACATATATAGAGATAGGGAACGCATTGCCTCTGTTTATTGAGTATTTCTAAACCTATTTATTGAATTTAAAAAATATTTGTGGTTATATAAAAAGGACATTCATATCTATAATTATAGAGACTAACAAATTAAAAATATATTTTTTACAATAGATATAATTATTTTTTTTTCACCAATTTTATAAAATCCAATACATAATAATTATAATTTTTAATATGTGTCCTATAAAATTGTATATATGTTATTTATATATAGAAAAATAAATTAGGCAGATCGCTTCCGTACTTTTATCTAAACACTTTTATCACTTCTATTTATATATGCAAACATAGCAATACAAATTATTCAGAGTAAAATGTATTTGAAAAGTCAATACAACAATAAATACATTCAATAAAATTCAATAAATAAATTATAAAGTAATAGAATTCATAAGCAATACATTCAGCTTATATAAAATCAATATAAGTATATAAATGTAATTTTTATAAAATTGATATATTAGATATACAAATTAGATAATAATTTAGATTTTAATTAAATAAACTATTTTATAATGGTGTGCTATAAAATATTATTTTTATTCTATTTCTAAACTGATATCATAGATATTTTTTTCACAGTTAAAAGCAACAAAATGTGTCTTTCTGGCATGAATATCAATACACAAAGAATGTTTATTTGATATTTTCCGTTGATTGCGTCTCTTTTTAGCCAATGATATCTAGTTATACACACAAGTGATTTATTTATTTATGTTATGCTATTTAATCTATGATCTGTGCTACAATAAATTTAGAAATTATTAAATCTAATAAATAGTAATATAATATTACATATTACAAGTATTTACATAAAATATACATATATATATTTATAAATTTCTTGTCAATTTCATAACATTTCTAATTTGATTACTCTCGTAAAACACTTAATAACTAAAACATTTAAAACAAAAATATTTTAGAATATGATAAATAAAATACAGAACTTGGATAATACATAATAAAAAAATATTGTAAAAATTAAAATATTTAACATATTTTAACTCCAGAGCCTTAAGGGTTCACACCTAATTTTCATCGGCAAAATTGCTCGATTACGATGAAAATTGCTAGATAATTGTTTGTAATAAAATGAGCATACATACCAAATCAACTTAAAAACAAAGATTTATAATATAAGTATATTATGATGTAATACTTTAATACTATACTTTAATCATACTTTATTGATAAATTGGAAAATAAATGGAACATATCATTCCACCGCAATTTCGCAGATGAAAATTGCTCGATAATTTCCGATGCAAATTCAGTGTGAACCCCCTTTACTAAATAACATATCATCAATCAATATTATATATTAAACTTTTTTTTTTTACGATTTAACTAATTTATTCATTTAATACAATTAAATATCTTTAAAATATTGAAGATTTTAATAACTTTCATAAAATGTATTATAGTTATAGGGTTTTTAATGTTGATATGCATGACAACAATAAAGTTACAAGAAAATCGAATTCAAAGTAAATAGTTATTTTGATGGTAAATTGATGGTCATTTATTTATATATAGATAATACAAATTATAAATATATATACACATATTTTATATATATATATATATATATATATATAATAAATTGTTTATAAAATATAAATACTATAAAAATCATAAAATATAAAGAAATACTATTTGTAAAGATCATATTTATATACTATTTATTGATTTATCTAAACATCTTTGAGTATCTGTTATTTAGTTCATATATATAATAAATTGTTTATAAAATATAAATACTATAAAAATCATAAAATATAAAGAAATACTATTTGTAAAGATCATATTTATATACTATTTATCGATTTATCTAAACATCTTTGAGTATCTGTTATTTAGTTCATTATTGAATTACTTTTTCCTTCTAGACATAGTAATAATGTATTAATAAGATATAGTAATAATAGATCGTAATGTAAAAATAGATAAAATAAAATGTTGATATAATAATAATAAATAGTAAACTGAAATGAATCAGAAAATGTAGGTATAAACGAGCACGAATAAGTTTGAATATTCATTGGCTACTGTATGCCATGTAGCGTCACCTATATTATATAGGCTATATATACATATATTCATTAATTCAACTTATAAATAAACAATATAATATGCCAGTTGAGAATAGTTATCAAATTGTTTCAATCGATTCAGTATTCACAATATTATCATATAATCATTATTCTTATAATTTTAAATATTTTGAAAAATAGAGTATAAAACATAATTTATTTGATGATTTTATAAAATTTTGTAATTGTACATATGTAAAAGTATCAATTAAACACTAGAATATGTGTGTCTGATGTGTGGCTGATGTGTGGCTGCACTTACCCCGGTAATGAATTTCTCAATTCTTCCTTGTAATCCAAACCACTTGAATTCGATTGTGACGAGTTTGTAGCAGCACATCACTGGCGACACAGACTCCTGAGGTGAGGTGAGGAAGTGGTCATGTTAAGGTAATCACATAGCTTTACTGAGTGTAATAACTAGCAGTAGTAATAGTTATACTGGTAGTGGTAGCTGGTAGTAGTAGTAGTAGTAGTAGTGATAGTTATGCTGGTAGTAGTAGTAGTAGTAGTAGTAGTAGTAGTAGTAGTAGTAGTAGTAGTAGTAGTAGTTATGCTGGTAGTAGTAGTAGTAGTAGTAGTAGTAGTAGTAGTAGTAGTAGTAGTAGTAGTAGTAGTAGTAGTAGTAGTAGTAGTAGTAGTAGTAGTAGTAGTAGTAGTAGTAGTAGTAGTAGTAGTAGTAGTAGTAGTAGTAGTAGTAGTAGTAGTAGTAGTAGTAGTAGTAGTAGTAGTAGTAGTAGTAGTAGTAGTAGTAGTAGTAGTAGTAGTAGTAGTAGTAGTAGTAGTAGTAGTAGTAGTAGTAGTAGTAGTAGTAGTAGTAGTAGTAGTAGTAGTAGTAGTAGTAGTAGTAGTAGTAGTAGTAGTAGTAGTAGTAGTAGTAGTAGTAGTAGTAGTAGTAGTAGTAGTAGTAGTAGTAGTAGTAGTAGTAGTAGTAGTAGTAGTAGTAGTAGTAGTAGTAGTAGTAGTAGTAGTAGTAGTAGTAGTAGTAGTAGTAGTAGTAGTAGTAGTAGTAGCAGTAGTAGTAGTAGTAAGGTAGTACTAGTAGTAGTCAGGTGGTACTAGAGGTAGTCAGGTAGTAGTCAGGTAGTACTTACTGTCCAGCCGGGACCTAAAGGACCTCGCCCCGTCTTCTTAGAGCTGACCTTAGCGGGGTCAGAAGCCGCATTGTAATCCTGCATGTGATGATCATACATTAAGATACATAGATTAGCTTGCATAACAACATAATCAACGATTGATCTATTGATAAATAATGCATACTATGAAGGCAGATGAGTAGAATTATACATACATGACCTACATTTCTAATTAGTATAACTATTATTAATATACGTGTTATACTTATAAATGATATATTAATTTAGATATTGTATATAAAAATAGAAAATATTATATTTAATCAATTACTGTGATAATAATATATATATATATATATCAATGAAACAAGATAGTTGGTATATGATTTTTAATAACTGCATTCTATATTTATACACATTTAAAAAATATAAAACATTATATATTATGTATATTGAAATAATATGTCAATGGGCTATGACTGAAATTATCTATAATTACAAATATAAAGAAATTCAATAAATGTAAGGCATAAAATATCAATTATTTAGAACAAATAATAAAAACATTTAAATTTAAAATTAAAATTTACTCTTTTTAAATACATAGATGAATAAACTTATATATATATTATATAAACTTGTAGTTTTATTAAAGGGGTTTCACACAAACTCTAACGCAATTATTAACTCTAATTATTAGAGGTTAAAATTTAACTATAATATTTAAATTTCCGTAAAAGGGTTTTAACCTAATTATTAGAATTAATAATTGTGTTCGAGTTGATGTGAAACCCCTTTTACAGATAAGCATTTATTTTATTTTAAATATTGGATCAAAATATTAGAGTTAAACTTTAACCTCTAGTTATTAGAGTTTATAATTGCATTCGAGTTGGTGTGAAACCCCTTTTATACATTTTAAAAGTATGCCATTTAATGATAAAGAATATATTGATAAATACCAAAATAATCCTGATTAAATAATTAAGCTTTCTTAACACAGAATCACCTATTGTATAAGAGAAATCATCATAATGGATGCAAGTAATATTGATTAGAAGAGTTCCATTAACACAATACGATAATTTTGTATGCAATATTTGATATATAATTCTAATTTCTTTTTTATTATTAGCTACTTTATATATCTATAAATATTCAAAAAAAATTATTTAATTATTTAGTTTTTATATATATATAAATTTAAAACTAGCTATTTTTATAATTTTTAAAACAAAATATATGCTAATATCAAATTCATATTTAATAAAATAGCTATAAATTATTACATTGATAAAAATTTTCTATACATATAATATATATTTGTAAAAAATAATATAATGTTAAAAATTTATTAAAAAATATGCTATATTATATATGCACTATTTGTTAACGACTTACATGTACATTAAGGGTGATCATTTGATAACATTTTTTTTTTATCAGATATTCTAAGGTAAAGGAAGATGTTTTAAGACACATGCAAAAAAAATTATTCAATTTGAGCTCATATTGACGACGCGACAGACCGCTAAAAATTAGTACAAAATTACATTGAAAAGTATTATAGAAAAATACATTATAACACAAAATATACGCAAATATATGAAAATGGTTGATGCAACTTAATTCTTTAAAAAAAATTATCACTAGCTCTCATTCTAGTATATATGATATCTGTTTTCTAAAAAATATCATAAAAAGTGAGAAAACAAATTTTGGTTTATTTTTTATACCTTTTTGAAAAAATCTTGATTTTTCACAAAAAATATAGTAAAAATGGTATAAATATTATATTTTAATTTTACCTTTTAGATTATAGACATATAAATAAATTGTAAAAAAAAAAATTTGTTAATATATTAGAATTTAAAAAAAAATCCAAGAAATTTCGTTTATTATATTTATAGGAATAAAAATTAAACACTTTAACTTTTTTTATTTTCCATAAATATCACATTTAATCTATGTGCTGTTAAAATTTCATAATACAAAAAAAATAATTAGTAGGTTAAAAGTCACTTTTTAGTAATTTTTAAAATTTCCCATGTTAAATTTCGTATTCTCTATGTTAAACTTCTAGGAATTATTGCGAGCCCTAGGATGGTCAAAAATTAATAAAAATTGTTTTGACTTATTTTTATATATTATTTTATAAGTTCCGAGTTGACAAGTATTGGAGGACCCATATTCAGCTGAATGATCACTCTTAATGTACATCCACTAAATATAAATTATTCAAAATATTTACATTATCGAATTTGTTATGAAATTTTACAAATATTTACTATAAATTATTATTATTATATGATATTAATATATTATAAATAAATAGTTCATATCCAGAGTTCATAAGGTTTATTATTAATAATAAAAATATATTTGATCTATTTGTAAAGCGTCATATCTACTATTATTTATTTTATAATTCGATTACTTATCGATTTAACCATAGTGATTCATATAGAATTTAGTTACATTACTATCTATATCTATATAATAAACTTAAAAACTTAAAATCATATAAGTTTTAGAAAATAAATTTATTTATCTATTATTATTTAGCTTGCAGATTTATATGTAAATTATATATATATATATATTATAGATATATTTGATCAATTGAATATGTAATAATAGTTGTTATGTTATGAAACACTATGCAAGCAATACTTGCCTATTTAGACAACCTTGGCATCAATGTGATCCTGCGAGATATCGATCATTTCCACGTCTCTCTTCTTTAAGATGTCGGGTTTAAGTCGATGTGCCTGTACAGGTGACGACATTAAGTTTAAGATTAGTGAAAGTGACCTCAATTAGGATACTTGTATGCATACAACATAAGGAGACAATTAATTGGTTGACACACAGTGTGGATTACACCTGCTATTTTTATATGATGATTATATAATTAAGGTATACAGTTACATTTCAGTAAAGTATAGCTGGTGTGTCTGTGTGTGTATACTATAGGTGTATTGTTTGTGAAGTAACATTACTTCATTGTACACAATCCTTCACAGGTACAAACATTTGTAGTTTTTCCATTGTCTGGTAGATGTATTGTCTCGATACTTATTTTGAAGCCCCCTTTCATGTATTCTGGATTCTGTGTGTGTTACAATAGGTTTAGATATTATTCGACTATAGTGCAGTAATATTTAGTTTATTTTGTTAATAAATACATGAAAAATTAGCTATTCTTTAGATAAGTTGACAAGTTGATTAATTATATCTCATAAATGATATTAACAGAAGCTCTCAAAAGCTAAAATATGTAATACAGATTATAAATAAATATAGATATTTAACTGGTTTATTTAAATTTATATATATAAGTTTATTTAAATGTCTTGGTTAGAAACTTATAATTAAATAAAAGGGACGGGCGGGCGGATGGAGGAGGGGGTAACTACTAACCGTAATTAGGGTTCTACAGTAGGGATAACTATTCCATGCTGTTTCGTGTATATGCAGGGATCCTGCAGGTGCTAACATTCTTATCCAACCAGGTACCTTACTGTTCAATAGATCAGTGGTTAGTGAGTGTGGTAGACATGATGGTTAGGTAGACATAGGGTGAGGTGGACAATAGGATAAGGTATAGATTTGTGAGTGAGAAAAGAGTATTGATTATATTCAGGACATAATATCACTTGTCCTCACAATTCTTACATAAGCACGCACACACACACGCGCACACACACACACACACACACACACACACACACACACACACACACACACACACACACACACACACACACACACACACACACACACACACACACACACACACACACACACACACACACACACACACACACACACACACACACACACACACACACACACACACACACACACACACACACACACACACACACACACACACACACACACACACACACACACACACACACACACACACACACACACACACACACACACACACACACACACACATAATTGTGACCACCACTAGTGGCAATGTTTAATAAACATCACAACTATTGATTATTATATTGCGATAATAGTAATAATGATCACAAAATTATGACTCCATAATGGACAGAATTATATAGTAGTAGTAGTAGTAGTAGTAGTAGTAGTAGTAGTAGTAGTAGTAGTAGTAGTAGTAGTAGTAGTAGTAGTAGTAGTAGTAGTAGTAGTAGTAGTAGTAGTAGTAGTAGTAGTAGTAGTAGTAGTAGTAGTAGTAGTAGTAGTAGTAGTAGTAGTAGTAGTAGTAGTAGTAGTAGTAGTAGTAGTAGTAGTAGTAGTAGTAGTAGTAGTAGTAGTAGTAGTAGTAGTAGTAGTAGTAGTAGTAGTAGTAGTAGTAGTAGTAGTAGTAGTAGTAGTAGTAGTAGTAGTAGTAGTAGTAGTAGTAGTAGTAGTAGTAGTAGTAGTAGTAGTAGTAGTAGTAGTAGTAGTAGTAGTAGTAGTAGTAGTAGTAGTAGTAGTAGTAGTAGTAGTAGTAGTAGTAGTAGTAGTAGTAGTAGTAGTAGTAGTAGTAGTAGTAGTAGTAGTAGTAGTAGTAGTAGTAGTAGTAGTAGTAGTAGTAGTAGTAGTAGTAGTAGTAGTAGTAGTAGTAATAGTGCTAATAATGTGAAAACTACGTGCTCTCATCCTAAAACTAGAATGATCACTCGACCGGAATGTGATGAAGGACATGATGTGCATGTGGATGGCGGCGCCAATAATACACAGCCCCGTATAGACATAGCACGATGCCACTGCTAATTTACATTGTTAGATGATGCTATTACATCATTTTCATCTTCATCATCGAAGAGATTGGCTTGCAAATTAGGCCAAAGTACTTCATAGCAATATCACGTGGTGTGCATACGGATATGTACGTAAATCAATAAAGATGATTAAAAATGACGGTTAGATGTTGCACATCTGAGTGGGTGTATGTGTGTGTGCATGGGTGTATGTGTGTGTGCGTGGGTGTATTGGTGCGTGTATGTATGTATGTATATGTGTGAGTGGGTGTATGCACACACACGGTGAGAGTGTATTATTACTATTGTGGTAGTCTTTTTAAGAACTTATATCACATCTCTGCTTATAACCAAATGAATCTTATATCACTTCAAATAAGCTCTAATGTTAAAGTTTAAGAAATACAGTTTTTAATGAGAGCAGATTATTCGTTATACTCACATGTATAAATCACTTAAAATTTAATATTTCTAAATATTATTTTAAAACATTTTTATGAGTACGGATGGATAAAAACCCAATTACAAAATAAATATATCTAAAACCCGTTATATGTGTTTATTTGTATACATAGGTTCATGTTTATATATGTGGGAGCATAGAGTAAGTGTGAATTTAGTGACATTATTTTACACACTAAACACAATGTTTGTGTACAGTTTTTGTATAAACAATAGTAAATACATACACACACATTGCTATCATATACAATATCTTCATTCAAACATATATATTATATATATATAAGTTATATAATATAACTATAGTAATAATAGTATAGCATCAATCATATCATAGCAATAGTAACGGTTAATTTACATCTATATTTGTATTAGCAACATTGACTACATACTAAGATACATAGAAAGTAGTGTGGCCCGCACATACAAATACATAACAATACATACTTATAAGACATATCTAGTACATGATAATATTATACAAAATGTTAAATAAAATAAGAATAATTATAATGGATTTTAATAGTTTACATATTAGTATATATATATATATATATATATATATAGGTTTATACACACAAACATATATATATATATATATATAGAGTTATAATGGTACGTGTAGAATAGCTTGATATCATCTATAAGAATGTGTAGGAACTGCAAAGGTAAACTCAATTTAAAATAAATCACATTCATTGACTGTGTAAAATAAATCACATTCATTGACTGTGTACTGAATAATCAATTTACCACTACCACTACCACTACCACTACCACTACCACTACCACTACCACTACCACTACCACTACCACTACCACTACCACTACCACTACCACTACCACTACCACTACCACTACCACTACCACTACCACTACCACTACCACTACCACTACCACTACCACTACCACTACCACTACCACTACCACTACCACTACTACTACTACTACTACTACTACTACTACTACTACTACTACTACTACTACTACTACTACTACTACTACTACTACTACTACTACTACTACTACTACTACTACTACTACTACTACTACTACTACTACTACTACTACTACTACTACTACTACTACTACTACTACTACTACTACTACTACTACTACTACTACTACTTCTACTTCTACACATTCCACTACCACTAATACTACTACTAGCACTGACACAATGACCACCACTACTACTAGCGCCACTAGTGACCACCACTACTACTAGCGCCACCACTGTCATCAGGACATATCAATAACGGTAATGATGTAATGCGCAGGCAATGTTCGGAAACACAGAAAATGTGGTGCTAGCTGGGTTACGCGAGGTCACGATTAGATTAATCAATGATCTTAACAACTACTTCTAGAGTTGTTGCTAGCCTAGTATTGTGGACAAGTGTTACAGATCAACACACACACACACACACAAGTTGTAGAAGTTGTGACAGCAGCAGAATAGCAGTGACCAAAGGAACCACGCGTTTATGATTATTAGTTATAATCCTGTAATTATAAAGCATATCATTTATTAGTATTTTATTCAGAATATAATTGATTTATATATGTATACATGTCAATATGTACAAATGCGCATGTACACATGTAAACAGTGGTAGTTATGTGTATAAAGAAAGTGACTCATCAAATTAAAATTCCAACCAGAGATTATATGTGAGGAAGTATAGGATTATAGGAAATATGAGTGTAGAAATTACTAATAATATATGTAATATTTGTAGTTATATATAGTACTATATGTGTATATAGTATTTGATGTGAATACCTTTAATGTGCATTAACTCCTAATGAATTATGCAATATTATTGATGAAAATACAGTTATAATAGAGGAAATAGAGGAAATAGTCTAGTTTGACAGCTATATTTACAGCTATAGTTTATCAATTGAAGACAATGATGATGATGATGATGATAATGATAATTATGATTTATATATGAAATGTTGCATGTAGTTATGTTAAAGTTGATTTGGTATAAATATCCTTTAAATAGAATTCCAAAATCATGATCAATTAATTAAGTAATACAATAATATCATAACAAAATATATGATATTATAATATAAGATATATTATAGTTTATAACCAAATGAATAGTACTGAATTCTGAAATATTTAATAAACAAGAAATGTATGTTATTATCATACCTACATTAAAATTACATGATAAATACATAGGATATAGTGTACAATATATATGAATGTGATTACAAATATGTTAATATATATGTGTATATATATATATATATATATATATATATATATATGAACATTTACTATTCACAATTATCCTTTCTAATTTTATCTTATTACATGATTTTATTGAAGAAAGTTTTACATATGACTACAACAAAGTGACTTATATAGAAGTGGAGCATTATAAATGAAATGCATTCACTGGTAGTAGTATAATAAGCAGTTCTTAATGCTATTAGTTAATATTATTATGAGATTATTTCACTAAATCAGCATAGCTAATGAGTATGTGTGTCTATACATGTGTGTGTGTGTATTTATGTGTATATTTGTGTATGTTTTTGTGTGTTTATGTATGAATTTATTGATAACAATTTAAACTATTCAATGCTATGTTACATTATACAAATAACATAATGAATATTTATGCAAGTTTATGAATGTAATTCAATGCATATTCTAGTATATGCTAACCTAGAGTATATAGTATGACTATATACTACAAGAATAGTAATGTATTTTTATGTATAACATTATATAATTATTTTAGGTTAAACAGTTTATATTATAAAATACATATGTATTTGTTGTATAATATTGAATAGACTTGTATCAAACTTATACTACAAACTAATTAAAGACATTCTCACCCCTATAGTATAATATATCACAAAGGCCTGAGATGCACACACACACACACACACACACACACACACACACACACATACATGTATTGCTGTATTAACATAAATAACCTAGTAGAAATACACCATTAGAAGAGGATGAAATACAACAGGGTATTGTTGCAGTGGACATTCTATTGTAAGAATAAACTTATGTGAGGTAAGGTAAGGTAAAGTAATGCATTTGTACATAAATGTCCAGATATTGTACCCAATTAGGAGTGTTAACATAATAATACTAATTATACTAATAATTATAACTAGATTTTATTGAGAAATATGTAATACTATGATATATATTACATTATGTTACATATAATAATTGACACTAAATGAATATAATATTAGAATAAAAATATACATGATATTAACATGAAAAAAGTAGTATATATATATGTTATATTTGATTTTTTTTTAAATATAGGAATGATTTTTTTATATTGTATATATTTATGGTGAGTTTTCATATAGTATGTCGTGTGTATTTATGTGTTTATGTATATATGTGTGTGTGTGTGTGCAATCCGCCATACTAGCATATGTGACATGTGCTAATTGTATCTTTGACATGTCCTTAAGGATGTGACATATGTTATTATATTTGACATTATTAATTATGATATTCTAGATATTTATATAGAAATAAGAAAAATAACAAAAATGTTGATATTAATTTTATCTGTGTAGTAACGGAATAAGGGGAACTGTTTATAAATAATGTGTGTTATGGTAAATATACATATATAACAATATAGTAATGAATGGCATTTCTACAAACATTTCTAATCAATAGGCTAGTTATGGGAAATCACAGAATACAATACACTGAATTAGTCAAGTATGCCAATCAACAACAACTATGTGTGCACACAGGTTTATTATAAGTGTGTAACTATAGAAACTGCTATTTGTAGTTTGTATTTAATAGTCTAGTAGGGTGTATGGTGCATAACTATATTGAATGCATAGCTAGGGTTTGTTGCTAGTAGGGTGTATGGTGACACTGTACAATACAGTGCACATGATACATCCAGGGTGAACATGTGATGGGATACTAGTAGACATGTTCTGATTAGTATTGTATTATAGCATGTATTATGGTTTTAGTCTAATAGCATAGTCTCGATTCGAAGGGCCATGATATACTATTAGAGTATATCAGGGGCCCTGATATACTATCTAGTTATACTGTAGTTCCATAATAGTTGTTAGTAACATGATATCATATATATATTATAATGTTGGGTATAGAATCAGAAGAGCTGTAGAAGAGGATGAGGTAGTAGTAGTAGTGGGAGCTATTCTCAATAGGAGGTAGTAGTAGTGGGAGCTATTCTCAATAGGAGGTAGTAGTAGTGGGAGCTATTCTCAATAGAAGGTAGTAGTAGTAGTGGGAGCTATTCTCAATAGGAGGTAGTAGTAGTGATAGCTATTCTCAATAGGGGGTAGTAGTAGTAGTGTTAGTTTACCTCACAAGGAGGTAGTAGTAGTAGTGGAAGCTATTCTCAATAGGAGGTAGTAGTAGTAGTAGTGTGAGCTCTCCTCAATAGGTGGTAGTAGTAGTGGTAGCTATTCTCACCAGGAGGTAGTAGTAGTGGGAGCTATTCTCAATAGAAGGTAGTAGTGCGAGCTCTCTTCACCAGGAGGTAGTAGTAGTAGTGGGAGCTATTCTCAATAGGAGGTAGTAGTAGTAGTGGAAGCTATTCTCAATAGGAGGTAGTAGTAGTAGTGTGAGCTATTCTCAATGGAAGGTAGTAGTGTGAGCTCTCCTCACCAGGAGGTAGTAGTAGTGGTAGTAGTGTTAGTTTACCTCGCCAGGTGGTAGATCTTCTTAGTGTACTGGCCGCTGTCAAAGTCGCCGTCGAGTAGCGGGGTCGTAGGTTGCTCTCCTGTGGTCGGAGTGAAAGGCTCATTCTTGATCACCTCTATACCTTCGCCACCGCCCGTCTCTTGTTTAGATTTCTGTGCGACGCTGTATAGTTGTGCTACCTGGTACTGTGAAGGGAGTGAAGGGAGTGAAGGTAGTGAGTGTTAGTGATACTGTGTAGTTGTGCTACCTGACACATGCAGATGGGTGACTACGTATTTGCCTATTGGTTGTATACTGTATAATGTACACTGGACAACTATTGGTTGTCAACCAATAGATAAAATATAAACCTATACAATGTACAGATGCCAACGTCTAAATATATAAATATTCAAGTTGTTATCAGTTATATAGTCATTAAACTCTGAAAGTGCATGCCAAGTCAGTAATTCCATGTAGAAGTTAGTATTGAACCTATTCTCAAATTAAACTATTTACCATGTAATATTAGCATACCTTGTTAATGCACCTATCTAGGAGTTCTATTAGATATTGTTATCATTATTATTATAGTTATTACTGGTAATAGCATACTACTTTTATTGTTAATTATAATACTATAAAGTATATTGTTATCTTTATCATTGTATTATTGTTATTGTTATTGGCACAATTTATATTACAGAAGCTTTTAAACATAAATACAATTCAATATATCAATGTACCTCAAATATATTGAAACTAAGTACAATAAATTAGATATATATATATATATATATAAACTATTATTAAGACTACCCATATTGTATAGGCTAACTTCAGTTATAGATATATAAGGTAATGCACACTCATGGACCTATTAATAATAACTAATGATATTGAATAGCACATCTATGCAGTTCCTCTAATGACTCATGCATGACTCATGCTATTCACATTGTCAATGACCACTAATCACTTGTATATCAACACTTATTCAATCGGTTTAGTATGACAGGAATAGATATTGGTATTTTATATATTATATACACATCTAATTTGCATCTGCAAATGTAACAACATCATAATATAAGTATTTTAACAGCATTGATAATTTATCAATAATATTATTGATATATATATATATATATATATATATATATTCACACATGATTGATATGCAATGAATATAAATGACATAGTTTGTTAATACCATGGCTACGTACACACACACACACACACTAACCTCATCTACTGTCATTGGCATCACCACACGACTGTAAATTGATATTTGAAACATTATTATAATCAATTGTTGATAAATGTATATGCACCTAGAATTGGTGTTGGGTATCAGCTGTATCTATATCATTCTACTTGCTATATTATCACTATATTATATCGAATATATACATAAATTGTGTGAAAGTAGACGAATATTATGATGTGATTTGCTGATATATAAATACATAATGAGCTAGGTACAGCATTTGTTAACTGTGTGTTGCAATTAAAAACATCGGATTGAAAAAGATTATTATTGTTACATATTATTAATAATAATTATTGGTTATTTTTATAAAAGGGTTTATTGTATCATTGGTAGTACATACATATACATATACATTCCTTAACTGAGACCATTTTCTCTTTTCATGACATATAATAGGTTCTTATAATAATTTTGTATATTTTAATATACGCAATCAAAATATATATGTTTATTTCAAATGAATGATAAATATTAAATAAAATATAAATTATTATTCAAACTATGCAAATGATCATAACATTGGTCATGCTATTTGATCTTATACATTTCTTCAATAAATTACATACAAATGATATAAATATTAGAATTTTTGTTATCATATAACTTTGATATAAATACAATATTAAAATAAGAAGATAGTATGGCTAAATTTATTTTTGTAATTTAATACAAATAATTATATGCAAATAATAATCACAAACTATATTTATATTTAAACTTACTAAAAATAAGTTTCATAAATTTACCTAAAATAATTCATTAAATATACATTAATTATAATTTAAGCTAATTTCATATATTTATTAATCTAATATACAAATATATTCTTGAAGTCCTTTCAAGGAACTTAGATAAAGTATTCACTTATAACCATATGGCTCTAATGACCCTTCGAAGCCGATATAATTTTAAGTCATCTAGGGTTTTAACGAGAGCCAATCATTTATTTATACACAATTATATAAGATCACTTTTAAATATTATTTGTGGACCTATCTTATTTTTCCGGACTGGGGTTAAACCCGTGTCCTACAACCTGTTTATAATAAAGACAGTAGTAATTAAGAAATAATGATTTTAAAAATTAGATACATTAAAAATGATACTATATAGGATTATAGAATCATTATTATAATATATCATTTCATAATAAATAGCAATATATGTTGATGAATATGGTGATTATTTTTATAATAATCATATTTATTATCATATAATCAGGGTTACCATTTATGTAGATTTTATTTTTTGGATATTAAATATTTATTTAATAATGACTCTTATTTTTCTGCTAAAGTTATATATTTATTATTGTTTGATCAATATATCATATTTAATATATGAATAATCATATAGCCCTGAAGTATTCAATGAAATTAAATTGTATTATGTTATGATGAACACAACCAAATAGCATAATACCACATTAAAACTATTAGCTTAAATTATGGGTTTTTAAGTTCTTGCCATCTTTGCATATTAATAAGTTTGATAAATTGTTTATCATAAACAACACGACATTAACATTATGACTCATAATAATTAATTGTTTAATTTTGTATTATTGCTAATTTATATACACTATTTTAGTGACTATACTTATCTATATATAATTATTATGTATAATAATGCATATTTATATATATATATATATATATATATATGTATATATATAATAATAATACATATTTATATATATAATATAGATACATTATTATAATGATTATAATAATGATTATTTATCTGATAAAATTATGTATTAAATATCACTGATATTTGTATCATATAATGTAGTTTATAGTATGCTAATTATCACCTATACATTGTATATACATATAAATTATATGATAGAAATAAATGCCAAATACGTATAAATAATTATTATAATATATCAAAATAAATTTAAAAGTAGATTATAGATTTAAGATTATTTATTAACATTTTTAAAATGTATTTATTTTATTAATTTAGTGATTACAAATTATTATTGATACGTATTACTATATGTAATATAAATATGGTATTAATAATATATGTACATAAATACTAATATTTAAAAAGTATATAAATTATTAATAGAACATGATTCATATTAATTTTAAAAGATTATATATTTAAAAAATGTCAAGAACAAGTGCTTGCCAATGGTAAATATTTAATTCCATATATAAATATTCAAAATTAACTATATAAATATGAATATATAGACATAGTTTTGAATATTAAAATATTTATAAAAATATTTTATAATATAATATATAAATTTAATTATATATTGAATACTAACAACTCCTTTATAATCATTATTAAATTTAATTATTTAAAATAGTATGTTTACTAGGCGGTATATTGGAAATGTAATTTACGTCACACCTCCAGATTTGTCAAATCCCGGATGCAAAGGGATATTTCTTTTATAATTTAAGCTTATTTAATTTATAATCGAATTACTTGCATTAAAATAAATTATTCTATCAATTTAGAACTATATATTTAATATATTATAAATTATTATATGCATTTTATATAAAATAAACAGATTATAAAATCTATTTACCAATAATTTTATTTATAAATAAATTTTCAAATATTTAAATTTTGTAATTATATAAATGCAAATAATATCTATATTAATTTACTACTAATTCTATAATATTATATCTATTAAACATAATAGACATTTTCAAATAATTGTTCGTTCAAAATTGTAAAATATGTTATGTTTACTGTAATAATGTTATTTATATTAATATTATAATTTATATTCAATAAATTTGAGAGCGATATTAAAAAATAATATTTTAATATATAACAATAGAATATGAGTATACAAAATACTACATATATGAATTACATCACAATATAGTTATTGTTAAACATTGAGATTAAATATTATCAAATAATATATATTACATATATTTTAATAATCATAATACACATCTATATTATCTATAATAACTTATTAAATAAGTAAATAACTTATTTAATAAGTTATTTATTAAATAACAGAGTTACCCCGCGGGTACTCGCTAAACATACATAATATACTATAGTAACTCAGGCTCCGGATACATTTTAATATTCATAAAATATATCGTATTATTAATATATAAGCTAATTCTCCAAAATATTTACCTAGATTATCTAGTAGATATGCGCAAGTAAATTAATTCTCAGACCATCTTAATATTCATATTAAATATTTAAATTATATTATAATATGATATTTACTGTCATATTATAGTATGTATATAGAACCTTGTATGTCAGTATATCTTCTGAGAGTCTACTCCGTTCAGCAAGTAGTCAGCTATTAGTTTAGTAATAGGTATAATGCGTTAAGTTTGATAGCTAAGTAAACTTTACTGTAAAGAGTGCTTTATTTAGTATAATATAGTAGGCGTGTCCTAAGACAATCTTTGGTTATATCCTCAACGTTTAATATTAGTATGATATAGTAACCATTAGAGTAAATATTAATTTAACAGTTACTATAATATTGTATTAATTAAATAGTATAATCCTAGTACAATTTAATTGATAAGAATAACCGTCCACCAGTGCACTTACTTTAACCTTATATTTCTCCAAAATAAACTTCATATTCATTCCCTCTGTATAATTACTTCTCTTTAAATCTCTATAAATATCATGCGTTATTTATACCCACACACGATAAGACTTAGCATTGAATACAAACTATGATGTATATGAATCAGCGCGTATGCTCGGATGAAGTGAACCTGTATGAAGATAGCTATCATCACCCTAATCTAATATTACTAACAGCAGTCTGGTATCGGCAGATCATTTTGTGTATCCATATAATGCTAAGGGATACATTTAATATTTAAATATAACGAATACCAATATTATTTCACTATTCGAATTAACATTACTGCCTTTATCAATATTATCGACTAGTTTAGCACCATTATAGACTGCGTTCAGGAGTGTTATTACTACATACATATATACACTATACATTA
This sequence comes from Osedax fenrisi, assembly GCA_964019155.1. NCBI lineage: Eukaryota > Metazoa > Annelida > Polychaeta > Sabellida > Siboglinidae > Osedax > Osedax fenrisi. Next base: position 83,953,016 of record OZ025241.1, on the reverse strand, counting down.
CCATAGTACGAGTCCCGGTGGATATGGGGAAAATGTATAATATCAATAGCAATATTACATAATTTAATGAGATAATCACAATTATAGAGATATACAATTGTATCGGTTACCATCACCACCTACTTTGTGTAACGTATCTATGACACGAGATGTATACACTGTACAGTAGACCGGTTCGTACTAAATTTTTTTTCGCAATTTTATAAACCTTCACATCTGTGACAATTATGTATGCTATGATGAATAAGTGTTTAAAATTTCAGACCTATATCTTAAATATTGTTATGTCACGAGACCTTTTTATTTTAACATTGAATACATACAAAAGTTAACATGGGGGAGATATAGAAATAAGTTTTATTCAATTTTTATAAAATTGGATGATTTTTTTTAAGCCAACTATGGATATATCCTAGAAACATATATAACAAGTAGTATTAACAGTACAAAATATTTTTCATAACAATCTAGATGCCCAAATTTTATAAAATAATTTTAGTCAAAAAAAATATCTAAAAATAGTATAATTTAATATAAATAAATTATTACAATTTAATTTAAAAAATTAAAATATATAATTTATAGATAATAATAATACAATTCAAATTAATTATTAAAAAATTAAAAATTATTTTTAGAAAAAAAATTAACATCATTTTAAAATTTTTTTGGATTTTTATTTGAAATATGAAATACAAAATATATTTACATATTTTTTTATTTTTTTTATTTTATTTGTATAAAGGACATTTATATCTAACTCATATCCACAATTCAATACAATTTGATCACTCAAATTTATGTAAAGTATAATTATATATATTAATTTAAAAAAATTAATTATTTTTTTGAATTATTTTGAAATAAATACTTTGTAAAATGGTGTATTTTCTCGAGTTTTAGGAGACATTAATATTGGTAATTTGTAGATATAAAAATGAAATATAGATATTATATTAATAATAAATATAAATAATGGTATATATTATATTAATTCATTAAATATAATACAAATACATAATTAATTTTAAATATTAATTTAAATATTTGTAAACATCAAAGATAATAAGATGGCGTCATTACTATTATACATGGAATATTATACATTTTATCTTAAAATAATAATTTATATTTCAAACTTTAAATGCTTCGTGACCAAAGGTAACTATTTTTTTATAAAAATTGTTAATACATATTATACTAAAATATAGATATGTATTATATTTTATATGAAGGATTAAAAATTGAATCGAACGAACCGGTCTACTATATAGTATACAATCATTTATTCGCGGTCTAATGATTTATTAAGATATGCCCACTTTGAATTGGTCATATTTATAATTTTCTTTGTTATTTACATACAATTTATTTAAATTTGTCATATAATATACAATCAAACATATAATTAACCTATAAACTAATTTATTACATTTAATGTTTAATATTTATAATCAATATATGATAAAATAATTACTTTTAGATTCGTTAAATACTTAGATATTTCAATATTAATTTAAAATTATTTTCAAATTATAAATTCGAATACCACATAATTTATATACATTGTAATTTTATTTATATAATTATGTGCATAAGTATAGAGTATATAATTTGTGAAATATTAGATTGTGACATTTTTTTATTATGATCAACAAATAGCTACAAGAATGAGATTTTTATATTGATGCTATTATAATAATATTATTATCATTGGATTGCTTATTATATTCAATTATGTAAGTCATATTATAGTTTTTTTAATTTGTATTAAAACATAAGTTATTATCAAAAATGTGGTACAATTTGATTTCTTAAATTTTGTTATGAATTATAATTATTAATTATAAAAAATTTAATTTATAACAAAAAATATGCATAATGTTTACTAAATTAAAAATGATTTGATACCTATTTCTAAATAATATTATTAATAAATTTATGCATACATTTAATATATCTATTGTAATACATACAATAATATGATTTTAAAATTCAATTTTATCTGGTTTTTATTTACCAGTCAACATATTATTTATATCTATGATATAATTAAACACTCATTTTCCTATTCAGTGGGTGAAGTGACATATTACAATTTACATATGCTTAGGCTTTACATTACATAGGCGATCGTCTATAATGGGCTTTGCTACTACTAAAGGATTGTGTTCATTCATATTTTAATGTATGATCTGCTAGTGAAATTTCATCTGTTTTAATCCACTAACTATTAAAATATTGAGAAATAATACCCAAGTATTACAGTTTGGTCATACATATCATGTAAAATATCAATACAATATATATATATACACAAAATTCTGTAAATCATTTTCTAATGGCCAGTTTTAGTAAACACAATCGACATCATTTCAATCTCATTAATTTAGTAAACAATGCTTACTAAGCGTCTATGAATATCGGTCTCTCTCATACTTACGATCGATTCATAACGTCCGACTTAATGACTTACTCCTTACTATTACGAGTTAACGCGCTACAACGCCTCAATAGTAGAATACATCGCCACCGCTAAACTATACGATTCATAAGCTATGATTCATAACCCACCGAATAGTAACGCGCCGATGGTCATCTCTCTTCTGAACTCGCGAACATGACTCATATCTTCCGATCTACGCTTCCTCAAAGGTAGACACTCGACGCTCGATAACCCGCGCGCCTCGTGACTAACGCGTCGTCGATGACTCACCACCCCTTCTCAAGGTTGCGCGACATGATCCCACCGCCGGCGGTGACCACCCTCTACGTAGCGGCCGGATCTTCCGCTAACCCTAACTGCGTGGCGTGGGGTCGGAACGATACGCTGTGCTACGGTTGTCGTCACGCCGTCGTCGTAGCGGATCCCACGGTTAGTAGGCAACTAGGCCTCGGTACAGTCTGTAGGTAACTAGGCCTCGGTACGGTCAGTAGGTAACTAGGCCTAGTTACGACTGTAGACTAGGTTTGTTTATACTATATAAACTTTATAGTCTGTTGTTTAGGCGATGCGAGGGAGATGTTTCGTAACCCACTCATCCAATCAACCATTATCGTATACTTTATATGTATCTGATTAGATGATCCGGTCACCTGACGACATTGGCTCATCGTTAACACCACATCCTACAAACACTCCGTACCGTGGCCTAGTTACCTCATTAAAATCGCAGCCGTAGTTATTAACCTGTATTTAAACCGAGCAAGTTTATGAGAGTTACCGATACGACCGTGAAATGGGGATATAATTATATTAAATACGTTTATATTAAATAATTTGATATTAAATAAATGAGTATTCAATAAGTTATAAATTTAATTCAAAATCTAACACACTTATGTTCTAATTATATTACACATCCTATACATCCTATACATATTCAATAGATATATAGACTTATTAGTAATAACAACAACTCTATTATACCAGCATCCCCCGAAGATTCATTCTACTCTGCCAGGACATACCGCAGATGTTATCAACGTGTCCTACATCGATAATAGAAGTTAGCCATTATCATATTACGGCGTTATACGGTCTCCACGAAATATAGGTGCATATTTAAATGGTGTTGTTTACAAATTGTATAAATAATATTTGTATAATTGAAATATTTTCTAGTTTTTTCTTTTTTATAAGTAAATATTTGTGTATATTGTATCTATACAATTTATATAATCTATACCATCTATAGAAGATTTGGTACAAAACATAGAGTTTATGATAATCGATAAATTGAATATCTAGTATCATTCCCATTACAAATGCTTACTTTATTCTACCTATATTCACTAATAATGTCATAGTTATTCACTAATAATTATTCTAATACCATACTTTATTACGTTAACTTACTGATCTACGCAACTAGTACGCACACTAAGGGTTAAGAACTGCGGGTGAATCGTCTACTATCGGTGGTAGTACAGTTGCGCCTCATCTCCCCTATACACAGGCACAGACACTAGATACGACGCGCAGATACTGTCAACATCCGCCGATAACACCGCGATCGTGTGGAACTCACACGAGCGGATGATGTCTAAGTATAACGTTAGTAACGCAGCTATGGTAAGGTGACTCACTAGACAGGAGATAGCTATAGTTGTGGGAGTAAGGATATTAGTAGGAAACAGTAGCAGGAGTAAGGACATACACAGTTATGTGCTCTAGTAAAGTGACTCACTAGTAAGGATATCTATAGTTGAGGGAGTAAGGATATTAGTAGGAAACAGTAATGACATAAACGGTTACGATGGCATCAGTAGTGGTAGTAGTAGAATTGGTAGTATCAGTAGGAATGCTGGTGATGAGTGATAGCGTACATTCTACTATTTATAAATAATTATTTATATTAAAATCAGGGTTGTTCGGTTTTTTTGAATCGGTTTTTTGAATACATTTTTTGGTTTTTTTTTTTTTGTTTTAATAATATAAATACTATATTATCATTTAATATTATTATCAATATTATTAATAATTATTAATAATATTATAGACTATATTATATAAAGGATACCATTCATAATATCAAAAATATAAGAAATAACAATTTACTTAAAAACAATAATATTATTAATTATATTAATTAATGAAGATACATTTTAGAAAATGTAATTCAAATAAACAATTCATAAAAGGTATACATTTAAAAAAACTAAAAAAACAAACAACCCTGATTAAAATGTATTATAAAATTTCGCACGAGATCACCAACCGGCATTTCTACTGATGCTGTTACTTCTACTACTACCACTACTTCTGCTATCATAACTATGTATGTACTGTGATGTTAATAGTGTATAATAATAACAATATATTTATTAGAAGAATTTTTTTGTTTTCTATATCGTTTTCTAATTTATAAAAGAAATATGATTTTTCCTCATACAGGCCGGTATTATTAAGGCGGTATTATGTGTAAAATATAGGGAATTAAGATGTATACTAGAATACTGATAGATTTTTAGATCAAATAACAACTATTTTTTTTATTAGTTAGATAACATTGATATCTATTATTATTAGGTCCTTACGATTGTAGTATATCAAGTATAAGATAATAAAAAGTATATTTAGTAAATTTTTACTGAATAAATAATACAACATATATTTTTGTTGCCTGCTTTTGAAATATAAATTTATCTATACGGTATCTACAATTATATTTCATTATCAAATACCCTATCAATGTTTTAGCTATATATTAGGTATATACTCATTCAAAAAAGGAAACAAAAGTTATTAGGAGTTAGATATAGCATAAAAACAGAAAAAAATTCCAGATATATTAGCTTCTAAAGTATTATTTTTATTTGATGTGTACTAAATTATAAAAAAATGGGCATAATAAAAAGAGGATAACTTTTGCGATTTGGTATGAAATAGTAATATTTTGTTATGCTATGTATTTATATTCACTACTATATTTAATTTGCACTGATAGTCAGTATAAGATAGTACATAGATTATTTAGAAAATTTCACATCAGTTTTTTATAGGCGCATATGTTTTTCTTTATAATTAATTTTGAATGACATTTCATACACGACAGTAGAGATAAATAATTATATTTCATATTTATTTTTAGTGCTAATTAACTCAATATCATCATCATCATATTTTAATAAAATAATTTGTTTGGATACAAAATAAAAACGACTGTAACGCCAGGCCTTAAAGGCTTCACAATAATATAGATTATTTTCTGTTGTAGCCGTCCCACATAAAACATATACATACACGCACCTTCACATGTACATACGCATACATACACATTGTTTACAGTATAGACAGGTGGCTATGCTCGAGTGTCATTCCGCGTCAGTATTTCGAGGTTGTGGCATTACCTGTCAATCAAACGGTGTACTTCAAACTTTCATCGCCTTAGCTTCCAGTGATGATACCGTCTCTATATCTGTGAGGATTAACAGTGATGGTTAGTGATAGTTAACCCCTCCCCAGTTTAATTGTTAACCCCATTGTAAATGTAGTGTCAAATTGTTAACCCCATTGTAAATGTAGTGTTAAATTGTCAACCCCATTGTAAATGTAGTGTTAAATTATTAACCCCATTGTAAATGTAGTGTAAGTTACTAACCCCACTGTAAGTGCAGAATTAAGTTACTAGCTCCACTGTATGAATAGGGTTAAGCTGTTAACCCTATCCGATATAATAGTGACAGTTAGTGATATAGCCTCGCTGACATTGGGGTAGTGCGTTATATATAGACCAGTGTTTACTGTTTAGCATTCATCAGCCTAATGAGTAGAATGCTATCAGGTATAGGTTACCAGTATAACATTGACATTAACCCTAGCGCATCACCTAGCGTGACAGGGTTAATACCCCATAATCAAACCCCGTCGTAATCATTAACCCCGTTAGATATGGAGGCTGAATTCGTACAGATATCAAGATTCACGTACGATAGGGGATACGTGCTAGCTCTACAGTGGATGCTACCAGACGCAACTCCAGGTTAGATGTACAGCTGTACGGGGCTTTAATAAAATACGCTACAATTACGATTGTGGGGGAGGGCGGGGTAGTCGTGTTTTTATCGTTATACTAACGGGGTGGGTTGGGTTTAGCTATACAGTTTGTATACCCCGACGTTGTTATGGTTATGTTCTCCTCGCCTATAGAATAGGTCATCTAATGCAGTGTTCATTCCATGTGATCTAAGCAATATTTAGTGTTCATTTCATATGATCTAAGCAATATTTAGTATTTATATCATATATATATATATATATATATACATTTTTATTGATACTAATAAATAACAAATATTACGCTTACTTACTACATAGCAGTACACATTTCACACTACTACTACTACTACTACTACTACTACTACTACTACTACTACTACTACTACTACTACTACTACTACTACTACTACTACTACTACTACTACTACTACTACTACTACTACTACTACTACTACTACTACTACTACTACTACTACTACTACTACTACTACTACTACTACTACTACTACTACTACTACTACTACTACTACTACTACTACTACTACTACTACTACTACTACTACTACTACTACTACTACTACTACTACTACTACTACTACTACTACTACTACTACTACTACTACTACTACTACTACTACTACTACTACTACTACTACTACTACTACTACTACTACTACTACTACTACTACTACTACTACTACTACTACTACTACTACTACTACTACTACTACTACTACTACTACTACTACTACTACTACTACTACTACTACTACTACTACTACTACTACTACTACTACTACTACTACTACTACTACTACTACTACTACTACTACTACTACTACTACTACTACTACTACTACTACTACTACTACTACTACTACTACTACTACTACTACTACTACTACTACTACTACTATTACTACTATTACTACTACTACTACCACTACTACCACCAGTATTGGTGTGCGGGGATGATCGTGGAACACTTCTGTTCTACGCCCCAGTAATAGAGAAAGGAGGATATATGGGTAGAGGAATCACCTTTATCCGGTTCAGTGAAGTACTCTCGCTGAAGGTGCATGAAGATTGGATTAGAGATATCGCCATCTACGAACACGGTTTCATTAGTAATAGGTCACTGTATAACCTTGACCCGACCCCTTCTACCATTATCTACGTATTGCTATGTTATATTGTGAATCTCTCGACATATATAATTTGTTTCATATTCATGAATAGAATAGAATAGTAGCATATATTAAAAAAAATCTATTTATATATATATAGATAAATAACACGATTAAGAAATACATATCGTAAAGGGTCGTTGACCCCAATGTCCACACGAGCTAATTAAGCTTGACCTCTGACCCTCACGCGCGCACACAGATGATGGAAGTGTACTAGTGGCGACCTCAAGTCAAGACTGTACTATACGCATACACAGACTGGAGAGACAGCGCCCCCTGGATGTAGCAGATGCTGACCTTATCGTTAGACCCGTTACTACGCTGACACTCGGAGATAATGGTTAGGGGGTGGGGGTTGCTAGAGGGGGTGGGGGTGCTAGTGGGGGTGGGGGGTAGTGGGAGTTAGAGGGGTGGGGTGCTAGTGGGGGGTAGGGGGGCTAGAGGGAGGTAGGGGGAGCTAGAAGGGGGGTGGGGGAGTCTCGGTAGTATGGTAGATAGATATGTTCGTTAAAATATTGGTATGAAGGTTGAGGGTGTGTATGTATGCTAGAAAGTAGATGTAGGTGTACACTGTACAGTAGACCGGTTCGTACTTTTTTTTCTTCATAATTTTATAAACCTTAAAATCGATGACAATTATGTATGCTATGATGAATAAGTGTTTACAATTTTAGACCTATATCTTAAATAGTTTTATGTCATGAGACATATTTATTTTAACATTGAATACATATAAAATTTAACATGGGGGAGATATAGAAATAAGTTTTATTCAATTGTTATAAAATTGAATGATTTTTTCTAAGCCAACTATGGATATATCCTAGAAACATATATTACAAGTAGTATTAACAATACAAAATATTTTTCATAACAATCTCTAGATGCCCAATATTTGCCCCACATTTTATAAAATAATTTTAGTAAAAAAAAATATCTAAAAATCGTATAATTTAATTTAAAAAATTAAAATATATAATTTATAGATAATAATAATACAATTCAAATTAATAATTAAAAAATATTTTTATAAAAAAAATTAACTTCATTTGTAAATTTTTGTGGATTTTTATTTGAAATATGAAATACAAAATATGGTTACATATTTTTTAATTTTTATTAATTTAATTTCAATAAAGGATATTAATATCTAACTTATATCCAAAATTCAATAAAATATGATCACTCAAATTTATGTAAAGTATAATTAAATATATTAAAAACTTAAAAACTTAAATATCGTAAAATGGTGTATTTTCTCGAGTTTTAGGAGACATTAATATTGGTAATTTGTAGATATAAAAATGAAATATAGATATTATATTAATAATAAATAATGGTATATATTATATTAATTCATATAATACAAATACATAATTAATTTTAAATATTTTTATTTTAAATGTAAACATCAAAAATAATAAGATGGTGGAATGACTATTATACATATAATATTTTAAATTAAATTTAAAAATAATAATTTATATTTCAAACTTTAAATGCTTCGTGATTAAGGTAACTATTTTTTATAAAAATTGTTAATATATATTATACTAAAATATAGATATGTATTATATTGTATATGAAGGATAAAAAATTGATTCGAACGAACCTGTCTACTGTACAGTAGATGTATCTGTGTCACTATTATTAGTTGTATCAGTAGACAATATATCGAGTACTACTCGATGTGATGGTAATGGAGAAGTTATAATAGAATTGTTAATTTACCTTATAGTAATTGTTCATTGATTTTATTAATAATACAATTAATTACGCCTACAACCTCAACTTATAAAACAACACCTAACCCAGATGTATACACACTTATTCTGGAGTCTGTGCTACTGGGACATGAAAACTGGGTGTATTCACTGAATTGGAGACCACTCGATGGCAAAGGTTTCAGTGAAAGTACTTCCGTGTATGCTGGTGATCTTTTGTGTACATAATAGCCAATTGTGTGCACAATAGACTGTTTAAACTGTAAAAAATATTAAATTAATATTAAAGTAATAGATTTATATGATGATTATAATATGATGATATTAAAACCTGCAAAACAATAATTTTAAAATAATGTTAAAATAGCAAAATTTCCAGTAAATAAGTTTTACTAAAATAAATTATAAATATTTTACTAACATTTGACTCTATATTATTATAGGGTTGTATTTATAAATGCTCATTTATGACACTTATGGTTACTATTATGCATCAGGCCATATATCATTTTAAAGATAATAAATTTACCGAATTTTATATAATACCATTTTTAATAAGAACATATTATATTAAAAATCATATGTTTAGCCAGCCCTCAAGCTAATAAATTTCTTTCAACTATATTCAGGCTATTGCTTATATATAAAGTAACGTGTAACAACAGTTGTTATATTATTGTGAAGCTCTTTAGGAGAACAAGCATATTCATATTATAAACTAGAACACGAAACAGAAAACAAACAAAATTCTTCTAATAAATATTATTATTATTATTTTTAAACAAAATTCTTCTAATAGATATTATCATTATTATTATAAATGTAATCATTTGCGCAGAACGTACGTTCTATAGTCGGTGCAGTGTTTACCCTATAATCAGTGCGTGTAAGTATATAACGCTATCTTAACAGACCCCTCCGAGCTGTGTCTTCTCAGCTCATCGATGGACAAGTCCATTATCATCTGGAAGGTGGAGAGTGAATCATCTCTCTGGGTGGAACACGTTAGTTAATACAACTACCTGTTCAGCCCAGCTAGCTAAGGCGTCAGACACACAAGCAGTAGGTCGTGGGTTCGAACCTCGTTCGAACACTAAAATAGGTCTTAAATAATATTTAGAAGTGATCTTATATAATTATGTATAAAAAATGATCGTCTCTCGTTAAAACCATGAGAGCGGATTCGAAGGGACATTATAGCCATATATGGTTATAAGTGTAAACTTCATATAAGTTATTGGATGGGACATCATTGGATAGTACACCACCGTAATAAGGTATACCCATAGCATGAACACTACACACACACACCCGTGTTTAATACCGCGGTGAATATGATACTAGATGTTCATTTGTATGCACTACACGTATACATAGCCCATGTTAGTTCTCAGTCCGGCTGACATTCTCAGTTTTACATTTACTGAGAATTAGCATTCGTTGCATACGAAGACATGCCATATAACCCACCCAATCTAAACGCATAGCATTAGCGCGGCGTAACTATGCATGACGATGATGACTAATAACGCCACCTACAGGTGAGAATGGGCGACGTAGGGGGTAACTCCCTAGGCTACGTGGGTGCTGTATGGTCCAGGCGGGGCGACACCGTTGTATCGCAGGCATTCGACGGGTCCTTACAGATATGGGCCCCGCAATCAGGCGACGACACGGTGAGTAGGGTGGGGGTAACCCCGTGCGCGACTAAGGAGTCGGGATACCATCGGTAGAGAATAGTAGTATTTGCAACATTTTATTCTCTTTAAAACTATTAACTTACAATAATAATGTATATATATATATATATATATATATATTTAACAATAATCAAGTATAATATGATTAATACAATGCAATCCTAACTTACAATACCTTACCAACACTAAACACTATGCGATAACAGTAATACTTACTTTATACTTGCCAATCTCATCATTATCAATTAAAACATGAATAATATATATATATATCTATTGGTATAATAAGCAGAACTAACTCTAGGTATTATATGTATTTAACGAATAGTATACATATATACATACATTTATACATAACACGAGGTACCCAATGTATACATTGTAGACATGGCAACCGAGGGTCACGATGGGAGGTCACGTGGAGCCTGTGAAAGATCTCGTCTGGCAACCGGTCAAGGGCGCATTCCTGTTGACCGCCAGCTCAGACCAGACGGTCAGACTGCACGGACAGTGGTCCACTTGTACAGATCAGCTCCAGGTACGCGCGCACTTAGATATACGGACAGTGGTCCACTTGTACATATCGCAAGCAGATTAACACACACACACACACACACTCACACACACACACACACTCACGAGTGCGTGTATGTATTAATACTATGCGTGTAATAACGTATAATATAATACGAAACATTCAAATCGCGAGCAATAACGACGCTTTCGTCGTGCACAGATCGCATGCGTAGATAGCGCATTTTAAATGGCGATACGACTTATAATATTATAATTTGCGTAAACATAACTAATTATTATAACATCTTACTGACGCATCAATATTACTCGTAAAATTCTGAAACATAGTATTATTCTTATCTTAATATATACTTTGAGATCGCAGATGTTTCATTAGTATTGCTTAACAGCGGTCGCCCCTAACGCCTACGTTCACATGTTAACCCTTTGACGTTAATGTGATCTATTGATCCATACAGAAAATAGGCATATTAATTTGAAGCCCTTTAGAAGAAAACATATAAATATTATTATAATTAACAGAAAAAAAAAATTATTATTAAAATTCTTCTAATAAATATTATTATTATTATTATTACATAATAATTACTCTATTTAAAGTTAATATGATCTTATCTTACCCTGTGTACGCGCATATAAGTTATCCTTTTATATAGGAGATTTAAAACGTATTCATTTTAGATGTGGATATGATTATAAAACTAATAGAAATAAGATTATTTCATATGCTGTATTATTGCTTGATATACTATGTAATATATTATTATTAAATTAGTTAATTATTATACTATAAACTAAATTTATAATTATTTCTATATTATAATAGAAGTAAGCTCTTTAATGTTCTAAATCTATCTTATTGCCTATGTTTTTATGAATATGTAATGAAATGTTGACATAGGAAACTGTTTGAGGTTAACTTCATAAGGCAACTGTAATATGTTAATTTTGTATTATTCTTTGTTTATTTCTATAACGTATGTTATCGTTAGCAAATATTTATACTTTATACTTTCGATTAAATATTTAGACTATATATTTATTTAAATAAAATATCAATCAACACAGGAGTAATGCAACCGTAACAGGTTACCCTTAGTTATTACTAATAATTAGTGCAACCAGTCCCACTAGGGAGTTCTAATTAGGTCGTAATACCATATAATTAGCTCCCCCTGGTATTGATTAATATAACCTCCCACCCCCACCCGTTACCCAGCATGACAACTGGTACGAATTCTCTAGGCCCCAGATACACGGATACAACATGCAGAGTGTAGCCATGCTTAATCAGTTAGTCTATTTAATACTTACGATGTTGATTATGCCTGAATTATGTTGATATCATCCAAGTAATAAACGCGCAAATAAATAATTCAAAATAAAAATGAGGAACCTAAATACATATATATATATATATATTTATATGATAAAATATCGAATTAGTTGTACGAATTAAATTTACTGGAAAAATAGTTTAAATATATTGAATAAGTAATATGCGTAATGAATGATAGGCTAGTTATAATCGAGGACATGATGACGCTATATGCTTACCAATAATACATGCATACCCATCACTAATGAATGTATTGATGTCAGGTCTGCGATGTTTACACATTTTACGAATCATTAGAACTATTACTCGAGTCTTCACTATCGATTGTATTGAATATACAGAGAGTGTATCACTCGTTACTGGAATAGTGATGGATGCAGAGAGAGAGAGAGATAGGGAGAGAGATAGGGAGAGAGAGAGAGAGAGAGAGAGAGAGAGAGAGAGATAGAGGGAGGGAGAGAGAGAGAATAAATGTTGATTTATCCGCGATATAATAAACATATAATGTCAGAAATAGTCACATGTATTTACAAACTGGAACCTATACGCCGAGGTTATGAGCTAATGTTGTGGCACTCGTACCATGGACCACACGTGACATACAGGTCATGTGATCACTGCTGTGATGTATCGTAACAACGTCCAGCAGATAAGTGTCACTGTCACTCTCTCTTAGCGAGGTGCTTTAAGCTGCGAGACGTACAATGTTAATGCGCGTCTACCTTCACTACAGCCATGTAGATAGATAATAGTTTAGTGATTAGAGGCATAACCACAGGTGATAATAATGACAGAAACATATAAATAAATATACATAAAGAATAAGAATAAAAATATATATATATATAAGTTGTGATTCATATTTATATATATTACATTATTACATTAATATTACATTAATAATAATTATTATGATTATAATCATTCATTAGAAGTTTTTTGTTTATAATAATTATTATTAAATAATATCATAAATATAATGTATATAAAATGCGCTTATATGTTTACATCTAAAGGGGTATAAATTAAGATGTACATATTTACTAATATTCTCACCAATAATGTAGATATAAATTATGCATTAATCTACACCATTATTGTACAATAGGTTAACTGATCAGATAATAGAATCAAGCTCTCCATCCCACACTGAACATGCGTAACCTTCACCTTTAACCTTCACCTTTAACCCCACCTAGATTCAGCATGATAACCGCCGGAGAAGAGAAGATAATACGCGTGTTCGGAGCTACTCGTAACTTCCTGGAGAACTTCGAACGTTTGACCGGTGAGGTGTTGATGGACGACGATGACCGCATGGTTTGTATTGCAAGATTCAGTGAGATCTACTGAGTGAGGGTGTATATATAAAAATCTTCCGTAATATGAATAATTAATATTCTTAGAAGTATAATTAACGATTGTTTTTAAATAATAATAATAAGTATAATAGCAATAACCGTTATAGCATTAATAACAACAACTAATGGGAGTTAACATTATGATAATAATAGAGGCTAAATAAGAGTTGATAATAATCAGTTATCCACCCAATGTGTGTGGGTGTGTTATTACAATAGTAGGTTTATTAAGCATAGGATGCCATACTTCACGCTATGATTCGCTCTAAACACATGCATCTAGATTAATATACGTAAACTTTTTATACGCTTGTCCCCTATAACACAGCGATTATTATTAGCGAAGGGTCGTCAGCTTTAGTGATGTAGTATAAAGCTGGTGCTATTCTGGAACGTATGTATCGCGAGCGGGGGAACACATAGATAATTAAGATATAGGTTACACGTAAAGCACTGCGCTTTCTCGACGCCAGAGATGTATTCATACCTCTCATCAGAGATATTAGGTAACACGCCGATATAAAGGAGGGCATCACAACCCACTTCGCCTTATACCGGTGACATTCTAATGCTCGCAGATGTTGTGAAATCTAAAATAAAATATTACTTATGAAATATTTAAATTGATATATTTCAATACGTGCCCCTCACGCGATGTAAGCCTGATATAATACAGCGATGCATGCTGGCTCTTTGCCTCGCTGCCTCTCTACCTCGCGCTGTTATATGTCCTCAGCGCATTACGTCTATCTATGCACGCGTGCTAGTATCTATGTTACTACAGTACGGTATCGGGGGTTATACTACAAATAGCATGTTAAGTTGTTAGTCGTTATATAGTTACTAGTACGTAAGGCTTACTTTATTACTCGATACATACCTAAGTACTCAATAACCTGACGCTATTGCAAATAGTGTGCGTATTAAGCATTCTATTGCGTATCAACATAATTACGCACGCTTTAGTTCATGAGTTATTCAATGTGTGAATCGCCATAAGTAGCTTCCCATACACTATTCAAACTTAAACTAAAACTAAACCATATACTAAATCCACAATAAATATATAATATAGATAACTAGCTAGTCCGTAGTTAACCCCTCCTTTCATGCGTTGAGAGTAGCCTAGCTAGTCTATAGTAAAGCCTCCTTCATGCCTATAGAGTAAACTGCCCGAAGGAGCCAGTATCCCCGCCCTGGGTCTGTCTAACAAGGCTCAGGAAGGTTCCGGGCCCGGGCCCGATGCAAAGGGGGACTCCACCCCCGCCGCTGCCCAGAATAACTATGTGGAACAGTACTTCCAGTCTCTCCATCTCGACGGTTAGCTAGCTTCTCTCTCAGTATTCTCAAGTTTGTTTAGTTAACATATACATATATACATACACATATATATATATATATATAGTAATTTTAATAAATAAACATAAATATTGAATACCACCCGCGCATGATAAGTTTGATCCACTATAATCGTTGCCCCATCTAGTCATACCCCCCCCCCCACTACAGAACCCCCGACGATGACAGACCTTACCCAGAACACCCTATGGCCCGAACAAGAGAAACTCTACGCCCACGGCTATAATGTGTATTCTCTGGCGGCTCACCCTGGTGGCGAACTTATCGCTTCATCTTGTAAGGTCACCACCAACATCGCTATAGTATGGTATACTACCGCTATAGTATGCTGTACTACCACCGCTATAGTATGGTGTATTACCACCACTATAGTATGCTGTACTACCACTATAGTATGCTGTACTACCACTATAGTATCACTAACTATAGTACCACCATTACCTGTAGCCCTTACCTATATCATAAGCTTCTATAACCACTACGCACATATTCATTAGTACCAGATAATAATGATTCTTAAACTAGATATAAGATATATATATACTGCTCACACACACACACACGTCCGTGTATATCTACTTATACATCACACAAAGGTATACATATACACACGCATGCATACATGAGTGTGCACTCCCACTCTCCAAACCCCACTTAAATATACCCCCATACACACATATATATATATGTGCCTACACTTACACATACACACAGATACATTCATACCCACCACCTCACACACCCTCACGCACACACCCACCACCTCACACACCCTCACCCACACCCACCCACCACCTCACACACCCCCACCCCCCCCCCCTTAACACAGGCTACAGATGCCCAGCACGCCTCCATCATACTATGGAGTACTGACACATGGCGTCCCCTGCAACACCTCACCGGTCACTGTCTGACTGTTACGGGTCTGAGCTTCTCTCACTGCGGCCACTTCCTGCTCTCCGTGTCCAGAGATAGGACGTGGGCGATGTACCGAAGAGCTCAAGGTCAGTGTACGACCCCCCCCCCCCTACCCTATGTCTAGTGTCGCGATACCGGACTATAACTAACGATAGAGATTAAAATATTCACAGGATAATTAAAGTAAACTACTCTTTTATAAACCTAGTATTACAATTCAATGATTACAAATTTATAAACACATATTATCATTATTATAAGACTTAGGCGTTGCCATATTAATTATAGAAGCATTACTGCTATATCGCAGTGATAAGTGTGTTATGTGTGTATTGCTAATGGTCAGCTTCATTATAACGTGACACTAATATCACTTCCTATTTATAATGTAATGACTGTTAAAATCATTACTTAATTATATAAAATGTGTATATTAAAAATAGATAATATATATATATATATAACTATGGTGTATAATGTAAGATATATAATGTAAGGTGTATAATGTGTGATGCAATGACAGGTGGTGGTGACCTCCATTACGATGTAATGATACAAACTGACAAGAGAACCAGCGGGCACTCACGTATACTGTGGGGTGGGTGCTGGTCTCACGATGACCACTACTTCTGTACGGTCAGCAGGGATAAGAAGGTACGTGTATAGGTGGAAACACCGGTATTGGTACTGCATCGATGTTAACATTTACAGCCATTCTACACTGATATAATAAATACTTTATAATATATTATATATTATAAATATGTTATTAATAATAATATATGGAAATAATGTACATTTTGTATTACATACGCTTCGTTCAGTAAGTTTACATTCACAACATTAATAAGGCCCTAATGTATGTATATAAGTAGATTAACAATAAAACAGTTTTACATTATTTTCAAAATCTAATTGCTCTATATTATGTAAATAATCATATATTATTATTAATAACATAATTATAATATATAATATATTATAAAGTATATATTATATCAGTGTAAAATCTATATTATATTATTGTTTGTAATTATATCAATTATTGAATTTACATTGTACAACATACATATGTTATTGAAAAATAGTTTAAAATCTAAAACAGAATCCATTTTTGTTGCCATACTAGGAAAGTAATTTTCTCAGAATAATAAATTACGACCACCTAGCTGTATTCAATATCTATTTCTAAACAATTATCATTATAAGGTTCATCTGTATCCTTTCTAATTGAATGTCAACTCACCTAGCTGTATGTAGAAACACATATCCCCTTAAAATCTCTATATCTCATAAGTAAACTTACTTATAGTACTACATTTATAATAAATAAAGAATATTTACATATGTACATATACATCATTTACATATAAAACAGGTAAATGTTTGGAAAGCTCCTTCTGAAGAAGGTAAAATTCCGAAACAGTTCCCACTTTTAATGAAATCCTCAATAACTGCAGTAAATTTCGCTCCTATTTTACTACCAAATAATAGGTATTTATTACAATATGATATTTACATATATATATATTGATTGATTGATTGATTGAATGATTGATTAAAAGTTTATTTAAACACTTAAATAAATCATAAATGATTTCCAAAAGTGTACATATAGAATACAAATAATAGATTAGGTAAAACAATAAATACCATTAATAATAATAAAATAAAATAGAATAAACGTACGGAAATTAATAAATAAAATAATAATGACAAACAATATTAGTATTACAGGTTACCACCTGATATCAATTGTTGTATATATTTCATGAATGTTGTATTATATTTTATGGATCTAATATAGGTTGGAGTGAATTCCATAGTTTTGGACCAATATAACATATATATATATATATATATATATATTTATTTACATGTATTATGATATGATTCTATTTGATCACACAGATATCTGCTTGCACTAGCAGAAGATATAGGGGTGATACATTTGTATAGCTTCGATGCTAATAAGGAGAATGATCATTACGAACATCTATACACTCTGTATAATAGGTTAGAATAGGCGTTCTAAATATAATATCCTATCTAATTCATAGCACGATACGCAAGGTTACAACACTTCCTATCTACGCAACGTAATTAATATCTACTACCTGCTGTCATTGCTGGCTGTAGTATCGAAATAGATTTTAGTTTGGCGCGGTTTCTATACAACGATGTTTTCATTGCTCTATTAAATTATATGCAATATAAATAAAATTTTACTCGCCATATATATATATATATATATGTATAGCATTAAAAAACCTAAATATATCCTATTGATTTGTTATATATTAGTAATGAATAATTATTAGTTTTCATCGTATAAATAATTATTTAAAACATATTATTTCACATTTCAAAAGTGTATAGTTCTATAAGAATTTACATTATAAATGACATATTTTTCCGAAAATTTATCCTATATAGGTGGCGCCATTCATTTGTATACAAAATCGAATTACACAATTTTGCATGTTTTATATATTTCCTTGGAAAATTCTTTGTAATACGTATATATGATTATGTAATCCGTGCTTTTGATTCATTAATTACATAATTAACGAAATATTACATAATCAGTGAAGCGCATCAAGCAACGGTGACTAAAGTTCAATTTAGGCCAATGTCCGCTGACGATCATTCCGGAATATTGCTATTAGCGAGCTGTTCGGACGATTATTGTGTTAAGATTCATGAAATTAATATACAGAATTTATTGCAGAATTTATTAATAAATATATGCTAATTCTATAGATTTTTATATTTTTTATAATATAAATTATTAAATATGTATAAATAAATCAAATTTAGCATTCATCGCCAACAGGTAAGGAATAATGAGGGAATTAATAAACATATAATTAAGAATTAAACAAATCAAAAATTACTCTAAAAAGAGAGATAAAATATGAGATAAATTTATATAAATTGATTATAATAAAAAGAAGTTGACCTGAATATCAAACAAAAAATAATAATTTTTTTTTAAATTTTGTTATTAATTATTAATTATTAATACTGTAAATAAATAATTATGTATACAAATAAACATAATATTTAGAATATATAATTGAATAGAATACATATTTGTAATATCTTTTATAATGTTATAAATGTAGGCATAATAATAATACCTTGTAATAAAAATAGAACAAACCATGTAATATTTAAGAGAAAAAAAAGTTATATAGATATTAATAAATAAATATTTGTATATGATTATGTTATATATATATATATTTTATTTATATAATACAATTAAAATTGAGATATTTATAAAATGTTAATGCTGTAGAGAAAAATACCTTATTTAAATATATGTTATTAAATAAACAATGGATATACTAAATAATAATACAAAGTATAAATCTATTAATAATATATATGAATAATGTATAATTGTTGGAATACTGTTTAAAAATGTATTTTTTAAGTTGTTAAAAACTAATTATTTTATATATAATATATATTAAATATATATTTATATATATAATTTTAAGTATTTTAATTTGTTCATATAATATCACTTGTTATCTAAGAATTTCTATACTATATTAATAGTAGAAATTAGAAGAGTTAAAGGGGTTTCACACCTACTCGAACGCAATTATTAACTCTAATAATTAGAGGTTAAAGTTTAACTCTAATATTAGGATCCAATATTTATAATAAAATAAATGCTTATCTGTATAAAAGAGGTTTCACACCAACTCAAACGCAATTATTAACTCTAAAAAAGTAGGTGTAAAACATCTTTTACGGAGATTTTAAAAATATAATTAAACTTTAACCTCTAATAATTCGAGTTAATAATTGCGTTCGAGTTGGTGTGAAACCCCTTTTATTATAATTCTATTTGATATAAACAAATCTGGTTTATGTTCATTATTTTAATATTATAGATTTAACTAAATGCATTCTAATTTCTAGATAAATCATGACAATAATATTAATAGTGATTATATCAAATTAATATATTCATATACCTAATTAACATAACAAATATGTGTTATATGGATACATTTTATATTAACACTGAAATTTCATTAATGACAATAATGAAATAAATACAACTAATACATTAATATACATCATTGTATTTCTAGATTATATTTAGATTTGTATACATAACCACAGTTAATTACTAATGTATTAACTTTAAACATTGTATAGATACCAGGATACTTTACTATGCAATTTATTCTACAAATAATATCTTCTAAGCCTATTTAACAATTATAAAAGTAATAATCTTATTATGTAAATAACCTATAGGTATAAATAATCTATAGACATGGATAATATATTCTAATAATACAATGCATGTACTATAAAATACTGCCTATTAATGAATGTAATTATAATATGTATTATATTAGAGTAAAAAGATATGTGGTAAATATGGTGTATGTATAGATGTTATAGTTAATGATTTAAGCTTAGGACAGAACACCTGGACATAATAACTAGTAAAGCAACCAGTATACATGAATGGGAAGCTGACTTCATAGACGGATGAAATCACATTATCGTAAGAGTTTTGTTAATTAACTTTTCTTATATATCTTATTCGTTATGCCTCAAGGTCATTAATGTAGACCAATGTTCATGTTATATTCATTGTTTATCATTTAGGCATAGAAGAATATCAGTGCTTATCTATATTGATGTTAGGTGTTATACACATACATACATAAACAATAGATTTAGAATACTTATAATAAGTGTAATATATATATATATATTATTGTTTGTAATAATATTAAATTACTAATTTATAATAATATGACTACATACTCTTGAGATATTTCATCTTTGCTTTATTTTGTTTATTCTTCAAGTGTAGAAACTCGTATACAGGTCATGAATTATCAAGGTCAAGGTCACATATAGGTTCTATCATCGGTGATGTACGCTCGTAATCATTAATAGATAAAACCACAAATAAATTAACAAATTATGTCCTTTAGATAATTATAGTTATCGACTACATCTATTGACTTTAACATATCAGTAAGTAAATATAAATAGGTTATAACTATAGTTAATTTGATTCTTTTATATATATATATATATATATATGATCATAATGAATATATTATGGTGTAATTAGTATAAAATGGACATCAGAGATTAATGTAAGAGATGCGTCAACGAATGCCTAGCAAGCTCGACCCGGTAAGGTAAGGTTAGGTATAAAATAAATATGTATATATATATATATTTAAAAAATAAAACATGACTTGAATAAGGTTGGCAGTAGAGTTACAAACTACAGATATACCCATGTTGGTAGGGGAGAGTGGCGCAGCTTGAACCATATTTTCTTATAATGATTATATCTTATTTATAAAACTATTTTCTTTTTCTAAAATGCATTATAAGTATATACTATATATTATTATTCTTCATCAATTAAGATAAAGATATAATTATAAATTATAAGTTAATTCATTTTTAATTTTTTAAATAAAAAAAGTAGTTCAAACTGCCCAATGTAATAATAATTATATAATATTAATTATACTCTTATAAATGAGATTATAAACTTATACTCAAAATAATATGATATATTGAAAGAGTTTGGGTGGTATGATCATTGGTTAAATCTACCCTATCATTACAGTTTTCAACCCCTAATAGATAATTTTATTTACATTAACATAATATTAATTTAATTTAAAATTTATTTTTTAATTATAAATATTTAACCAAACTTTACTAATATACAGTTATTATATTAAAAGGGTAATCAAATTTAATATAAAGATGAGGTGACATTGACCACAAAGTAATTAAAAGTAGATAAATTATAAAGAATTAAAAGATAAATATTTAAAATTAAAAAACAAATTGTCATGCAAAGGATGTTAATTATATGGGGAGTAATGTGTAATCAATTTAACGTATAATCTTTATTAATTATATAATTTAGATGGTTCAATCTACCCCTTGAACATAGAGCTTCTTTTTAATCTGCCTGACTTTCCCCACATATTTGCCTCTACTAGAGGACCTCTAGTGATACCATTTATTCAGTAGTATTGTGCCGGTTTGGTTTTCTAAATGTATTATATCTTCCTTAGACATGATTACATATATAATATTTTACTTAGGTAATTTTGTATGTGAGCATTTATATATATATATATATAACTGCCTGTGTGGCTCAGTGGCTAAGGCGTCAGACACACAAGCAGTAGGACACGGGTTCGACCCTCGTCCGGACCATTAATTAATTTTATAAAATGGGTCTTAAAATATTATTTAGAAGTGATCTTATATAATTGTGTATAAATAAATGATCAGCTCTCGTTAAAACCATTGGTGCCTTAACATGAGAGCGGCTTCGAAGGGACATTAGAGCCATATATGGTTATAAGTGAAAACTTCATCTAAGTTCCTGGATGGGATGAAAGGACTCCACCAAATAAAATAACAAATAACAAAATATATATCCAGCATCAAGTTATGTAACCTAACTTATTAAATTAACTTTGTTTAATTATATTTAAATTATTAAAGCTTTATTAGTTATCAAATTATTTCTAATAATATATTATATGCACATAATTACAAAATGTAATTTACAAATAAATGTATTTGTAGTCATCTTTAATAATTAAGTGTAATAGAAATTGAATTATAGAAATACTGTAATTTTAATGTATTTTATATTATTTATTATTTAAATTAAGTTACCTGGACAGCTTCCTCATAAATATAAGTAAGGTATAATAATGTTTTTTACAGTTGAATTATATAACCATATATGGAATTATAGATAATTAATACTAATTTGCATTACTATACATTATAAATGTATTGGTCTATTGATATCAATTATTGAAAACTAAAAGTTGCTTACCACTTGCTCTTGTTCGTTTTATCCTTCTTCACAAAATCGCTGAATCATCAATACACCCTATCAATATATTTATTCACAAATCTTGAATTCCGACATTATCTAATAACTAAAAACCAGCACTTGCATGAGTATATAGGCCGTACTGTGTTAAACAATATCCGGAGAATATCAATGATTATCGTACAATATCAAACTTATCAACCTTGCAACGAATCGCCTACATATATCGTTATAACTATCTCCCTATGTAATTATCTACAACACCACCCGTACCTATATCATATAAGTAGGATATCCTTATTATAAATATATATATATAATATTTATTTATCGAAATCTCATATATATTGAAATCAATACAAATAGTTGATACAAATGGACCCCCCAAGAAGTCATATACTTATACATGGTATTAGCAAAGCCCAGGGCTTTGGTATTAGTAAACGTGAGGGACAATACAAAACAAATAGTAATATATATTCTTGTGTTTTGATTTGTTGTTTATAAGTTCTTGATAAAAACAAGTTTGTGTGTGTGTATGTGTGTGTGTGTGTGTGTGTGTGTGTGTGTGTGTGTGTGTGTGTGTGTGTGTGTGTGTGTGTGTGAGGGTGTGTGTGTTTGTATGTGTATGCTTACAATGAATATTTATAGTGAGAATATAATACAGAATAAGCACTGCAGTGTCAAGACCTCCTCCTATAACCAGAGGTTATAGTAGGTCTTTGCAGTGTCATCCTCACGAATATTGATAACAACAAAGGAACACTCCTCACACTTCTTAAGCAACGATCTAGCTAGCTATCTTTTATACAATTGATCACCCCCATACTCAAACATCGCCTTACATTTATATGCATGTATGTGCATGCATATCATAGATATAGAGTACTCTATATCTATGATGCATATACAGCTGCATATACATGTAAGGCGATGTTTGATGCCTAGGCATCACATATATTGTACACAAATATCTACCCTAATTCATATCCAGCCACACCGAATACGTACGAGTGTGCGTCGTGTACACTGTACGACGTACACTCGAACCGTTCATCTCCTTACCTAGGTAACAACAGCTGGTAATATACCTTGTTCCCCAACATGTGATCCATGGACTAATACTGGTTATTAAAGAGTTATAACAAGTTTTTAATATCTACCTGATACCCCTCATCCATCTCAACTATAATTGTTCAGTCAGCTTCCATTCTTAAGTATATACAAATAATTATGCGGGTGATATCCAGTTTTATCACGGATGTTTTATCTCCCTGGTTTTATGTAAAATATACAGAAAATTATATATTTCCGCTCGACATATAACTATTGGGATATTCTCTTATATTATTCCAGGATATTATCAACATCATTTACAGCACTTGTATCGCTTCCAACTCCATTACATCAAGACCTCCTCGAACCCTGTTTCCAACTTCATAAAGTCACTATAATATAACTACTATATCAGAAGTTATGATTTAGAACATATGTTATACGTGGATATAAACATATATATATAATATATAATATAATATATTATATTATATAATTTATATATATACCTTCATCAATTTAATAATAATATCAACCTATATTATTATAACCACTATCCGTATTCGAATACTACAATGTTATCCTATACTATACCCAATCATCATATATTTATAAGATCCGAGTTATCAAAATCTCTATTAAATATAATATAATTAATTAAATATAATATAATATATATAATATATAATATTAAAATACAGCTGTAGAATCCATGGAAGGACTCCAATGTCCAAACAAAATTGTAGATTTTGTTAAATCATTGTTATTTACTAAATAATCATTGGTAAACAACTATTTAATTTTTTTGTTATAAATTATATTAATTTATATATTTAGAAAATGAGTATATTATGAAGTATCTAAAACCCTCTTTAAATTGTAAGTATATAATTAATTAAAAATATATCGCAAAAAACGAACTAAATATTTCAACTATATTATCGTTTTATATTATTGAGTAGTGTCTAAAGAGATAACTACTATTATAATTATTAAAGTGAAATTCCATATTAAATATTTATTATAATTATTATAATAATATGGTGAAGTGGAATACGTACGAGAAAAATAACTCGATACGATGCATATATAGTTAGATTGTATAATAGGCATGCAATTTAGTATATGTACTTCATTGATAATGACTATCTAACTATACAATTTTAAAACTACTAGTTATGCTATATTTAATATAATATTAAATTATTTAATAAATATACTATTATAGTAACTATATTATATAGCATAACTACTAGTTAAACTAGTAGTTATAAAATTGTATAATTATTATAAGTACATATGCTAAATTGCATGCTTATTATAATAATAAGCATGCAATTTAGTATATGTACTTCATTGATAATGACTATAACTATATATATAATATTTGGTATAAAATTGTCATAATTATTATGATAATTATTTAATAATAATTTATCATAATACAATTCTAAAGTTATATTTATAGTCTAAATAATTTATACTGTGTTTACTTATTGTACATATTTTATTAAAAGTAGTATAATGAGAATTACACTGTATTAATTAATATCTATGATAATGCAATATATGTAATATTTTAAATTTTCTATTTAGATTAATAATATTAATCATTAATATGTTTAAATACAGTATCATACTGAGTATGTAAATATTTATTATATATATAATAATAATTACCAACAACACATCATCATGATGATGATCATGTCTAATTATATTAAATATGACTGATGGTTTTCAAATATATTCAAATAATCCCCTATCTCATCCCGCCGCTATCCCATCACCATGTAGTATTATTGAGATTCATATAGAAGTTAATATTCCTACTATACATATATACGTGACTAACCTTGTCCAGAGGTTCCTCATCTGAAGTATTTAGTATAACGGTATATATATATGTATATTATTCTATTCTATTCAAATACTTATATATATCCATATTCCCATTATTCACTTGAAACCATTTCTCATATAATCCTACCTTCTCCGTATAATTCATCTCGCACGCACACACACACATCTACTATCGTCTCTCACTAGACTATTGAAATACATCAATTATACATATATATATATATATGATATATTAATCGATGCTACTACTGTTGACGTCTAACTCCTCAGAGTGTTGCCGGTTCCTTACCGCACGAGAATGGCAGACGACGATGATCACAGCGCTAAGAGACTCGAAACGGTCGGTATAGTAGTGCTCGACGTAAACACTAGTACTAATGTGAAGTATATACGTAATAAACAATCATGTGTAAGTAATGACACAATATTATTCTTTACGAATATCACTTACATATATATATAATATATCTAATTTAATGATATTATTCAGTGTCCCATATATGAGTGCATTCTCTGTACATATCATAATCGCCGCACAACGTCATTAATCGTTAACGATGTTACTTAACATTAATACATCCTCCTCTTCCTCGTTTAGACGGAACCGCAGGAGTCTTGCAAACGAGCGTGTACCTCACGATCATCGTCGAAGTCTGCCTCCACCCCTACCCCCACTAGCCCCACTAGCCCTACCCCCGCTAGCCCCACTACCCCCACTAGCCCTAAACCACCTGCACCGTCGTCACCCACTAAAACCCACGTCTCCGTCGCGACCTTTGACCCCAACCCGCCATCCTATTCGCCGAGAACTAGCGCAGGCGGTGGTGCAACGGTACCCGACTTCCAGTCGATGCCCGCATCCCCTCGACCGGCGCCACTACCCATACCGCAACCACTTCACGTGTCGCAAACTCAAGAACTCGACAACATCCTGTGGGGCCGGCACGGCTCCGACGAGATATTCTCGCAGTGGATTCAAGGTTGTTCATAGTCACTACCGGACGTTTCGTATGATAGATATTTAGGTTAATACGAAATGTCTCATGTGAAATTAGCGCATACGAAACGTCTGAATTATACATACGAAACGTTTGTTTATCACATCCGAAATATTTGTTTTTCACATACAATACGTCTGACATCTCCATCATTACTACTTTGTAGCAGCATAATTATATGCTGGAGATGTAATAATAATACATTATTTATTCATACACTCGGTGTTTTGGAACATAGGTTATTTAAATAAATACAATTTTATAATCTGATAAAAAATATTCCCACGTGAACATCTAATTAAGTATACTCAGCATAATGTATCAACATAGGCAATGTAAACACTCTCTTTCTCTCTCTCTATCTCTCATTTTCTCTCTCTCGCTCTCTCTCATACTAACCTCCACCACCACCGCCGCCCCTCATTATATAGGTCTAAACTTTAGCCCCATGGAGTCGACATCACTGGTACAACTAAAAGGGGGTCCGTGTGCCCTAATAGCCCCACTGCAGGCTTTCATACTGAGACGACTGCTGTTCATCGATAACGAAGAGTCAACGCTGCCCAATAACTGGAGGAAGATTGACAGTTAGTCATGTCACCGATTGATTGACAGTTAGTTTTGCACACCTAGTTTTATTCAGTTATGCGTTGGTTTTATATTTGTTCATAAGTAGTTAGACGTTAAATGTTATTTAATTTATAAAATTGAAATATCTATATTATATAATGCGAGTTCTAATATTTAATTTATTGTTATTTTATTTTGGTGGATTCCTTTCATCACATCCAGAAACTTAGATGAAGTTTTAACTTATAACCATCTAGCTCTAATGACCTTTCGAAAACTACTCTCATGTTAAGGCTCAAATCAAGGGATTTAACGCTTTAAAGATCACTTATATATATTATTGTAAGACCTATTTTATTGGTTAGGATAAAGATTGAACCCGTATCCTACTACCTAGGTGTCTGACGCCTTAACCAACTGAGCCACATAGGTAGTTAAATAATATTCATTTTGATATTATGACAGTATGAAAAAAATATCATTATTAGACATAGGTATGTTATTTGTTACCTTCCATAAACACTACGTCATCACATATATCTACATACCCTCGACAACATCTGAATCCACTATCACAGCCTCATATCATAATCACCTACTAGTATCACACGTAACCCCACCTTCATCACCACTAACACCCCTTATCGCCACCACCACCCCTACCCCCCACACAGCATCACGCCAGAATGACCTACTAGTGTCCTCTATTATCGACGTTCTGCAGATCATCAACAGCGAGTCGTTCTGCATCGTTGAGCTCACAGATGTTGACCTCGACATAGACACTAAAGACTTTTTCCACAGCAATCTACTGTTTGTGTACTGTAGCATTAGTGATGGCGCTAGTAGTGGTTGCGATAGTAGAGTTGGTAGTAGTAGGTTATATTAATGGTAGTCATTCAGAGCGATTATTTAACTTAACACAGTGTTGATGAATAGCAATATTATATTTAATATTATATAATATTATATAAAAACTACTAGATATAGTTGTTAATATTCATATTTACATATAATATATACTGCTTTTCATCATTTAACATAAGATATATTATGTACAAGTGCTTGTTTGTAATAAATCATTGTATTATGATGTGTATAAAATATGCATTTAGGGCTTTATTGAATTTATAAATAGTTGCAACTTATATTATTAGAAATATATATATATATATATATATATATATATATATATATATTATATAATATATAATATATATATATATATATATAATATATTATCTAAATTTATAGTTATTATATAATCTTTATGTAGTTATTATACATTTGAAATATATTTATTTTTAAATCTAACTATATCACTGATTGATAATTATTTAGATATAAAAATTTAAATACGTATATATATATATGTCATACGCACAGTATGAATACACACCCTCATTCTCACCCTCACCCTCACCCTCACCCCCCTCACCCCCAGTGTAACCAGACTAAGCGACGTGGTCAGCGTAAAGGCTAAACTGACCTCCCTGTCCAGCCTTCTACACGGTAGATACGGGGTGCTAGTGCTACTGTACACCTACATGTTGACCAAGGGTCTGGCGGCCATCACTGCGGAGATAGAGGACCCAGGTGATACCTTCATCGATCAGAGATTCGGACACGGCAGGTCTTTATCTATCTCTGTGTGTCTGTGTGTCTCGGTGTCTGTCTGTCTGTGTGTGTCTGTCTGTCTATATGTGTCTATCTGTCTCGGTGTCTCTCTCTATCCTATCTGTCTCTTCCTTCCTATCTGTCCATGTGTATTTATCTCTTGTCTATCAGTTATCTGTAAATATTACTGTTTATCTGTCAGTAAGTATATCAGTTTCCATTCTATATACTTGTGTGTATGTTCAAACTATATGGCTATGTATATATGTCTTCTAGTTGAAATCAAGATGAAATATCAGTACTCTCTGAAATGTAAAGTGAAATCTATATAGATTATTATTATGATGAGTTGAAGTATAGCATATACTATGTACAATGTAAATGCTATATTGTACAATGTAAATTCTGTATTGTACAATGTAAATGCTCTATATTTAGATTATAAACTTTCTTAGTATTTATATTCCATTATTATAATCACTTCCCACCTGTCCACTTTGGTTTAGTTCTACGCGACATTATACCACCAGGACCACCTATAAGATCTATATGACTCATACCCCCAAACTACCTATAAGATCTATATGACTCATACCCCCGTACCACCTATAACATCTATATGACTCATACCCCAGTAACCCTCTTTATCATATTTACAAACATTATTATTAGAATACTAAATAATGCTTAGATAGTATCTCTATAGTGTGTATAGCTATATGTAGATCATGCCACCTATGAGATAAATAACCGGCCCCATATTCTTAAGCCCCGCCCCTTTTCTAACTCCGCCCCCTCTGCAGTCAGAGTTTGATAAATCTGATGTTGACCGGCCACGCGGTGTCGAATGTGTTCGACGGTAATAAAGATTGCGGCGGTTTACGTTAGTATGTGTGTACACTGTATACACTGTATATATGTATGTATGTATATATGTATGTATGTATACCATTCAGTATGCATATCACTATTTTATAAAGGTTACATTTATGGTATTACAACATGTTCATCTCCTAGGGATAGGTTACTTCACATTAAATATAATCACGTAATCAATATTTGTGCCATGTTAATAGATGGGGATTTCTTTCATATTGGGTTGTAAGTTATAATTAGCTATACATTTAATTTCAATATCTATAAAACTATACTTTTGTTATATATATATAAATTTTAAACCTAGCCATTATATATAGGTTTTTTGTGTGTGTATATTTCATTCAGTTATTATGTTATTATATGGTATATTGTCAACATTATTGATTTTTTAATAAATTAATTTAAATATTAATATGTTAATTCTATTTTTAGATTATATTTTTTTATATGTAAATTTTAAATATATATCACTCTTTTCTCAAGTCAAGTTATGTGCATTTTTAAATTAAAAATTTTATAAATTATTTTATAAATTAAATTTATAATGTTTGTTTTTAAGAATATAACATTATTTTATAATCCGAACAATTTTTCTTAAAATATACATCCATATTCGAGAAACCTGATAAATAAATAGGCCCATTTCAGTGTAAAATTATATATATATTTTGTAACATGTAATACCTCGATAATTCTCTTTTAAATTATTTATATTAAAATTTAATAAAATATATATTATAAAATTTAACACAGAACTATATGCAATAAACCATATTTAATAAATATGCATTATACTATGTATATTATTTTAAATTGTTTATGTGCATTAGATTATTATTATTTAGTTAAAAACTAAAATTAGGTTATTTATTTAATAATTATTTATAATTAGGTATATTTTATAACTTTGATTGATTGTTTTTTAATTTTAATTTTAATTTATTTAAGCAAATATATGTTTGAAGAAGTTTATAAATATCAATATTTTCTAACGATAGAATATTATGTTATTAAAATAATTATAGAATAATTAGAATATTCGAAAAATGGTTAAAATTACAACGTTTTACAGTTACCATAAACGAAAGATAATCGAAAATATAAATAAAGTATATTGTAAAAATAAATGAAAATAGATATAAATTACATGATTTTGTAAATTGATTTATTCTATTTCTACTTTAAATATATTGTATTATACCATTCTTATTAAATGTGTACCAATAATATTTGATGAAACATTACATTATATATTAATATCCTAATAGTTAATCATTATAATGTTTAAATACTAATTAAATATATTTATATAATTACCTATATATTAAATGCTAAATAGTAAGTTTTAAACATTATATAATATTAAAATATGTTAACTAAAGAGTGATATATTTCATAGTGATGCTATTATAACATAATAGCTATCATTGGAAATATTATTAAATTTTTTAATATTATTAAAGTTATATATTTAAAAAAATGTTGAATATTAAAAAAATTATCAAAAATGTGTAAATATATTTTGTAAACAATTTAATCTTATTAAAAGTAAGTAAGACCTTTATAAAACAATAGTATTACAAGTTGTAATTTACAACCAGTATCATTAGTATTACATTCTAATAGGTATTCATATTTATTTCGCGTAATCAAATACAACTGGTTTATTTCTTTCCTTCGTAATCAAATCTTCGGAGCATCTCTAATCATTTCATTATCGCACAGGACTGAAAGGAATAGAGAAGCAGTCGGACATTGGATTTCTAACACTGTTGGAACACCTTCGCTACTGTGAGGTGAGTCAGTCTCTGTTTGTCTATAGATATACAAGTGTGTGTGTGTGCGTGTGGTTGTGGGTGTGGGTGTGTACTTACATAGGTACATCGAATGATATATTATTAGATATTAGCTGAGGCTATACAATTGGTAATATTCACTCGAGTATCTATACAAGATGCGATTACTATTCACAAGTAGGCCTCAGAATATAGTTGATATTGATATAGATTTATTTGAATTATTAGTATTAATATTATTTAGAAAATAAAATTTTATAAAATAATTAAAAAAATAACAATAGTATAAACTATAGTATTATAATAATAATAATATCAGATTCAGTTGATGACCGAGATCAAAAACCCAGGTATGGTATAGAAGTTCTATTGCACTTATCGAGATACCAACCTGCTAAATATTTCAAGATACCAACCTTATAAATAATACTAACTTAAACTACATTTTTATATTTTTCTATGCATAATGAATACTTTACTTTAACTTATGAAGAAATTTAGTTTTTATTTTTTAGATGGTTGTAATATACTTATATATTATAATTAAAGATAATATATAATTATTTACAATAAAATATATAGTATTGAGTATTGAGATAGATTTATACAAATCATAATAAAGTAATACTTATTTATATGATAAGCTATAACTGTACATGAATTATCGTAGAGTAAATTTGATTTTTTATAATACTTTTATATTATGAAATATTTAGTAATTATTATTTTTGTATTATTTAGTGATTTTTTAGGTTATGTGCTTTTTTTTAAATTTTGTAATTCCTATTAATAGATCGTTTTATATTCAAATTTTTCGACATATTTAACTTACAAAATTTATATTAATATTAAATTTGTTCACTTGAATGACCTTCACACTATAAAAACACACACTCCCAAGGTCGGCTGGTTCTACAAGAATCCCAAGTTCCCAATCTGGCTGATAGGCAGTGAAACTCACCTCACGATTCTCTTCTCTACGGTTAGTGGCCCGGTACCCATAATGCATCATAATCAAGCTATGCAAATCACATTCCTAACCCTTAGTCTGTTGAGTTAACCATGCGATGTATCGTAACCGGCTCAACCAATCAGATTATTATATTTAAAAGTATACGATAATCTGATTGGATGAACCTGTCATGAGACGTCACCTGTGCGTTGTTAAAACCTAGTCTAAGTTATCGCTTACATTCATGTAGTTATTGTTATGATTCATCAGCATTCCGTATGCATGATGCGCTATGTTCTACTATGAATACATATTAAATATAGGTGTTACACTTGTTTATGTGACAACAATTTACTGAACACTAATAGTATGTTGTGATATTCATTGAGTTAAACATTAACAATTTAATCCAACAAATATTGTACTATTATTATTATATGCTACAGATGATACTATTAGTTTTTTTTTTTTTTTCTATTTTTGGTGGAGTCCTTTCATCCCATCTAGGAACTTAGATGAAGTTTTTCACTTATAACCATATATGGCTCTAATGTCCCTTCGAAGCCGCTCTCATGTTAAGGCATCCATGGTTTTAACAAGAGCCGATCATTTATTTATACACAATTATATAAGATCACTTCTAAATAATATTTTAAGACCCATTTTATAAAATTAATTAATGGTCCGGACGAGGGTCGAACCCGTGCCCTACTGCTTGTGTGTCTGACGCCTTAGCCACTGAGCCACACAGGCAGTTTATTAGTGTATTGTTCTAAAGATTATTTAACTTTGTCAGCTTGTTTATTCATTGTTAAATAAGTAATTACCAGAATGGTATGTATGTTACCTACCACCACCAACACCATCACCATTGTACACTGTCTGATGCTTTACATTCGTAGATGTTAACATTATCATATCACATACACCATAATCATTATCTCATACACACATGATGTCCAATGTTAGAACCAGTCTAACACACACACACATACACTCACACACACACACACACACACTCTCACACACACACTCTCACACACACATACACTCACACACACACACACACACTCACACACACACACACACACTCACACATGTCTACAGAACAGTGAACTGATCACTCTGGATTCACCGCTGGCTAAAGCTAGACGAGTGTTTGATATGTACATCGTTGATGGTTAGTATCTAGGTCAAGGTGCCTGATATCTAGGTCATGATGTGTGGTGTCTAGGGTATGTGAATAATAAGTTAGTTGGGTATACCTTTGAAATTATTTATTAAATTATTAAAAAATAATTCTTAAAAATTATCTTTAAAATGATATATATGTTATATAAAAGTAACTATAAGTACTTAATTTAAGAATTATACAAATAAGAATGTAAGAAAATGGTATGATATATTGTAAATTCTAATAATTTTGTAATATAAAATCGTAATAATATGGGTTTATAATATTATGATTTAAAATACTAATTTATGTATGATTAACATATTGTAATAGAATAACCAAGTTAATATATATATATATATATACGACTTAGTATGGTATGGTATAAAAGTGTAGCTACAATATCACATTATGAAAACCAATAGAATGAAAGGAATATATTTTTACATAAATTATTAATTTAATATTCGAAACTTTGATCACTTTGACAACTTTGATACATATATTTTAACTTTTGCATTATGCTTCTACCGAATACACTCAGTAGAATGATGAACAACTCGTTTTCTAGCATTAGAGTTACTTTATAATATAATACATTATAATACCTTTTTACACGTGTACACATTTGATATGATAAATATTAGTATTAGTGATAACATTCTTATTTTCTATATAGTATTACGCACACAAATACCAAAAGGAAACTGTAGAGTCTTATTTTTCATAGCTTTTATTAACGTAATTTTTCTTTTATAAAAGGCTAAGATTTTTAACCACTTTGATAACTCTCTTTTTTCAATACAATTTTATGCCTATACTTATTATATATAAGATTATAAATATATATTGTTTAGAATATAAATATTATGTGTGTAGTACAATGCTAATATTCACCTATTAGTATATATTTGAGTCTTATCTTGATGGCACAATCACACATTAATCATTCTTTGAATACTCTCAAAAGTAGTAGATTACAACATCAATATCTTTTACATGTAAACTCACAAACATATACCCGGCACTTAATAGTCTTAATTGTATCTAGGTCATCAACATATTATAATATATATATATATATATATATAGTATATTATATACATTCATTTTTAGATAGTTTACAAAATAAACTCACTTTAATATAAATAGTTGTAATGATTACGTATTAGTTGATGTTTAGGTAATACATGTGACGTATCACCTGACAGATCAAGGCTTCATCTTCAACGACAAGTTGGGTTCCATACTCAAAGACCTCGATCTGGTGTCTGAACCCGAATAGTTAGTACACTGTGTACACTGTGTACTTCACATACCCACCAACACACACACATAGTCTACTACAACAATATACTTCGCTTTATAACCTTTATCTTATAATTCCAAATTCTGTTTAAGGGCCGGCGCAACACCACGAGTTTAACATGGTGGAAATAGGAAAATCATTTTTTTTTATATATTATATAACTAATATTTATCTACGAATATAACTATCGAGTAGGAGATTTAGATTATTAAAATTATATTAAAAATTGACTAACATAATACCTATTTCTAGAAAAAAATATATACAAGAAATTTCAATAAAATATAAAAATATTATATATCATTGAATAATTCATTAGTTTTATATAGGTATATCTGAAGAGTAACATAATATTAATATACTCTGAAAAGTCATGTCATTTGAATAAGTATTTCTATAATCGAAAGTGGTTCAAACATAGATGGTAACAGTTTTTTTTATTCAGAGATATTCAAGTTTTAAAAATTAGAGATTAGAAAAAATTATCATATTTATATGAACTATTTTTCTAGCTTGTATTTATAAATGCATATTTATGTCACTTTTAAGTAATGTTATGCACTGTGCGATATACCAGTTTAAACCAGTATATACCAATTTAAAAAGAAATAATCTAATATGATTATTATATAATAAATATTAAAAAAAATAATATTTTATTTATAAAAGCAGGGTGTTGCGCCCTTAATGACCACTCCCCACAGATAGTGGTATCTCATTAACCCCACATATTCCTCTAACCTCCCTCCCATAATCCTCTAAAACCTTCTACCCTTTTATATTTCCCTCTCCTATCCTCTCCACTGTAGTATCAGTATAATAGATACTTGACCCAAAGAAACTAGGTCTATTAACCCCCTTCATCTAACCCTTTCCTTCCACTCCCTATAGTGTCAACATCATAGTGGAGAGACTAGACCCAGAGAAACTAGGCCTAATAACATACGACGCGTTCATGAACGAGTTCTTTGCGGCTGAACTTTCAACCCTGACGTACGCCGAATACCCCATCTTTCATTACAATGGAGTCTGCAACGCTAACATCGATAACCAGGTAACCATAGCAACGTATTTCAATTAGTTACATATTTATGCATTGATTCATAATTATGCCTCGCTTAGCCGATTAAATAGCAATAGATTTAATATGTACTATTTGTAACATAACGAAAGTAGATGTGAATATATTTATATATAAATCTCTCGCGATTCATTTATAATTTAATAATTTTTAACTTGTATTATATTAATATATATCGACAGTTTTATATTAATATAATTTTATTTTTATTTAATTAATCATATTAATATATATTAAAATAAATGTTGTACTATTTTCTTTACTTATATTTATTAATAATATAGGTAAAGTTTATATAGTTAATATCATTACATTGTATATAACTAAATTGTCACATATATTTATAATAAAGCGAAATTAAATATAACCAAATTGTCATACATCATTTTAAGAGAGAAATTATATATCTATTATTATGATAGCACTTAATGTGCATATACCAGCACAACAATTATCTCTAATCAAAACACATTCTATATAGATAATATAATAACTGATTTATTATTGTAATACAAGATATAGATAGTAATTACAATATTAGCTATATTTATTCATGCCTACAATTATGTATATAATCAAGCATATATGCTATAAGTATGAGGTCTAAAACTTGCTATTTGTAAGTGTTATATTAAGATTATTAAAATATATTTTAAAGAAACATACATATAATATAGACAAATTTAAATGAATTTATACCTAATTGAAGTATATAATGCTATTATAAAATGTTTAGTTACATTATATAAAATTTATATTTACATAATATACATATTATAATTATTATTTAATAAATATATCATAAAAAAAATATTTGTATACTAGTTATGATATTAGATTACACAATACATAATTTATATTATGGTATGTCATAAAATATACTTTTTAGTTATTTCAAGATAAATTACATTTTTAAATGTTTGACATATACTAAAAAAAATGAATTAAAAAGAGCAATATTATATAATACTTTTTATGGGTTATCGATTTGTTTTATATTTACGTTCTGGTATCACCTTAAACAAAAAAAAATACTACTATAATATATCTTTTTCACTGGATATTTAATAATGAATTGTTAAGTTGATGTCAGACAAATATGAGGTATGATGTGGGTGGGTTCAACCCCATCAGGATCATTAAAATAGGTCTTAAAATAATATTTAGAATTGTTCTTATGTAAATTAATGATCGGCTCTCGTTAAAATTATGGATGCCTTAATATGAGAGCGGCTTCTAAGGGACATTAGATCCATTTGGTTAAGTAAAAACTAAATCTAAGTTCCTGGTTGGGATGTAATGACAGCAACATAAAAAAACAATGTTATTCGTTATTATAGTTATCATATATATATATATATATATTAAGTAGAATTTAAGTTGTGTTTTCAAAACCATGCATACATATATAAATATAATATCAGAAATTAATGGTATAAGAATATAAGTACAATATTCTATTATCAAATTACTGATGATACATAGCCGCCTCTCTATTCTACTACTACTACTACATAGGTGCAATACAAGGAAGGCACAGCGAAGATAGAACAGTTGCCAGAGTATCAGGTGATCACGGACACGTCGACCATCAAGTCATGCGTGCTTACCAAGTGGCCCACTATCGACCTGGCCTGGAAACACGATAATATACCGTCACTGAATTAACAACACCACCAGCAGCAATAACTACTACTACTACTACTACTAACCCATAAACCTACTACTACTACTACGATAGTTATAAGCCCCTACTACTGCTACGAGTACTAAAACAGCAGCTAATACCCCTACAAATCTACTTCTACGGTAGCTTTAAGTCCCTTCTACTACTACTAAAACAGCAGTTATTAGCACTACACATCTACTACTATTATTATTACAATGCCAGCTACCACCATCCTACACCTACTACCATCCGACTGCTACCACCACCACCCTATACAACTACGACTATTACAAAGCAAGCTTCTTAGGAATGAGACTACTACTATTAAGATTTATTCATGCATATTAAATATCAAAAACAAGATAACGATGACCAATAATAAATAGGTCATCCATGACTCATCATCTCTAGCCCTACTTCTTCTTATTCTCTAGCATAGAGATGCGCTTCTCTAAAGATAAACAGTTCTTCTTTATGGTGGACATGTTCTCTGAGAGTACAGTTTCCACCTGGTGAGTGATTGTGGCAATATATATAATATTGAATATTAAGTAGTTATTATTATGGCGGGGCTATTCCAGATTTGTTCTTAGAAAACTACAATTTCACAAAATATAAACCAAGAATATATATATATATATATAATTATGTATAATATGCATATTTTGTAATATAAATAGTGAACTTAATTACATATAGAATGAGTTGATGATTGTATGGCACTAACTGAAGTTAGTAATTCTCTATTACTTGATAACTCTGATGTTATTTGTGTTTGTACCGTGTCAACATTCTGGATTAAACTGCACAATTCACCAGCTGTTCAAATATGTTATATATATAGCTTTTGAATAAGTATACTTGTGTGTTTCATTTAGATATATATATATATATATATATATATATATATATTAGCCTAGGTCAAAGCACCACAACAATAGTTGTATAAGGTAGTATAATATCTTAATATAGATTTTTTTGAATGAAAATTTGTTTTTGATTATATTTAATAATATTTTAATATCATTTATAAAAAGTTATATGATTTACAATAGTACAGATACTAATATTATATTAATATCTTTAATATATTAACTTATAAAATATAATTAATTAAAATGTACGATATCATTTCAATAATGTAATGATTGTATTCAAATGATTTAAAATCTGAAATCTTCGATAGAAGAAAGACATGTGTTATAATATGTGTGTTTACATGTAAATAGATAGCTGGGTGAGAAATTAAGTAATCTGTATGAACATTATGTAAGTAATATTTGTTAAAAATTATTTAACTGTGTTGAAATGAGATAGGTATGAAGAAATTAAATAATCTAGTTTTTACTTTCTAATATATACATAGTATTTGTTGATTTCAAGAGAGGAATACTACCTAGTAAATAATAGTGGAATCATTTCTAAATATATAAATTAGATCAAATGTTTTCACTATTAAAATTAAATATACAAGAAGACTATTTCTAATATTGGCGTATATGTTTACTAAAGATTCTAGAATACGATGACCTTGTTCATGTACGCCCTTCAACGAGGTTAGCCTATCGGTGAGAAGTGGTACGGAGTCGACCAGACACTGCGACTTCTTCACCATTGTGTACAGTTCGTGAACATCTGCCATATCATCTTCTCCTAGGTTGTCTGAGGCTGTCTCTTGCTCTACTTTCATCTGAGACACCTGTTCCTGTAGCTCAGATAGAGTGTCTAAGTCTAGCATCTTCAGTTGGGCGTCTAACATCGATATAGACTCCTGTGTTTTAGTAGTAGTTGAAGATGTATTATAGGTAATAGTTGTAGTTGAAGATATATTATAGGTAGTAGTAATAGTTGTAGTTGAAGATGTATTATAGGTAGTAGTAGTAATGATCATAGTAATAGTTGTAGATATAGTAAAGGTAGTATTGTCTTATATGAAGTAAAGTGCTACTGAAATCTAGCTAGTAGTAAGTGAACTATAGTGAATTTCTAATGATATCATCGACTACGGGGCCCGATGCTATAACGATGCTAGGATAGATTGTACGTCTACCCATCTCTGGTGGTAGGCTATATTCCATTAGGTTCGTGAACAACTAAATCATCTAGATAGACCATTATACGTGTGCCTTGAAACGATGCTTTGAGACACGACCCACTCTAGGTAGGTGTGTGCATAGGTCAAATAGAGGTTACCGTAGTCAACCTTAATAGTGGAACAGTTGATGTCGTCAGTCAACTCTGAAAGGGTGGCGTGAGCTCCCAGCACTGTTTCTATACGATTCAGCCTCTGGTCGAATATTATCAACTGTACAATGTGTTAATGATGATGAGATGCTACTATTACAGTGGTATGCGTGATATTAATAGGTTGAAATGAATCTTTCTTATAGCCTAATTGTATTACATCGTGTATAATGTAAGGTAATAGAAAATTGAAAAATGATTATATTAAAATAAACAGATATTATATTGATATGTTCGTAAAAAATAATTTACTTACTTTTTCAGTATTTTTCGAATTACTGTAAATTTTCAAATCGAATTTACTATCTTCCGGAGTCGTCTTATTATCTTTGTATTTCTCAGATACA
Source organism: Osedax fenrisi (assembly GCA_964019155.1). Taxonomy (NCBI): domain Eukaryota; kingdom Metazoa; phylum Annelida; class Polychaeta; order Sabellida; family Siboglinidae; genus Osedax; species Osedax fenrisi. The sequence continues at coordinate 83,911,954 of OZ025241.1, read as the reverse complement.
ATCGCGTCAATATTCTTCAGATCTCTGTTTGTTGATATATTGTTCAATTCATATATAAGTTGCATTCATAATGAACGTACCATAAGAGAGAATATTGAGAGTGAAATAATAGCCCCATTATTACATATCTATATTGAGTTCTTATATAATGAGCTAATTCATAGTGAATATGTGTAAGTAATAGTATGTAATTTCTAAGAAATAGTTAGAAGCACACTCATGGTATGTACTAAATAGAAAAAATCAAGAGTTGAGCGTAGTAATCAGTTCTATTATAATATAAATAATGATTTTAGTAATAATTATAGATTAGAGAAATACCATTATGTATATTATGGATGGACTGACATATTGTCATTATACTGAAGAGTTAAAAGTTAAGCAACCGATGACCTATATATACAATTCTAGCTGAAGATAAATATATACATTCACACGGCACATCGGAAACAAACTCTTGTACTCCCGCGAAACTAGTGGTCGCGTCCACTCCGTTCAGTCGATGTTGCAGACTCTGCATCTGTTGCACGTAGTCGCTGGTGACCTTAGACTCGACCTTCATGTCCTTCTGAGGGCAGAGTTTCAACACACACCATTATAATTACAAATGTACAAACATTAATCAGCTATAGATAAATCGCCTACTTGATTAATGAACTCTTTAATAACTCATTTGTAATTTAAAAATGTATCATGATATACTAATGGGTCATTATTTCATACTATAGATTTCATTGTTAATAGTTTATCTCGTAATAAATAATACATAAAGATATAGCTATCCGATGTAATATGGATAGCGAGGAGTGAAACACCAGTGATCTCGTGCGCAATCTGATAATATATATCGATTAAAATAATTATTTATAAATAGTAGAATTTACACTTTGCACGAGATCACTGGCGACTGAGCTAAGAGCTAGGTACCTTCATATCCTCAATCTGATCGATGAGCTCTTGCGTTTCAGCCTGTAGTCGCGCGAGTTTCTGTACGGGTGTCTCGAGTTGTCCGTCTGTACGCTGAGGTCAGGAGGTCATAAGTCAGTGAATGATAGCTACGCACTAGTAGTGGACGACTAACTATTTCGAAAGCAGACCTGTAGCCCCTCGTCATCCTATCTGAGAGATCTGTGTGTGTGTACGTGCGGGGTTAGTACATAAAGTAGTGCTGTATGGTGTGCTGTGCTGATGCATGTCAAGTGTTATTATAACATCTAACCAAGGACAGGACACTGAGTCTATTCTCTTCATCCTAGGCAATGATAACTTTCATATTCCGAAATATATGCATTTCAGTGGTATCAAAGATAACGAATAATTATATATTTATAAAATCATTTTTTTTTCATATTTTTAAATATATATTATATTATTAAAAAACTAATTTATTTATATATTTGGTTCGAATTAATGTTATTCTATACTGTTTATGTGAACATTCCAAGTAATATAATTTATATTACATTATATTGTAATTTAGACAATCATATCGAAAACATTGATTCAAAACAATTGTTGCATCGATTTAAATATAAAATAAAACATAGACTCTTGGACCATAATGCAATGAAAAGTGAGGGTAAATAATAGACTACAAAGATAAACATAAGCAGAGATCATGTAACTGACTAAAGTGGTAGTAATCAACCTCCTCTTCATCCTCCTCCTCCTCATCATCATCATTGCCGTATATACGCCTATAGTAGTGATCACTGACGCGCACATGTGGGTGTGTTCTTCTAACCTGGGTTAGCCCCGTCCAGATGTTTCATGTGGAACTTGTTGATGCACTGCAGAGCATCGCAGCTGATCACTTCGATGTCTACGTTCACGGGTTCGGAGACGCCAAACTCTTTAGTCTAGAGGTCAGAGGTTAGAGGTTAGGCGGGCGGGGGGCATGTATTCTACAGTTAGGACTGCTGATATAGATATATAGACTTTATTTTTTTTATTGAAGATAATAAAATATCCAGAAGCTATATATTTATAACCTTATATTAGGCTTTTATCAGACGTTATTTATATTAGGAAAAACATGCAAATGAAAGGTCATCTATACAACTACACTACTACTACTACTACTACTACTACTACTACTACTACTACTACTACTACTACAACTACTACAACTACTACTACTACTACTACTACTACTACTACTACTACCACCACCACCACCACCACCACCACCACCACCACCACCACCACCACCACCACCACCACCACCACCACCACTACTACTACTACTACTACTACTACTACTACTACTACTACTACTACTACTACTACTACTACTACTACTACTACTACTACTACTACTACTACTACTACTACTACTACTACTACTACTACTACTACTACTACTACTACTACTACAACTACATTAATCATACCTCAGGTAATATTTCACTTTGTTCACTCTCAGGCAGCTCTTCTGATTCGTAGACATCGGGTTCATTGATAGCCTGTAGGTCAAGGACATCAGGTTAGTAATCATTACAAACGAAATGATGATAATCAAATGATCACTAAATATAATTAATTCTTAAATGAAATAATAAATGCTTCTATTATGCTCTATTCTCATTGGCTGTATTACAGATAGTGATAGGTATAGTCCCTTCCACTATCACGATACTTCATTCATTATTCTATCTACAAATATTGAATACATAAATGTTATAAATAAATATAAGGATCTCAAATCTGAGTAATATCTGTATCCTATTCTATTCATCATATTGACTCCCGATTAATAACCCTTTAACATATCACTGATTATAGAATATATGGATATTCTAAAATATAATAATAATAATGAAATTATTATGCCTCTAAAGAATAATGGAAAATTCTATAATGCTTTCTATAATGCATAAAAATTTCTACATCACATATAAAAGATGACAATTAGTATCCGAATATACGAAGATAGAAGTTGAGGGTAACATAGTATATCTGCACATATACATCCATCAAAAAATATGGTATATATAATGCCTACCACAATAAAACCCCATCAGATATTCATTATACACATGTCTATCATCCCAATCATTTACTTAGATGATTTTTACCAAATGGCTTTAATGTTCCTTCGAAGCTGCTCTAATGTTAAGGTATAATGGTTTTAACAAGAGACGTTCATTTTTAAATTAACATATATGCACAATGCAGTGCTTTTTTAATAGAATGCTTGTATATATATTTTAATAGATAAAAAGTATACATAATATATATATATATATATTAGTGTCGTCATATTTTCTAAAAAAGTAAGTATATGTATAGTATCAGTATCATTTAACTGCAGCATAAGTATCATTTGACATCACCATCAATATAGTATTATATTCTGGTGTAATAAGAGGATAAAAATGGGCAATACCGAATCTTCCTTCATATATTGATTCTCCTCGATATTCTTAGTACTCATTTGTTCGATGAAATGATCTAATTTACTAATTTGTATAGTAAACTTTATTTCATATATAATATAATATTTCAAATTAATATGCTCAAATATATCAATATTTATCCACTTATTGATTATTTTTTGTTATAATTACAATAATAAAATGTATATTTATCTTATCTTACAATAGATATATCTGTATTATTTAACATAACTATAAACTATTAATATTAATATCAGTAGCGTAATATTATCATTTAAAAATAATAACATTATCACTAAATTATCTATGAAATACAATTAATAATACTATATCATATATTTATATTAATATAAAACAAAAAATTAAGAAAGTATTATTTATTTATTTTTCGCTAAGAATATAAAAATGTCAATAGTTATGTCACATAATCGATTTATTTTTGAATTAAAAATAATACAAAATCAGAGATTAATATTTAAATTCCGAAATAGTCTGAGCTTTATATTCAAAGTCCGATCCGAGTTCAATATATCATAAATGATACTCTATCAGTCCAATATCAATGACCTAAAGTCCTAAAAATGGGATTTGAAGTCTGGGTCCGAATGACAACACTAATATATATATACACGAAATATAAAGATATGGTGCTATATAGATATGGGTCTTATATTTTTGAAATTGTAGGTTAAATAATTCTAGGTATTTTTTTCTGTTAGAATTAAATCACTTTATAATTAACAATAAAATTGTAATATTAAATAAATTAAATAGTATCAATAAATAATCCTATATCTCTAAAATATTCATTAATTTTAAATATTTTATGAAATTAAATTTTATTAATAAAATAACCCACTAAAAAACTCTAAAAAAAGCCAAAACCTAGATTAAATTTTATAAGTTTACAAACCCACATCCAAACACAAAATCAAAAGAAAGGTATTCTATTCGAATGAATACCCAAGTATTATAATTTTAAAGTGAATTTAATATTATATTACTTAATTAAGTATTACATATTAATAAAATAAATATGATATTTGTTGCGATTATTAAATGTATATGTTTTGAATGGACCTGTATATTCCATTAAGAAAACAAGTTCATAAAGTGTTTACTTTAAATTTTTAATACGCCGACTTCATTGAAGAACCATATTATATATAAATAAAAATGTATTTAAATTTCATATTCATTATTAATGAATTAATGATTATAATAATTATGTATTAAATAGATAACTAATATATAGTATATTTTAAACTATCATTATGGTTATTTAAGTGATAATGATAATAATTATTAATTAATTATAAATATTATTTTTAATTATCATAATTTATTATTTAACTTATAATTATTAATATTTTTATTATGATTATAATTATATGCAAATAATATATTTATAAGATCGATAATAATACATTATCAAGAGAAAATATATTATTTTATTCTAACTATTCCAGGTAAATTTGCATATTTGGGGTCCATTTTATTTATTAATTTAAGAGATTTAATAATAACATATATATTTAAATATAACTATTTCCTTAATTAATTTGCTCTCTTTCTTCCTTCAAACTTCCGTTATAAATATTTATATTGATTTATATTGATATAATTTATATTAATTTATAACGTATATTAAGAAAACTATTTACTTTTATTATTAATAATCATATACTATGTTAATCATTTTTATTTATTAATCTGTATTATTAAATTGGTGTATCACTAAACTTCGTACACATAATAAATAGAAAAAACTCTTTAATAAATAAATATTATCCTAGAAAATTTCTAGGATAATTATCATAATATAAATTTGTAATATATGCCACTATTATAATAGTATATAAGCATATAACATACTCAAGCTTATAACCATATAGTAAATCTAAAGAATATAAAATAGTTAATAATTAAAAATGTTAAATAATTAAATTACAAGCTCTCATATTTAAATTAAAATTAAATTTAGTATATATTTAAAATAATATTATGTAATATAATATTAATATTTTAAAGATTAATTAAATATTGTACTGTAGGATGACATTAATTATATTTATTTAATCAATATAATGCTTAATTAATAAACGTATTTACATAATATAAATACTAAATATAAGAATACAAATATTATTTGAAATAAATATGATATTACATTTTACTGATTATTATAATTATTAATAAACTGAAGTTTGAAAAAATGATATAATTTGATTCTAAACATATATTATACAGTTTATATATTAATAAATATTTATGAATCTTCTTTTACTTAATATATTTATATTTATATTATTAATAGATATCAAATTCACAAAAGGTAAATTATTTCTAAAATATATAATATTTATTAAATATATAATGTATTATCATAGTAATCATTATGGTCAAAAGCTTCGCGATGTGAACGCCAGCAAAATTTTTTATTCTAATTAGTTATTTTTGTTGCATATATAGTCTATAAATATACATATGCTAATTATAATGACCAATCATACGATATTGTAAAATTAACTAATTCGAATAAATAATTTTGCGGGCGTTTAAATCGAGAAGCTTTTCACCTGGTACTTATATTATAATAATCATAGTCTATATAATCTATAGACTATAGATTATTTATAATTTGATGTCTATAGTCTATAGCATAGACTGTATACTAATTTACCATTTATATTTAAATGTATACTTTGGGTGACAGACGTTTCGTATAAAAATAGCAGACGAAATTATTATACAAAACATCTGTATGAAATATCTTTTATACGAAACATCTTATACTAAACATTTCGTATATGAAACGTGGTATTCCTTTGTATATACACAATTATTATTAGTGATTTAAAATATTTTATATATTCAGTTATTATAATAAAATACTATAACTAATATAATACAATTAATAATGGTTACAAAATATTTAAATAATTGAAAATTCAGAGTTTAACGTGATTTGTATTGTCATCTGCTTTTTGATAAATATATTTGGACTTTACTACATATTACGTATTTCTTAATATAAATTAGTAATGTATAAAGTATATAATATACTCTAAAGCTGTGTACACACCGCTAGGATCAAGTGCAATAACAAATTGCCGCCTAAAATCTATGAAAAGTTCTATTTTCTAAAAAGTCGTCGTGCTTGTCATTCGCTATATGAACAGCTAATTTTCTCGGTAACAGGCGTAGTAACAAGTCGCCATCATATTCAACACGTTCCATTTTGAGAAATATACCCAGTAACAAGTCGCTGCATTCGCGAGACTCGATGCTCGCTATCTGAACACCAATAATAATTTATACCTAGCATCAAGTACAGTAACAAGTGCATTAACAAGTCGCCGTGCTCGACGCTAGCGGTGTGTACACCACTTTATATATATACTAGAGTTTTAGGTTTGATCTTCTTAAAACATATGCCTATAATAGCAATAGTAAACAGTGATCTTGCCGAGTGATTTCATTTGTATTGGTGATTACGTGCACAGTGTACATTCTACTATTTTGAAATAATTGAGATCCGATCAGTATGAGATCACTCCTTACGAAATCACCGGTATCCATAGCGACACCCAACTCTGAAATATCTCTATAATATATAAATAATCGACGTCCAACTTTATCATCGACAGAATAATCTATAACAGTTATTAACGATACATTTTATTTTATAAAAATATCACATTTTATTGTATCATTTTATCACTTCTTGTGATTATCGTCAAAAGCTTCACTGTTAACGCCTGTCAAGGCCTTGATTTCAAATCTGTGATATTGTATTACTCATAGATGTCGAAATACTGTGAATATAAGTCATACAAGTGTAGTCAGTAATTATTAGAATTAATATATTTACTATATTATGATAGTGTATGCATTCATGTATGATCTATTATAATTATTATAATATTTACTATTAAATTCATACAAATGTTATATATATATAAAACATTAATTACATAACATTTTAAATAAGAGTACAATATATATATATATATATATATTTATTCTACATAATATCTTAATGACATACAAATATGACTTATATTCATGTAATTAAGTCAACTATGTTGATTAAACGTAATTCCAAAGTATTAATTAATAGCAACGTTAGAAAGCTTCTTTTAAATAATACAAAATATTTTAACCATGTACTCTTATTTAAAATATTATGTAATTAATGTTATTAACTAGTGTATACAATAATTCTCATCGTTCATGTTTATTTTAGCTCTAAATTGTACGGAAGAGGAAATTAGGTGTGAGAGATTGGAAAAGTGTGATTTATTTAAAACGAAATGTTCAAAATTATGCGATGGTGTAGACTGCTCTATAGAATCTAAATCAATAGGTTATTTCTCATATTAATCAATATAATGGTAAGTAAACTCTTATTTTGTATAAATATTATAATAATTTTATTAAAAAATAATATTATTGAAAATTAATGAATATAATATTTAATTTTGATAGAAAAATGTTTCAACTTGGCATAGTAGATATAGATATTAAAATAGTAGATATAGATATTATTTAATCATTATTCTATATCCATAAACTTGTTTAGTTGTTATATACACATTTGTTTAAATCTTTTATAATCATAATATAATTAAATATACATCATTATTTTATCTTAAATAATAAATTATTAATTATTATTTATATAAAAAACACTATTTAATTTGAAACATATGTAAATAATATATATATATGTTTCAAGTTAATTAGTATTATTTAATATCCATCCACAATCTATATATAAGTATGTATTATAATAAATAAGTATAAACTAAATACTATTTCTATTATAAGATATAATAATACTTGATTTGAATGATAACTCGTTGCTATTGTCGACGGCCAACAGTCAGTAGGAAACAGCAGGGCAAGCAGCAGGGTAATCTAGCATGGCTAATCACCCCCACTATCTTCGTGTTGGGTATCATCTTCTCGATCTATCGGTGTTACGTTGACGGAATATGCAAAGCCATAAAAATACCCCTAGGTTCATACGCGTAGAGTAATAATTGCATTACTCCGTATACTCTATGATGTTACGTTACATTGGAATTTAGTGTAATATTAGTTTATACAAAATTAATATATATATATTTATATATGAAAATATAATACTTAATTTAAACAACGATTAATATACTATACAAATAATAGACAATGATCGCAGCAGCAGTGCATAGTGTACTGCATGATGTACTGGCACTATAAAAGCTTTAATGTGTTATTGCGCTGATCGTGTGTCCCACATTAGGCACATAGATAATGCTCGCTCCTCTGCCTATTAATCAACGCTATTGTATGATGCCGCACTACACACTACATACGAAGTCATCGATCTGTCGTGATTTGTCGTAAACAACGCGTCGATATTATAAACATTCATTGAGAGTGACGGAGAGAGAAAGAGAGAGAGAGAGATAAGTACATGTCCTCGATGACCCATCGTCGTATGTCGTCGGTGTGCTATATAAAGCGACGCTCCGATTGATATCTATTCATAAGCACTTGGTTTCTTCTAGCGAGAGCGTGATAACTAAAACAAGCTATAATACAGCCGACTCTACCTTCGCATCGCGTCGACCCATTACTCGTAGAGTATTATCCACTCGACCTTGACCATGATTACATCGAGTAGAGGTCACGCGTCTTCCATGTATTGCACGACGTTATTACTCTATCTAGGCACCTCCGAGGAGATACCCAACTCGTACCTGCCGTTAACGCACGTGACTTCCTGTCCCAGCGGCGCCGATTTCCTGCAGGCTCCGACTACTGCGCTAGATCCTCGCCTCACTCAGGTGACGTCTGAACCTTGCAATGGTTGCCGTGGTTACAGGTTAACGGTACCCCTAATACGGGGGGTATTAACCATACCCCCACCCTAATGTAGCCGTTTAAGGTGTTGTGCTATTTAAGTATTTTATTATTTTACTTACTTATTTTATTTGACCACGATTACATTATTTATTCGATGTTCAAATTCAATTCATTGATGGAATTCGAAAATAAATACTTGTATATACTTTAAACCTATAATATTAGTCTACTTAGCACCGCATTATCAAAAGTAGAGGTTATTTATAAAATATTAATCATATGCATTATGTAATATGAAATATTTATATTTATATATAAATATATAAAAAATGTTTATATTATATTCTATTATATCTATAATGTATGCTCTCCCATATATATATATATATATATATATATATATATATATTAATTTGATCAGTTTCTACTCAGTAAGCATATTTCTAATAAACAATGTTATAAACAAATTTATATTATAAATTAGATAGATTTGTCTATATATATATATACTAAATAAAGATGTTGTAATGTGTTGTAAGTAATGTATCACTAAAGATGGTTTACTAATATATATATATATATATATATATATTTATTATTTATCTTATAATATATATTATATTTTAATGCATTACAAATTATATATACAAATTAACATTACTAATTATATGGAAAATAAATATACACTAATATATACACCTATAAATAATGATTATTTATATGAACAGTCCACTCGGATCTGAAGGAATGTTACTACATAACAGCAACTCTTTCCACATATTGCCACATTTCAAAACACAAGCTGCACCTCCGTCATATGAACATGCCATTACAAATAACCATGAGATTGAAACTAACATAGTAAGTGTTATTATTAGTTTATAGTTGTTGTTAAGATATTTATATATTGATATGTTAATTTATATATATATATTACAAATATTATTAGAATTAATTTGGAATAATATATATTACATTATAGAATGAAAACTTTTATTATATTATGAATATTATATTCATTTTATTTTATAAAATTATAAAAATATAAATATGTAAATTTAAAAATGAATAATATTAGTCGAATAAATTAAGTAATTTTGTTATATTTAAATATTTATAATTTAATTAATTATATTATAAAGTTAATATATATGAATATAATCAATATTATAATAAATATTTTAATAAACAACTGTATTTATTGTAAGCCTAATAATGTTACATACTTTTTAATAAATTTAATTTGAATTTGATAATAAATAAATATATCTGTTATATATATTTATTTAATTATATAAAAATTAAAAATTTAACTAATTTATGTAAACTAATTAAAAGTTAATTATTTGTGAATAAATAATTCTATAATATTAACTTAAAAACTAATTGAAAGTTCTACAAATATAAGGATTCATTTATAACATATAGAATATTTGTATTGAGTTTAAAGTTATATTAGTTTCTTTCATAAATTTCCTAAGTGACCTTTATTTTAAATAATACAGTCACCTAATTGGTAACAATATAACCAACTTTTATTTTTATTTAACTATATTGATTAATTAATCTATATTTATATTTTTACATTACACTATTCAAGATTATAACAAATAAATAATATATATATTTATATATATACATACTCACATATACTTATAAAATATGTATAATATAAATTATTACATAAAAGTTGATTAATATTAAGTAAATAAGTAAATAAGATTTTAATGATTTTAAAGGTTATTCTATTTTATTTGTTGAATATTTAGGGAAAGTTGTTCAAAAGTTAACAATTATTTTACATATTTTATAATATAAGTTCAATGATTTCCTAATACATAGTATTTTGTTTTTTATGAGTTATTAAATTTGTAAAATGGAATATTTATGCAGGGAGACGATCAAAAAGGACGAGTTGAGGGTTAAAGGTTACATTTGAAATACGAGTTAATAGTATATACATATATTTTGTATAGATATTTGTGGGTTATTTGGTTTAATTGGTTTAGTTTTGTCCTGTTTTTTTTTTACCTGCATAACATCCCACAATGAGCCTATACAAATTTATTTCGGATTTAAGATTTAACCATTTCACCTCAACTCGTCCTTTTTGATCGTAACCCTTTATGCATATGAATACATGGGTATAATTGTATTAATTAAACTATTCTTATGTCAATAAAATAATTTCATATTTATAATTATTATTGATTTTTTTTTGAATTATGATTGTTTTAGGTTAGTTTAAAATTCAATATCCAATATAATATTATAATACAAACTAGATACAAATTGGATACAAATGAACTATTAACATTCTAATTAACAGGGTTGTTGATTTTTTTGCTCTTTATTTGTTTTTTTTTGTGTGAAGAATATTGGTTTTTTATTTATTAATTAATTTGTATTAAATAGCTATATTAAATATTATTTATAATAAATACTTCTATGATTATTATTAAATATTTGATGTATATTATAGTAGAATTATAGTATAATGTATACAAAGATTTATTAGTTATTTGAAATAATTTATTTCAATAAATTCTTTCTAAATTATATTTTTGTTTCAACCAGGCATGTTTATTAAATGAATAACGTTATATAATATACATAATCTATACTATTATTAATATTTATACTAATATTAAATTATACTAGTATTGAAATTAATATTTAATAATTATACATAAAAAAAACCAAAAATCCATGTAACGCACACTTCCCTCCAGATGGCAGTGTTATCTTGTTGTCATATGAACATATATTATATGATTTTCTTTAATAATTCCAGAGTAATATGTGATTAACTTATTTAATATATTTATCAATAATTTTATTTTTTAATGTAAATTGTTATTAATTGCATTATATTATATTCATATACATGGTATATATATAATATACATAATATATAGTATAGATTCTATACAATTATTAATATTGATAATAATATTAAATGATAGTATTGAAATATATAATTTAAAAAAACAAAAATAAAAAAAAACCAAATAAACCATGGTATTTTTGTAAAAAAAAAACAGTTACAAAGACCGGATCAAAACAACCGAACAACCCTGGCAATTAATGATTTTATATGTAGATTATTTGATATGCTATGTAAATGAAGTATATACATTTTGATTAAAGTTAAATGATATATTTTTTTAATACTTTTAGTAATCTAATATTTTATGTATAATAGTTTTTAATTTATAATATATTTATTTTCTAAGGCAATGATAATTGAAAATTGCTTATATGTATTATTTTGTCTGAAATTTTATATTTAACGAAATATTTACATGACTATCATTCCCCTATATATATATATAATTGATGAATAATGGTTTAATTATATCTAAACATTCTGTTAATATATAATCAATATTGTCTAATTATTATAATTTTAGTAAATACAATAATAATATTTTTAAAATTAACTAAATCAATATATGTATTATAATTTATTTTGTTGAAATCAAATTATTTTTCCATAAATAAATATTAGTATTGATTGTTCTACTATATATAAGTTTATATTGATACTATTTTCAAATGTAAGGATATTATATATAATAATAAATAATATACACAAATCAAACCATAGAAAATAGTATTTGGATTAACTGATAATATATAATGCAATTATTTCTAAATATAATTAATGTTATAGATTTATTAACATATATTATATGCAATTTCTATTTGTAAAGGTAAAGATAATATTTGTATTGAGATAAATCTATAAGTTATTTGAACCCGCTAAATAATAATGTGATAATAATATACAGTTGTTACATTACTATCATATGCAATTCATAATTTATAATATTCATCGTATATTTGAATGGGGGATCAGCGAAGTAGCAACATAAAAATAGAAAACTAAAAAATATGTGGCGCGCGCGTCTCAGAAATTAAATTTCAGTGAACGTGAGAACTAAAGTGGGAAATATGAATGTGAATATGTGTTATTGTGAATTAGTAGTATTATATAATATATTAATAATTAGAATTATATGATATATAATCTAGTTTTACATTGGGCACACTGCACCCAAACAGAGCTATTATTACACAGCTATACATGTGTAATTCGGGGACAAAGAAATAATATATATATATACACACACATACATATGTGTGTGTGCATGTGTGTTTATTTATGTGTATATGTATGTGTGTGTGCGTGTGTGTATGTATGTGTGTGTATATATATATATATATATTGTTTCTTTGTTCCCGAATTATACATTTATTGATGTGTAATAATAGCTCTGTGCAGTGTGCACAATATAAAACTAGGTCATATACCATATAATGCTAATTATTAATATATTATATAATACTACTAATTAACAATAACACCCACATTCATATTTCCCACTTTAGCTCTCACGTTCACTGAAATGTAATTTCTGAGACGCGCGCGCCTGCAACATATTTTTTAGTTTTCTATTTTTGTGTAGCTACTTCGCATACAATCCTATTTGAATTAGTATACTATTAATATGCTCTCACTATTTCAATGTAAGCTAAAAGTTTATTCGTCAGCACTTATACATATAATTTTATCACATGATCTGAATTCATTGACATTTACTATAGTAGCGTAATAATATGGTCATAAGTAGTATCCCCACAATAACCACACTTAACCCTCCTCGCCCTAGGACGGTCTCCCAGCCTACAACGAGGTCGGCCTAACGAATCCGTCGTCTATCCCCACGTGCGCCCAGTCCCGCGCCCCCGACAGCGCGCCCAGTACCACCGCTAGTACGGCGCTGGGTAGCGTTGCCAGTAGCGACGACGGTACCGGAGGGGGCGGGGGGGAAGGTACAGCTACGGGCGATGATGATGAGAGCGACGGGGACGCTCGTACACAGTTTGAGATGGAGATCGCCAGCGACGAAAACTACGACGAAATCGACGAGTACGAAGACACCTGTGCCTTATTGTCGTCGGATATCAACACCAGGTGGGCTGCATTATCGTTATCTCTCTATGACTGAGCGCTATTGAAAGTAGTACGTTAATACATTCTGTGTTATGCGAATATACTATTATTAGTATAATTATAAAATAAAGTAAATTTAATTAATACAAAAACATTTTAAATTGTGAAAATATATAATCGTAAATATTCATATTATAAAATAATTGATAATATTATAATACCGCGTATGCATACTCTTAGAAATACTGCATATTATCGTACACCTATATAAATGCGTTCACTTTCTTCTCTATTAACCCTACACATTAACCTCACAATCTATACAGGGGCAGACATCTCAGTGCAGGCATGCCGCTTCGTTCAAGATACTTCAGCGGTAGTTCCTACCGTAGAACCTGCGACATCGACCCCTTCTCCAGACAAAGACATCGCAGTGAACCCATCTACTATTGACCTTCGACCATCTCTCATACTATCTACTATTGACCTTCGACCCTCTCTCATACTATCTACTATTGACCTTTGCACCCTCTCTCCTACCATCTACTATTGACCTTTGCACCCTCTCTCCTACGATCTACTACTATTGTTTATATCGAGAATTGCGCTTATTAGATGTAGGTGTGCGTATACTCGAATAGGTTGACGATAATTCGGGATGTTATCCTAATAATTCAATTGCCCGTCGAATATTCAGGATTGAGTATTATCTTACTATATCATGTTTGTTATTGTTTTATTTACATTCTAAAATATTCTAAACCAAATTCACTCTGGTTATAACTAAAATATTAGTATTAAAGAATTATTTTGATATTATTAAGATCACTACATATATATATACATCTATTTATTATTACTATATCATATTTGTTATTGTTTTATTTACATTCTAAAATGTTCTTAATCTAAATTCACTCTGGTTATAACTAAAATAATAGTATTAAAGAATTATTTTGATATTATTACGATCACTATATATATACATATATTTATTATTATTGTTATTATTCCTCCATCTATATTACATGACATCACAATTATATATATATATTATACATTATAATATATTATTTCAATTACCGTTAATCAATATAACTTATTACGTGCCATTCATTCATTTATTTTTATACTTTTATTTATTAATTTTCGTCTACTCTGACAATAATAACAGATATTCATTAATAAATTGCTTACTCATATTATTATCAATAATAATGTTATTTCTTTAATACTGTTCAGGAGTTCAACATGGATGATAACAATTTGTGCTGTAAATGATGTATTATAGTTAATGATGAAGATGTGTAAAACATATATATTGTAATTTATATCATTAAATTAATTTTAGTTGAAATATTATAATCTATATATATAATAAAATAATATATGAGTAAATATACATATATACATATTTTTAATATTTAATTTAATATATAAATTTAATAATATATACAATATTATATACATGAATTAATTATAAATAGGGGGTGGGGCTACATAACTATAGGAGGTGGGATTAAATAACCTCTTGTTCTTTTTTCTCCTGCTCTTCGCTCAGAACACGGAATGCTTGTTGCAGCTGCACCTGTTGTAATGTAACAACACATTACATACTTATAACAAATAACGTTTGTTATCATTAGAAAATATTTATACGTTAGACTACGATTTTCTTAAATAAATATAAATCAATCGACAAAATAATGAATGGGAAACAACATAGTAGGTTAGACCTTCGAGGTATGTGTCCACAATAGAATGGGGTGATATCATAAAGTGACGTGGTGCTAGTCATAATCGCAATACAGGGATAATAATAGACGGGATCACAACGGAAGGGAATATCTCTAACGCAAGTCGTATATTATTGAAGCGAAAACTACTTTAGTAATAATTTACGAAATAAATCGTCGCCATCAATTTGATATGGAATTCGTACATTTATATACATCTATATACATCAATTAGCGATCGCTTTATAGAAATCTATTAATAGATTAAGCGTGGTACAGACCTACATTACCATTCAAGTAAATAGGCATTGAAATAGTCAGCTGCATAACGCGTAGATAGCAAACTAATGCACACCATCGAGCCTATCGTAATATAGAAAGCCGCACTAGTATATGTAAGAGGAGAATAGCATACAAACACACGCTGAACTTAATCGCGGTTATACTAACTGTCAATGGATGATACACGCAATACATGATTAATTAATATGAAATATGATTCTAAAAAGTGAAATTTCAAAGCGGATTCTTTAAAGATTCTACAAATTTGACAAAATGAATAATATAAAATAATGATACGTGTATTATCGCATACGGCACACTTACACTTCAATAACGCCTAAACTGTACAGGCCTTAACGATCTGATTAGGCCTGGCGAGAGAAAGAGTGAGAGAGAGCGTATATCACAGATATCAGATGTATTATAGCGTGTGAAGGCATTCGATACAGGTGCTCGCTAGTGTTGTAGTATCGTGTATCATTGCTATCATTGCTAATACTAAATGCAACATGTATTAGGCATCACAAATGTCTATGAAACACAGATAACGTCGAGTGATGTTAATATCTAAACTCGATACATTATTGTTATACGGGGGGAATCTAGGGTTATGTTCCTGCGTTATCCAACACCACTATAGATGTGAGGTGCTAAGGTTAACGCTATGGGTTACTAGTAGTGATGTAAATGATGCTCAAATCTAAAGCATGATGCAGTCTCAGTTACCTAAAGTCTCAACTCGGCTCGGACTCACTTGGCTAGAGTCTCGGCTAATGCATTATTTACATCACTAGTTACTAGTTACTATATCGTGTGTATGATTATGGACCTACGTAATTGGCTCGTCAGCCACGATTGCAGCCGACCATACATTTAGAATTAGAACCGCATAGATAAACATCTCTGAACTGTGCAGAGAGTGTATCATAAGGAGAAGGGGAGGTACTAGGGGGGCGGGGCTTACGAACCAGGGCTTCGTGCGAGTGAGGGATCTGCTGATCGAGCCGATTGGCCAGCTTGCGTTCCTTCAGAGATTCTATGTCGTCGGCGAGTTCTAGGAGTCTCGTCTGGAAGTCGTCTGTAGCGAGGGGGAGCCAGCGGTGGCGGGGTTAAAGGGGCTCAGTGGGGCTGAAAGGCAGCGATGTAGAGGTCAAATGATGTGGAAATGTGTACGTAGTGAATATTTGTAATTATTTAAATATATCGTTATCGTGAGATATATAGTAGAAAATTTACTTATTAAAAATATCGAGTTTACAATGTTGAATCTATATTTAAGTCGAGTTACTCGTTTGATCTAATGTTTGGGATAAATAATAGTTCAAAAAATAGGTATTTAATAAAATAATATTAGAGTGTGTTTACATTTGTGTGTGTTACAAGTGTGTTACAAGTGTGTTACATTTGTAATGAAATAGAGACGTGTGGGTGGTCAGTAAGGGTGCGTTTCTATTGCCCTGATGTATGTAATCTTTAACAACGGTAACAAAGCTGTAATACCATAAAAATCATATTTTTAACACACCATGTAAAATAAATAGTTAAATTATATAAATTTATTTATAATCTAAATGCCTAATTTTTAAATATTTGTTATATGTTATATGTTATATGATATATTATAATTTATATATTGACGATTTTTATAATTTAAAAACCATATTGTTTATTTTATTTATTTATATCATTATTACCATTATTATTGTATCATGTGATATTATAAAATAATGAAATAGCTTGAATAATTTAATATAATTTTCTCCATCTGTCAATTTCTATATGATATTTTACAATTTAAGTTATTATTTGCATTTACATTTATACTATTGACATATAGTGGACATAGTAGACATTATAAACATTAGTTGTTATAGTGTTAATCTTACTATAAGTCTTATTTGATATTAATAGCGGTTATATTAGTTTTTAAAATTGGTTATATTTTTTTTTCCTCTGTCTACTTTATATATATTTTACTCAGAATAATTATCTTGCATTGGTGAATTCAAAATTTTGAAAAATATATTATATTTACCATGCTACTTTATATTGGGTTTGGGTTTAATATATGTAAAGGATGAAATGTATAAAGAGTGAAATAACGTCATATTTATACTATAATTAGTAATATCACTAAATATACAAATTTCATAGAAATATTACAAAAAATAATAATATTATTTTGTACGTATATTTATATACATATAATATATTGTATATTATAAATATGACATTATTACATTGTGTGTATATGAATTGTAATCATAATACAACAACAATTAGCCAGATTTGATGAATATATTTCTGAGCGTGGCACTTTAAATAGACCATTGTATTGCCAATCCTTATACATGTAAATTCTTCAAATGGCATACGTTCCCGTTAAGGGGATATGCAGCCTTAGGAACTCAATGTAAATAGATGGGATTCTTTTTATTTAAAAAAAAACTATAACCCATTAATTAATTAATATTTGTAAATTCTATAAACTGTATAGTTGAATATATATATTATATATATATATATATATATATATATATATATATATATATATATATATATATTATACTAGTATATCTCTTTGTAAGAACAATTTTTTATTTTGAAATATAAAATTTCAAAAAGTAATACAAATTTATACTTTTATACATTTTATTTCATGTGCAAATAATATATTTTATAAATCAACGAAATAGTCCTGCAATATACATAAATAAGAAATATAGAAAATGTCATCAAGTTTGGATAATTAATTCTAGAATTATAATTTTTATAAAAAGGTAAAAACATGAAAAATGATTATTTCGATAAATCGAGTTTAAAAGTAGACTACAGTAATGTTATATTTCTTATATATGCTTATAAATGAACGTAATTCAATATATAAATACATTTGATGTTATAATTGCATTAGCATACATGAATGTTATAATGTTATATACTTATATATTACTTAAAATTATTACTTATATACTTTGAATATGAATAGTGAAATTATAAATTAATTAATTTAAAAAATGAAAGGGTTGTAGATTGACAGCTATTCATTCAAGCAACGAATCAAATGCTTGTGTTCTATTTATTTAACCTATAACCTTCTAGACTACATTCGAGCACAATAACAGTAGATATGATAGGCACTTTAATAATCTAAAATATTAAATTATAAATATTTAAAAATAACTCATTATAAACGTATTTTTTAGTTTTTCGGTATATTTCAATAATAATAAAAAAAAGTGTTCTAAAATGTTGATTTTAATGATTTATAAATAATGTTAGGCTCTACTTTTCGGAAAGTTGATAGACTACATACTAAATTTATTATTATTATATTTCATAAATAAAAAAAAATCACAAAATGTGGCACTATTTCCATAATACATGATCGCATACGATAGTCTCTACTGCTCTGTGCTGCCGCTACTGCTGCTGATGTACAATGTACAGCATACAGTGTACACTGTACAATGATAGCTAACTGTTATCTGCATCGTTAGCACCCACTGTGTCATCATTGTCATCGTCGTCATCCGAAGAACTCATCTCCCCGAACATGTCTAGCTCATCTGGAGGGGGGCGGGCGGGGGGGGTTGTAGTGGGGGCGAATGGGGAAGTAGGTGGGGGTGGGGGCGTGTGGTTAACATGCACACACACACACACATACACACACACACACACATACACTATACAACTAGTAGGTAACGATTAACTGCATCAGGAACATATAACACTATTACAACGCATTATTAATTATTAAATTATATGTACATACAATCATTGTTTTACTCTAATATCATATCACCACGGACAAGGTATTATTTCATGTTGGTGTGTACATATCGGAAGTAACATAGTTATATGTATCTATCGTTTCACGAATATATATATATATATATATATATTATATATAAATTAAAATAAATACTACTATATATATATATAATGGATACTGATATATATTGAAGTTAAAGAGTATTCTAGTATGGGTGCGCCAATGCATGACTCACCAAATTCTGTGAACTCCACCTTAGGTTGAACCTGCGTGTTCTTGTTGTATTCACCGTGAGCGAGCACCTAATGGGGGGAGGGGTATAGGGTTAGGTGAAGGGTGGGGCGGGGCTTAGGGTTAGGTGAAGGGGGGGCGGTACATAGGGTTAGGTGCGGTGGGGGGGAGGGGTATAGGGTTAGGTGAGGGGGGGGGAGGGGCATAAAGTTAGGCGCGGGGGGGGGGGGGCGGGGCATAAAGTTAGGCGAGGGGGGGGGCGGGGCATAAAGTTAGGCGAGGGGGGGGGGCGGGGCATAAAGTTAGGCGAGGGGGGGGGGCGGGGCATAGGGTTAGGCGCTCGCGGGGGGAGCCATATGGTTAGATGCGGGGAAAAGGGTTAGGTGAGGGTGTTATGTACTAGATGGGAAACCTATGGAATTAGTCTTAGGGTATATATAGTTAAGTAGTGTGTTAAATACTAGATGGGGTAATCCGTATAATTTGGCGCGGGGTACATAGGGTTAGGACCGGGTATAATGAAATAAACAGGTGAGAGCCCTGTAATAGACAGGGTATTATGTACTAGATGGGGGGGGGACATATAGTTAGGCGCTGGTATGATGTAGAGCTCTCTATAAACTCACTGACTAAGTGTAGATATAGCTGTGCTATGTGTGCGTCTGAGACTGGTGTAACATATTGTCACATCGATGTTTATACAGATCTGTACGATTGTACACCATGTTTATACAGGTGTATAATCGTATAACTACTATCACAATACCATCAGTATTATCTATTTCGCCGTAGCTGCTGTACAAAGATGTGTACACTTACAAGAGAGCAGGGTGGATAGGGTGATAAAGGGAAACAAGGGTGTATAGAGGGGTGTAGGCAAACATATAACATTCCATATCTCCCAAAATATTTAAGTGAGAACCCCTGCCGCTATTAGCAGTATTATTTAAATCACTGAAATAGATTAAGGCTAGACGTAGTTTTTATAATAATTTTATCATCGTTCTATTAAATGACGTTCACTATAAGAGTTAGATTTTACTCGCCTCATAGATATGTATAGCATTTAAAACAAAAATATCCCATTAATTGGCTATATATTAATAATGAACACTTAGTTTTCATCATTAAATAATAATTAAAATTTTTTTTATCATTTTAAAACTGTATAGTTTGATATGAATTTACATTATAAACAACATATTTATACATGTGTATAGGTGGCGTTATTCATGTTTTGTGTACAAAATCAAATTATACGATTTCGCACGCGTTATATAAAATCTTCCTCGGAAACATTTTAGGTATGGGAGTGTTTAGAGTGGGGTATGCCGTACAGTGTACGGTGTTGATAAAGTGGTGAATAGCTGATTAGCGTGGGGGAGGGGGCGGGGTGTTTCATGAAGAACCTGTTTCTCCTGTTCGTTGTCTTTCTCCTGTTCCGCTATCACCTCCCATTTCACATCGATAGCTTCGTTGTCCATACGAAAGAGACGCTTCACTTCCTTCTCTATATCGGGCTGCTCCGGATTCTATTTATAGATTCATCATCGGTTAGATTCTATATATAGATCGTGTATTTACTATATATATATATATATGATAGGTATATACTTTAACCTTATTGGTTTCTAAAATAAAGTTATTTAAATAAATATAGGGATTCAGAAACAGACTCCACAGGGGACGGTGTTATGAGAACTACATTATTCATGGATTGTACTAGGATAATCCTTAGCTATCTCGTAATTGTAAATATTGCCTTAGATTAGTCATAGGGCAATTTATTTTGTGGAGCAACCGACCCCAGACATATTGAGAATCTGCCATCAGTCATCACTTACGCTGCACACCTCACGTATATGAGATATACAGCGACCTTCTCTGGGTTAACTATTCACCAAGCGGCAAACAACCCAGGAGACTGGATAGCCTATACCAATTGTGAACGTGCAAATAATCTTACTTTCAATTTATGTCAAGCTTTCCGCTGTACTTACTTCTGCTGGTACGGCAGCTGTGCATGCGATTCACACACTCGCGATTAGATATATAGGACATTGTGCGTACGTGTATTCTACCTCGAAGTTTAGATAAACTATTCGATGAATTGAAACAAATTTCTAGCATTACATGAAGGATATATACAGCTACGATAAAATTATCTCATTTCAATAATAGTGAGTATATTTCATATATGAATTATATATTTATATATAAAAATAGATATAAATATAGAGATTAATTTTTTACAGATATTTGTAATTATCTTTTATCAATTATTTTAACTTATATATAGATTATACACACACACCTACATACACAATCACACACACGTACACACACACACATACACACACATACGCATACACACACATACACACACATACATATAGTATAATATCTAACGTTCTTGTGTAGCGTCTTGCGAAATCTGCGAGTCCTAACACTCTTCATCGGGGCGGTAACTAGAGTGGGGCGGGGGGGGGGGTTAACATTATACCAGGGTGGGGGGGGGTTACATAACAAATGGTATATATTAATATGCAATATAATATTACACGAGTATCTATTACAATCTGATTATAATATTCGTGTACTCGTATATTAATTTGCTTGCCAATAAAATGTGACACCCAATAAAACTTCATACATACATATATATATATATATATATATATATATATATATATAATCATTAATATCAATATCACGTTCCATCAGTCTAAGCCAATCAGCTACCAGATAGGCAATCCCCTCAGGTAGCGCTATATTGTCAAGGTCATCTGCGCACACACCCGCTACACCCTATTACATTTTACCTATGGGACTCGTATTCTGTGAGAGCTATAACTAATACGAGCATACCCGATATGACTACCGGGTGTTACGTCTGTTTTAGGTAGACATTAAGCCTGTGTTAGGTAGACATTACGCCTGTGTTAGGTAGACATTACGCCTGTGTTAGGTAGACATTACTTCTGTGTTAGGTAGACATTATGCCTGTGTTAGGTAGACATTACTTCTGTGTTAGGTAGACATTACACATGTGTTAGGTAGACATTACGCCTGTGTTAGGTAGACATTACTTCTGTGTTAGGTAGACATTATGCCTGTGTTAGGTAGACATTACTTCTGTGTTAGGTAGACATTACACATGTGTTAGGTAGACATTACGCCTGTGTTAGGTAGACATTACACATGTGTTAGGTAGACATTACGCCTGTTTTAGATAGACATTACGTCTGTTTTAGGTAGACATTACACATGTGTTAGGTAGACGGATGTAGTGGTGGGTACTAACGTCCGTGGTTCCACCTATACTTGGATTCAGTGTTCTTAGTCCACACCTTGTCCCCGTCGTCCATACCACATATCAACATCTGCGTGGTGAAGGTCATTAGGTACTTTGGTAAGGTCGAAACGATGGTTAATTAATGGCATTAGCGTTAAGATGATCGTGATCGAATATTGTTAGTTACGTTCTACGTTAAAGTCGTCGGTAAAGCTTATTCGGGTAGTTAAAAGATGTCGCGTCGATGAGTCTTAAAACACTACATAACAATATTACTGTATACTAAAAGGTGCTATATATATTATTATAAGTATGAATACGATACTAGAAGGTAGCGATACTCTAAACCTAGAGGTTAACATCTAGAGGTCAATAGCTAACATCTCTCTTATTGAAATCGTGTAATATGAAACCATTGCAGTACATCGGTCATGTGTTATGGATATTATAAATAAAGTATATGTAGTAGGATGTGGGTTCAATCCATATGCGAACAAATAAATAGGTATTAAAATAATATATAGAAGTGTTTCATATAATTGTGTATACAAAATGATCTGCTCTCGTTAAAACTATGGATGACTATGATTAACATGAGAGCGGCTTCGAAGGGACATTAGATCTATTCGGTTATAATTCATCTAAGCGCTCTTGTATGGAGTTATCCTGTACACCAGGACTTCACCAAAATAACAATAACAATAAGTTATTGTCAATAACTATAAATTAAATATTGAACTTGCATTATATAATATAGATCTATTTAAATATCTATATTTAAACAACATGTAACGCCTAACTTCGTATGAACGTAACGCTGGCGGTGACGACGAACCTGGCAGATGTCAGCAGTCTTGTAGAACGTCTTCTTATCCGTGGTCTTCAGAGACTCCACGATCGTTGGTAGGTCCACTAACTGTGAACACGCGAGAGCGTCGTCGTCATCAAATAGTAACGGTACGCTCAATCATTTCAATATTAGTAGTGATTTCCTTTACATATATGCTATACTACTAAAATGCTGAGTTTATATATATATATATATATTTATGTATATGTGTAGAAAGTATTTAGTTGAGATTCACATATCGTGATGCATGTCTATACGATTAGTATGATTCATCATCAAGGGACCAATTCCCCTAGTGATTTGAGATCGACAAATAATGGTATTGGTATTCTTATCGGTGCACTATTAATAAACTATCATGTAATGAAATAAATGATATTTATTTGTAAATTCAATAGTAGGTTCAATTCGTAGGATATATATTTGTAGTATATAGATAAATTAGGTTTTACCGCGTCGGAAACCTTTGTTACCGGAAATGTTGTAAAAGTGTTAAAACGACTACGACGACTAAGATGGTGGGCTGACCTGAGCGGGCATCACTAGTCCTCCGTAGACAACCTTGCCGATCCTACAGTCCTGCTCGAGTTCGATGTTCAGCTTATCTTTTAGGTTCATCGCACCTGACTGTATGTCACGTTGTAGGGCTATCGCTGAACCCTGTAACCGTATGAAGGGCTATATAGTTGTCAACTATATTTAACTCACAGTGAACATATATATATATAATATATATTATGTTATATAATTTATATATATATATAAAATATATATATATATATATATATATATATACGTTAACATAAATGTCATAAAATACAAATGGATATTTATATTACATATTTATAATATAAGAATATATATACATTATATCATAATTAAAATAACAATCGGTAACAAATATATATATATATATATATATATTTATACACGTTGTGAGACGCATTAAATCATAGATTTGCAAGACCCTCACTCATAAAATGCAGATAATACATGACATAAGTTGTATGGGTATATATGATGACTAATTTAGATGCATAACAAAAGCAATTACTACTGTTTTGAGAGGTAAAAATGTATATCCTTGTCATTGAAAATAGTGGATTATTGGTCAAGTAAATATATTATGTAAAATATTATGGAAATACAATGTATTATTAATACATAGACAGGGAATTTGTCAGTCCAAATTACCTACTTTTTACTTTTAGATGTATGTATTCATTTTTAAAACCTACTTTATATGTGTGTGTGTGTGTGAATGTGTGTAAAATAGTGCGTATGAATAATATAGAATATTAATCTCAGATCAAATCTGTGAATATATATATATATATTTTATATACCGCTATCACGGAAAGTAAATATCTTCGGTATATATGTATTACATTCACATAGACTCTATGACAGAGATTATTATAAGTATTATAAACTGAACACAATTACGGATATTAAGGGATACGATATTTTCATTTTCATCTCTTTAGACCAAATACCAACATATTCCTTGATCCAAATAATATTAATATTTAATAAAGATTATCTTAAAGATAATCTTTAAGATATAAATAATTTATAAATTAAATAAAATATGATATTAAATAAAATAGTAATCTAATATAATAATATATTATTATAATAAGTATACGTTAAATATATCTAATATAAAATTTATATTTATAAATATTATTTTAATAATTATAATACTAAATAATATTTAAAATGTATTTACTGGTGGCATCCTAAGTATAAATTGTTGTTCTAAATCAAATTGTAAATCATCCTTCTTCTTCGCAACCACAGATTTAGACATAATAATACTTTTTAAATTTAAATAGTATATTAAATATCGTACAACTTATATTAATTAAATGTTTATTGATATTTATTTATTCATTTAATATATTTTAGAAATTCAATTTGTATTATTTGTTATTTATTAAATTTCATATTGGAAAAAGAAGAAACAAATAATTTTCTGAAAAATCTTTGGAGAAACATATTACATTCCGAAACTAATAGACTAATTCCAAGACCTCCTATAACCTTTGGTATTATCAAAGCCTTTTGGGCTTTTGTATTATCAAGACCTCATATAAACTCGAGGTTAATGGAGGTCTTGGTATTATAGGCGGTCATGCTAATTCCACATATAATAATATATATCCACAAGATGTATTGTATATATATATATATATATATATATATATATATATATATATATATATATATATATAGGTTATAGGAGGTGTTGTCATTATTCTATAAATTACTTATATGACGATATTAATCTGAATTATATTTATCCAGTATAATAATTATAATTCCATTTTTCCAACATGTCTATTACGAAATTCTTCAATATACAAACACACTAGTTTAAAGAATACAGGTTGACATATATAAGTGACATATGTATATATATACATATATATATATATATATATATATATATATATATATATATATATATATATATATATATATATATATATATGTACAAATATATATATATATTTGACATAAGACTATCTATATAATATCTATATAAAACAATTGTATTTACATCGATGATATATATATCTTATATCCTATCATCTATGATATATTTGAATTACTTATTTATATTTAAAGTATTACCATTTTACGAAAGAACTAACTTATATTACTACACTTATAATAATTGTGGATAATTTTCTTCACGAGTATCCACTTATATACTTACATATGAGATATATTAACCAATATTAACACATGTTAACACATATATGTTTACGATAACATCACATATACGTATTATTGCATACACACACATAGAATATCATACTATCATAATAATATCATATTAATAAAATATACAAATTAGATAGGAGTATCATCAAATGTATTGTTGATATAGTATTACCACGTAGGTATTATCACCTATATGTTATCACTTTATTGTTATACAAATTATAAACTATTACATGTAGATTTATTAAATTATATTTATATATATACACGTATGTGATAATACCTAGGTGATAATAGCTATAGCCTACAAAATATAGGTACGTATGCTTATAAGCTTATACAATTGATATTATTACACGACGTCTGCATATTATAAATATTAATATCGGTATATGAATAATGACGTAGGTTAATTACGTAATTAGTATATTACCTAATTACGATATTAGTATAAACTTCTTAACTTTCCGGTAGGTTTTTACTATCCTACGATGTATTATCATAATATATATAATAATTATGGTATTAGGGTAACCTAGAGATAACATAATAATGGTTTACTAAACACTATCGGAGTCATAAACTACGAGTATTTCGTTTCTGTATATATTATACATTAATTATAAATATTACAGTATGGTATTCAAATATAAAATAAATATATTAATTAACATACTAATTATAGTGCCTATAGGCAACACATTCATTCCATTAATGGTAATAGGTCAACAACCTATTTCAATTTTCTACGCCACGGTAATAAGCATAGAGCTAGATAGAAATGTCTCTCTGGCTCTATGGTAATAAGCGATAACCTATTACCCTTATTTAAGACATCTGATTATAGGTTACATTGGAATAAGTGTATACAGTGTATACATTAATGAATATATTCGCATATATGCCTTGGTAAGGCAGCCTTACAGGTATTCACTCATGACCATTACACATTATAAAACTATTATTACTTATATGCTATTATCTTAGCCACCTTAACGGTGCTTCAGAGAGATGATATCGCGAGGTAGCCTACTCATATCATAATGTTGTAATGTATCATGAATGTCATACTATAGGACTCATACATATCGCTTATGGTATATATATATATATATATACATCTATGATATATATATATATATATATATATATATATATATATATATATATATCATAGGGAATAGAATACTTTTAAAATGATATCTGTATATTACGTTACGTGCTGTTTATGTTAATAATCATAGAATATATAAAGAGAATTTTTAATTAAAATCAATTTTTAACAAATTTTAAATAATTAACAAATAAAATATAAATAAAATTATATTTATATATACACTATAAATTAAATATTACAAAATCTACCGCAC
This sequence comes from Osedax fenrisi, assembly GCA_964019155.1. Taxonomy (NCBI): domain Eukaryota; kingdom Metazoa; phylum Annelida; class Polychaeta; order Sabellida; family Siboglinidae; genus Osedax; species Osedax fenrisi. The sequence goes on along the minus strand of OZ025241.1, from coordinate 83,883,468 downwards.
ATCAAAAGAGAACACACTAATACACACACGCGAATTTAATCATTATTTTCGATAACAATGGACAATACATCTGATTTAGTCACATCTTTTAAGTTGTTTGCGAATAGAGCAAAATCAGAAAAATTAACATCAAAGGTTATGTTGTCTCTATATATATAACTACTAATTACAATCAAAATCAATAACAATAACGCTTACAAATGACATAATACACTCAGGATTTGAACAGATGGGCTAAAGATGCTAACGTTATTGCAAAGAGAAATACTCGAAACGCGCGCTGCACATCCAATAACTTGGATATCGCTTATTGTAAATGTAAAACTATCGGTCAAAAGTTAGTTGTACGTTAGATGCCTATACGCGTATACGCGATATATACATGCGTCGTACAATGATATTCGCAGGCGTGTATTATACTTGGGTATATATCCTATATGGGTATACCCTATAAGCTCCCATAGGTGTGTATATTGGTTTATGCTATTGTTACATGACTCATGATTCATGAGTCATAACTCTAACAACTCGCAGTTAGCTGCGAATGCCACCTAGGTGTGGGTGTTTAAACATACACAAATATAGCTATATTTAAATAACACATATAAGGGTCGCGAGACATTTCGTTCACCGAGAGTACACTGAGAAAATAAATAGGTCATCGGATTTACATATAACGTGGGTTATTTATATAATTGTTCATGAAACAGGTCAATTGACCTATAGGTATACGTAATATATAACACATCGGGTAATATTTTAAAGAATACATTCGAGGCGACCTGACATATCGCCCTTAAGTTACGACCTGACATATCGCCCTTAATCGCGGCGCCCCTAACACTCACGTATGAGCACACTCGCGAGGATAGGTGTTTTGTTATGTTATCTTCGTATAACATATAAACAATATTCAATATGCTTATACATTACGTATAAACAATATTAAATATACCTATACGTATACGCGTATAACTCTAGTATTAATACGATACCCCACACCGAAGTGGTCTGACTATCGGACAGCTTGACCACGTGATATGGGACATATCGTGCGCCTATCAACGCGACCACCACATCGCCGATAGAGAGACGGCCTATGCAGAGATCGTCACTAGATTCAGCAACGCCATACCTAAACTCTCAGGCATAACGGTTCGTATGCACGGCCCTATTCAATAATGTATTTATTTGTGTGTATTGTTCCCTATATATATTTTTCTTTATATATTATTAATTTTGTAATATATATATATATATATATGTATTATAATCTCAAGATTATATTCTTGAATACATCTATGTAAACATAATATTTCCAAGTTTTATTTTTTGTAATGTAACATTTCCTATTCATTACATATTAAATCTCAAAGGGATATTAGTACCCCTATACATTTCTCAAATATTTTGACATTTTTATACTGATGAGATATTATAATAATAAAAATAGTTTCAAATATGCGAATAAAAATCCAGTGATAATCTATCGATGTGACAACTCTTAACGTGAGGCGAGCACGACAGTGATATCACGGTTTGCATGTGTCCATCTTTCCATGCGCACAATCTCGCCTTATCTAGACACGTATAGTTGACGAGATCTCTCGATGCCGAATGTATATCATGTATATCATCATTTATACATTCAAATTCATCGTATTAAAAAAATATGTATCTATAGGTAGTGGTAGTATTACAATATTACATTACCATTACCTATATATTATGGTAGTGTTACCATATTACAATACCAGTCTTATTAGTTATAAATACAACACTATTCGAACGCACATTTATATTTTTATGTATATGTAGTATCGAACATATTGAACTATTAGTATTACGGGTTTATAAGTAGTAAGAGTTCATTACGGTACACACGGGTTACGATACACACGGGTTACGATACACACGGGTTACGATAAACACGGGTTACGATACACACGGGTTACGATACACACGGGTTACGATACACACGGGTTACGATACACACGGGTTACGATACACACGGGTTACGATACACACGGGTCGTTTGCCAAGGCACATTCCGGTTATCCGATCTATAGATGACATATATATATATATATATATATATATATATGACGTTTTAAAATCATATTATACGAATAAATTATCAATAAAACGAATAATAAATATAAAACTCCATATATGCATATATGCACATGTGCATATCTACATATAACTCCAAATATGTATACGTCGATACTTATATGTTACATATACCGATAGATTAATATACATTATTGATCATTATTATTAAGCCTCGTCTACCCTATAATAGTTCTTCTCGAGAACCGGCGGAGTTGATAGAATGACGGACACGACGGGCTACACGGGCACACACCGGCAACGATTCGATAGTCAAGGTCGAGGTAAAGGTATATCCGGTACGTATTTAATGAACACACACACGCACGCACACATGCACTGTGTGCGTCGCTCGCATACATTAAATAATCAATTTAATTTAATTAAAGATAGAAATGCACCGAGGTCAACGATTAATATACTTTTACAACACAATCAATTGACTAACTACTCATCTCACGTGAATAAACTCCCCATGACTATTACTAACGAAAAACAATTAAAGTGGAAATTCACCTTCGTAGAATCTTTGTACTTACTTTGGTTTGATAATTTACTTTATGGACTGAACTTTAATACTCCTACATTTCTATACAATAATAATAATAATAATAATTATTATTATATTATTTTGTTACGGATAATATATATATATATATATATATATATATATATATTATTTTTTATTTTATTATTTTGGTGGAGTCTTTTAATCCCATCTAGGAACTTATATGTAGTTTTAACTTATATGGCTCTAATGTCCCTTCGAAGCCGCTCTCATGTTAAGGCATCCATGGTTTTAACGAGAGCCGATAATTTATTTATACACAATTATATAAGATCACTTCATAATAATATTTTAAGACTTATTTTAATGGTTCGAATGGGCCTTGAATCGCCTCCTACTGCGTGTTTGTCTGACGCCTTAGCCACCTGAGCCACACAGGCAATTATATATAATATATGTCACCATAACTTTATATATCACTTATGAATAATTTATTTAAAATTGCATTTTTGTGACTAAATAAGTTATACTACTATAGTAAAATAATAGTATACTATTTCTATAGTATATTACAACTAGGTACATACTATACACAACATCGCACACATACACATACACACTCACACATATATATAACTGCCTGTGTGTCTCAGTGGCTAAGGCGTCAGACACACAATCAGTAGGAGTCCTACTGTAGGACACGGGTTCGAGCCTCGTCCGGACCATTAATTAATTTTATAAAATGGGTCTTACAATATTATTTAGAAGTGATATTATATAATTGTGTATAAATAAATGACAGGCTCTCGTTAAAACCATGGATGCCTTAACATGAGAGCGGCTTCGAAGGGAAATTAGAGCCATATATGGTTATAAGTGATAAACTTCATCTAAGTTCCTGGATGGGATGAAAGGACCCCACCAAATAATAAATAACAATAACAATATATATGTATATTACTACATATAATTATGTATTTGAATACCTGCAGGTCGCGTCGACATCGAGAATCAAAATGGTTACGTAACAAACTACTCGGGGGAGAATCAGTACAACAGGAAAGTGGGACTGTCGGACAGCAGACTGCGCATGACACCCGAAAGGAAGGTCTGGGTTCGAGAAATCGTTCGAGTCAAGAAAAACGAAACCGTCTCCGAATCTATATTCGTTACGCCGTCGTCGGCGGAAACTCGACGTCCGCAAATCACTGAAACGAGAGCTCCGCGAATCACCGAAACGAGAGGTCCGCGAATCACCGAAACGAGTTCGGCGTCGGTTCAGCGACGCCCGCAACGATTACGCAACAACACGGTAACGATACGAAGGTCGACCGCCGCGATATCGGGCGATAGGGAGCGCGGCGTATTACCGCTGGACAGGCGAGCCTACGGTAGCCGTACGACACTAACTAATATCAGCGAAGTCGACCGAGCATCCGCTGTAGAACAACGATATCACGTGATAGGTCAACGCGGAGTTACGTCACGCCAAGCTAGACGACGTCCCACTCAGATACCGGTACCGAACTCCGATAAGATGATCGTGTCTAATGGGGTACCGACTTCTCGACGTCCGACGATTATTCCGACCAATAGAAGCATCAGGAACGTTGCCGAACCAATGAACTGTTCGTACGCTAGAGAACTGAGTGAATTGGAATATATAAACAGTCAAGATATTGCGAATAGATATAGGCATACCGAAAAACCGTCGTATAAAACTAGCGAAGCTGTAACGTCTGATAATGCCCTGCTATCTATGGAAATACCGCTCAAAACAATCAAGAATCAAAACAAAATGGCCGCCAGTATTCCGTATTCAGTTTCCGAATCTAACTTACTGAAAATGAAATATACAAAAATTGAGATTAGCGAACTTAGAATTATTTCACCGAGGTTATCTAAAACTAGCAAGAGGCTAGTTTAACCGATTGCACAATTTTGACACGGCCTTCAATTCACGATACAATGAAAAATATGAATTTTAATGAAATATATTTACAGAATTTTTTAATTTATGTAAATAAATGGAATTAATTTAGGATTTGTATTCATAATTATATATATTATATTCTATAATATAATTAAATAAAAATTTATATAATTATATAAATGTAAATAAATGGAATTAATTTAGGATTTGTATTCATAATTATATATATTATATTCTATAATATAATTATATATATATATATATATATATATATAATATATATTAAATAATTAAATATATATATATATATATAATATATATATATATATATATATATATATGTTGTACGGTCGCCGTGTGAATAGACGTAATACCGTGAGTCCATAGATCAAAGATACATGTGTTATTCTGCAATCACTTTATTCAGTATCAACCTATATAAGATAGTATGTAATAATAATAATAATAACAATAATAACAATAATATAATAATAATAGTTTATCGTGTATGCGGGTTCGTCGATTATATATTCTAGTTAATAAATAAATGTCACTATAGGTTTTGTGTCCAAAATCATACTGAAACAAATAACATAAACGCGAATCACTATTTAGTGAACGCGTTCCACTCCAGTGCATCGGATAGTGGCAGTGTATTTATAGAATACCGATTGCGATAACTACAATATACTTTCGCAGTCGAGGCGCTCTTGTACAATAATATAAATCTATCATGACTTTCTCTATAACATATATATATATTATACTATTACAATATTATAATATATTATAATATAATAATATATTATAGTATAATAAACGAATAAATAATTAGAATATATACTAAACTTACAGTTTATGATGCATAACACTCTGCTTACCTCTTAGAATATTACATATACATTATTTACTACATGAATGATAAATAGTGAACAAATATATGAAGTAGGGGAAAGTAACCGAATAAGGACACTCTCGATATATCATAAACCATAAATATTACAAAAAAATGTTTAATGAATAACATATTCATAATTATATACTTAATTAGTACTTAGTCCCGTGACGTTGACATCGTAGGGGGAGAACATGACATTGTTTTTAACAACTTTATCCATTTGGAACGGTCTTTTGAAATAACTAAAAGTTGCTGAAGAGGGAGATTAGAGTATTCAAAAATATCATTTGACCAATTTTTATTTGGTCTTCCTCTTTTTCTATTACCTTCGACATAGTCTTGAAAAGTTGTTTTGGACATGGAATCGTGTCGAGTTATATGTCCGAATGTGGTCATATTTCTTCGCATAATTATATCAAGAAGAGGTAGATACGAACCGACTTTCTCATTTATTAAATTATTGACCAATATATTCGTCTTTCTTTCTTTATAGCTTATATTCAGGAGACGCCTGTGAGATTTTAACTAAACACCTCGGATCCTCTTCTTTGATTCTTCTAACAGAGTCCATGTTTCACAGCCATAAAGCAATGTTGAAAGAACTAATGAGTTATATAATCTACATTTAAGTTTGAATTCGATTTCCCAGCTACGCAAGATCTTTTCCAGTTTTACTAGTTCCGAAACTGCCGTAGCCAATCTTATACGAATTTCATTTTTTGATTTGCCAGAATTCGTAAACATTACTCCGAAGTATTTAAAATATTCAACATTTTCAATCTGATTATCGTACATATAAATCATTGGTATTTGACCTTCTCCATTGACAATAATTTTGCATTCATCATGATTAATTTCCATGCTGTATGCTATAGATGTTTTTTCTAGTGCATCAGTTATAGTTTATAGTTCACTTTCGGAACCTGCTATAAGATCAATATCGTCTGCAAATCTCAGGTTATTAAATTTTCTGCCTCCTATATATATATACTCGATGGGTGCTTTGTTATAGAGTCTATCATTATTTTTTATAGGAATATATTGAACAGAACAGGCGATAATAAGCATCCTTGCCTCACACCTATAGGTATACTTATTTAAATCCTCTTGCACACCTTCATTAAACTTTGTTCCAATATTATTATTTAGCAGTACGCTGCTTTTAGAAGAATTATAGAGTTATTTAATAAATTGAATTATGTCATTGGCTATTCCAAAAGAAGACATCAAGTGCCATAAAACATCATGCCATACTCAATCAAAGGCTTTCTTGTAGTCAATGAAATTATGATAAATTTGACGTTGTTGATCGATGTATTTTTCCATTATTAGTCTGCAGTTAAGAATTTGTTCAGTTATGCTTCGATTTTTTCTAAAACCGGCTTGTTCTTCCGCTAGAATATCTTCGGCTTGTGAAATTAATCTGTTCAATATAATTCTCAGAAGAATTTTGCTTGTATGGCTGATAAGACTTATAGTACGATAGTTTGAGCATTTTTTGAGATCTCCCTTCTTTGGAATAGGGATGATTAGGGAGGTTAACCATACATCTGGCCACTATTTGGTGGACCATACTTTCTCACAAAGTTTTTGATTATATCAATTAACGCTTCACCTCCTCCCTTTAATAGCTCGCTTGGTAAATTGTCATTTCCTAGTGACTTGCCATTTTTTAGAATTTTTAAGGCGTGGATCACTTCTGACTTCAGTATTGGTAGTGGCTGTTCATCATCTTCACGGATATTGTCTATTTATACTTTGGATCGGTCGGTTATTATTGGGTAGTTATATAAATATTTGCAATATTCTGTCCATCTATCCAATTTTGCATTATCGTCTTATAATGGTATACTGTTAGCATCTTCAATATTTGATATTTTCCTATTTGTTGGATTAGTGATTACTTTTATAGTATTATAAGCTCTATGATATGAACACCTCTTTTTAATTCATAATAAATTTGATTAAATTGTGATTTCAGCCATTAGTCTTTTTTTATTTTTCATGCTTCTTCTTATAAAATTGTGCACTATTCTGTATTCCTCAGCATGCTTACTACTCTTATGTTTTATTGCTTCCAAGCTTCGTCTTTTATCACATAATTCCAGAATCTCATCTATTATCCATGGTTGTTTTCTCAATCTGTATTTTCCTAGAATATTTTGTGATGCAATCTGTTATCCTATATGTTATTGACTTTGAGATTTGTATATAAGAATTATCAGTAGATAATTATCTATGAATTAACTATGAATTATAATTCATCTATATTAATATTTTTCAGTTTTGCTTCTAATTCATCGTTATATTCATTGCATGTATGTGTGTTGTTCAGTTTTTCAAGGTCAAATCGTATTCTATTGCTTTTATTCATATTTTGTGAACGTAATTTCAGTCTCATATTACAAAGAACAAATTCGTGGTCACTATTTATTACAGCACCAGGATATGATATTGTTGATGATCTGTGTATACTTGATTTGAACCTCTGAGGAGTTAGAATACAATCTATTTGATTACGTGTGTGACTATTTGGAGAGTGCCAATTGGCTTTTCTTGAGTCTTTTTATGGATGGAAAGTAGTAGCAAGTGTAAAATTATGCTTAGTAGCTAATTCGAGAAGTCTAATGCCTCTCGAATTAGTCTTACCAAGAATAAATTTACCTACCGCATTATTCCATTATTTGTTCGAATCACCTACTATTGAATTCCAATCACCTTGTATAATTAAAGTATTTTTTTTATTTGTCTGCGTCATTGTTTTTTCTATCTCTTCATAGAAAATTTCAATATATTCGTCATCGTAATTACGTGTAGGCGCGTATATCTGAATGATAGTCATATTTAGTGGATGTGCGGCTAGTTTTATTGATATAATTCGGCTGGAGATTGTTTTGTAGTTTAGGATGGCTGAGGTGAGTTAGTTCCGTACTATAAAAGCTACTCATTGTTGGTGGTATTTTTCTTGTCCGCTATAGACAATCTTATGTCCTTTCTAAGTTATTAATTCATCACAGTTTTTACATCTTTTCTCCGCCAGACAAATAATGTCACATCGGTATCTATCTAGTTATCTTGTTAATTCATGAAGTTTACCTGCTCCTATGAGTATCCGTACGGCGTACAACGTACGTTACATGTATCTATTGTAGTTATATTCGTTGGTAATTTTAATGTTCTTTTAGTTATCGTTATTTTATGTGTGTGTATTGTTAATATTTCTTTAGTTCCAGTAGCTAACTTAGCACATACATCCTGGATATTACCGATGGAATGCACGTTGTTATTTCGGGACACGTCGATCAGGCATTGCAATATTATTATTTATCATGTTATCTTTCATTAGGCTAAATGAGTGTGATGCGCCTGTCTCCTCTCCAGACTTTTATCGTCATTTGTCTTATCCCACTTGATGAAGTGGTTGCCAGGGGGTGACACGAGGAGCCTACAAAGACGATTGAGAGAGAAGGTTGTATATTTTCTATCTAACCTATCTTACAAAGGATGACAGCAGTAGGAAGAGAATGTGAAATACAACACCTCCCCTCCTTACCTCCCCAATAATTATATAAATAGTCTAAAAAAGTATTTTTGATTTTTTAATTACTCAAAATATTGCTGATATATACAATAAACTGATTTTTGTAGTATGTTTTTAAATGTATGAAAACAAATTTCAACTTAAAACCTTCTCAAGAATATATAAATGTATCGATATAAAATATAACACTCTATTATTAAAAAATAAAGCATTCTAAAAAATATATATTTAATTTCTATATTTGTTATAACATATTAATTAAGTTATAAGTATATATCTAGAGGTCATATAAGTCCTTAATACGAACACTCTATAGAACAATCTATAGATGTCTTAATACGGACACCCTATAACCAATCAGCGCGCAGCGTATGAACTACTCTGATTTTCATAAAAATCGCGTGCGTTATAATATTAATACCACCAATAAAGCTAAATCTAAAAAAATTATTATTTAGATACTTAAATTATATTATTAATTAAAAAATCATAAAAATAAATAAATTATTAACTAATTAAATTAGAATAAATTATTCATAACATTACTTATAAATAATGTAATTGTAATTTGTATGATTAATTCATCAATAATATATAGTTTATCTAGTGGTATATAAGGTGTCCGTATTATAACACAAGGTGTCCGTATTCGGACATGGGTACCGAATAAGGACACCCCTGTTATCTATGGAATTAAAAGATTAAATACAATTTTAAAATCACAATAATATCTATAATCATATAATATTAATATATTGTAATTTTTGAATACAAATAATGAGGCATAAAATGTTTAGACCATATATTGTTAAAGTATCCATATTAGCTAATATATAATTAGTAACCTAGGTTACTTTCCCCTATATACCTTGGTCTATAAATGGTTCTATATCTTCTAGATTATGTTTACTTTATATTTCATTATACTTGGCGAAAACAATATAAAGAGTTAAATATTAATGTTATGCTCAATTTGAAGCTTACTTGATGAACGAAAATATTAATTTTGTAAATTTATATATATATATTTATTATACCATTATAAAAAAAAATATTTTAATAAATGATTATTATTATTATCATAGATACTTTTTTATTTTGAAAAAATATGTATTTGGAAGTTAACATATTTTCTAACGATAAATATAGTATTGAGATAAATAAAAAATTATACGAAATTAACCAAATAATGAATATCAAAGTTTTATAGTTACCGTAAAATTAAATGAAAAACGAATTGAAAAAATAAATAATATGTAATGTTAAAGTCGTTAAAATAACATACTATTCGAAAAATTATGACAGATAGTAATATAATAGGTTTATAATAAATTGTTTGGTGATAATTGTTTTGATGTCGTAGATATATTCGGAAAATTCGTTTGCAATATTACATAATTGAATACTTGTTAACTTGAGTTGCAAATTAATAAAATTATTACACCCTTATAAATATATTTTATATTTTTATTATAAGGATATGCTTAATATTAGCTATTGCTATACGTATACGTATATTTTTGAATAACTTTAAATAACCTTCCGTCTACTAATTCAATATTCAGGAAATAAATATGTATTCAAACATTCATTTACATTTTGCATCTTGACATCGATTAAACAATATAATTTTGTTTTCATATACAATATAAATAACTCTAATCTTAAATATAATAATTATAAATCTTCCTAGCTTAAAGTACTTCATGGACACACTGCAGTGTAATCGACATGCATGTAGGACTATACATATAGACTATACATATATACCTATATATAGGTATAGCCTATAGGCTATACCTAATATGTATATAATATATACAACATTAATACACGCTTCATGTACACATATGTATATATTATTATTATTAATATATGTAATATAAATTATTAAATTCGGTTTAGAGTAAATATTGCATGAGTCCGGGGAAGTACACTTATAAGTGTACTTCGTATACGTTTATATTAAGCGATTTTAATGTATATATATATATATATATATATATAGGTATATATATACCTATATATTTATATATATTTATCTATATATATATATATATATATATATATATATATATAGATAAATATTTTATATATAGATAATATTTTCTCTTGTGTTTATCAAGAATTTAATAAACGATAAATCAAAACACAAGAAAAAAAATGTTACTATTTGTTTTGTATTGTCCGGGGCTCCTCACAGTTATTTATAACATGTACAAGTCTATGACTTCTTGAGGGGTCCATTTGTATCCGATATTATTATATGTGCGATTCAATAAATAAATATTATAATATTATATATATATATATATATATATAGGTATTTTATATATAGCCTATATATATATATTCGAATTTAGAAATAATTCAATTTATTTAATTATAATTAATTAGTTAAAATATAATCTAGATATACCTATTATATATATGATTATTATTAATAATAATTATTTTAAGTTTGTATTAATATATATTAATTTAACATATTACACCATATTTTTGATAATTAAATTATTGGATTATATAATTTATTTCCATTTATTAATATTTTCTTAATTAAAGGACACGTATTTTATACGACACATTATAAGCCTCATATAGAGGTATATATATACAGTAAAAACTCTCTATAAGAAACCTCTTTATAAGAACATTTTTCACACATTTGGTTGGAATTCAACCTTTTCCACATTAAAAAACCTCTTTATAAGAAAATCTTATAAGAAAAATATAAGAAAAACCTCTTTATAAGAAACTAATTGTATAAAAAATAATTATATATAAATAGAAGTATTGTATATTGATAAAAATTATAGAAATTAATTATTATATAAGATATTTTTTTTAAAATATTATATTATAGCTCGAAATGAATTAAAGTTAATTAATAATTGTTATTGTATATCCAGAAATTTATTAAAATTAATTAATAAATGTTATTTTTATCCTTGAATTTATTAATATTAATTAATAAATGTTATTGTATATCCATATATTTATTAAAATTAATTAATAAATGTTATTATATCCTTAATGTATTGATGATACAATTTATTATATTATGCAATTAATTGTTAAATAATAGATTATTATAATATTCATTATATTATATTCAATGATGATTCATAATTTATAATTTCTAATGTAAATCTAATAAAATTTCATTATATATTAACATGTCTAATCGCAAACAATATATTATACATTTATAACAGTATACAAAATAAATATACTATATATATATATATATATATATATATAACCTATAGGTTATATAATGCATTTTCAATTATAAATTAATTCTTAAAATCATTGGAAAAGTAAAAACCTCTTTATAAGAAAACCTCTTTATAAGAAAAAAAGTACTGAAAAAAAATAGTTTCTTATAGAGAGGTTTTACTGTATATATATATATATATATAAATTCAATGACTATTCAACATTAAATATTAAATAAAGTAAACATTTACCGAATTAGCGTATTTAAAATAAACATATACCGAATTTACAAATAAATTTAAATAAATGTTGTTTATTTCCTGTTTATTATTTGGTTTATTGTTTATTCTCAAAAAGATAGCGTCGGTAATCAAATTATATTTTAATCTTATATATTTATTTTTGTTAATAGTTTTATTAAAGTTCTATATTATTACACTTCGTTACAATTATGATTATTTACGTATCTAGTTACTATAATTATACATGTAAATAATGTAACATATATAATTATATTTAATGTTTTAAATAATTATAACTAACTATTGTAATATTGTTAAAACAATTGCTTTTTAGTTAACGCTGATATGATAACGCCGTCTTCTGCTAGTATCGTAATACGACATGAGTCATCACATTAGGGGAGGAGGTCTTGGGCACTGGATGCATACTGAACTAGTTTATCTCACAAACATTAGTTTATAATATATTATATAGGTTTATATATTATATCATATTAAATATATTATTATAATATATATAGTATATATATATATATATTATTTATATTAAAAATATTACAATATAATATTATTATATTAGTATTATAATATTATTATGTTATTAATATAATATTTTATATAATATATATAACAAAATATTATATTTTAATATATTTAATATATAATATATATTATTCTATATTATAAAATATATATATTTAATATATATTATATTTAATATAATATTATAGTATTTTATATAAAATACTATAATATATATATATATATTATATATATATATATATATTATTTATATTAATAATTATTATTAATATAATATTATAATACTATTTTAATATATATTGTTATAATATATTATATAAAATACTATAATATATATTTTATAATATAGAATAATATATATTATGTATTTTTTTAAGTTCAACTAAATTTGTAATACAACTGTATTAATATTATTTATTTTAACTAATATAATTTCATAAATAATTATATTTTTTTAACTTAAATAGTATTGAATATTTCTATAATATTCTTCATGAAAAATAAATAAATTCAATATAAACAATTGCAATAATATATTATTACTATTACTATTATTACTATTGTATATATACTCCAATTAGGAACTTGTAATATATTAGTATATATACTCCTATAATTATATTGTAATTATATGATACGTTCATATAACTGGGAATCTCAGAAACACCCAAAAAATTTACTTTTTACCATTACAATTATTTTTTATAATGTTTTTTTGTCAAAATCTTCAGCGATGCTTTTTTTAAATATTTTTTTACATTTTTTTGAAATATATTTGGGAAATTTGTTTGAAATTTGATTGAAATATTTTATACATTTTTTAGAAATATTTTTAAAAATTTTTTTTAAATATTTTAAACATAATTTTGAAATATTTGTAAACATATTTTTATAATATTTTTTGACATTTTTTTGAAATTTAAAAAAATATTATTTTAAATATTTGTTATCTTAAGATATAATAATTATATTTTTTATATTTAAAAAAATATTTTTAGAACATTTAAAAAAAATATATTTTGTAATATTTTGAAATATTTGTTGTATTTTTTAAAATATTTTTTGGAATATTTTTGAAATATTTTGTTGTATTTTAGCAAAAATGTATGTTATTGTATATACTAGAAATGCAGAATCATGAATAGCTTTAATTAATAAATACTATATATATATCAGTTATCCGATGTGGGCTTCAGTGTTGTACATTAGGCTAGCGTTACGACTGCCTCAGTTCAACACGTACGTTACTGATGTCCACCACATTAATACGTCGTTGTTTATGATAACGGTGTAATACATATATTAAGCTATATATAAATATATACATATATGTATGCTCTATAGAGCTATATATACATAGAGCTATATATATATATATATATATATATAAATATATAAGTGGGCTCATTTTATTTTTGAAATATGCATTATATATTATAATATATAATTATGTAATATTCAATATATATATTGAATATTACATAATATATTTATATTGAAATATATTTATATTTAAATATTTTAGCAAAAGTAATCCTAAAATGAAAAAAAACTTTTTTTAATAATAATTCTTGATTTCGTATTATTTGAGGAAGCGTATTCTGCAATTGATTTTGAATTTTCAAAGTGATACTTTTTGATAAGTTTCAATTGAAACTTAAAGGCACCTGTGATATATATTGACGCAGCACATCTTTTACACGTAATTAGTTCTTTCCACTCATGATAGAAATATTGAAATATTACGGAGCACCATATCCTCGCGAATATCTTATAGAGTACACGCGTATAATATATATATATATTTCTAATATTCATCTACATTTAAGATGTACAAGAATAAACTATAGATTCCTCTTGTACATCGTAAATGTATATATATAAAATAATGTGTATTATAAATAATATACCTATAACTATATATATATATATATATATATATATATATATATATACATATATATATAAATATATATATATATATATATATATACACATATATACGTGTGTAATAACAATACGACATGAAGTCGATGAATCACCATCATCACTGGAGTGAGCATCGCTCGTGGCTAGCTGCATTCTAGCCGAAGATCTTTTCCCATTTACTTCTATTTTATATATAAATATAGATACAAATATATACTATTTTATATTATTAATGAAAATAATATAATAATAATATATCAATATGATATATTATATTGATATTTTATTATTATGTTATTTACATTAATAATATAAAATATTAAGTTAATTAAGTTATTATAATAAATATAATAATAATATAGTAGTCTATATATAGTAATTTATATCCAATCCTATTCCTACTTCGTAGTCTCTGAAATTCCTCTTCCCGACGTTTCTGATTTAATAAAGTTAAACTATACTTTTGCCTCGATGTAGAATACGCAGGAAATAATGCAATATTTTAGTTAATGTAATAATATATAATATATTATGGTATACACACATTTATATATATAATACACATTCATTTAAAAAATGATTAAATATACACAATTTGTATTATCAGATTTAATTGTTTGATATTTAATATCAGATCGGGCTTTTCTTTAAATTTTCTTGTTTTTTAGCATTATTTGTTGCATATCTTTCTTCGTTACTTTATAACGATAATTAAGGTTTCAATTTTGTTTGTATGTATATTTGTATATATATATTTACGCCATCAATTTTAAAAAGTACAACAAAAATAACAATATTTAAATGAATCTATTTACTATTACAGTAAAGTTTGGGTTATTTTTTATTCACAATTTATAATTTTATCAATTGATTAATCACTATATATATATATAAAGTAACGTTTATTTATTTATATATCTATCAGAAATGCATGGAATAATAATAAATGTATTCATAAGTATTAGAAGAAATATTGTATGATGTTAATTAGATTAACAAAAATATCAAAATTAAAATTTAGGTTGAAATTCCCGTAATTCTTACCTTAACAACGTGAGTAAAAATCCACTTAGTATACGATACCTTGACGTGGTTAAGTGGCCTCTATGATTAGCTCCAAATTCGTATTAAATTTTCATTTTCTTTCTATATTAATAAAATATATAAAATATAAAAAATAATACCAAAGACCCCTATCTAACAAATAATACAATGGAAAATATTGGTAATAAGTTATAAATCTTAATTATATAAATAAATAAAATGGAAATGCCCACCTCTTATATATATATATATAGAGGAGAGAACTCGATTACCGACACCCTAACAATAAATCTCAATAACTTAATTATTTCTCAATTAAATATTTCTAAATTTTATTTATAAGTATTAAGAAGGTATATACATATAATAGCTATTTTAAAATTTAATTTAGTTTGTTTAACTCTGAGATAACAGGGGTGTTGATATTACAGGCACTGCCTCGAATACCGACACATTGGCACATAATATCGACACCCTAAATATATCGATATTTAGATATACCATATATTATTTAATATCCACTATCCAATCAGAATTAAATGCGTGTTACTTTTAGTTAACACACGAAATTCATACGTTGTTTTCCTATAATTAATTTTATTTCCTATTATAAATATTAAGTATTAAATTACATAATGCGAATATTGTACGTACATAGGAGTTTTATATAGTTAATTGTTTATTTAATTCCAAGTAGAATCAATTCCAAGTATATGTGTATATTATTAGGTATGTCTATTAATTTATAAATATTATCATAACTCACGCACATTATAAACAAATAACGCTGATTGGTTAAAGGGTGTCGATATTACATGCAATTAGGGTGTCGGTATTGTGAAAATGTATCTTGCTTAGTTAAACGTCAACATACAAAATATTTTCGGCACATTATAAAATATAATTAGATCTATACGATGTATTTAAAATATTTAAAATATATAAATTTTAAAATGAATGAGAATCGATATTGTACTTCAAAAATTTCATAAATTTAGAGTTGTAACGAAAAAATCAGTTTCTTGTTTATAATTAAAAAAATATTAATATTAAAAAAAAATTATACTTATATGAATTATAATTATATTGATTAATATTTCATACATTATTATTTTTTGATTGTAATTATATTTTAGGAGATCTCTAGGGTGTCGATATTATGTGCATGTCGATATTAGGGCACTTTCCCCTATATATATATATATATATATATATATATATATATATATATATATATATATATATATATATATTTAATAATGATGATAATATAAATTTAAATATATATGCAGATGACACATCACTCTCTATATTTGCAAATTCAAATGAAGAATTGAGTAGTAATATACAATTATATTTAGATAGATTATTTCATTGGTTTAATATAAATAAATTAAAATTGAATATTGAAAAAACTAAAATACTTCCTTATTTTAATACAAAAATTATAAATAATATAAATTTAAATAATGTGAACATAGAAATAGTAGATAGATATACGTTTTTAGGTATTATATTAGATAGTAATTTAACATATTAGTTTCATATTATAAATTTGTGTAATACATTATCAAAAATTGTATATCTTTTTCGGAAGCTAAAATTTCTTAACCTACGCAATTTAATTATATTATATAATTCACTATTTTTATCAAATATGTCATATGGAATAGAAATATGGGGTAATGTTTATGAAGATAGATTAAAAAAACTAGTATTAATACAAAAAAAAACAATTCGAATTATCAATAAAAATATGATAGACAAGTCTCAATTACCTCTGATTCGTTTATCACACACTAATAATATGTTTAAATATAATTCTATTTTAAAATTGAATGAACTCATAACTTTTAGAATAATATTATTTTTATATAACCTTTTACATAATAACTATAACATTAATCTAGATACATTTTTTATTTATAATAAAGACAAAACAAGAATTATTTTACCATTAATGAAAACAACGAAATTTCAAAACACAATTTTTTTTAAAGGCCCAAAATACTATAATAATATAATGAGTAATAATATATTAAAATCTGAAAATATACAAAATATACACAAATTAAAAAAAGTATTAGAGAATTACTTTTTAAATAAATATTAGTTTTTATATTTTAGCATTTTAATCATTTTTAATATTTTTAATCTTCGTCAATTTTTAAAATTTTTATATTTAAAACTACTTGGGTCATTTTTATGTTATTATATTTTTATCATTTTTTATTATTTTATTCGCACTTTTTTGTTATATAATTGTTTGCACAAGTTTTAAACATACTTTATTTTAATTTGTATATACTAAACCATTTGAATCATTTTATGTTATTACATTTCAATACTTTTTTATTATTTTATTCGCACTTTTTGTTTTATATTTGTTTGCACAAGTTTTAACACATTTTATTTTATTAGTTTATTTAATGGATTGATGAAACATGATGAAATACGCTGAGGGACATTATTTTTATTATTATTATTATTCACTTTATATATATTTCTTTACTCTTATTATATTGAATTCTAGTACACAAGTCTTATTATTATTGTATAAATGTCCCAAAGATATTATATTCATATACTATGGAGGTATCGACTTAATAAAGCTAATTATAGCTTTCAATGATCCTCCTTAGACAATTGTCTATAAACTGATTTCATTCATAAATTCATATATATATATATATATATATATATATATATATATATATATATATATATATTTGTAGAACATACTCCTGAAACTTCCTGGAATTTTTAGGTTATTATGATTTTTTATATTATTAATTATATAGAGATAAATGGTCTCAGCTATCAAGTATGACATTCATATTGTTGCATTTACAGAAACGTGGCTAAATGATGATGATCACCATATATTATCTCTATTATACCAGTTCTCATTTTCTGGTCATAGTTATTCTTATTTTGCATCAAATAGAATCTCATCTAATAGAATTTCTTCTTCTTTTATTGGCTTGTTAATTCGTAAAACGTTTAAAATGTCTTCTTATAAAGGCATTCCCCTTTATCTTGGCGATTGTCTGATTGTTTCCATAAAAATTGTAATTATTTATTTAATTTAGTAATTATTTATCGTCCTCCTATTAACTATACTATTTTTGTTGATGAGTTTTATAACTTACCTTAATGATATCAATATATCAAATTCTATTATTTTAGGTGATTTTAATTTTAATTATATTTCATCTTTATTTCCTCATACCGAATATATATCAATTGATAATATAGATATTGTATTAGTTATTTTAATGATACATTATCAAATGTTTTGGTTACTTTTGCTCCTTTGAAAAAAAACAAAAATTGTCCCTCATCCATCTTCTTCTTGGTATAATTCTACATTATCTAATTTAAAAAGAAATTTAAGAAAACTGAGGAAATATATCTACATGAACCGAATTCTATAAATGTTCGTGAATTTAAGAATATGCGATTGATTAATAGTAAATTACTGTTATCTGCTAAAACCAGTTTCTTTCAGGATAAAATATTAAATTGCGGAAATTATACTAACATTTTGTTTTCATTTGTAAATTCTTTACCAACATATAGGATACTAATAAGGATTTGTGCAATCTTTTTTTCTGATTTTTATATCAATAAGTTTTCTGATATCTGATCCACCATTTCCAATAAGTTATTAGTATTAGATACATCATATGATCTAACTTTTGAGAATTATTCTTCTGATAACTATTTTCATTCTTTGTTCATTTTCAAATGTTGACATATATAATTAATCATCACTTTAAAATCGTACTCTATTATTTATCCTATTCCTATTTCCTTATTTCATAATCTAGATGATTTTCTAGCATCTTTTATATCCACGATTGTTAAAAGTTTTATCTGATAAAATTTATAAAATCATTATTGAATCTACAGTCCTATATCGTATTGAGTATTGTAATTCTGTATACCACGGAATTCCTTTATATTCTATATATTGCATAAATAGAGTTATGGCCGTATAATAATATAATATACGGTCTTCGGTCTTCGGTATGATTGATATTTAGCGTAAAATTATGTTATCACTCTTGCACTTCCGAAAAATTATATGGCATAAAATGGTTATCTGATAAACAGCGATCAATATATAAAATTATTATGGTTGTTTATAAATGCATATACATTAAATCTACTACATATTTTTTAAGGATTTGCTGACATACCGGATTGAGTCGAGAATCTCTAGGTCGTCTAACATGAAAATACTTCGTTACCATAAGTTCAGGCTAGCTAGATATGGCAAAAGATATTTTCGGAATTCGGCAGCTGCACTATGGAATGATCTACGTTGATATCTAAGACTTGTGACATCCATAGAACGTTTCAAAAGTAAAGTCACAGATTTTTTTATTGTGCATTTTTAATATTCGTATATTTTTATTTTATATTATTTTATTTTGTTCATGTTTATTAATCTAACAATCCTATTATTTACTTGTATATTATTTTATCGTTTATTTATTTATGTATTATTATTTTGCTAAAATATAAATGAGAACTATTTTTGTTATATTTGTGTATAAATAAACAATCTATCTATCTGTCTATCTATCTAAGAAATGATAATATATATATATATATATATATATATATATATATATATGTGTAGTATATTCAGCAAATATACGTAGTGAAGTCTACGATCAACATTAACCTGTTAATACGTACATTGGATACAATGATACCAACATACCAACGATACGATATGATTTTACATAATCAAAATAATGTTATTATTTTTGAATTAATAATTAAAAAAACCCATAACTTTTCTAGGGGAGATGCCCTAATATAGACATCCTAGAGATCTCCTAAAATATAATTCCAATCAAAACATAATTAATGTATAAAATGTTAATCAATATAATTTTTAAAAATGTTACAAAGTTATTAACTTTTATCTAAGCAACATACATTTTCATAATACCGACACCCTAATTTCAAGTAATATCGACACCCCTGATATATCAGAGTTAAACAAACCACATTAAATTTTAAAATAGCTATTATATGTAATCTATAAATACAATTTGGAAATATTTAATAAAGTTATAGTGATTTATATATACTCACATCTACATTGAAGTCTCACAAGGAGCGTATCACATTAAATGAGAATATATTCCTTGTAGTATTAACCTTTTTAATTGAGGAATACTAGTTGATCTTGATCGATCTTCTTTGGTTGGTATTCACCTATGACCTTTTATATCGTACGTTATAGCTTACAAGTAGACAGTGCACCACCACTTGCAAATTGAGTTTGCTGTAATGAAATATGTCTACGTAGGTATAACGTATATATTGTATGAAGTAATTACTTCATTAGTAATACATAGGGTAATACTATAATATTCTCTTAGATAACTATTAATATATACATCGATTATATATTATCTATGATACTGGGGTCTATGGCTCAGTGTGACAACCAAAAGCTACTAATTCAGAGGTCACGGGTTCAACTCCAGGCGGCTGCCAAGTAGTTCATGTTTATCTCTTGTATTTATCAAGTATTTAATAAATGATAAATCAAAACACAATACTTTTTTAATTTGTATTTTATTATCCAGAGCCCCTCACAGTTATTTATAATCTGTATATATCTATAACTTCTTGAGGGGTCCATTTGTATCCGCTATTTACACTGTATTCATTATATATATATATATATATATATATATATATATATATATATATATATATATATATATATATATATTGATTAAATATTGATTAGATGTAACTCATTATTCATATTATTTAATTTATTATTTTAATAATATAGTATAATATAGAATACATATATAATATACATATATTTTTTAATGTTTATTAAAATAAAAATACATTATTAATTTAATCGTACTCAATTTAAATTAATATATTTATATTAATTAAATAAATTATCGATATTATATTTATATATTAATATAATACCATATATATTAAATATATTAAAAATATATTTATTCACAATAAATAAATTACCATATTTAAGTTGTGATATATTTAAATTGTATATGTTTAATATATATATATATATATATATATATATATATAATATGTATACATTTTTATTATACTTATAATTCATTATAATATATCAGAATAGGATTGCTAATTAGAAAATTAATTTAATATTCATATTATATATATGTAGATATATTTTCCTATAGTTTATTTCATTGACTTACACTTCATAATAACTAATGTTTATACTCCTATAATTGATTTGATATACGGTTGATTTATAATAACACACAAATAAATATATACACTTACAACATAATTCATTTTAATTCATATTCCCAAAATGTCATCCCAAATATACTTGCAGCATATATCCCAATATAGAATATATCCTACACACTTTATCATATATCGGTGACAAGTTAAACATCGTATTACTGACTAACCATTTGTACTTTAAGTCAGTGAGACTTATCTCATATGATTGGGCTATACGGTATAGCCTATACCACAGTAAGTTAATGCTTCACCGTGATTAATCGAATGCGTTATGTCCAGATTGTCCTTGGTGTATGTCCTAGGTCCTAAATATACTGCAGCGAGTAATTGAGCACGGAATGTATACAGTTTATTTACTAAGTTTCTTAATAAATGACTTAACTGTATACGTTACTTAATCTCGTGACGATGTCGTAGTAAGGGGGAACTCAAATTCCTCCATTCTTCACGATCAGAAGTATTATTTAGGTGTTCGCCCAAAGGAAGATTATACCAGTCTAAGATTTCATTCATCGAGTTTCCCTTAGGATTGACTCTATTACTGCTTTCAAATGAACCTTGTAGATATTAGTTTTCCTTTATTTGTATACATACATTTTTTATTTTACGGTTTTCGATCTATAGATCGATATATATATATATTGAAGACTCTTAAATATATTCATATTATTATATGTAAGGCCAATTGCTTCATAAGCACAGTAAGTATACTTACTGTGCTTATGAAGCAATTGGCCTTACATATAATAATATGAATATATTTAAGAGTCTTCAATATATATATTAACTTTAGATTAGAATACAAGAATCTTATTTTTTGACTCTACAAATAAGGTCCAGGTTTAACACCAATATATTTGAATATATAACTACATACAGTAAAATAGATAGTACTAAATATTTGTAGAGATTGTACTAAGATTGAATTAAATTTATCTAGATTATCAAATATCACCATTGCTTCAGTTACTGTGGCTAGTCTAATCAACATCTCTTTTTGCTCGTTCCGTTTTCTGTAAGTATCGCGTCAAGATATTTAAGTTTTTAAAAGTATCGAGCTTCTCTCGATATAATGTGACGTTTGTTCTATACCAATCACTGTTACATAGATGCAGCACTATTTCTAAAGAGACTGTCAATGCTCTAATTTACTTTCTGACCAATAGCTAGACGATAAATACCATCAGAAAATCGTAGGTTGGAAATTGATCTACCTCGCATTGATATCGTTGACTGGTGATTTTCTAGAGTGATCTGCATTATCATCTATATATAAATATATTACATAATACTGGACATAATAGGCAACCCTATCTTATATCTACTGTCGTTGGAAAGGGAAGCTCAATTTGGTTGTTCAATTTGGTTATAATCAATAAAAATTGAGATAACTATAATAACTGATTAGTACTATAGTTTATATATAGAAACAAATACATGTATTTATACAGTATATTTAGTTTATTTCTTGCATTATTGACTAATATATAAATATTTAGTAGTAGTAGTAGTAGCATTATTAGTTGTAGTAGTATTATTAGTAGCATCAGTAGTCAATTGTAATAGTAGTAGTAGTAGTAATAATAATAATAGTAGTAGTAATAGTATTAGTAGTAGTAGTAATAGTAGTAGAAGTATTAGTAGTAATAGTAGTAGTAGTAGTAGTAGTAGTAGTAGTAGACGTAGTAGTAGTAGTAGTAGTAATAGTAATAGTAGTGGTAGTAGTATTAGTATTAGTAGTATTAGTAGTAGACTACTACTAGTAGTAGTAGTATTAGTAGTAATAGTAGTAGTAGTAGTATTAGTAGTAGTAGTAGTAGTAGTAGTAGTAATAGTAATAGTAGTAATATAATCAGTTAATTGCAATTAACAATGTTACATATTTGTTTATTAAATAATATTATTTATAAAAAAATATATAATTAAATAGTAATTTTATTTTATTTGTTAAATTGATAAATAAATTAAATATCAAAACATAACATTATTAATTATAATACATAATTAATACATAAAGGTAACACTTATTATATAACTATATATATTAATTACTATTATATATATATATATTTATATATATATATTTTTAAACGTATATTAAAGTATTCGAAGTAATTCACGTTACTCCACTACTTCAACAATACTACTGGTACTACTTAATCGCATGTGATATCCGGTTTAAGTACTTTTCTCAATCTATTAACTACACCATACATAACATACGTAAGACTAACAATTAACCTCCATTAAACCCATTTCCACGTATAACATTATATATCTTCTAGACTAATATAACCCGTATATCTATGCCTTGAAATCTATTATTAGTACAATTCAATACCTTCTAACCCGAACCATCGGAATCATCTTCGATATATATAAATATTCATGACAACATGTATCCGTTCTATGAATAATATTATGTTAGCCTCTATTTATATCACACGTAATCTATTAATGTATTCAATAATTATATATACTCAATATCCTACCTACTATACAGATAGCTACTCATAAAAATACACCGACAAATTACAGACATTTACTTCATCCCAACACAACTATATATGAAAACAGACAGCTTTATTCGAGATAGGAGGATTACATTATATTTAATTATGTCAGAAAATTGTCATTAAGAAATATATTAGATTATACTTTCTAGTTATATCTAGAAAAATAATTATTTAACAGGAAACGGATACCTATAACCTGTTATACAAATATGACTACTCTACGTATGTTACTCTACAATTTGTACTACATGTAATAATTACACTCGCATTATAACTCATGAGTAACTCTTAACTACCGTTACGTACTATCCGGTACTCGACACGCGTTACTCGTGCCGTTACTTATCTAGATACTTTTCTATTCTATCGTGTATGTGTATCGAATATGACCCATGTTTGTTTATATTACGATATTTGAGGTAAAATCAAAATACTCGTTTCGATATTTGACACAGTGTATACTAAATTATTTGGAAAATGCACATGTATATATAGTATATACATTATATAATATACAACACTATATGTAAAATATGTTAAAGTTAACTTATGTAATGGTAACCAATACAAACTGGGGCCATACTCGATATTATCCATATATGCATATATATATATATATATATATATATATATATATATATATATATTTATGTCACATGTGACAATAATTAATCATTATGGTCTGACCGTGATTATTCTACAACTCCGCTTACAGGTCTAACTATTCTCTCGTTAGTATTACAGCAGTAGTAGCAGTAGTAGTAGTAGTAGTATTAGTAGTAGTAGTAGTAGTAGTAGTAATAGTAGTAGTAATATTAATGAATATATTCTATATATATATCGTAATATAGTAATTATTTACATTATCGGAATGCCTTTTTAGTCAAATATAACCGGAAAATATTTGCCGAGAAAGTTTTCGTTGCGTATAAGAATATACACTGTAAATTAAATAGGTTTAATTTACATTATCATCGGACAGTTTACGCATTTTTTACAATATATGGTAATATATATAACTGGCTCAATACCTATAAAGTATACTTTCAGTATAACACGTCCCTTACTAAGTTTCAGCCCTATCGCAGTGTGGAAAACATCAATCATGTATATCTGCATTAAATCGCATCTATATAATATCAATACACATAATAGTTACACATTTATTATATTGATGATTATTAATTATTAACTTATTAATGTATTATTCTTACTATTTGTTACGAATTCTCTATAGCTATTGAATATAGTACATTATAGTATAGTAAATATACTATAGTATAGTAAATATACTAATTATATATCCTAAATAGAAATAGTATACGTATTAATAGTTAAACTTAACATTAAGTTACTTTATTGATCACATATTAATCACATTGATTTCTCTACACCATTTATTCCGAAAGCGATGACGATTATGTAAGATGTTCTATATTCGCTACACTCTAGCGATTGGTGATAGGCAAACCACGTGACCCATACGTCATATGGGTCAAGTGGTATGTGTTAAGTGGTATGGGTTGGGTTTGGGTTTGGGTTAAGTGGTATGTGTTAAGTGGTATGTGTTAAGTGGTATGTGTTAAGTGGTATGTGTTAAGTGGTATGGGTTACCCCGATGAGACGCCTTTATTTAGCGATTACCGTCCTAATATTCGTGTATGGAATATATCGGCTCCTTATCTATAGATATATGGAATAAATTACCCTATATATAAACTACGCTCTACTCAATCCACTAATTAATTTAAATATATATTAAAAACGTATATATTTACCACTGCATTTCCCTGATCACTATTTTGTATCGCTATTTAATTAAATATTTATTTATCTTATATTAATGTTGAGTACTTTCTGTATTTTTATTGTAAATTATTATTAGTTATTTTATTTTTTTCGTTTATACTCCGTCCTATTGTTTTTTTTTTACTTTCTACGCTTGACTGCTCTAACGTAAATAGTCTTTAAGTACATTAAATATTATATACCTCAGTTAGTCAATGAAATAAACTAATTTATAACATTTATAATTTAAGCATATAAGTAATTCAATAATACTCATATGGGATTTGTATATATAGTTAACAAACTCGAAATTATAACACTGGTAATTTGTGTTATGGTTATTTGTATTACTTATATTTATCTTATCTAAAATTATTTTATATATATGTATAACTGTATATATTTGTATATAATAATAGTAATAATTAAAATATTATAATATAATTAACTTTAGGTATTAACTAATTAAAAAAAATATTATATAGTTTCCAATAAAACAACTTGTAGGACAACAACCTAATCATATTCAATCTTTATTAATATAGTATAACAAAACGCAGTGATGCAGAGCAAACTATGGTTTGTGAAGTTATTCTTAACAGTAGGGCTGCCCATGTTAATTATCGGCATTACGTTGATTGCTGCCACTCTATATGTAAGAAGAAGACACATTTCAAGGAAAATGAAACATTCGATGAGTAAAGTAGAAATAGAACATCTAATGGCAGATGTAAAGGTTAACCAAATATTGAATAAACAAATTAATGATAATGGTTTTTTGGATAAGGAAGGAATAGTATTAGAACTAAAGATGAAAATACGAAGAGTAAATAGAGAATTAAATACTTTATATAAAGATTTTGATTCAAGAATTAAATTAGAGAGAATAACCACGACAAGTATTATAAATGATAAAGTCATAGAATCTATAGATAGAAGTAAATACCCAAAATTATATAAACATTTTTCTGATAAAAAGGTACTAATGATAAAAAGAAATCGCTTAGTTAATAAATTGGATGAAGTTTTAATTGATCCAAATGCTAAGCTAAGGAGACATTTTGAACTAAATTATGAAATAACTTTGAAGGCTATAACAATAAATGAAAAAGATATTATTACGAATGCATTAACTCGATATGATTTTTTATTCGAAACACATCCTGACATTTCATTATTCGATAAATATTCGATTTCAAAATCTCATTTTTTAAAATTAACAGGAAGTGCAGGACTATATTCTAGTGTAATTCCTACGTATTTAAAAAAGCAAGATGGTTACCTTAAAAGGAAATCCATGGATTTAAATAGAGATCTAAAAGATTACGAAACTCGTCTTAACGACCTACATGAAACACGACTGAAATATTAAATAAATATTTAAAAAATAACAATAATTTAATAATATATATATATATATATTAATATTATAAATAATAATTAGAATTATATTAAAAACGTATTATATATAAATATTATAACTAATACAATATATATATATATATATATATATATATATATATATATATATATATTTAAAGTACCATTTGTAAAATTAAATACATGTGCATGTATGAATATAATTAAATATATAATTTATAAAACTAATAAATATCTAGTATATCTGTATATATATATATATATATATATATATATATATATATATATATATATATATATATATATATATATATATATATATATATATATATATATATATTATTAAAATTGTTATCATGTATTATATGGTAATTTGTATACAATGTATTATTGTTTGTATGTCAACATAGTAATTCTCTTATACCTTATGTTATATGTTTGATACGTCTTTCTAAACGTTACTAGGTACAACCTAAACCCTACTCTTGTCTACAACCATATGTAAAACCCTTACGATAAACAACTTAAAATTTATCTCTTCTCTAACCCTGCTTAATAACTATGTTATATCAAACGTGTAAAAGTAGTCACTTATTTTACCCTATATATTACAGCTCGAGCCAACTTTAAATTCCACCAAAAATCAAATTTTTGCAATCAATTTATCTATATATAATATGTCAATAAATAAATTATTATAGATATCATAACTGCTAGGCAGTAGTACAAGTATTATATGGGTTAATCTTATAAGGATATGGGCTAGAGTTCAGATAGAGTTCAGATAGAGAAAATGTATGTGGTGTTCAATCATTAATACATTAGTTATTAATTTTTATAAAAAGGCTATTACTTGAAATTGGATATTTAGTTACTATTTTAATAACAGTGCTCATTACTTGTCATCATTTTATAAACTTTATATTATTAACTGTTAGTTTATTATTGTGAACTTTTGTATTATAACCTATAGGTTATATATATATATATATAGTTTTTACATTGGGAGCATTTTTCTATATTAAATTACATCAACATTTGTATTACAATATATATATATATATAAATAATGATATAATTAACAATTTGATACTAATTTAAAAAAAATATTTATTAATAATAACTAAATTATAATAAATAAATTAAATCTATAGATGTTACTATAGTAAAATGTTGGTTTAATACTGTTTATTAAATACGTACACAATATAGGACTTTATACAAAATATTACATATTATATAATACTTAATATATCTACAATAATATAATTATCTAACATATTATATATCAAATTATTTACTATGCTGATTATTAAATAAGTAATACTCATAACTTGAAAATAATATTCTTAAGTAGTAATTTAGTATCCCATATTAGTATCTCTAATTGACTTAATAACTATTTAAATTAATCATTTAAATATTGAGTGTATCTATTTTTTATATCATATGGTAAAGTACGTAATAAACAGTTTATATATTAGTATGTCTATAATAAACACAACATAATGGAAAAGTGGTTTCTGAAGAAAAGGAAATAAAAAAGAGATGGCATCGATATACTGAAAATCTATATAGAAGAGATATTAATATGAATGATAATTTTATTGTACATTTATATGAAGATGAACCTGATGTATTAGAGATAGAAGTAAATGAAGCAATACAGCACATATCTAACAGAAAAGCTCCAGGTTGTGATGGAATACCGATAGAGTTTCTAAAAGCAGGAGGAAATGAGGCAATTAGAGTCATGACAAATCTATGTAATAGCATATGGAAAATGAAGGCATGGCCAAATGATTGGAAGAAGTCCATATATGTCCCTATTTACAAGAAAGGAGATAAAAAAGAATGTGGGAATTACTATTGCCTTAATCTCACATGCTAGCAATACTTCTGAGAGTTCTACAAAAAAGACTGGAGGCCTTCCTTATCCCTGAACTACCGATCGAACAAGCCGGGTTCCGAAGAGGTAGAGGAACTAGAGATCACATATCAAACCTGAGATGGCTGATGGAAAGAGCTAGCATTTTATTAGCATTTTATTCTGTACTTTGGCATAGGTATAAAATACATAACTATAATAACAGAATAAAATGCAGTTATCTTTATCATGAATAAAATGCATAACTAAAATATCAGAATTGTATTCGATAATTTTACATATACCTATATAGATATATGTAAAATACCTATATAGGTATAAATACCATATACCTATATAGGTATAAAATACATAACTATAATAACAGCATAAAATTCATAACTAAAATATCAGCATTTTATTCTATAATTTTATATATATGTATAGGTATAAAATACATAACTAAAATAACAGCATTATATGCCGATATTTTTATCATGCATAAAATTCATAACTAAAATATCGGAATTTTATTCTGTACTTTTACATAGGTATAAAATACATACCAATAATAACAGAATAAAATGCCGCTATTTTAGTTATGTATACAATGCATAACTAAAATATCAGAATATTATTCTATATATTTTATCATTTATTTTAATCATTATGTAATTCAACTTAATTAATATAAAATTATTAACTCATTTAATTGAATTAATATATAGAATAGAGTTTTAAATATTATTATCAAATATTATATATGTTAAAGGCGTTTTTATTATGCATGCATAAAAATAAGCACACAAAATATAGCATTTTATTCCACTATTTTTATCATTGTGTTTACTGGGCTAGGGATAATCAAAGAGAACTATTCATGTGTTTTATTGACTACAAGAAGGTATTTGATTGTGTAGACCATCAACGATTATGTAACACTCTGAAAGGTATGGGAGAATACCAGTAAACTCGGACCAGGTAAACTCGGACCACTTTTGAAATAAAATTCGGACCACTTTTGAAGAAGATTCGGACCAGTTTAAAATAACTATATTAAGTATACTTCTATAATATGGGTTAAAGCATAAAAGTGGTCTGAGTTTTCTTCAAAAGTGGTTGGAGTTTATTTCAAGAGTGGTTCGAGTTTACCTGGTCCGAATTTACTTGGTCCGAGTTTACTGGTACCCGTATGGGAGTACCTGAACATTTGATTGTCATTCTCAGTAACTTGTATACAAATCAGGAAGCGACTATAAGGTGGATATAAACTCCTTTACCAATATACCGATTGGTAAATGAGTACGCCAGGGTTGCATTCTATCTCCATTGCTATTCAACATCTATGCAGAAAAGATAATGCGATATGCTCTAGATAAGTGGGACAAAGGCATTGGCATAGGTGGAAGGAAAGTATCAAACCTGAGATAAGCGGATGACACCACATTGATAGCCGGTAATAGAGAGGACCTTGTAGAACTTATAGAAAAAGTCAAATCGTCGAGTGAGAAAGCTGGGTTATATATAAATGTCAAAAAACTAAGGTGATGGCAACAGGAGAACTAGATTCTATAATAGTTGATGGCGTAAATATAGAAGTAGTTGAAAGATTTGTGTTCCTGGGAGCCTTGATAACAAGTGACGGATAAATAGATATGGAATTACGCAGAAGAATTGCAATGGGTAAAAGTGCAATGGGGAGTCTGAGGAAAATTTTTAAAGATAGAGATTTAAGACTCGCCACTAAAGTAAAAATTGTACAGACACTTATTTTCCCGATTATTCTGTATACGGTGAGAAACCTGCTTGGAGTGACCTACTTGGAGTGACCTTGGAGTGACCTGCTTGGAGTGACCTGCTTGGAGTGACCTGCTTGGAGTGACCTGCTTGGAGTGACCTATATAATTAGGAAGACAAATATAGAAATCATTGCCAGCATAAAACCCAAAAGAACGCTAGAGGCATACATTGTCAAACTTGCCTTATCATACTTCGGACACGTGGTGAGATCGGACTCGATGGAGCTACAGCTGATGCTAGGAAATATGGATGGTCAACGGCGAAGGGGTAGGCCACACATAACGTGGCTGAACAATGTGCAGAATTATATAGCCAACGACAACATCATGAAGATATTAGCAGAAGCCAGAAATAGAGTGATATGGAGAGGAACTGTCATGGACGTCGCCAGGGGTCGGTTACGACTTATCGGCACAAGGTAACAAGGTAATAAACATACACACACACACGTATACGTGTACATTGTATACATATATTGTATATAAGTATATTGTACATTGTACAATGTACGTCGTACATATATATTATAACATTATAGGAATTATAATATAACACTTCAAATCCTCTAGATAGGTTCTATTTACATTATTATACATTTTATAAGATATTATAATTACATAAGTAGTAATATTTTTATAATTATAATTTAATCGTAGGTACTTTTAATAGTAACCTACCCTAAACATATATCTTGATAGTTTCCTATACATAGGTCATACTTTTGATTTAACTATTTCAAACTATGCCATTACGATCGCCTACGTACAACACCGTAAAGCCAATATCACTCCCAATATCGCTTATCAACAATAACTAGAAAAATACCTCCTAACTTTACTTTTACCCTCGAAAATATCGCCAAAACCAGTCTAACCGTCTTTTTTGATACTACCACTCCCGCGGCCATAGAAGCCCTTAACTACCACCTTATCCATAACCCCCGCTCCGACGGTCGCCGCGGTGGTGGTGTTGTTGCCCTTCTCACTGACTCTACATGCAAGATCGAATCTACCAAAAAACATTCCCATGATAAATTATAAACTATTACTCATCAAATTATTTGTTAATAACTTAACATATTTTACTATAATTACTTGTTACAGACCCCCTAATAATTATTATAATACATATCTTAACTAAATAACATATATAATTCTCTATACTTCTCTTTACTACAATTCTTACTGGCGACTTTAACTTTTACATTGACTCTAATAAACACCCCCATTCCGATGTCATTGAACTTTGCAATACATTTAATCTCCATTAACATAACCGCTTCCCAACACATATACACGGTCACATACCGGTCAGACCTCATAATTACAACCCTCGACTCGTTAATTACTACCCCTACAACTAACTCTACACTCATTACTGACCATTATGCCATTGATTTTAACATCAATATAAATACCTCTAAAGTTATTAGAAAAATACCTTCTTTTCATACCCATAAAAACATTAATTTACACATTTTATAGTAGACATTAATGATTGCCCATATTCTACACTAACTTTAATATCACCCTTCCATAATATACTTACCCTATTCCTTAATAAGCACACACCACGTATTATTAAACTTCTACCAACACACATCATGGTTCACTGAACTCGGACCCCAAAAACGACTTGTTAGAAAGAAAAACATAATCTACTATAAATCTCCTACTGAATACAACCTATCAGTTATATACTACTAATATATATATATATATATATATATATATATACTAGCCGAACCCGACCCGACGTTGCTCTTTTTTGATTATTTTCCTATTATCTATTATTCATTAATTATAGCTATTCCTGATTTTGCATTTCTATATATATACAATAAAATAAATGTTAGCTAAAATACATACAAAATATAGAAAAATATTTGTTTAATATCTAACAAATTAGTGGAAAGATATTAAAATATTACAAATATTACAAAATATGTTTTAAAAAAGGTCTAAAACCCAAACCGTACCCGATCCTACACAGGCGTTGCTCGGTTTTTGATTTGTTTCCTATCTATTATTTATTAATCATAGCTTTTCCTGATTCTTCATTGTTATATATACAATTAAATAAATGTTAGCTGAAATACAAATAAATGTTGAAAAATATTTTAATATTTAAAAAATTAGTAGAAAAATATTTCAAATAATATATTAAAAAATACAATAAATATTTCGAATATTACAAAATATGTTTTTAAAAAGATGTCGAAAACCCAAACCTAAATCCAAACCGAACCCGACCTTGCGTTGCTCGGTTTTTGATTGTTTGCCAATTATTATTATTAATTATAGTTATTACTAATTCTGCATTGCTAAATATTTATATTTAATTTTTTCCTAACTATTATTTATATACAATAAAATAAATGTTAGCTAACAAATGTAGACAAAT
The DNA here is from genome assembly GCA_964019155.1 of Osedax fenrisi. Classification (NCBI taxonomy): domain Eukaryota; kingdom Metazoa; phylum Annelida; class Polychaeta; order Sabellida; family Siboglinidae; genus Osedax; species Osedax fenrisi. The sequence continues at coordinate 83,849,448 of OZ025241.1, read as the reverse complement.
ATTTTAATATTTAAAAAATTCGTGGATAAATATTTAAAAAAATATATTAAATAATACTACAAATATTTCAAATATTACAAAATATGTTTTTAAAAAATGTCTAAAACCAAAACCCAAAATGTCCCGACACGGCGTTGTTAGATTTTGATTGTTTTCCTATATATTATATATTATATAGCGTGGTTAGAGCTATTCCTGATTCTAAATTTCTAGTATATACAATTAAATAAAGTTTATCTAAAATACAAACAAATGTTTAAACATATTTTTTTTAATATTTAAAAAATTAGTGCAAAATATTTCAAAAATTACAACAAATATTTAAAATATTCCAAAATATGTTGAAAACCTAAACCCAAACCGTTCCAAATCGGCGTTGCTCGGTTTTTTATTATTTGCCTATCTATCATTTATTAATTATAACTATTCCTGATTTGGAATTTGTTGCCGTACCCAACTCTGCTTTACTCGTTATTTTATAGTTTGCCTATCTATTATTTATTAATTATGGCTATTCATGATTCTGCCTTTTATATATAATAACATAAATTTGTGCTAAAATTCAAACAAATTTAGACAAATATTCTTTTTTAATATCTCAAAAATTAGTGGAAAAATATTTCAAAATTATTTCAAAAAATATTTTAAAAAATACAACACTTATTACAAAATATTACTTAATAAATGTCGAAAACCCAAAACTGGCGTTGATCGATTTTTGATTGTTTGCCTATCTATTAGTTATTAATTATAGCTATTCCTGATTCTGTATTGCTAGTATACAACAAATATTTCCAAATATTACAAAATATATTTTTTATAAATGTTCTAAAAATATTTTAAAAAGTATAATATTATATCTTATAATATTTATATAATAATTATATAATTATAATATTTTAATTATATCTTAAAATAATAATATTTCAACGATTTGTTGAAAATATTTCAAATAATATTTTTTAAAATACACAAAATATAATTAATATTACAAAATATTTTGAAAAAATGTAAAAAATATATTTCAAAAAATCGACGCCGAAGATTTTATCCGGGTTTTTCTGGGGTACGCAGTAAACAATTTAAAAAAATTTCCTGACCAAGACCATACAGGTGAACATTTATTAAGATCGGGAATAACAGATTTTCGCGACTTACCCCGGTTCTCGAGTTAGCTCACCAGATACACACACATATAAATATATATATATATATATATATATATATATATATATATATATATATATATATAAATATGATATATATTAGATATATCTAATTAAAAATATAAATATAAATTCTATAAAAATATAAATATAATCTAACATTTTAATTATTTAGTTATTTGGTGTTGTTTACTTCCTGCCATTCCTTTTGGATTCTAGATGAGCGTATCATATAACACGTCTCCTATTCCTTCCTCGATATCAGCCGATGCTGATGTCTATCCTTATTAATCAGGATCACCTATTAGTCGAAACGTTTGGGTCGACGAATATCCCGTGTTGATCTCCTAACTGGTGGGACATCAATAATCAGAGCATCATCAACATTCTGTGCTACTGTTTGTTCTCTTGATAGTTCTGGATGGAGTGAATTCGACATTGGTATTTCAGGTTCTACAATGGTTTCTGGTCTTATAACAGGTTCATGTCTTATGCCAGTTTCTGATCGGAAGTCTTCATCTATTTCTGGCGGTTTTCTCATTATACTTTGACAACCTCTTGTTCGTAGATGGTTTGTATGACGTATAATACTTCTTCCATCTTGTAGTCTAGCCCATGCTATATAACTATGTATTTACTATATTCTACCTTCTAACCAAGTCTGGTTATTCCTAAAGTCTTTTGCGAATACAGCATCCCCTGGGTTATACATGTTCCTCTTTTCTTGTTCGTATTCGACTTCCTTATTCGTGGGGAGTAAGATATCTAGTGTTGATCTAATTCTTCTACCCATCAGTAATTCACAAGGTGCCTTACCTGTTAGTGTATGTGGTGTAATTCTGTAATTTAATAAGAATCTCTGTATTTTTTCGTGAATTGATCCTTCTCCTTTTTCCTTCCCATAGCTTTCTTACAAGTATGTACAGCTCTTTCTTAAATGTATTTACAGCTTTTTCCGCTATTCCATTAGACGCAGAGTGATATGGAGGTGAAAATAAATGTCTAATACCATTATTATTCATGTATTGTGACATATCGGAGCTCGCAAAATTAGTACCATTATCAGTTACGATAATCTGTGGTAACCCATGGGTAGCAAATATTTCTTGTAATTTTCTTATTATATTTACAGATGTAACGTTTTCCATTACGTTTAGCCGTTTAATATACATGCATCGACTACTATTAAATACATATGACCCATGAAGGAACCAGCAACATACATATGAATTCTATTCCAATGTTGTTGGGGTCTGGCCAATTTCTACTATTTTGGCATTCCCGCACAATTAATTCTATTTCCATATCCATTAAGGGCTACCAGAAAAAACTTCTTGCTAAACCCTTCATTTGTGTCATTCATGGATGTCCTTAGTGTAATAATGTCAATACTTTTCTCTGCCATGATGGTGGTATTATAATTCTTAATCCCCATAATATTATTTGTTATGAGTATGAAGTTCAGCTCTCCTTCTATAATATCCGAATCCCTCATTTCTCAGGGTATTTTCATCTGGCCACCAATCTCTGATGTATATTTTAACTTCTTTTAACATTGTATCTTCTATTGACTGCCTTTTCCAATTCTTTACGGTCAATTAATTGTTCTCTATTGTCCTTATGGTAAATATTATTACAGGTAGCAGTTTTATTTCTTCTGTAGCACTATGTAATGGTAGTCTATTGAGTGCATCTGCATGAGGTATGTTAGTTCCCGGCAAATATTTGAATGTATAATCATATTTAAAATGTTGTTTAAATATTTTATTTACTACAAAATCACGTGGTGATTATGGGCGTCATGAGAAGGAAACACAAATAAAATAAAGTACAATAAAAATAAAGGAAAAGGGAGGGTAGGTTACAATGTTAATAGGTGCGTGGAGAGTTTACATTTAAATAGTGAGTAGTGAATAGTGAATAGTCTGAATACTGATCAAGTCTGCTTGGTACTCGTGAGATCTAAGATGTATCACCTTATGGGTGATGCATAGTAGTCTGTACCAGACGATATACCTACATTTAAGCCAGCCGAGTGATCGCATTATGGTAGATATTGATACTATTAAAGAGAACTATAGTTTATATAAAGTGCGTATAGAACGTCGTTGTATCATATCAAGTTTAATTATAAGTTTTAGGGGTATATTACATATAAGTTAGCAGGAGTATATAAGTCTACTGATGACTAGCGAGTGTATTAGACTTTTAGTCGTTGAAAAAGTCAATTTATTGCGTGATTTTCTAATGTTATAAAGAAAATAGTTGGAATTGCGAATCATTACAGATATGTGGTCAGAGTAATCTAGGTGGGATTTGATGGTGAAAACCAAGAGGTGTTATGGATTGTGAGGTAGGGAGAGATAGTAGGAATGGGTGGGTGATAATTAGGGGATAGGTAGGTCTGGACAGAATGATGGTGTCAGTTTTGGTCATATTAAGTGATAGGGAATTATGGGAGAACCAGTCATTAAGTTCTTTGAGGTAAAATTAGATAGTTGAATAGAGTTGGAGTCACGGGAAATAGGAAAAGAAGTATAAATGTGTAGATCGTCGGCAAAGAGATGGTAGTGGATGTAAGGATATCTACCAAATATGGATTTTATGGGTAACATATAAATAATAAAAAGTAAAGGACTACGCACGGAGTCTTGCGGAACGCCATGAGTGATTATAAAGGAAGTAGATAAGAATGAGTTAATTTTCACTGAAGAAGACCATAGGGAAAATAATGACATAAACCAGCTATATACTTGACCATGAATACTGATTTCATTGAGTCGTAAAGCAAGAATTTCATGGTTTAGAGTATCAAAAGCACTGTATAGGTCAAGTAACACAAGGCTGTCCTTAGGTATTGACCAGTGGATTATGCGATGTGATTTGTGTCCAGTGCTCGAATGTCAAAGTGAAGAAGTTTAAATAAGCACGGGTAACGACACGAGTAAACTATATGGACTCTGTATGTTGTTACAAGAGACTAATCACCAGTCCTCTTGAACGAGGGGTTTATACATCAGATATAATCTCCAGAAGCCAAAGAAAGGTATTAGTTTATTGGGGCAGCAAATACAGTTGTCGTCTATAGAAACGTTGTGTGGCTAAAAATAGTCTGTCCTCTGGTGATAATCGGCGGATTATGCGATGTGATTTCTGTCCAGTGCTCGAACGTCAAAGTGAAGAAGTTTAAATAAGCACGGGTAACGGCAGGAGCAACTATGATTATCATGACTCTATTAAGGTGTGGTAGCCTTATGTCCTCGATTTGATTAGCTCATCATTGCATAGCTAGAAAGTCCAACCTTCGCCTCCTCGTGGTGGTAGCTGGATAGGTGAAAACTGAACTGATTGAAGGCTCTGGCGCAAGCAAGCCGGAGTTGATTCTAATTGGATTGTCCTCCAATACGAATCCTTCGCGACACGGTGACGTTTCTAGGTTAAACTTTCGGTGATACCTTCAAAGTTAATGTACGGACAAGTAGGCTAATACACGCTTCGTTTTGTACTGTCTCAATAATGAAGACCTCGGATGTGACCAGCATACTAACAAAAGGAAAATAAAAATGGAAAAATGATAACGAAAACTGTGTGGATTCTGGATCGGTAAGATGGATCCCTAGCTGACTCACTAGTAAAATGTAGTATGCCTGGGAAAGACCCACAAAAAAAATATGGATAACGAAAACATTATTGAACAGGTAGGAGCACCGCTTATTGCTCCCAAAACCGTGGGTGACAGACTAACCGCCTGCGACGTGTATAGATGCGAAATGTGTGATGAATCGTTTGCTACGATTGGGGGTTTGGGCGTTCATAAGAGAAAAGCACACGCTAGGGCCGTCCATTCGGCAGGCGCTGCGGAGATTAATGCTAGCCAGAAAAGAAGATGGACGAGTGAGGATATGAGGGTGATGGCAACCTTGGAAGTGGAGATACTCGGAAAGAATCCTAAGGCCTTCGTCAACCAAGAGCTGTGTAAGGTTATCGAGAATAGGACCCTCGATAGCATTTCAGGTAAGCGGAGATCCCTAGCTTATAGGGATCTCCGGGATGAGCTTAAAAACTCCCCCGTTTCTCAAGAGATGGATACTTTATGCGAATACAGATCAGAAGTGTCAAATTCCTCTTCGGAGGAACGCGATACTATTCCTGAGCCGGGCATGGGGTGGGATGAGGATCTTCGGAAATTTATCTTATCCAGCTCAGTTCAGGCCGACCTTGACCCTAGACTAGTATCTTGGCTTAGAGAATTGGACTTGAAATGTTCGCCATCCACTGATATAAGAGACATCATCGAACAGGATCTAGACTCGATCTTCCCGAAGGAAGGCGTTGGTGGAAACAGTGCCGCCCGGGTGAATCGTAACAGAACTAAAAGGGTTAAAGACAATGTGTCAGTTAAAGTAACAGTTGAACGTAATCGTGTTAAGCTAAGTATGGAAAAATCGAGACAACGTAAGAGATCTTCTAATAGAGTAAACAGAACTGGGCTGCGTAAACAGCAGTACGCGATAATTCAGGAACTCTATAAGAAAAACCGGAAATCTTGTTTTCGAAAAGTGGTGTCAGGATCATGGAAGATGGTACAGGAAGGATCTGCGTTAAGTTCGCTTGATGAACAGACTTCTTTCTGGACTCCGTTGCTCGAAGGCGTATCTAATGGTAGAATTGAAGTTGGGGGCGATGAATGCGACCCTCTTTATGAGATGGTCAAACCCATTACCGAAGACGAATTAGAACGAACCTTACGTAGGCTGTACAACGGGGCTCCTGGCCCAGATCGCATCAAGAAATCCGGGATCCAATCGTTATCAAAAGATCGTCTCTCGACTCGTTTCAACTTTTACATGCTGGTAGGTATATCACCTGTAAGATTTAAGAGGGGTACCACGGTACTGATCCCAAAGACTTCGTACGCAGAACAACCGAAGGACTACCGACCCATTACATTGGGCTCAGTGGTTGGAAGGCTTTTCCATAAGATCTTAGCGTACCGACTAGATCTATGGTCACGATTGAGCATCCGGCAAAAGGCATTCAGAAAATTCGACGGAATCGCTGAGAACCTCTTTATATTGAAGTCAATACTAGAGGACTCGAAGCGATCACTCAAGGATGTTAACGTAATATTCTTGGACGTCGCTAAAGCTTTTGACACGGTTACTCATCAGCAGATCGTGAGGTGTGCGATGAAGTGTGGCGTCCCTAGGCCGCTACTAAAGTATATCGCAGATTGCTACTCGGGCTCAAGTACCCGTCTAAGGATTGGTAAGGAACATTCTCGGTTAATCAAGGTTGGAAGAGGTGTACGGCAGGGCGACCCCATGTCTCCAGTACTTTTTAATTGCGTCATTGACAATGTTTTTAGGAATCTGGGCAAGGATATTGGGGTCTCCGTCGGAGGTGTGTTACTAAACTGTCTTGCGTTCGCGGATGATCTTGTACTCCTGGCTCAGACGAAAGAAGGAGCGGCACTGTTATTGTCACGGGTGGAAACATCTATGATGGAAGCGGGGCTTAACTTGAACTCGTCTAAATCGGCATCCATGTCGATTAAGGTCAGCCAAAAGCGCAGGAAATGGTTTTGCGATCCTAAGAATTACCTTAAGACGGCTAACGGTGAGAGTATCAAGTCATTGGAAATTGATGAAACGTACAAGTACTTGGGTATAAGCATCGGTCTGGAATTGAGAGGTGAAAACGTATACGAGAGGTTGGAACAGGCGTTGGTTAATCTGACAAATGCTCCGCTTAAACCTCAGCAGAGAATTTTCATGCTCCTAAACAATTTATTACCGTCTCTTAATCACCTTCTGGTGTTAGGAGATTCGTTTAAACAGACCTGGATAAAATTGGAATACCTTGTACGGAGATTCGTTAGAAAATGGCTACACTTACCGAAAGACGTTCCTATGGGTTTCTTTTACGCTAGTAACAACAACGGGGGATTTGGGCTTAAGTGTTTCACTGATACGATTCCGATTCTTCGTGGGAATAGGAGGGCGGGGTTATTGGGTTCTTCGGACCCAGTAACTAAAGCTCTCACTACCCTCTCCACTGACCTACGAAAGTCAACCGTTATTGAAAGATCGGGAATTGAATGTACTAGTCTGAAGATGGTGAAAGATGCTTGGGGTAAGGAATTGGTATCTAAGTACGATGGCCGTGGTATGAAGGATGCTTCGATTCTCGGATTCGTTAACAGTTGGATGGTGGATGGGACATCTCTGATGCGGGGTAATGCCTACATCGGAGCTCTATCTCTGAAGTTTAATAGCTGCCAAACTAAATCTAGGATGAAAAGGTATTATTCTCTATCCTCAAACAGGTGTGATGCATGTAATAGTACAGAAACACTAGGACATATCCTACAAAGCTGCTAAAGAACACATTATACGAGACTGCGAAGACACGACTCAATTGTGAAATATTTGGAAAAGGAACTCGTTAAGAAGGAATACACTGTGCTGGTCGAACCAATAATTAAAACGATCGTCGGCCTAAGAAAACCCGATCTAGTTTTCTGGAAGACAGATTTGGGAGTGGTGTGGGTAGTGGATATTTCGATTGTGGCGGATAATTTCTCTCTGGAAAATCCTCACATCGAGAAGGTAAACTACAACTCGAAAGAGTGCATCACGTCTTGGGCTAAAGCCGAAAGCGGTATGAGTAATGTATTAGTCAGCGCATGTATTCTTAATTGGCGAGGTACTTTATCGACAACGAGTTACGATGAGCTTTCACCGATAGGATGGTCTAGGCGGGTGTGGATGATTATGAGTGTTCGAGTTCTTGAGAAGGGTAGATGGATTTATGATGAGTTTCGCAAAAGTACGCGCCGTAGTGCACAATGGCGGCAGCCCGATCCTGATTGAGCCCCTACTGATTGATGATATTGATAATGAATCCCCGGAATTGTTTTTGATTGAAATTGGTACGTAAGGCACTCTTGGGTGAGGACCCGAGTGGGTTAGTTAGTCACCTACACACAATACAAGAAAACCACTTTCTTGATGCGCATGTAACAGTGCGTATCGAATGTATCATGTCCCAAAAGGGCATGAGGCTTGTGGAAATGGCAACTCCCTTTACGGCTTCATAGCTGTGATCCGGAGGGGCCTTAATAGCAGGGGGCTTTTTTGTCAAGGGATAGGAGTAGATTTAGAGGAATAGAACTCTCCCAGTTACCCCTTAACCGAAACATCCCCGCAAACTTCTACAAAATTCCAAATCCAACTATTATAATGACAAATTCAACCGCTACAAACATGACTACAATATAAAATAATTTCTATATAAAATAACTAATACAACTCCTAGGCAGAACTAATAAGTCTATTTTACCTGATATACCAGATATTCTCCAATGTTCTACTTTCTCTGGAAATTTTTAGATAAAAATGTAATCAATCTATGATAATATAAACATTCTTAATAAACAATATCCTGGAATACATCTATCTTATGACTGTGACATTATGATACCCATATTTACTGTGTTTTTCCATACCTCCACAACTGAGATTTATAATATTATTATTATCTCTAAATGTTCTTCATCATCAGAACCCATACTCCAACAAACTCTGAAAAAGATCTCCTTGATTATTGCACTACTATATAAAGGTTTCATTGCTTAATATATTATAACCTGGGTGAGTCATTCAGCCTTTACCTAATTTAAGGAATAAGGCAGAATTTAGCTTATTTTCGGCCTTTTGAAATCCTTATATTCGGCTTTAATCCGGCCTTTCTAAATGTTATCAATATAGGTCTCTCTATATATATTTAATATGGTTAATTAATTTAATTAATATATATTATATTGCATGGCATTTCAATACTTTTAGTATCAACAAATATATTGGTATCAATATACCTAACAAACCATAACAGCAGATTTAAATACTTATTAAAGAATTTTATAAGCAAGTTTAATCATATTTTCGTACATCCTGATTTAAAATCTGAGTTAAACATTTTTAAAACATCTTTCTACTGATTTAATAAGTATTAAAGCCTGATTTCATTATAATTTACTAAAATCTTCTATTATGGTTTGCTGTGTAGTATTTAAATCAATATTAAAGTACAAGTAAATAAGAAATTTATTATGTTTTTATTAAATAATTAAATTATTTTGAGTGTATACATCCTTCAAGTGCAATGTTTGAAATATGGGTCTTTCCTTCAGTTTTTATCGACTTTACTAATGAAAAATCTTATTCAACGGATGAAGTTCATAGATATATACATAGCAGTCCGGTAATGAAATTAAATAATGTCGTATAATAATCTTTGATACAAAGGATTTCTATCAGGAAATTCTATAACCTACATATTTAATAATTATAATTGTATTACCTTGGGTCATTTAGATCTCATTTCAGTTATTAAATTGAATTACTTACTTTTACATTTACTCCCTTGACTCTTGAATCGTAGGGGGAATCATCAGACAAGTATCAACAACAAATTTCTTCCATTTTCCTCGATATTCCGTCATCCGTGTTAGTTCGCTAGTACTTCTATCTGTCCATTTATTTATGTTATACATCCAATTATTTCGTGGCCGACCTTTTTTCCTCTTGCCTTCTACTTTTCCTTGTAGAATGGTTTTGGCCAGTCCATCGTGTCGACAAATATGACCATAATACTTAAGCTTTCTTCGTTTTTATAGTGCTTAAGAGTGGTTCATATTTGCCTATTAGATTTATCATTTTTTCATGGATATAGTCATTTGTTTTTCTTTGGCGATATGTAATACACAGTAATCTTCTATGCGATTTATTTTGGAATGCGTGTATCCTTTTTTCCTCTTTTTCCATTAAGGTCCAAGTTTCGCAGCCGTAGAGAAGTATTGATAATATAAGTGATTTATAGAGGTTGTATTTTACATGGAACGCAATTTTTTTTAATCCGATTAATTTATTAAAGTAAGCAAAAATTTCATTGACATAAAATATCTATAAAATATCTGTAAAGTCAGTTTATGAGCTCCACACCAGACCCTTGTAAATACTGGCAAGGAATCTCTTTGAATTCTACTTGATACAGTTTGTATAATAATATATAAACAATTTAATAATAAATAGTATTTAAAAAAATCATTAATGTCCCAGTCATCTTTTTTTCAACATCCGTTGTTATTCCAATAATTTTATATTTCAATTCTTCATATACCTTATAATATTTGTGACATTGACGTAAATAAAACTTCACTTTTATTCTTCTCAAAAATAAGAAAGTTTAATAGGTTCACATCATGTATTTTGTTATTAGTATAAAATCGTATTCTCATATCAAGATACGCATATGATATGTATGTTGACTTATACATTATTAAAGAGAATGCCCAACAATCTTATTATAATTCCCTTAATAATTAATCTTCAATAATTACGAATTGATTTACTTACATTACTAATATTGTATCAAAATGTGCTTTTACTTGTAGCATTATTTACATATAATATATATATATATATATATATATTACTATTAAGTCTTTTATTTTATTACTTTTAATGATATATCTTCCTATAGGAAAATAAGAATTTAAAAAAAGGCAGAATTTAGCTTATTTTGGCCTTTGAAAATCCTTATGTTAAGAAAAATTCGGCCTTTTGACGAAAAGGCCGAATTTAACTTACCCTGCTTATAACTAGTATTATCCCTTCAGACATAAAATACTCCATTAGCAGCCCTTTGATAGAGAAACACCAACTCGACTGTCATATACTCTCTAACTACATCTCAATATCTGAACTTCAAATTTTAACTAAACTACTTATGGTTATCTACAAATTTATCTTCTATCTCACTGCCATCAATATACTTGATCCTCAGCAAAGCGCCTATAGAAAACTACACGGTATAGACACGAATAATCTATCACTACTCGACGACCTACTGATATCCATTGACAACGACCTCCCAACATAACTACTGCTTTTAGACTCTTCAGCATTTGACACCATAACCTAGACTTACTTATATACAGAATAAAACTAATTGGACTTGAATATACCTTATTACTATGGTGTTCCGATTACATCACTAACAACAAAACATATAGTACTGAACTTAACCAATCACTATCACAAAAACGCAAAGTAATATCATGAGTACCTCAAGGATCATCCCTCTCCCATATACTATTCTGTATTTACCTACTCCCCCTTAGCAAACTTATTAAATTCCTTCCGTAAAATATAATATTAATGCGGACGACATTGAAATCCACGCCGACGACACCAATCATGCAATATTCACCTCCAAGCATGTCTAACTACTATCAATAACTGGGTCACCAACAACTATTTAATACCTAACTTCAATAAGTACTAATGTATATTTCACCTCCGAAATCCCTTCCCACAAATGTACCTAGGTCATACCCCAATCCCTCCTTATAATACATAAACATATCTATGAATCCATATTAATAACAAATTAACTTTTGATCTACGAATATCAACATTAAAAGCTTCCACATTCCACAATTTATTCATTATAAATAAAATACGTCCTCACATAACAATACCAACCACACTAACTATTGCACAGGCTTTAATTCTGCCTCGACTAAACTACTGCATACCTATACTACTTTCGTATCACTATACATACTTTACTACCATAGACGCTTAAATAACAGATCACTTAGACTACCAACCTACTTACCTTTATCGCAAATTTCTATCCATAGTGCACCACGTCACCTACGATTCTATAACTATATAATCCTGACTGAACGATCCTTTCACCAGAAAAAACTTGTGAAGCGTCACTACTCTGTTTGCGAGCGTACTTCCAAGTCCACGAGCCGAGCCGAGACTCTAACCGAATAAGCCCGAGCCAAGTTGAGACTTTAGCCAAACGAGCACGAGCCGAGCCGAGACTCTAACCGAATAAGCCCGAGCCAAGTTGATACTTTAGCCAAACGAGCATGAGCCGAGTCGACACTCTAACCGAATAAGCCCGAGCCAAGTTGAGACTTTAGCCAAACGAGCACGAGCCGAGTCGAGACTCTAACCGAATAAGCCCGAGCCAAGTTGATACTTTAGCCAAACGAGCATGAGCCGAGTCGACACTCTAACCGAATAAGCCCGAGCCAAGTTGAGACTTTAGCCAAACGAGCACGAGCCGAGTCGAGACTCTAACCGAATAAGCCCGAGCCAAGTTGATACTTTAGCCAAACGAGCATGAGCCGAGTCGACACTCTAACCGAATAAGCCCGAGCCAAGTTGATACTTTAGCCAAACGAGCACGAGCCGAGCCGAGACTCTAACCGAATAAGCCCGAGCCAAGTTGAGACTTTAGCCAAACGAGAACGAGCCGATCCGAGACTCTAACCGAATAAGCCCGAGCCAAGTTGATACTTTAGCCAAACGAGCACGAGCCGAGCCGAGACTCTAACCGAATAAGCCCGAGCCAAGTTGAGACTTTAGCCAAACGAGCACGAGCCGAGCCGAGACTCTAACCGAATAAGCCCGAGCCAAGTTGAGACTTTAGCCAAACGAGCACGAGCCGAGCCGAGACTCTAACCGAATAAGCTCGAGCCAAGTTGAGACTTTAGCCAAATGAGGACGAGCTGAGTCGAGACTCTAACCGAATAAGCTCGAGCCAAGTTGATACTTTAGCCAAACGAGCACGAGCCGAGCCGAGACTCTAACCGAATAAGCCCGAGCCAAGTTGAGACTTTAGCCAAATGAGGACGAGCTGAGTCGACACTCTAACCGAATAAGCCCGAGCCAAGTCGACACTCTAACCGAATAAGCCCGAGCCAAGTTGAGACTTTAGCCAAACGAGCACGAGCCGAGCCGAGACTCTAACCGAATAAGCCCGAGCCAAGTTGAGACTTTAGCCAAATGAGGACGAGCTGAGTCGAGACTATAACCGAATAAGCCCGAGCCAAGTCGACACTCTAACCGAATAAGCCCGAGCCAAGTCGAGACTCTAACCAAATAAGCCCGAGCCAAGTCGACACTCTAACCGAATAAGCCCGAGTCAAGTTGATACTTTAGGTAACTGACACTACGGCGTTGATTTATAATTTAGTATGATTTATATCACTAATATAACATATGCATGAACGCAAACCTATAATGAGAATTAATGAAAATACATGTGTAATTGTTATTTTTATTTGATGGAGTACTTTCATCCCATCCAGGAACTTAGATGACGTTTTCACTTATAATATACTTTCACTTATATGGCTCTAATGTCCCTTCGAAACCGCTCTCATGTTAAGGCATACATGGTGTTAACGAGAGCCGATCATTTATTTATACACAATTATATAAGATTACTTCTAAATAATATTTTAAGAGCCATTTTATAAAATTAATGAATTGAATAAAAGTCAGGACGAGGGTCGAATCCGTGTCCTACTGCTTGTGTGTCTGACGCCTTAGCCACTGAGCCACACAGGCAGTTTATATAAGTTCATATAAGTATATATTAACATAAATATATGTATACATGAATACGCATACACACTGTATGATAATCATATACTTTAACATTACCTATTTGTAATTTATATGATAATAATGTACACATTCATTAAAATCACTCTCATAAACGCATGTATGAATAATAAAACCGACAAATATTTGTCCAATTATGGTTAAATAATGCGTTTATATCAACCGCATTATTTAAATAAAACGTGACTATAGCTCAAATTCGATGGGTGGTAGAATTAAAATCTATTTTTGAATTTCGTTCTATTTACATCGACAATAAATACCATAATAAAATCTTAAATTAATATAAATATTCGGTTAATATCGAAAATTTGTTCGGTAAAAATAGTATTTTGAAAAGTTAAATATGAATTCATAACAAATTAACCGAAATATTCAAGGGTCAAAATAGATAGATTCAGTTATTGTTTTTTACACTTAAACTGTTAATAACTTGGAAATGTAATTTGAAAATATATTAAAAACAATATAATTCATATATATATATATATATATATATATATTATAATATTAAAAGTAGACTATAGTCTGATAATTAGATTAATTACCTTATGAATTAATAATAAAAAATATAACTTATAATAATACATGTGTATCCATATCATGATTGATATGATATCTCAATTAAAATAATTACATATCTTAGATTCCCTATCTTTTTTTTTTCTCTTGTGAAACATATTATCTTAGCAAAATCTTTGAATATAAATAAATATGAACACCATGTTCAACTGTATTCTCATTATTCACCATTTACGTGTAAACGTTTTAATAGCGAAACATAATGTTCAAAAACATATATATTCTGTATACATATATAATTGTATACAATTCTATTTTCAATATTCAGTATAGAATTAAACAGGTATACTATACGGGTATAGTTCGACATATAGTTAATTATTAATTGTAATATATATATATATATATATAAATAGAAATTATAGTGCGTAAATATTTGATATTAACATTAACCCCTCGGTCGTTTAATTATCTTTTTACGATTACTTTCGCATCGTTCTAGCCAATCAAAAACCACCCGAAATAGATTAGTTTTACACACGCGGTAATTAGATACACATTAATCTTCGTAGTGTATTATGTAAAGTAAGTGTTGATTGATTAACGTTGGCTGGATTCTAATTAAAACTCACTTCCGGTGTAAACAAATAAACAAACCTGTTCGGGTCGACTTCACCGATATAAAAGTAGGAGAGCCGGCCCGGCAGTGGTCACTAGTTTACGAAGGTCATGTCCTACATACCGATAGTCTCGTTATTAGCGGTCAGTTTCGTACTGACGCTGGCCAATCATGTCGGTTAGAATTATGTCATATGTATAGAAATATGTATAGAAATATGTATAGAAATATGTATAGAAATATGTATATATATATAAATATATATATATATATATATATATATATATATTCGTAACATATAGTTAACATATGCGTTAGACTTATCTTACAGCCCTTTTTACAGCCCTATTCTTACATACCTATTCTTACAGCCCTACTTACGGAGATTAATTAAAATACATAACTACAATTTAATAATATATATTATAATTTGTTTATATATATATATATATATATATATATATATATTTATATATTACTAACACATATTCTAAAACTAACTCTTAAATGAGATTAAATATATATATATATATATATAATTTTATGGTTTGCGCATATATAATAAATACTTACTATAATATCCTATCTTTTAATAGATTTTTTTTACTAATTTGAATCTTAATTTTTAAGAATAGTATATTTAAAAAATATAAAATGTATTATAAAATATAATATATAATAAGTACTTCATATACATAGTATATATATATATACTGGTTTATTTGCGAATGGATATTACTATTTAATAATACATCTTAATTAATATTATAATTATAATTTTAATGATGGTGATTTTGGTATATTTATACTAAAGGAGTGTTTTTATTCGAGAATTATACTAACCATAGCATTAAACATAACACTATTATCATTATACGTACGTCGTAAGTGACTGACCCCTGACCCCTACACACAGAACCCATCGTCATCAACACTCACGCCTACCTCTTCCCTCAACGTATAATCTACAACGATAGTAGCATAGTGGCCGGTCATTTCGACCGGCACACAACGCACCTGATACACACGTCCCACGAGTTCAGTAACGGGACCGTAGTCATCTCGTTCATGGTTAGTAGTAGTAGTAGTATCACGTGCTAAACTGTCGGATAGCTCGATGTATAAGTGTGTGTGTACGCGCGTATATATATATATATATATATATAAATATATATAGATATATATGTATTACTATAGTAATGTATGCGTTCATTATCTAAACGTTTTAAGTACATGTTTATATACATCCTTAAATACAAGTACCCCTTACGGATATAACTCGCCAGTGTTAATACATATATACATTTCTAAAATTCACACTCATTTAAAGTATATATTCGAGTTATTTGTATTATTATCACTAATTATACGATATACACAATCCTATTTAGAGGTTGTGTGTACAGAAATAATTATTACTAATTTATTAATAATAACCCAACTCGAGTTCTAGATCTAGATTAAATTATAGATGTGTCCCTATAGATATATCTTTCATATACTATAACTGAGCTCTACTACAACTAGCTATATTGAGCATTCTATTGTCATTATATCTGTTTGTGTGTCTCCGGATACTAAATTAGAAAGGAACTCGAGTAAAGTTAAGACATAGCTTTCATAATCCGTACTCTGACATTAACTTCGATTTCGAAATTTACTTATTTTCGAATTCACGAAACCCGAACATCAAATATCTAACTTTAATATTCGAATATTATATTTAATCTCTGAACAAATAAAGAGAATACTATTGACGTGTCACCGCAGATCGACACTAAAGTTCCGTTCATCGTCTACTTGACCGAAGGTCTGATGACCACGCTGAACAAGAAAAGGCATTTTAGGATTCAAATTGACCCTAGGAAATTCAGACCTAACGTAAGTATCCGCGTGTATGTATATATGTATATTAATAAATTGTTGGTAAATATAAATATAATAAATATATATAAATTGAACTTTCGATATATCTGAATCCAAGATACCTAATACTTATGTGTATAAGGTTTTTCTGATCCGCGAGATATCTTGATTGAAATACCAGACATAGACTATAATTCTGACATATCGGATATCTATGGGGATTTATGAGATATCGATAGTTTGCTGCAGCGTACATGTATATTATGTCTATGTTATCATTCAATTTATCTCCTAAATGTGAGCGTTCACAATATCATCTTTACGTACCGTATTAAAACACCCGTTTACATCATCGAGAAGGACCGACGGTGATGATCATTTTGTTATTCAGTTGGCACAGCTTGTATTGAATAGATATGGTGATTATATTAAGTATCTAATTTAGTTTTTTTGTTTTTGTGCAAAATTACAAAATCGCTGCCTATTTTAAAAAAAACATATAAAAAGGGTATAAATCATGAATTATGAAAATAAATTACTCTCGAATGACTCGAATTAAGAGGGATGAAACATGATGTTTCCATTATGGAATCTTATTGAAATTTCATAAGTTTGTACCTATGGGTGTGTATATCATAATACATTTTAAATTTTTAAATTTGTAGGTTTTATTATTTATATACAAAAAAAAAATGTGATGCAATATGATCTCGACAAATTTGTTCATATTTTACATGAATTTGTTATTAAAATCGATGATATTTCATAGAATTTATTTCATAATATCCATCATGGACATCTATTCTATCATCACTCTTAAGTACCGTGTTAATACGCCCCTTTACTTTATCTTACGATAATATCGCAAAGTCTATTTCTCCCGATACTACAAATATATATAGGAAACTATATATTTTAATAACAAAAAGTCGTTAATATGTGTAAAAATACAATACTATAAAAAGAACGACAAATGCGCATTAATGAATGTTATTTTACTTAAAGATTATATATTATATATTATCTTATTACAGATTTTCAAGATAATTATTATTTTATCATAATAATATTTCCGCATTTCTGGAATAATAAAACGTTTACGGCTATAGCCGACCGTTTCTATACTATAATAATTAGTCTTATTAAATAATTAGTCTTATTAAATAATTAATTTATTAATAATTAATTTATTAATAATTAATTTATTAATAATTAATTTATTAATAATTAATTTATTAATACTTAATTTATTAATAATTAATTTATTAATAATTAATTTATTAATAATTAGTCTTATTAAATAATTAATTTATTAATAATTAATTTATTAATAATTAATTTATTAATAATTAGTCTTATTAAATAATTAATTTATTAATAATTAATTTATTAATAATTAATTTATTAATAATTAATTTATTAATAAATAATTAAATTATGAAATAATTAAATAATTCGTGTTTCCCGCGCAACGATACAGAGCGTCAACAAGTGTCAGAAAAAGAACGCGTGCTTCAGTCTGAAGTACGTCAGTAACAGGTTCGATACGCCCAAAACCCAGGGCGGCTACTATCTGTACTGGGTGTCGTTCTCGAAGTACAGAACACATGACCAAGTCATCAGGATAGGTTATCGTCACGTGATGTGTTACGACGCCATTTTAACTTGCTATATATGTGTGTGTGGTTATAGGGGTAATTGTCTGTGATGAGCAACACTGCTTATATAATTACCCATTGCCTAAATATGATAATAATAATAATAATAATAATAATATATATATATATATATATATATATATTCACACACATATATGAATATAAATATATTACTTATTATAATAATACTAGAAATTACGACTACCCATAACAGATATAAAATGGAGTAAGTCGCCTCACAAAGTACCAATATTACCATTATAATATTATAATAATACATTGTAATACACTCGTAGGTTTCGGAAGTAAGTTCGGCAAGAACGTTGTTATATCCGCTCCCGCTGATTCCAGCGATTGGGCCGTCAATCTGATGTACATACGTAATAAGGGGAGGAGTAAGCTCGACACGGCTGAGTGGGTTTTCAATTACGGTATGGCGGCTGATTTCGGCGCCGAGTTTAAATGCGTACTGTAAATAATGCTAATTTAAAACTGAAATTGTCATATATTATTATAATAATAATAATTTTATTAGAAGAATTATTAGTTATTAGTTTACTAGTTTATAGTTATATAATGTGTCCTCCTTTTTGTATGTAATAATAGTATTAATCATATTATAACATTATATTACGATATCATATTATTAACATTATATTATAATGTCATTTTATGAGTAATTATTATTATATCACGAATCATCAGAATTTATTATTAAATTATTAAACTAATCTAGATTAATTTAATAAAATAGTATTATATTAGTAAAAAAATAGCTATTTAGTAAAGAGCTAATTTGTGTTACTTAAATAGCTATTTACATAAGTATTCAAATAATAAACTAAATTATTTATCCATTTATATCTATATATATATATATATATATATATATATATATATCCAAAATACAATAATGAACTGGTGTTGACCAGTTGCACACTTGGTTACGGTCATCTCGAATAGTGACGCATGCTTGTTGATATCACGTGAGCTTTCATATTGATGAAGTACATAACACTGAGAGTTACAGCTTTTACAACTTAATGTAACCTATGTTACCACGACCATTAGCTAATGGTAATTATTCTAATATTTCTAAAGCATAAACTAGTAGTTAAATATTTATTGAAATAAATCCTATTTATTTAAATATATATATATATATATATATTATCTATCATGTGATCAATTAACTAAAGTATTATCATTATAGCGATACATCAATACATTATAGATAATTACTTTAAACATAATCCTAATATTAGACAAACTAATTACAATTTTCTAATCATTTTCAATAATAAACAAGTACACAAATATGTTATTGCATCTAATTATTGTATTAAATCTATAAATAGATATATGTATATTAACGAACTCATTATGAAAATATATCGGTATATCAGTATATATTTAAACTTATTGTATATGATATTTATTTAATAATTTCTATATAAATTATACATAAAAATCTAAAATGTATAATTTTTCATAAAAATGTTAATCATTATTATTAATATTTAATTATTATTATTTTTATTATTATTGTTATTGTAAAGTAGATAGTAATACAGACGCATAATAGACAGTAATACAAATTAATAACATTAGGTAAACAAGTACTTAGCTACCATTCGAAGTATCTCAACACGAAAGTGTATGTTAATGTATCACCCTAGAATATATACATACAATAAGTATAAACGTATTACACACACCCACATACACCCACACCCACCCACATACACACACCACCACACCTATGTACACACGTGTGTATACCTATGATACCGCCATACACTCACAGTGCGGTACACTAACACCACGTGACAACCTGCCTCGTGTGACGTCACACTATCTCCGCACCCACACACCCGAACACACCCGCACCCGCACCCTCCCTATAGCTCTGTGCGCACTCGGCGACTATCACGTGATAACCTGCCTCGTATGACGTCACACACACCCGCACACACCCCCATCCGCACACACATACCCGCACCCTCCCTATAGCTCTGTGCGCACTGGGCGCCTATCACGTGGTCCAGGAATGCACCACGTGTGGTCAAGGTTACACGGAGTACCGAGTACAGAAACACACTCGACACTTGACTACGGCTGAAGGTCGTCTGCTGACCTTGCCGCACGATTCCAAATACGTGGACGTCACGGATTGCCTCGTGGACACGCCCCTTATGACCCCTTGTAACATGATCTGCGAAGGTCAGTTACGCTATATATAGTCATGAATACTACATCGTATACTACGAATATTAACATCGTCTGTTCTTTTAATAGTATGGTCTGGTCTATTAATAGTATCTAGAACTCATAACAAACGATGCTATTATAAGTAAATACGTATTTATTAATAATAATATAATTACGAATTAGACTTTTCTTGAATTTATAAGAAATGACGTAATCAAAATAGTTATAAATAACACATATATTTACTGGTAAGATTTATGTATCAGGACAATTAACTAGGTTGTCATTCAGTTGAAATGTTGTCTAGATTCAACTTTAGTATGTCCACTGTCCACCTTTCCATGCTACAATAAATCACACCCCAAGGGTACACGTATCGTGAATAGCTATATCGATATCCCCTTACGTGTGTATCGTAGAGAGTACTTACAGTTGTTATCTCAAGCGCGCGTTATGTCCTCGAGGACACGCCCTTTATGACCCTACGTCGTACGTTGACACCGCACGGTATGTGAACACGAGGAGGTCTATCCGTTGCCTCGCTGCCTATATGCGTAATAACAATGTATCCGGTGATAAGATCTGCTCCCCTCACCTGTTCCGAGGACGAATGTTATATAAAATTAAACTTTGATAAATGATTTTACTATTATTTAAGTATAACAAAAAATCGAGTGTCAACATAAACTACAAGCATTACTATTATTACTTAAGAATTATTATTTCTCCTTTGCCTTCCCTCCCACTCAATAATTCCCTCTCACGCATTGATGCAGTCCATAAACCAAAACAAGTAAAAAGTAAGTATTATGACGATTAAGATGACGAATACCCTGCAGGATGTAGACCCATGGCCGTAACGATAGTGTACGCTTTAGCCAACCCGATGACCGCGGTCAAGAATGACTACCTCGAACAGTACGTCAGCGCCCTAGTGTCCTCCCTGTATCTGGTTAGCTAGCATTACGATATAGTGTGTGCGTGCGTGTGTGTGAGTGTGTGTGGGCATGTGTGAGTGAGTGTGAGTGTGTGTGAGTGCGTGTGTGTCCTTGCATTATGTGGGGTCGGCTGGTTTATTATAACAATAATAATTATAGAATTTATCTTTTTAAGAATTATATGTATATATATATATCATGTTTAAATATCTTTAAAAAATACAATTATTATATAATATATCATGCATATGGCATTATTAAGGTCAAATACCTCGAAAGTCTTCGGACTATTTTATTTATCCGTTTATCGTTTTTCTTTTATAACGATTAAAATAATAAAATATATCTCATCTTATCTTATCTTATATATAATAATGTATAAATTACATCGTTGTTTCTCATTTCTTCACTACCTCCTCCTACGAGTGTTACGCAATACTACGCATGCGCTAGTGTTAAATAACATCTACGCATGCGCACAACAGAGCTACGATGTCCAGCTGTCCGTAGTGCAGGCCGGCCCAAGTCGTACGCAGCTATTGGTCAGCTATAACGACCCGATGAACAAGTACTACAAGGTGAACACTGACGGTGGCGCCACCAATCTCACCGATTTGTTTACGTTGGTTACATCCCTAGCAACCTATCTGCTTCTTTGTTACTATGGGGGGGGGGGGGGTGTTCGTATACGACAACCTATAGGTTGTCGACAATTATTTTACTTTCATATTTTAAATAATATTTATTATCTTTAAAATGATGTATCTATGCTATATCTATTTGACCAAATCGGATGTGGTTTTTATTACAAGTATATCAAAGAAATATATGTATATTTTCAAAAGTACCTATATAAAGCTATCTTATAATGTTAATATTATTAATGAACTCCGACAATTTATAATGCTTTGTCGAATGGTTTAAATTAAGAACTTTTATAAACATTAAAAGTGTGTACACATAATTCAGAGACATAATGATATGTATTATCGTTTGTACATGTGGATGTTTGTAATGCATATGTAACGTACTTATAATTACTTTTGAATGACATATTATAATTAATTTTAAAGATAATGAATTATATTTGAATATTTTAAGTACAATAATTGTTTATAAAAAATAAAATGTATGCTATATATATTCAGTTTACTTAAGTTTGACCTAAGTTATAAATGATACAACAACTTGGTTCAGTTTAGTTAAGTATGACATTCGGAACTAATTTAAAATGGATGAACTAAATTCAAGTTGATCTCAGTTTAAAAAAAAAATGTGGAATAAACTGTGATATATCCAAGTCGTAACTATAGTTAAATATGGATGGGTTAAAACCTAGTTTATAATTTATAAGTTTATATAATTTATAAGTTTATTTAACTGGAAAACTTGGGGAAACATATCCAAACTTGTATATAAGTGGTGTATATACCACTTATATACAAGTTTGTGTTTCCCCAAATTTTCTAGTTGAATCCAAGTTAATCACCAGTACTTAATACTGTTAATTAGTGTGTATATCTAGTGATATTATGTACCTGTAAGTGTATGAACTATATGAATATAACGAACCACATTTTACCATATATATATATATATATATACATATATATATATATATATATATATATATATATATATATGTATACCATAGTATGAATATTCACGCAGATATAAATTAACATTCGCACAAAGTTTCAATAATTTAGATAATATAAATCACATTGTTATGCATTGATTATAATAGATTTGATTAGATTAGAGCGGAATAGATTAATAGTCTATCAATGCTACGTAGTAAACGTGTATTCATGTTGACAATGACTTACGTATGTTTCGATATTTAGATATAGGCAATTAAATAATAATAATAATAATAAATTATTAAAATACATGTTATGTTATCTTTTGTTGCATATATCATATATGTGTGAATAATGCCGCTAAAGGTCATAGATTATAAAATAATTAATAATTTAAAAAATAAAAAGTAAAATAGTATTTCATAAGAATAGATACAACATGTATTTACACTGACAGAGTATATATATATTCACTATTATAATTCAGAACCCTGAACAAATACGTTTACAATATGCACGGCGGTTATTTAGAAAGATACGAGAAAGTAGTGCTGATTATTACTAACGGAATACTTGAAAATTCAAACGATGTTAGTACTGCTATATAGTACTATAGTACTATTACTACTACTACTACTTCTACTACTACTACTACTACTACTACTACTACTACTACTACTACTACTACTACTACTACTACTACTACTACTACTACTACTACTACTACTACTACTACTACTACTACTACTACTACTACTACTACTACTACTACTACTACTACTACTACTACTACTACTACTACTACTACTACTACTACTACTACTACTACTACTACTACTACTACTACTACTACTACTACTACTACTACTACTACTACTACTACTACTACTACTACTACTACTACTACTACTACTACTACTACTACTACTACTACTACTACTACTACTACTACTACTACTACTACTACTACTACTACTACTACTACTACTACTACTACTACTACTACTACTACTACTACTACTACTACTACTACTACTACTACTACTACTACTACTACTACTACTACTACTACTACTACTTCTACTACAACTACTACTACTACTACTACTACTACTACTACTACTACTACTACTACTACTACTACTACTACTACTACTACTACTACTACTTCTTCTACTATTATTACTATTACTACTACTACTACTACATTGAATAAATGCAGAAAGAAACGATGGAAAAAGAACTAAAGCAATTTAAGCAATCCGCGAAGATACTGACCATGGAGATCGGTGAGAACATCACTCAGGCCCTCGCTACGTGCAAGAATCACAGACTGTTCGCTAGAACCTATCATCTTAATAACATGGCGCACAAAACTAAAATCGCCATGTGCGTGAAAGGTTAGTACGATTACACTATGCTATACGCTAAATATTGTTATTGTTATTGTTATTTTGGTGGATTACTTTTAACCTATCCATGGATATCTGCAGATAATTAAATTAAGTTTTCAATTATAACCATATATGGTTCCAATGTCCCCCTTCGAAAGCCTCTAATATTAATGATAACTATTATTACACAATAGGCTTATTAGTTAATTAGTTATCCTATATAATTATAGAACATTGCGATACATGATTAATTACAAATAAATGAAAACTCGATAGTGAATAGTGTAGCGATGAATTACTTTAAACGTGTATGCTTTATACTGTGTACACTCTATGCACGTATAATGTTTATATTGTAGACTTTATAGTGTACAGTAGGGTAGCTAGTTTTTGAAAATATGTAATTTGACTCACAGTAGCTAATACATGTTATAATAAACATATATTTGTTAGTTTCATCACAAAATATGTATATCGTTATTTAATATTTAATATCGTTAAAACGATAAACATTATGATTAATGAAGACATATTTGTGCCTCTACTGTACACTATCGTCACCACTACGCCTCTGATGTACACTGCGTGTGCGTATTCACTAGACGGACCGAGACCAACTACAGTCCAACCTGAAGTTACCGCCACTCCTATCGTAACCTCTGCTCTTCGGTCCACATCCACTGTACATCGGTCCACATCCACCGATGAGACGGCACAACCCATAACCGTATCGGTAGTCGATAACGTAACCGGGTTACCATCGCAACCGACCGCCACCGCTACCACTACCGATAGTTACGAATTCGGTTCCAAGACGAACTCTACCAGTTCAAAGGTCGACGTTAACGGAACGGATGCGAATAGCACCACCACCACGTCCACCGTATCAACATCAATCGTGGAAGTGGACCAACCTATCAACACCGACAGCACCGCGGCTACCGAGTTACCCGGAACGGATGACGTCACACTAGGGCCGGAACCGGATGTGGTGACACCTAGCGGTACGAAAGTGATTCACGGGGCTGGTGAGGGTTACGCAGAGGGTAGTGACGCACCCATCCAGACCAATACGGTTAACACCGATACCGATGGTACCATCGTTGACCTTGAAGGAGGACATCCGGAACATTCTAAGATACTGGGTGAGTCTTGTAACCTTCACTCTTATTTTAAAACAACTATATATATATATATATATATATAGTGCATAACAGCTATTAATTTTATACTGGAAATACACGAGATATAAGAATGTATTCGTTTATATTTTTATTTGTCTATATAAATAATATATCGACAACATATATATTTTAATATAGATTATATTGTAGTTATTTTTCTATAGATATGAAAACACGAAAACGTGAAAACATACCATTATATATTATGTGTACAGTTAATGTATTATCGACCTCTGACCTATTCTGCGCCTCCTCACCTTATACCTAAACCACGCTACTTTGACCTTCAGAGAGTAACGAATGTACGGAGGCCGAGCAATATCAGTGCAGTAATCACGTGACCTGTTTAAGACACACCTACCTTCAGAGCGGTTTCATCACTTTCAAGGTCGAATGCGTTTGTCCGCTCGGTTACATTGGAGACAATTGCGAAGGTCAGTATTACGTAACCTATTTGTTAACTAGCAATATCTCTCTCTGCATATCATTATATCATTATCTCTTTCACTTTATTTTTCTCTATCCAACACACATTAACTGTTATATATCACTCTTTCTATCATATATTATATATATATATATATATAATATATCACACTATATTTCTATCTATCGTAAAAACTGAATATATATATTATATAATCATATAATTATTAAATATTAAATATATATATTATATCTATGTTATTATCAGGTTTAGGTATAAGTACATACGTAATTGTAGAAGAATTGCTGCTTGTCGAGACAATTATACTTTAAATATATCTATAATATATATATATATATATATCTCTTTTCTCCTATATCTCTTTATGTATCACTCTTTCTTTTTCGCTCTCTTTCTTTCTTTGTGTTAGCAATGTTAGCGTGTGATCGAGCAGAGTTATTACATCTCTACAGATAATAGAAAGTAGTAAAACGATAGCCATTAACGTAGTCAAGTTTTGTTTCGATCGTTATAATACCTACGGTATACTATTCTAATTAGTAGAATAAAAACAAAAGTATATCACTTACTGTACGCTATACCACTGAGTTATAGTATAAAAATGCATCA
This sequence comes from Osedax fenrisi, assembly GCA_964019155.1. NCBI lineage: Eukaryota > Metazoa > Annelida > Polychaeta > Sabellida > Siboglinidae > Osedax > Osedax fenrisi. Next base: position 83,822,753 of record OZ025241.1, on the reverse strand, counting down.
GTGTTAGAGTATATATATTATATATATATATATATATAATATATATACGTATGTATACATTATTTTAATTAATAACAACTATAGTATGTAGATAGGCGAGATATATCGTTATAGATAGGCTATATGTATACACTATTGCCGAACACAGTCGAAGTAGATGAAGAAGAAGCAGATGGCCAGGAGATGGATACCGATGAATGGAATGAAGAGACTGATGAATGGGTGGAGAATATGAACCAGGAGTATGAGGAAGCTGAGGAAGCTGACGAAGCTGAGGAAGCTGAAGAAGCTGGGGAAGCCGACGAAGCTGGTGAGGTTACAGTGGAGGAGTATCCAGATGAAGATGAAGGTTATACATGTAAACATATAATAATATGTATTGAAATATCATATATATATATATATATATATATATATATATATATATATTGAATACAATATAAATATATTTGTGATACTACAGCTTATACGCTATAGCGGATGCAATTATGTATATAATAATAATAATTTATTATAAGACATTTTTGTTTTCTCTTGTATTTATTTATGTATATGTATACATATACGTATATCTATATGTATATGTGTGTTGTTCATACTAAGATGATTCAACAAAATAGGGTCTATTTTCTATTGTTGTCCCCTTAAAACAAGGAGTTCATTTACACATATTGTTCCTAAACGGAGAATGGAGGTTCTCTTTAAAGTGTATAATATTAAATGTATTTTATAAATATGTTTACACTGTAACTTAAATTAACATATTTTATATCTATTTAATTTTATTATTTATTTTGAGTTTACTTTTGTTATACTCATTGTAATGAACGAAATCATCTTATTTATCTTATAAGATAGTTTAACATAGTTTAAAACAACATTATATATAATATAAAATATAACACATATATATGTATATATGTATATATAACTTATTTATATAAAGTGTATACACAAACTTTATTTGTTTTCTAGATCTTTATATTTTATACATCCATATTTTCATCCATGAATATAAGTACATATACATATACATATTATATATAATATAATTATCTTAATAACAATAAATACTTGTGTGTTCGTGTGTTATTATAAGTTGTATGTAGGAGGAGTACCCACACTCCATGGGTTGTTATCAATGTATATTGATCCTACAGAATAATTTGACATGTGCAAATTATAGAGAATTAAAAATATTTAAAAAAAGATAAATTTCATTTTTATAAATCAATAATAAATAACTTTTGCATTATTGATTGATTTATAGGATGATCGAATTTATTAAAATTTTCGCTTAAGAAGAATTGTGATTAACAAATAATTAAAGAATATTTATTATATCTTAATATTGAATAACGTAGTTTTCATTTTGTCTAATTAGATAATAAACTATATATTTAGAATAACTGGTCTAATAATTAAGGTATCGTCACATATAGGACGTTCTAGAAAAAACTGCGGGGTTTGAGAATTCACTGACAAATTTCCTTTTTATACTTGTTTATTAAATCAAATATTCTAATATAATATTGTATTTATAAAAGAAGATATCTATCTTGTAAAAGTGAATTATGCGTATATTAATACCTTAACAATAATTCAAAGTATTCAATATATTCATATTTATTTGACTTATTCTACCCCCTTACAATAACACCGCGTATTATGGATACTTTCCCTATATAAATTATATAACGTATACGTTTATAACTTCTACGTTTTAGATCATGTATGATCTTATATAATAAAAATAAAAAAAGTATTTAAGATAAGATAAGATAAGATAATATAAGATACATTTTATTATTGTAATCATTATAATATAAACTAATTATTGGTATAAAATGATAACAAATTACATTATATATATATATATATATATATATATTAATTGTTACATAATAATGAAATAACTGCGCATTATTGGATTACTAATCACGTGAGTTAGTTTAAGTAAACACAACATTCATAGTTCAATAATAAATATACACTATTGTTCAAAGATGCGGGTGAAGAGGGAGACGTTATAGAAGATCTAGATAATAACCTTCCGGATCAGTTTGCACCCCCACAATACAGTTAGTTTTATATAAGTAAATATATATTTATATATATATATATATATATATATATATATATATATATATATTAGTATTTCAGTAATGTTATGTTATTTAATTAATACATATTTATAATGATCGTGTAGTATGCGAATATGTAAATAAATGAAATAAACACGTGTACTCTACAAAAACATAATCAATCAACTTCGATAATAATCACGTGGTCTAAATGTAAGTACAACCCACAGTGTTGATCCCGCGCTGATATTAACATTCCCGAATACAGAGGAATAATTAATTTAACGATTTATCATATTCACTTTGGTGTGTGTGTGTGTAAGGTATCATTTATAATAATTAAATTCTATTTTTAACTTGTATAACTAAGTGAACGATACTTTTATTTGAACTTATTAAAATTAATACTTTATTTAAATACATTACCTACTCCGCAATTAAATACATATAAGTAATCCATTATACGTACAATGTACGTCGTACATTCCCCATCGATACCGTATCATACAGGTTATTAATTCGGTAATATAATGAAGTTCGGAGAATGTTACTTATATATTAGCAATGACTTCGTATTTCCTTGTTATTGAGTATATATATATATATTATTGATATATATGTTATTGATATATATGTTATTGATATATCAATTTAACAATTTAAGCAAGTGGAGTTAAATTGCACTCACGCCTATTATTATTATACACAATCCTATAAGAATATACTCTTAAAGCCTATAGGCTTTAGTGCAATCGTATTAGTTAGTGCTACTTAATAACATGTAATAAACTTAATAGATTTACACACATATATATATATATATACATATGTGTATATTACGTAATGATTCTATTTATAGACAAGTGCGACGAGGAACAAGCGAGCACGTGTTTGAACGGCGCAACTTGCACACTCGCAATGAATGTAGTAGGGAGAGATGCGGTATACTTTGTTACTAAATGCTTATGCGTCATTGGCTATTCCGGAACTCACTGCGAGGTCGAAGGTTAAATCGCGTTACTACAATAGTGTGGTTAACAGTTCTTAAACATCTAACTATAATACATGTAATTCATTAAATATATGCTATCTGATATTTTGCTTGGATATTATAATACTACAATTAATACTACCACGCGAATTTTAGGCGAATTTAATTGGAGATTGTTGTGTTAGTGCGACATTTATACAATTACCGACCGCCTTTTTGATTCGTGTCAAAGCAATTATATAACAAAATAAAATAGCAAATAATAGCCACAGTACACGGTGTATACTATATAGTGTATAACTAATTAAGAGCTTAAGTATGATATTTCAAATAAATATATCGAATATTGAATAGGTTATTATAATAGTCATTTTGGGGTCGTTAAGTGGAGAATTTCCCCCGCGTAAAATTGAAACTAAATATTATTGATCTTTAATTTTTATGTATATATACATCATATATATTTGATAGTTTAAATAAATAATCTAATGAAGGCGATATAAAGTATCAGCTATGAAACCTACAGGTGAACTAGGTGCGGGTGTAGATACATATCCCACTGGCGAAGAAGACAACGATAACGATTATACCGAAGAAGTAGATACCGACGATGAAAATAATGTACTTCCGGCTGATAGGCATATTGAATTACCGGCGGATGTTTTACCTCCAACTGTTCCCGAAACAAAATACCGTTAATTATATATATATATATATATATATATATATATATATATTATATTTGTTTAATATATAATTTTAAGATGTATAATTTCTATATAGTATACTCTAACGTATGATCCATATATGTTATATATCTATAGACCATACGTTATAATAGACATTAACATAATAATACATTAATAAGTATTCGAATAATAATGTTATAGTAAAAATGGACGAGTGTGACGAGAAAAGCGCGGCAACTTGTTTAAACGGCGCCACCTGCAAACTTGCAACGATCGTAACGGAAGGAGATATGGTATCCATGGTTACGGAATGCGCATGCGCAGTTGGCTATTCCGGTAAACACTGCGAAGTGAACGGTTAGTGACGGCTTATACCGGATGTTGATATTTAACGCGATATTCACAAGTTATTTCATATGTTGGTTATAACGACACTTTGTTTTAGACCAATCAATCATCTTTATCACGAATTAATTATTTTACTTATAAATTTCGATAATAAAACATCTATTTTAGTATATATATATATATATATATATATATATATTTATATATAGTATACGTCATTTATACTATACGTTAACGTATTGTAACAATTGTTACAACTTTAGAACATTTTTAAATAAGTCATGCATTTTATATTTTAAAATGAAATACAGATTTGCCTTGTCACGAGTTAGAATGTCAAAATGGAGGAACTTGTGTCTTACATGGAAAAATGTTAAACAAAGGTTAAAATATAATAATAATAATAATAAATGGTTCATTAACTCTAAACAAGATAGACCTTTATCTACGTCATATTGATATAAACAAAAAATAAACGAATAATAATATATAAGAATAAATTATAATGTTAACATATATATATATATATATATATATATGTTCTATATTGTATATATTTACATGTGTATGTTACATATTGTATACATATGAATGCTTAGCTGTACAAATATCGCAAAATGATTTAAATTGTTTATATTAAATATTTATAATTTCCATACACATAATGTATTAGATAAATTGTTATTCATCGTATATTAGGTAAACAATTCTACTGTCTGTGTCCCCCTGGCGTGTACGGTAGACACTGCGAATACGGAAGTCAATATGAATTGCGTTAGCTATATATATATATATATATATATACATATAAGATCATCGAATTTTCATATACAGTATCAATATCACATATAAATTAGTTACTTTAATTAATATATAAGATATATCTTATAGCATATATGCTTATATTATTATATATAATCGTATTTATACGCATTATACATTAATTAATTGCGGATAAAACTTAGAGTTATGTAATTAATTTTAGTCAATGCAACTTCAGTTGTATACATATGCAGTCGTACTCGTTTATATTTATTTATGATGTAAAAACTATATATATAAAATAATCATAAGTTTTATATATAAATATATACAATATTTATAAGTTTATTTATATATATATATAAAGTATAAAGTATACTTTAATATATAATTATATAATTAAACGCCTATATTTACAAGACCACATATCGATTACGTAACCTAAACACGCCCCCTAATCATGCCCCTTGATCAGACGCCTGTCACGACAACCCCTGCAAGAACGGGGCCACGTGTTTCGGCCTCACCGCCGACGACATCGTACCCGAATACGAACTTCCGGCGTGGACAGCCCCAAAATGGATGCAACGCCATCTATCGAGGTCAACGTTGAACGAATCGCCAGGCCCCGCCCCTTGGGATGGTCGACAACCTTCGTCGACCGGTTACGAACGCGTCACTCGCGGCAGACTTCCGAGTATCGGAGCGCGATTGGTCAGAAGGAGTCTAGCTCGAAGACAAGCCCCGCCCCCTACCAGCACGAACCTTAGACTGAACTTATTGTACCCGGCACCGCTGCAGAAGAAACGTCCTTCCACTAAAGTGGGCTACGGTTGCGTGTGTCCTTACGGATTCTCCGGCTACACTTGCGATAGTTAGTCGGTGGGCGAGTAGTATATGCGATGGGCGAGTAGTATATGCAGTGGGCGAGTAGTATGTGCGGTGGGCGAGTAGTATATGCAGTTGGCGAGTAGTATATGCAGTGGGCTAGTAGTATATGCGGTGGGCGAGTAGTATATGCAGTGGGCTAGTAGTATATGCGATGGGCGAATAGTATATGCGATGGGCGAGTAGTATATGCAGTAGGCTAGTAGTATGTGCGGTGGGCGAGTAGTGTAGTAAGTGGGCGAGTAGTATAAGCGGTGGGCTAGTAGTATGTGCTGTGGGCATGTAGATATGCGGTGGGCGACTATTGTATGCTGTAGGGCATTACATATATGCCTACACACAGTCAATATAGTTATTAATAATAACTTATTATAGTTAGTTCTCGAATATTGTGATCAGTGGTCATGGTATAGTCTATATTGGGTTGTAGTTAGTAGTAGTGTTCTAGAAGTTTAATAGTTTGTGTGAAATATATGATTAGTGGGAGTGAAATCGATACTGTAGTGATATATAATCATTAAATAGTTGTATTTCAAAGAGCATTACAAGTAATATAGTTAGTCGAAGTGTTTCTGTAATAATATTTATATAATTATATAAATATATTTTTATAATTTAAATACTTTTGTAATATATACATATATATTGTAGATATTACTTCAACATATATTTGGATAGAGATTAATATTGATCAACTTGCATTCACTTAAGGTGAAGTGATTCACGTTCCGTGTGAATATATTGAATTTATTATCGTAGCTCTATATTATTAAATATAAAACATATAAAACGCAATAACATACATTTCCATAAGTTTGTAACCTGCAAACAAAGCTATTCTAAACCCCAAACCTATAGGCCCCATACTATATAGATCAGTTTATTTATTGATTGTAATAATCATCGAAAGATAAACAGTTGATAAAGGTGTTTTATTATTATTTATGTAGTTGTATACAATTATATGTTTATGGGTTTAGTAATATATAGAGGCATGGGTTTTGAAAATAACATTCTTATGGGTTAATAGTATAAGCCCATAAGAAGAGTATACACTTACTACGTATTTATATAGTGATCATATAGCTACTGTAGTAATTAAATATATATATATATATATATATATATATATATATATATATATATATATATATATATATTTAAGTCAATAAATAAAACCAATAACTAATACAAAAATTATATATATAATAATAATTTTTTTTTTATAGAAAATGTTGAATTGCTGAGAATCGATTTAATGAAAGGTTAGTTAAAATTCTATTTATAAATTTTAATAAATATATATATCAAATTAAAATAAAATATACTATTCTTCCAGAATATTAAATTAAAATAATTCAATATATAATAATTAATTAATCATTACCACAGCCTGTGTATTGAAATTCAAGAAAACAATGAACTTTTTATTAAAATTCTTTGTATAACAATTTCATGATGTGAATTTGTATTTATTTAATTTATATTTATTTTATTTATTCGTATTTACATGCTTAACATTAACAATAACTTATAAATATTGTATAAATACAATTATTATATATTATAATTTATAAATTCATTGTATATTTGCAAATTATTTTATATTTATAATAAATAATTAATAAAAATGTAATTGATTGATTGATAATTTATTTAAGCAAATACATAGCCGAAAATATAATCGAAAGTATAAAGTATAAATATTTGCTAACGATAACATACGTTATAGAAATAAAAAAGAATAATACGAAATTAAAAAATTAAAGAAATTAAAACGTTTTACAGTTACCGTAAAAATAAATGAAAAACAATCGAAAGTAGAAATAAATCATATAGTAAAAATAAACGAAAAATTTTCAAAATAGAAATAAAAGATAGCGTAAAAATAATCGAAAATAGAAATAAAATACATTATTTTGTAAGTGGCATCGAAATAATCAATTTCTACTTTAACTTTATAGAATTCTTCTTATCTGTGTACCCTGTTTTAGTAATACATTATTAGTTATAAAGTTTAATATTTAAATGTTAAATTTAAATATATTATAAACAGAACATGTTAAAAATCAAATAAAGCCATACTAGAATAAAACAAATACTAGAATGAAACAAACAAATAATGTAATACTTACCAAAATCTGTAATAATAGTAGGTAGTACTATATTAATTTTATATTGTAATTGTATAATAAATTTGAAGCATATATATATATATATATATATATATATATATATACAAACAGAACAAGTTACAACTAAAATAAACCAATATACCTATACAAAAATAGTTAATAACAAAACATACCAATAATATTACGAAACAAACAATATAATACTTATCACTATAATCTGAAATAATAGAAATAATAGAAAATTATTAATATTGTAGTTTAGTAATATAATACAACATATTTACAAAAAATATATAAAACAAACATATAATACCGAACAAACAAAAATAAATAATACTTCCCACTTTATCTGTAATAATAATGAATTATTAATTTTATATTATAGTATATTAAAAATATAGATATAAAAACCCAAATTTTCTATAACAAAAACACATTAAAAAAAACCAGAAGAGATAATGCAATAAATTAAGATACAAAATGAAACATAAATCAATATAAAATTATAAATTTCTGTTAAAAAAAAGTTGATTGTCAAAACAGATTTTGTTTATTTTATTTTTAAAAGATGAAACAGATACAGATTTTATTATATCATTATTTAATTAATTCCATATATTAACTGATCTATTATTAATTATATTTTTAATTGTATTATCATAATTATGTATTACATTTAATTTTTTACAATTACCTCTTGTTCTACAATTATTCGAAATGTTAAGAATATCAGATATATTTATATATGTATAATTATTTGAAATTTTATAAACTGTGGTTAGATCTATTTTAATCTTCTAAGTTCAAGTGATTCTAATTTAATATATACCAATCTCTCCTATATATAATTTATAATTAATATTTGATTACTTTGTATATCCTACGCATCTTGTAATTAATCTTCTAGTAAATAATCTTTGCACTCTTTCAATTCGGTAATTGAATTATATATTTATAATATATATATATATATATATATATATATATATATATATATATATATATATATATATATATATATATACTTTATAAAGTATACCTTACCAGGTCGATATTGTTCGGTAATCCATGATATGATTTTTCCAACCTTCCCTATCCCCTATCGCTGTTTCCATCTCATCTATCGTTGTAAGATTCGTATCGTCTCTTAGTTTTTCGATATATGTCTTTACTGGTCGTCCTCGTTTTCTTTTACCATGATATGGTTGCCAGAGTATTAGGTCGCTTGCCAGTTAATCTTTGCTTCTCCAACAGTGTCCGGCAAACCTTAATCTTTGCATTTGTAATGATTTGCTGATTTTTGGTATACTACCTATAACATTTGTTAGATTATCTCTCCAGGATGTATTCATCACAGAACGAAGCATACGAGCGTAGGCTCCGTCAATCTTATTTTCTATCGATTATGTTAGAGTCCATGTAACGGATCCGTAAACAAGTACGGATTCAACTACTGCTCTAAAAAAGTTTATTTTGAGACCTTCACTTAACTTTGATTTCCATATTGATTGCATGCTATTTAAAGCGGTCCAGGCTTTAGCGATTCTTATATCTACATATCTGTCAGTTGACTTAATATAACTTCCTAGATATTTAAAGTCTTCTACTCGTTTTATCATGTTTCCTCCTATACTTTCCATATGTAGGTTATTATTTTGGTTGAAATTGGTGTATTCTGTGTTATCAGTATTGATGTTAAGTCCGATTTCTTTTGCGGCTAGTTCAAATTTCAGTAATAAAGTATTGACATATTGTAAGGTATTACTTGATAGGGCAATGTCGTCTACATAGTCTTTGTCGGTAATTTGTTCTGCGGGATATCGTCTGTTTCTTCTTTCAGTTAAAGTAAATCCGAGTTCTCTGTTATTGTCCAAAGATGTTTTTAGAATATAGTGGAGGCAGATTATAAAAATAAATAGTGCTAGTGTGTCTCCCTGTAACACATGTGGTAATCTCGAAGAAATGTGTATCTCCGTCTGGTGAATGTACCATTGATAGAGTGTTATTATAGAGCATCATGATTACGTTAACTATTTCTTCCGGTATGCCATATTTTGTAAGTATTTCTTTCATATTTTTTGCAGTTTATTGTGTCAAATGCTTTTGAAAAATCAATGAAGAGGATTGTTAGTGGTAGGTTTTTTCTTTTATTCCTTCTGATATTCGTCTTATAGTCAACATTTGTCCTGACGTAGATCTATTTTTACGGAAACCATTTTGCCTTATAATTGGGTCAATTTTTGGTCTAATTATGTTTAATGACATTAAGTTATATATTTTGGTGGATATTGTTGTTAGTATTATTCCTCTGTCGTTGTTAGTGATTGATAAGGTTTCCTTTATTTGGAAAAGAAAGAATATACCCATATGTCATTCTAGCTATAGGTTATTGGAAATTTACACGGTTACAGGATTCTAGTAAGCATTCTTTGAAATATTCTAATTTACATACTTCTGATGGTATTTCGTCCAATCCAACTGCTTTTCCGCATGATATAATTTTTGTAGCTTTTATCACTTCTTCTTTTGTGAAAGGACCAGTTTTTATCTCAAGTTTATTCAGGATATGAGTTGAATTTTCGTTATGTATTGTTGATTGGATATTCTTTCCTAATAGCTCTTTAAATGATTATGCCAAAGTTTGATTCTTTCTTTATCACTAGTTGCGTTTAGTTTCACTTTATTGGATTTCTTTCTTCCGCTGACTTCATTTATTATTTTCCAAGCTAGTACAGATTTCTTATTTGTAGCAGATGTTTGAATTTCATTTATCTTTATATTTATATTGTTATTTTGTTTTGATCGTAAGAATTTTCTAGAGATTTTTGTGCTTTAATAAAATTGTTGATATTTGATTGTGTAGGTGCCTAAGTGCGCTATCTTTCAGTTTTGCTACTTCGTGAAGTATATCTCGTTTTTGACAGATTTCTGCTATTTCCCATGGTATTCGTTTCTTTAATTTGGGTTTCAATGGTATTACTCTATTCGCTGTTTTTTTGCATGCTTTTTCAAAGTGTTTATATATCGTGTTGATTGATGACATTGATGAGGCAGCAGAGTTTTGAAGAGCTGAGAAACTGTTTTTTACTGTTACAATGAACTCTTTTCTGATTTTAGTATCATGTTGCAATGTTGCCCATTTTTATGGTTTGCATTTTCTATCTTTCATTTTGTTCGCTCTGAGACTCAGATTTATATCGCAGTTATGATTCGATGGTCAGATGCAATACTATTAAATGAAGTTTAAGATCTGCAGTTTTTTAAACTGTTCTTCCATTTTCTGTTTATAATTATGAAGTAAATCTATGTCATTTAAATTCATTTGGTGAGTTATGTGCCCATACTTGACCATTTCTTTTCTGAAAGTGAGTGCTTATACATATCATATTGTTTTCATGAAGATAGTCCTTGATAATTTGGCCATTCCGGTTTGTAGTTTGATGATAGGTTTACTTATATCCGCTTTCTCGTCCGATATGTGCGTTTAAGTCTCCTCCTATGATCAGAATATTATGCTTTGGTATATGCATTGTCAAAGATGTAAGTCTTGTATAGAACAATTCAATTTCTTGATCGTCATTAACATTTGTTAGACTGTAGCATGAGATAACTGAAATAATACTAGCGAATGCATTGTAAACTGTATTGCTGTCCAGGATTCCGATTCCACCAGTTGCAGCATTTATACTATTTTTCCAGGATGAGAGGGTTAGAAGTTTCCATTTATCATAAGCTTGTTCCTTTATGACTATATCTTCATGTATGAATCTATGCTCTTGGATACAAATTATTTCTTTTTCTGTTCTTTCGGCTGAGGATATCAATTCTGGTATTTTAATTTTTATTAAGTGTTTGAGTATTCAGCGATCCTATTTTAAAACCTTTAGATGCACTTAATAGTTTTGAAGTAGAAATCTCATTTTCATTTTCATATTTATTTTTATTGTTATTTATATTTTCTTTATCTTTCTCTCTAAGTTACTGATTTTTCGACTTCAACTTGAAGTGTTTGTGCACGTAACTATCCTTATTTCAGCGCGTGACGAGCTATGCGGAATGGATTATTGTTGGGTTGTGTTGTCATGTAATGTTTTACTTTCGGTAGCTGAATAGAATGTACGGTCGCCACTCCATATACATTTGCGTAACCCTGCGCGGGTAGCTAAATAAGTACTGTTCATTGCCAAGAGGCCCCCTGGATTTTATCCGGCACTATTTATTTGTTATTCGTAGTTAACCATTATATCTAATGGCCTTTCCCCTATCTGCAACATGGGGAGCCGGTGGATGGGAGTTGTCATCACCACACCACTATATATATATAATTTATTTATTTAAAATATATTTTTAATTATTCTTATAAAATATTGCTATAAGTTAGGATAAGTATATAATGTATACCCACTATAGTAGTGTTAACTAGTTGGTCAACAATAGTTAGGTATAATGAACTATATAATGACCTATATAATGAACTTACGTGATATATTTCATAACACCATTTATAATGTAATTAATTTATAAAGATAAATATGAATTATTCACTCTAACTTTGGATTACTGGCCTATGTTTGCCTATATTCTTAGCCTATAGGTACATGTCGTATACGACTAAAGTTGCCGGGGTTAGAAATAATACTGTTGCATATAGCTGTCGCCTAATAAGAAAACATTGACACATGTATTATGTACGGTATTAAACTATAGTTTCAACAATATTAGTGAACACCATTATAATGTATCCACCTGTGATCAAATATGTTAATATATTATATTGGCAGAAAAGGGAACTTTAATATTGGATAATTTATAAGTTAAAGACAATTATGAAAATTATAATTATAGGATTTATAAATTTATTAGAATATTTTGTTTTCTCTTTTATTTTCTAGTTTAAAATATATATTTTTTGATATAATCTAAAGTTCTTTAAAATACGATAACATATTTTCTAATGTCGCTACCCAGTATATATATATATATATATATATATATATATATATATACATACTATATTATTATAATGTATTGGTTAGAAGTTTATGGAGCTTTGATAATACTGATAGCACTGCTAATATTTCTGTTAGCTAACATGTAATGCGACGTTACATCTTCATATTAAATAGAAACACGATATTTATATTTATCAATACAAATAGTATGATACACATGTATATTTAGTTTAATATAAGATAGTTGATTTATATTAGTCACGTTACTCGAGTTTATTGATATATAATAATAATGTATATCACCTGCATATCAGTTATATCATTATTAATACAAACTATTAACAATTATGACAATGATAAATAATAACAATAATATGCAACATTCATAATCTATGAGTCATAGATATTACTATCTAACTAATGTAAACTAACTAGTTTATAATAATATTAATTTTGTATATATGAAGAAATTATATATATATAAGAAATATAATTAATATAGAAGAAAATATAATTATGGTTTATAAATTTACTATTTTACTACAATACCAAAATAATAATAATTATAAAATAATTACATTAATACATATATTTATAATATGATGATATAATTAAATACATAATTATCTCATTAATGTTATGATAATGTTATAGTGATGATAATGAATTCAGTTTATTATGCAAATACAAGAATATGAGGACACTTCTGCTAATAGTACAACATACACACACAAACATACGCAAATACACACGCACACAAACGCACACACCCACACACACGCACACACACAAACGCACACACACACCCACACACACGCACACACACAAACGCACACACACACACGCACACACATAAACGCACACACAGTGTACTGTACCCTGGTGTTAACGTAGAGACCTGCCTCTCGAGTTCTGGCTTTACATGTTGTGGGTGACTACGTAGGATGTAACTTTTAGCATAAAGTATCGATACATCCATACATCTATCTGCTAGTATATTAATAAGAGCGAGTGAATCATTAAAATAAATACAAGTATATTATTAAATAAATTTATAAAAATATTAATATTACTAATAATAAAATAATGATTCATGACAAAATTATAACAAAATGATTAAGTTTCGTTTGAACAGAATGCATTTCAATGATATGACTTAGGGATTTACCTATTATAATTGATGGTTATGCGATAGTTAAGAGCTGTTTACTTATTAAATATTTAGATAATAGATACCACCTAAATAGAGATTATTGTAATGCTATATGATAAGATATGTACTTCTCTTTATACGCGTCATTCTATAATGATTCTATTTAGATCATTTCACCTATTTATCTTTCATTTGCATACTATAGTATCACATATATTTGATATATTATTATTTTAATATGTGTTATAAAACTGTGAATATATACTATAAACAATATACAGTGAAAGCCGCTTACATCGACATGGTTGTGTAAGCTCCAAAAATGTCGATATAGGCGGATTGTCGATATGAGCGATAGTAGCGTAGCCCTAATAATGTATAACGCATTAGTTTATTTATAATTAATTGTATATAATAATATAATATATGCATATAATATAATAACAAAAAAGGTTTAATTACATGTTTATTAAATAATAAATATGTATTTACTAAAAAGTTTATATATAAACTAACAATATTTTTAAGCGATGTTGTTTAGCGGAGTGTATTTTATTTAAGTGTATATTATCAATATGTGATTGTATAATATAGTGATCGTATAATCGACGGTATAGATAATATACCATTATCATACGGTAACATATTTCTATCAATTATTACATAATTGTTATATAATATTATAAGATTCATTTGAACTGTTATAATTGTTATAAATAGATATTAATTTATGTAAATCGAAATCATCACAATTTGCAATATCACTGGTATCATATATAATTGTACAATCGTCTGGATCATTGTTTTGTAAAAATGTACATTTACTTTATTAAATATAACATATAGGATATAGAACAAATAAAAAAACATAATGGAAACTAATGACGTAACAATTCGCGATGCGACATGTTAGCAAGTTACGCCAATACCTTTGATACAATTGATTTTATGACCAACATCTATTTTAAGAATTGTTAATTACAACCGAGCTCATATACCTGCATCTGATGATGCAATGCACCACCGACTTGTACTCGATAAAGAGAGTTGATCCATGCAATGTATTTATATACCATATAATAGTTTATAGTATTACCATGCCATATGGTACTATAATACAATATATTTAACTATATATAGTATTACTTATAATGGATAACATGATATTGAGATATAAATTAAATATAAATATATACCTACACAATGAGTCATAGGTGTTAGTACGTAATAGTGACGCCAGTAATTAAGGATACTATACACTACTGACACAATAATATATGACTACGGATTATATTGTTAATTGTTACTTTCCTACTTTTTACTTATGTTAATGTTTTGATATTTGTATATGACACAAACTTTCATCCATCCTACAATAGTAGACAATCTAACACCCAGTTCCTCTGCCACAATATTTCTCTCCTTTCCATTTTAATATTATTGATAGCAGTAGCTTTGTCAACGATAGAAATGAATTTACGTTTTGGCATCGTTACAATAATTTAATAAATGAAATAAGACATACGTAATTATATCACATTAAATATTTTTAGGCGTAATCTAAGGCCTATCTAAATATTTACCAATTATGTAAGATATTAAAGATTACGTTATTTATAGATATAGTAACGCCAGTGAGTAGTAGGGGAATATCAATAAATACTATGGGAATACTTTTCATACAAATTAAAATTTGTAAATAATTTGTTTTATAATCAAATTTGTCGATATAAGTGGATTCAATTCCAAATATTACCTTATAAATATGTCGATAATGCCGAATTATCGATATAAGTGGATTGTCGATGTACGCGGATTAATTTACATGTAAATAGGTGTATATCCAACAAAAATATCTCGAAATGTCGATGTAGCCGAATTATCGATGTACGTGGCTGTCGAAGTAAGCGGCTTTCACTGTATATATATATATATATATATATATATATATATATATATATATATATATATATATATTATTCTTCTCGATGATAAGTTATCACAATAATGAGATATAGGTGTTATCATAAATTATGAGTATACTTTATAATGTACGTTTTCGTTTCAATAATATGATTACGAATTGTTTCATTGTTGATAATTCCAATGTTCCATTCTTATAATACTAATTAAATAGTTTTTTAACTAATAGAAACAATAGACATTTATAGGCGTCATATTGATATAAATAAAATAAAAATAAATTATTTATAGAAAATGTTAAGAGAATAACATAATAATGATAACATATAAAGTCGAAATTTAAAAGTAACAAAAATGATATGTTCCGTTAGTAGATCCGGTAGACTGATCCAATACTTACGAGCAGCAACAGTGAAATCAGCATCCGCAAATATTGATGTGACATATGGAATAGTAAGCTTCATAATCTCATATTTGCGACACGGGCATGTGGTTAAGTGAATGATGACTCACTGTGCTAGGTATTTGCTGAACTCCCATGTATATAGTCTTGTGAGCATGCGAAGTATACTTTGCCATTAGATGAAACATGCATATATCTCTAAACTTCAACCATCCGAGTATCGCTAATAATGAATGGATAGATATGTTAATATCATTACGCTTAAGCTTAAATATTATTATATCATATATATATATATATATATATATATATATATATATAATCGGACAATTGTTATTTAATAACCAGAACCAATTATCCCATTTATTAAGTAAAACATATTAATACAAATATGACGAAGTAGGCAAGGGAGATGCCAGATAATTAGGAATATTACAATAATCCATTGCAGCAGTATTTACTATAAATATTTAGACTGCCTGTCATAACCAGAATACTGAGTAGCGTAATATCATGCTTCCGCAGGCCTAACGAATATATGTCTTTAGACGTTAGGGATGGGGTAATTACCACATCAACAGATACTGATACCAAATACAGACATAAAACTTACTACTATAACAAACCTGGAATACTCTCCTACGCTAAACAACTTACTGGTGCAAATTGGATTGGCGTGCATTAATGCACGCCAGTTCCAACAAGAAGCACTTAATTTAGCCTGCTTTGCACCAGTAAGTTGTTTAGCGTAGGAGAGTATTCCAGGTTTGTTATAGTAGTAAGTTTTATGTCTGTATTTGGTATCAGTATCTGTTGTATCGGTTGAAATCTGCGTATCTATAATATTAACAATATCATTTCTGTATGCCAGTAAGTTGAGTTTGCATAAGCTAATTTGTGTTCGTATGTGTGGTTACAGTATAGTATTAAATTTGTACTTATTCAGTATAGTGATTAACATATCGTTAACGTAATTATGCCTGTGAAAAATGTTATTATAATTAAATCTACAGGTTTGCATAATATGATTTAGGCAGTCATATTTATAATTACACCCTCGCCTTAAACAGTTTGTATTTATACTTGGAAACATACGTTTACATCTGTAATGTGTATACAGTAGACCGTGCTTAAGCTTTACCATATCTACAAAATCACGACCAGAAAACATCTTTATAGGAGACGTTATCCAATTATTGATAAAAGGACTATTCGTGCCCTTACCATCGACAGAATTAAATAAATATATTGAATGATATTTATTTATGGATGTGTTATTAACAAACGTATATTCATCTTATGATCGAGGTGTAGACCATTTTAGAATAACGCTATCATGAAGAGTTTGAATAATAGTGTCATCATTCCTTCTAATAGATGAAATCCTTTTTAGTTGCAGTACCGGTATTGCCAGTAAAAAATTGAGTGATATATATATATATATATATATATATAGATATTTACTTATATATAACCGAATTTTTTCATCAATTTTATAGGAATATTAATTAAAATGGAATTATAATATCTTAGTCTACTAAATAATAATACATATAATAGTGATTTAGTTAAATTAAACGTTAGCTTAGAACGAGCCTTGCCTATATTATACAGGAAATAATTATCAGTACGGTTAGTATTTGATATTTGTAAAGAATATTCAAGTGAGTTAGTAATATCAAAATCGAGAGTAGTAGTGGTTTGCGAGATATGAAATGAGATAAGGAATGGGTTATAGAAAACAGTTATCTAGAAAGTATAATGTTATCAGTTTTATCAATTATTAATATTTAAAGAAAGAGAGTTACAGGAAAACAAGCAATCACCATTCAGATACATAATTACAATCTATTATAAATTATTTAATACATTCATATGTTTTATAGAATATATATAACATAATAATTTCGTGAACACATTTTTTAGATTTTTTTTTACATATAAGATGTTTTATATTTTAATTATACTTTATTTTTATTTATTTATTTTACGACTTCTTATATCTTAGTAATCTGACATCTGAATAAAACTGATTATATTTATAATAACTAAAATAAAATTAACGATATTAGAAATGTACATAAATGAAGTTAGAAAGTTTAATATATGAAATAGTGGATAAGTGAAATTTTAGTATTATTTTAATATAAAATTTTAATTATATGGAATTTCAAAACCTTTAATAATATAATAACATTGTTGTTATGTTTATCTGAAACTTAAAGCAATAATAAATTATCAAAATATATCATTAATAGAAAATAAATGAAGAATTGTAATGTTATCGGTAATAACCTAACTATAAACTTAGCACAAGGTAACGACTACTATGTTTCCAACTATATCCGCTAGCCCAACAATTCAATGTTATATGTAGTATTTCTGATTAGTGTCAAATATCGTCCGAAGTATAAAAGGAAAGAGATACTGTGCACTGCACAGTGTGCAGTATCTTTGTTACAACAACTTTTTATTAACTATATATAGTGTACTATAGTGTATTCTCTGTATATGTTGGCGCCTGTATGAATACGCATTCACCAGATTGATATCTTGAGAGAGAGAGAGAATGTTTGAACGAAGACTCGTGTGATATACCATAGCCCTGTCACTGTGTTTGCGCACCCTACGTTGTATCTAGTGTGATTATTTGTTTGTGTGTGTATGTGTATGTTTGCACGATCCTTAGGAATATACTTAAAATAAATATGTTGCTAATAATAATTATTAGGATGATACCATTTTTAAAAACAATTTCAAATATTTATATACGTTAATAACACTATTATTTTTATTATTATAAGATTTAGGTTAACACCCGGGTTTTTGTAGAAGATAAATTTTATAGAGACAATTAGCCTTAATTTTAAAGAAAGTCCAAATAAATTATAGTTTATATATATATATATATAAATAAAAGATAATACAATATTAATTGACTTCCTGTTTACAATACAATGAATAAATTAGAAAATAATATAAATTGCTTGAACTTTCCATAAAATTATGAAATCATCATTTAATTATTTATACATAAATAACTAAATAAATAATAAGTATCATAAAATAATTATTTAAATTAAAATATAGATAAAATATTTTAAATGAAATAAAAAAGAATAAAACAGATCTGTTTATAAACCCTAATTCGGGTTCGAATACAAAGAATATTCAGAAAGATGGTACAAAAAACTTTATATACAATTTTTTATTAATATATTTTTTTTATTAATTTTTTTTAATGAACAATTTAAAATGAAATAATAAAATGTGTTTAAACTAAAATGTTAATTTTTATATAAATGTCAATGAGAAGAATAAAAACAATGAAATAAATTTAAATATAAAAGATTCAATAAAATGTGATTATGTTATTAACAATAAAGTCAAAAAATAGTATTAGTCAGGAAGAAAAATGAAATAGAGAACATACAAAATTTAACAAAAAATACCAAATGATATTTAATTTATTTTTATTTTTATATAAACGTCAATAAGTAAAAATAACGAACACAAGGGAGTAAATTCAATATAAAATAAAAAATATAAATTAAATAATATTATTAATGTCAGTAAAATTAAAGAATGTAAAATTAAACACGAATTAGTATTACATTCTTTTTTAATTTGTACGTAAACGTCAATAAATTAAAATAAGAATACAAATACAAAGTAGAACTTAGTATAAAATACCATACTAGAGAATATCCAAGATAATAGATTAGATTACTATACTCAGTATATACCTACTTATAATTATATATTTTATTTATTTTTTATTCCAATATTTTATCTTTTATCTTCATATATGAAGATAACAAGTTTTTATACAAACGTTTCCTAAATATTTAGGAATATTATATAATTTATAATTTGAAATATTTAAAAAAATATTATCATGTTTATTCCAGGAAATTGGTCCAACATGAATTAAAGTTCGTCAACACAGTTCTTTTTTGAAATAAAAAATATAAAATTTTAAAACTCCAAGTGTTGTGCGATGTTGACATTAAAGTAAATGTTTTATTAGATATATAAGGATGAAGATTATTGAAGACTTTAAATATGAAATCATATGTAATTTCTTTTAGTTTTAATAAAGAATTTCATATAAATAATCTTCTAGTATTATATAAAAAATATGTATTACATATAATCATTATCATTCGCTTTTGAATAATATCCATGAATGATAGATTAGATGTATATGTATTTCCCCACACAAATTTAAAATTTAGTGTATCTATGTTATAGACATTAGTCAGTATACCTCTACCGTATACTGGACGCTTAATCTACTGGGAATTAGATTATTAACCCTAAAATTCTATAAGGTCAACTTTATAAATTAATATTTTTTATAATTAATTGATATTTCAAATTATGATGTGAATATATTCAAATATTCAATGTGTTATACATAATTTATATTTATATGCTTATTGCATCATCACTAACGTAAATAATAATGATAACATTTACATTTCAACTATTTTAATGATTAAATATATATATATATATAATTATTTAATTTAAATTATTATAGTATAATGTTTATACGTAGGGGAAAGTAAGCGAATACGGACAGTGCCCTAATACGGATACTATCGGTATCTCAGAAACATAAATCCTATAAAAACATGTTTAATTAATAAAATATTCATAATTATATAAATAGTCAAAAAAAGTATTTTTTATTTTTTTAATTATTCAAAATATTGCTGGTATTTCCAATAAACTGTTTGTTGTATTACGTTTTTAAATTTATGAAAAAAAATATCAAATTAAAACCTTCTCAATAATATATAAATGTATCGATATAAAAAAACAACAAAATATTATTAAAAACTAAAGAATTCTAAACATTATATAAATAATTGCTATATTTGTTTTCAAATATTAATTAAGTTATAAGCATATATCTAGAGGTCACATAAGTCCCTAATACGGACACTCTCAGCGCACAGCGTGTGAACTATACTGATTTTCATACAAATCGCGTTCGTTATAATATTAATACCACCAATGAAGCTAAATCTAAAAATGTTATTATTTAGATACTTAATAAATAAATTATTAACTAATTAAATTATAATAAATTATTCATAAAATTAATTATAAATAATGTAATTGTGATTTGTCTGATTGGTTCATTAATTATATATTGTTTATCTAGTGGTATATAGGGTGTCCGTATTATAACACATGGTGTCCGTATTAGGACATGTGTACCGAATACGGACACCCCCGTTATCTATAGAATTAAAAGATTAAATAAAAATGTTAAATCACAATAATATCTATAATCATATAATATTAATATATTGTAATTTTGAATAAAAATAATGAGTCATAAAATGTTAATACCATTTATTGTTAAAGTGTCCGTATTAGGTTACTTTCCCCTATATCATATAGTATATATGATATACATTAATAAATGCATTTAATTCAATTCAATTCCTACCCTTAATAATATAGATTTTATAAATATTATTTAGGCTACAATTATTAACAATTTATATTACATAGATATTACACCTACATATATATATAGTGTTTCGAATTATGAAATTAAATCGTATTAATTAAATATATAAATAATATCGTGATAGGGATCGGGATCATCTAAGACACTTAGGATCGGGATCGGGATCGGGATCGGGAAAGGATCAGATAACGAATTGAGGATCGGAATAGGGAAAATGATCGCATAATAGAATAAATAGATGATCGGGATCGGGATCGCCGATCCAGGAAAAACAGGATCGCTGCCCATCACTTTTTTGAACTGTATATAGGCTACTATTTATTATTTAATCTTTAAAATACATTTATACTATTTTGATTAATTAAAATAATTATTAACACATATTATAGTTTAATTACGTCTATAGGTTACCTAGGTCCTACCCTGCAGAGGATACAGAGGAAGAGTGATGATAAGTTTAAATTCAGTTGCAACATTGTGTATTTAATAGATATGGTGATTAAATTAAGTGTCTAATTTAGTTTTTTGTGCAATATTAGGATAATGTTTAATGTTTTATAAAAAGGGTATTCATTATGAATTCATTACATAAATGTTATTTTCCATGGAAATAATTAAGATACATACATTATATTTTCAGAACGTCTGTAATATATGTAGTTTATATGAAGTTTATATCATTAGATTATTACACAAAATTATTCTATGAATTTTTTTAATAATTAGAAAATATTTTGTTTCTAAAATTAGCTAAATTTAAGTTATAAACAAAATTGAAAAATTAACATAAATTAAAAATATATCTTAGAATATTAAAAAAAAATCTAATCATATAGTTCGTATAAACTACATATATTACAAACATCCTAAAAATATAATAACTGCACCTTTATTATTTCTATGGAAAGTACACACATTTTTGATGCCAAAATACTTCCCAGATAAAAATCCGGATTTTTATGTGGCCATATTAAAAAAAAAATGATTATGATATCCATACCTGTAATATATTACCTATAGGTACCAGCTTATGATACACATTACTTATCGTCACTCTTTATGCAGGGCCTGGATCTATACAATTAAAAATAACATTAACGCGAACTATTATGGGAGAATAGGAATTATTATTGTATCGAGGAAATGAAAACTGTTTATCAACACGACATATATGTCATGACCTATGGGTCACCGATTTTATTCATCGAATACCACCCTTGATTACCATATAGTATGTGTATATATACAGGTTGTTTATATAGGATATATATAAATGTATACAATTTAATTACGTCATTGTTTACTATGTTGATAGCACTATTCGAGGTCATTGTTACACATATGCGTGTGTGTATATTATAGGCGATAATAGGTCATATGTTACTATGGTTACGAGATACTAAATAGTTACGGTGTCATTGTGCGTAAACAGTGATTAGTAAACACATAGTTGACATTACTATTAGGTATATGATATATATATATATATATATATATATATATATATATATATATTAATTGTCAAAATAATATGTTTCCATGTTTTAATACCTATTTATATACCTGTATAAAGAAAACTAACTATAATATTGTAACCTATATTGAAATATATATATATTATTTCGATATAATATATTACATTACATTACGTGCATACTTATTCCCTTATTCCCTTATTTGCATAATAACAAATATGCAGCCGTCTGTGGATAGCAAACAAAACCAAAACAATCAAGTTTATGAATCAGCATATCGAACAAGCATATCCGCATTGTTACATGTAGTCCTGGTAGTAGTACCTACCACAGTACCTACCACACGTCATGTAGGCGTTTTGTTGTTGTTGTTTAACACGTGCGATGTTAACATCACGTGGTAATCACGTGACATGAAATGTTGTTAATCACGTGATATCGGTTATTGTTTACATAAACGTACTTTTAGGAATGTATGTATGTTTAGGTACATATATATAGTGTTGTTATTCGTATCCGGTCTTCGGACCCTGTTTTGGACTTTAGGTCATTTATATCGGACTGACATATATGTCAGTAGTATATATTACATACTATAGTATCCTTTATATCGGAACCGAACTGGACTTTAAATATTAAACTCGGAATATTGCGAACTTTAAATATTAAAACTGGCCTATTTCGGATTTATGTTATTATATATTGTATTAGTTTGTAATAATATCTTTTAATATTTTACAGTGGTTTCCAATATCATAAATATTTCTATTATTAATATTGACCTATTGGT
The DNA here is from genome assembly GCA_964019155.1 of Osedax fenrisi. Taxonomy (NCBI): domain Eukaryota; kingdom Metazoa; phylum Annelida; class Polychaeta; order Sabellida; family Siboglinidae; genus Osedax; species Osedax fenrisi. The sequence goes on along the minus strand of OZ025241.1, from coordinate 83,798,669 downwards.
TTATTATTACTTTATATTTATTCGCTCTGTCAATCAACAATAATTTATATCATAATGATGATAGTACAATTCTGATATTAATATCTTGTAGATTTAATAATATCCGATATGTTAAATAATACAGATAATAACCTACCTGCATTATAAGATAAGTAAAGATACATACAAAATTGTAATAAAAAAAAACAATAAATGGACAAATAAATTATTCGAGAAAATATGTTGAGGTATTTGAATCTATTAATATGCATATTATATGAAATAACATTTATTATAAAAAAATTGCAAATAATTCATATCATCTAACAAGAGGGTAGACTAAGAATAGCTATATGAATCAATATATACAGGAAGATTTCGTGATGCCCAGGTTTTGATCCTCTAATTACACCAGCATATGATACGATACTGATATCGCTGTCAAATGATACTGTTACGATACTGAGACTTAAGTTTTTAATAAATAATAATAATATATATATATATATATATAATAATATGATAGTGTATTATGACTTCAAAAACACACGGTGATTATAGGCGTCATTCGATATTAATAGAAAACAAAAATAAATAGAAAACGAATGACACAATAGAACGAACTACAATGATTTAAAATGGACATACAGTTTACGTTTAATTAATGAAAGTTATGATGAATAACGAATATCATATGCTGGATTCCAGATTATCGGAGCAATCACCGACATAACTGATTCAGAGTAGGCCAAATATGTTGAGCGTTACACCAATTTCATGACGTGGAACATCCGACTAGATCTCTTAAAACTCTGAATAATAATAGAATGAGCTAGATATTCAGGAAATACAAGCTATATAGCCGTATGAATAATACACAATATAGCCTATAGCTTATAGGCATATATATGTATATATTTAGTATAAAGAAATGTATAGTTAATATTATGTATGTACTATAGCTATATATATAGTTATAGTTGTTATAGAAATATAAATGTATTTTTATTTCTATGTATTTATCTGCGCGTGTACAATAATACATGATCAGGTGTGCATATATTATGGACCATAGTCCACATTAATCATAGTATAACATGATATGTATAAACTACATATGCATATTAACATTAACACGACAGATCACTAAGGCATGATTGATGGGGAGGAGTTTAGTGAACAATCACTACTCGAGAATTATAGATTATTTAGGAACTCGTTAATTAATTGTATACATTAATTAATGTATGCAACCGGTTAGATAATATGAGTTAGCCTGCGGGCTATAGCTTATATTTTAATGTTTATAAACTTTTATTACAATCTATTTTGAGTGAGAACAATTTTTAAACTAAATCAGTATGTAACTAAAAATTGTAAAATAAATTACTACTATTATATTTTACAAATGTGCAACAAAATTAAATATTTAATAAATATTCATAATATAAAAATGTTTTTTTACAAATCAGGTTATTGTTACAATTTGAAAAAAAAGTAGTTAGTAATAAATGGACTCTACATTATGTACATTTTAATTATCTAAATATTTTATATAGAACTTTGATCCTATCTAGAAACATTTATGCATTAAATAAAATTAACATAAAATAACCCCTTCTCGTCCACTACCCCTTTCCATCCCCTAAAAGAGGTTTCACACCAACTCGAACGCAATTATTAACTTTAATAATTATAGGCTAAAATTTAACTCTAATATTCAGATCTAATAAAGTTAAATTTAATCTCTAATTATTAGAGTTAATAATTGCGTTTGGGTTGGTGTGAAACCCCTTTAATAGAAATCGTATACTTTACAAAGAATACTGTACACTAGACCAGTTCGTTCGAATCAATTTTTAATCCTTCATATAAAATATAATACATATCTATATTTTAGTATAATATATTAATAATTTTTAATAAAAAAATAGTTACCGTTGGTCATGAAGCATTTAAAGTTTGAAATATAAATTATTATTTTTAAATAAAATGTATAATATTCCATGTATAATAGTAATGACGCCATCTTATTATCTTTGATGTTTACAAATATTTAAATTAATATTTAAAATTAATGATGTATTTGTATTATATTTAATGAATTAATATAATATATATCATTATTTATATTTATTATTAATATAATATCTATATTTCATTTTTATATCTATAAATTACCAATATTAATGTCTCCTAAAACTCGAGAAAATACATCATTTTACAAAGTATTTATTTCAAAATAATTCAAAAAAATAATTAATTTTTTAAAATTAATATATATAATTATACTTTACATGAATTTGAGTGATCAGATTGTATTGAATTGTGGATATAAGTTAGATATAAATGTCCTTTATACAAATAAATTAAAAAAATTAAAAAATATGTAAACTTATTTTGTATTTCATATTTCAAATAAAAATCCAAAAAAAGTTACTAATGATGTTAAATTTTTTTCTAAAAATAATTGTTAATTTTTTAATAATTAATTTGAATTGTATTATTATTATCTACAAATTATATATTTTAATTTTTTAAATTAAATTGTAATAATTTATTTATATCAAATTATACGATTTTTAGATATTTTTTTTACTAAAATTATTTTATAAAATTTGGGTATCTAGATTGTTATGAAAAATATTTTGTATTGTTAATACTACTTGTAATATATATTTATAGGATATATCTATAGTTGGCTTAAAAAAAATCATTCAATTTTATAAAAATTGAATAAAACTTATTTCTATATCTCCCCCATGTTAAATTTTATATGTATTCAATGTTAAAATAAAACTATTTAAGATATAGGTCTAAAATTGTAGACACTTATTCATCATAGCATACATAATTGTCACAGCTGAGAATGGTTTATAAAATTACGAAAAAAAATGTAGTACGAACCGGTCTACTGTACACTGTAGACAAATGTTTTCGATAACATATATATATATATATATATATATATATATAAATACTATTAATATGGATTTATATAATTCTATTAATATCCCATGTTAAATCTGTATCTATGCAATGTTAAATTTAAATATTCCTGTGAACCAACTAAAAATTAAAAAAAAAAATTGTAATTTAACTTTATTGAATATATAACTAGAAATATCTTTTGTGCCAGCTTTCTATTCCAAAAAAACACGTGATCATAACGGCTCATCTTACTGTACAGTGTACCTACATTACTATATTATAATTTACTATTACCTTATTATAAATGTAATATATATATCATTGGTATAACATTAAAGTTATGTAGAGAATCCTATCGTGATTTATATTTAGAATAAAATTATTATAATAATAAACTCTGCATTAACTATAGTATAACTATATATTAATACATACATATACGTTATATGATATAACATGCATTGTAATCATGTTTATTACAATGATATCAAAATATTATATTTAACAAAATAAGGTATGAATTATATGATAAAAATGTATAATTTTAATTAAATAATTTAATCAATGATATAATGGGATTAATGTGCTGGGCGATTTGGTATATATCCTATAGGAGTAAGAAATGATAGAGGCCAGAGATTACTAGAATTTGCTAGAAAACATAGATTGGTAGCGGCGAATACATTATTTCCACATAAAAAGTCAAGGTGTACCACATGGCACTCTCCTAATGGTGAAGTACACAACCACATAGATTATATATTAACGCCACAATGTTTCAAATCTAGTATTATTCGCACCAGCATAAGAACATATCCAGGTGCCGACATCAATAGTGATCATAACCTTGTACTATATAACATGAAGCTCAAAAGTCTACGTGAACTCTCTATCTGGTTTCATGAAAACTCATTACAACTGAACCCTTTAAAAACTGAAGTAATGTACGTCAATCACACTTCTAAACACTTTTCAACATCGTTCACTTTTTCATTTGACAAGTGTTTATTATCATCATCACAAACGATACAGAACTTGGGTGTAATTTTGAATTCTAACCACGATATGAAATCTTTTATATCAGAAAAAAATCGTTCTGTAAACTTTCAACTGTACAGAATTAAAAAAATTAGAAAATCTTTAAATTTCTTTACTTGCAAAATTGTAGTGACTATTTTAGTATTAGGAGTTTTCGATTATTTTAATGTGCTGCTTATAGGTCTACCAGCTATCACATTGGCTGAACTTACCTCCCTTCAACGATATGCTGTACGTATAATTCACAAGCTACCACATCGAGAAGAAAATAACCATATCAGCATCACACAATTAATGAAGGAATTACACTGGCTACCCATAAAAGAAAGAATCATCTATAAAATATGTTTTATGACTCAAAATGCACTCCACTTTGAAACGCCGTCATATTTATATGAATTGATAGAGAGAATCGACAAGACAAGAAGTCTCAGGCCGTGTCATGTTAATCGTATACTACCTAGATCGACAATACATTCTACTGCTGCCTGTTCACGCGCCTTCTCGTCACAAGCACCGATAGCCTGGAACTCACTACCTGCAACACTCAGCGCTGAAAGAAACTCAGAAAAGTTCAAAAAGAATTTAAAAACATATTTATTTACATTATAACTTTCTTATTATTTCATTATACATTATTGTTAACTTAATTGTTTAAACGATGTCTAAATAAAATGTCTTCTTCTTCTTCTTCAAACTGAAGGTGAATAGAAAACGAAGACTACACGAATACGATTCGATGCCAATAAGCTCATAAATGGAAAGACTGCAGATAATTACAAAGACGAAATGGGAAAACAACTTAAAGAGATAGATATTCATAAATATGACCATACCACATCTTATAAAAAAAATTGAAGACATAATAATTGACTTAACGACAAGAACTATAGTAAAATATAGAAAGAAAAAAAACCATGGATAACAAACGACATACTTGATCTTTTCGATGAAATACGATCTCTTAAAGCAGCTAAAAATAAGAATAATGTATAACTTATAGGCAAATTTAGAAAAGTCAATAATCAAATACCCAAAGACATGAAGACAGCAAAATATCAGTGGATACAGATGCAATGTAAATCAATAAATGAAGATATGAAATATGGACGACAAAACAAAAGAGAATACGAAACTCACAAAAGCCTCACAAAAACGCCATCAATAAGCACTTCGATAATAGAAGATAAGGACGATATAGAAGATACGGACACTGTCCATCGGACAGCCGCTAGCCGAGGAAAACTATATTTTAAAGCGATGGACAGAATACTGTCGTGAACGTTATAACTATCCTATCAAACCTGACCACAGCGTTATAATCAGTCAGATAACAGAGAAGGTAGATAATCACCGATTTTAAAATCAGAAGTTGAAGATGTTATACAAAAGCTAAAAGAAGGTAAATCATCTATCATTGATATTATACTTAGTGAGTTACTAAAATACGGAGGAGACACAATCGTTAATGTGTTCATATAATTATGAATATATCATGTTCAAACAAAGAATGTACAAAGCAATGGACAGAGACCCTAATAGTACCTATTCCAAACAAAATGCAATCGCAGAAAGTGTGAGAATTATAGAACTCTGAGCCTAATATGCCACTCAAGCAACATTATATTGGGACTTATATTGAATAGATTAACCTCGCATGCTGAAAAAGTACTTTTGGAAGAACACTCTGGTTTTAGAAAAGGAAGAAGCACCACTGAACAGATATTCAATTGTAGAAATCTAATTATAAAATCTAATATCTACAATATCAATTGGTGGCCAAAATCTATCTAATATCAGATTCCCCGATCATCGATAATATAGACTTGATAGCTGTATCAAATGATGAACTGCAAACACTCACTAACAAGCTGTCAAATAGTGATAGTCGTCATGGAATGCAGAAAAGTGTAAGATAATGATCAACCGTAACGACAGAAATCTTCATTCCACAGCCAATTATATGGAGAAAATCTAGAAGAAGTAGACCAGTTTAAATATATCGGTGCTACAATTACAAAAGATGGCTCAAGCGAACCTGAGATCAAAATAAGATTATCTCAAGCTACATCGGCTATCGTAGGATAACTACAATCTGGAATAGCAAAGGTATCCGTTTCAAGCTCATATATAATATATATCGCTCTCTAGTATTGTCTATTCTAACTTATGGTTGCGAATATTGTACTATAAGTATTCTTTCAACAACAAAAACTACAAGATTTCGAAAACAAATCTCACAGAAAACTTCTTTGAATAACATACAAAGAAATTAAGACAAATGAGCATATTAAAGATGTGATGATAAGTTTAATTGTTACATATGAACCATATTACAGTCCATCAGCCGAAGAAAACTAAAATGGTACGGTTATACAATTATACATGCTAACCTCAGCAAAACAATCATCAAAGGTATGGTTGTGGGTGATCGTAAATGTAATAGAGCCAAAAGAAAATAGTGTGATTATATCAATTAGTGAATCTATATTACTCAGTCTGACTTAATGGTGAAACTACACGACCTCAACGAATGGCGACGGCATTGTCTAACAGCCAGCTCATTAATTTCCCCTACGATTCGCGAGTAAAGGGAATAAAGTAAAGTAAGTAATGTAATCATACGGACATCACATTATGTACACCACATGACTATATAGCGAGTATTAGTTATTAGTCATACAAAACACGTTGCATTTATAGGTGTATATATATTGTTATTGTTATTGTTATTTTTATTTGGTGGAGTCCTTTCATCCATCCAGGAACTTAGATGAAGTTTTCACTTATAACCATATATGGCTCTAATGTCCCTTCGAAGCCGCTCTCATGTTAATGCATCCATGGTTTTAACGAGAGCCGATCATTTATTTATACACAATTATATAAGATCACTTCTAAATAATATTTTAAGACCCATTTTATAAAATTAATTAATGGTCCGGACGAGGCCCGAACCCGTGTCATACTGCTTGTGTGTCTGACGCCTTAGCCACTGAGCCACACAGGCAGTTAAATATATATATATATATATATATATATATATATATATATACTATAGACTATTGAGAAAGTAAATAAAATAAAAGAAAAAAAAAAAAATAAATAAAAAATAAAAACAGAATCATTTATTCACTAAATGAATAACTATTAAATTCAATTCTATATGGATAACCTTATTGTTAACTATAATAGTTAACCTTATTGTTAACTATAATAGTTAACCTTATTAACGCTGTATGCAACGGCGCCATCCGGTGAATAAAATAAACACATATTTGATAACTTATATTATACATCTATAATCTAATATTTGAAGCATATACAAAGTTATTTTAAAATAAATATTTTATTTTACTTATACGAATGCTCTAAAATAGTTTTGATAATAATAATTTTCAATAAAACGCAGAATTATCTTATAATGTATAATCTTTTTTTATACAATAATATATTAATATATATTAAATTATGGTCAACAAAATGTATTATAGTATATAATCTAGTAGTATATTAAGATCAACATTAATATAGGTAAAATAGTTATTAATAGTCATTAATAGTTATTAATAGTTATTAATAGTTATTAATAGTTAGTAATAGTTATTAATATAACTGAAATATTCACAATATAAGTGTGATAGTGTTATACGTATCATTCTCTAGTTGGCTACCGCCAAGTCATCGTAAGAAGGATGCACGTATTGTATGAAGGATGCATGTTTCTACCGCTGCGAAATAATATACTGCATGTTCGAATGTTCTTTATTGGGTAATTTGACTATAATGAATGCACTCTATTGATATGCTGAAACCCCGCGATAAGTGTTATGTGTCCACTGTTTGAATATAAGTTTAATGAATAATTATTACGGCTTTAAATATATCAATGGACAGTAATATATTAACATAATAGAGTATACTAATTATTATTTATGTAAATATATGTTTTCAATATAATAAAGTAGTATAGTTATCGATAAACAACGATCGCTAATCAATAGGGTTATTCTACCAGAACATATGTCAGTCACTATAATATAAATATACCCAAAACATGCGTTTAAGGGGAAAATAGCTGAGGTTTGATATGCTTATTTACAGATCTATGAAGTTAAATGAGTTTAAAAATTATATTATTTTTGTATATCTTAAAATTATTTCATTAAAACGTTTAGTTTTAAGACTTTATAGAAGCCAATTGTTCCTATATTTATTATTAAATGACAATGAATTGCCATCATATAATTTTAATTAAAGTAAATATAATATAGGGGAAAGTAACTAAATACTGACATTTTAACAACAAATGGTCTTCACATTTTGTGACACATTATTTGTATTCAAAAATTACAATATATTAATATTATATGATTATAGATATTATTGTGATTTTAAAATTGTATTTAATCTTTTAATTCCATAGATAACGGGGTTGTCCTTATTCGGTACCCATGTCCGAATGCGGATACCCTGTGTTATAATATGAAAACCCTATCGGGTATATAAACATTATAACACTATATAAACTATATATTATTGATGAATCAATCAGACAAATTATATTATTTATAATTAATTTTTTGAATAATTTATTCTAATTTAATTAGTTAATAATTTATTTATTATTATTATTTTTTAATTAATAATACAATTTAAGTAATTAAATAATAACATTTTGTGAATTAGCTTTATTGGTGGTATTAATATTATAACGCACGCGATTTTTATGAACATCAGAATAGTTCATACGCTGCGCGCTGATTGGTTATAGGGTGTCCGTATTAAGACATCTAGAGTGTCCGAATTAGGGACTTATATGACCTCTAGATATATGCTTATAACTAAATTAATATTTGATAACAAATATAGAAATTATATATATATAATTTTTAGAATGATTTATTGTTTTAAATAATATAGTGTTTTATCGATATATTTTTATATTCTTGAGAAGGTTTTTAGTTGAAATTTTGTTTCATAAATTTAAAAACTTAATAAAAAAATTAGTTTATTTGATATATCAGCAAAATGTTGAATAATTAAAAATAAAAAAAATACTTTTTAGACTATTTATATAATTATGAATATTGTATTCAATAAACATTTTTTTGTAGGATTTATGATTTCTGAGATACCGAGAGTATCCGTATTCGGGCATTGTCCGTATTCGGTTACTTTCCCCTATACGTTATTAAATAGAAGTCGAGGAAATTATCTAATTATTGAACTCAACATTACTATTATATATATATATAAGCATAAGTATATAATGTTTATATTATAGTGGTATATATTACATTTAGTAATATACTAATAATAAAAATTAAATACATCGTAAAATATATTTATAGATTTTAAATATATTTGTAGATATTAACTTTATAAGTATGTATATCACATACTCGATTACGTGTTTCCTAAAACTAAATTTAGAAAAATAATTAATCTATTCAAACACGTACTAATATATTCATATCCGATATTCTGAACAATATTGCGGATAACGCTGAAATCGATTAATCATAGTGTTTACGTGTATAGCTCTAACACGATTAGTGTCGAGGGTATTGTTTATCTATCGATTATTTCGTGTTCTAGTCACGAATTATAAACGCCCCTTTCGAGAGAACTCGAATTCAGAACGCCCATTTAGGGCGGACTCTACTCGCGGACGCCGAAGTTATCGCCTATAAAAGTAATGCGTTGAAGCTTTAGAAGGCAGTGTATCAGATATGTTCCGTTCACTACTGCTGGGAGCGTTGTTGGCCACAGTGACCTCTATTTACCTACGCAATGAGGGTTAGTCAAGGGCATCGTTAATACACGACCAATGGGCGTCGTCCATTTGTTCTATACATTATATACTCGATATCGATTAGCACGAATTAGCATTTAAAATATAAATTTTAATTATATTACTATATATAGTTAAAATATTTATTTACGATGAATTAAATCGTATTATATTTTATATTATAATGTACTGAATCATAATAAATATTATATTGAAAACTATAATTCAGTTATATGCATACCATGTATTTTATTATATATATATATCAAAACCATTAGATGTATACAAAAGTAAAGATTAACTATACAAATATGAGAAAATTAAGCCTACAGATGAAAGTATACAAATACCGATATCTTAATGGATATTTGTTTTAAATACTAATAATTTGATATATATATATATATTTCTATAGAAATATTCATAATATTTATAATTTATTATTTAAAATTTATATTCAGCAATGAAATGAAAATTGTAATATATCAATATATTTCATATAGTCTACTATATAGTTATCACTTAAAGAGGATATCTATAGATACTCATGTAGTAGGATATGGTTTATCATTCGCAAAATTAAAATAATACTTATAGGCGTGTAACCTCTACTTATAATAGCTATAGAAGTGATGCATTATATTGTTCACATATGCACAAATATTACCTATCGTATAAACCAAGGATACATTATCAGAGCGAGCGAGCGAGTGGCTATAAAGGCACATTATAGCAATTTGGTTATAAGTTAAGATTCATATAATTTACTGAATGGATGAAACGATTCCACAAAAATAAATATAACAGGTATACATATATAACATATAACAATATATAATAAACAATAAATATTATCCTATAATAAAACTAGAAATAACAATAAAATATTAATACATTTAGAATATCGCAATATTTAATAAACTTTTAAATTATATGATACTTACATATTTTATTACATACTTAATTTTAATGCAGTTTTCATTTTCAGATATATAGAAATTTATTGTTTTATTTATTCGCGTCGATATAGGGCCTATGTAGGGCCTATATCGATGATTATATTGTAGATAGTTACAATTATTAATATGTTTATTAAATTCTTATAAAAATAAAACTACAACTTATACATGTATTAATGTATTTCCTTATAACTAATCTCCTTATATTCCTTTATAATTTTATATATTTTTGTATTTGTTATTATATAATACAACATTTCTTATATTATTTTTTTGGTAATTATAAATTGTATTTATTATGTTTTATATAAATAAACATTTACTGAGGTTTATGTCATCTCTGTTTCCTGTCAGTACCTATTATCTCCCCCACTAACTTTATATCCATGATTGACAGATACTATGCCTGAACCTAATGAACGTGGTTTTAAGATCACCAACTTTCAAAAACGTTCGTATTCAAACGCGTATATTAGGTATGACTCATAACTTACGAGTTAATAAAACCTCGTGCATCGTATATCTGATGAGTATAAATCTTATGAGGCCACGCTTGCGAACATTCGCGTGAAGTTGCGAATATTCGCGACTAATAATCGCAGTTTTTGTGAATCAAAAATGTTAGACGTAGCGAATGTTCCCAAATGTGGTTTTTCGCGAGAATACCAGATAATATGGCCTTAGCTTTAGTAGTCTACGCCTAACCATACTATGTGTATACACCTACCCATACTTCGTATTAGCAAGTCGTTATACGAGTGACTACGTATCGTAATAACACGTATGGTTCCGTGTATTCAAGTTAACATTGCTCGGGTATCGAACTTATCGGTATATATTCCCCGTTCATAAGTATATTAGGCATATTATGTATATTGACATAACATAGGTATACCTGTATACATGTGTAATATATACAGTACATACATGTATACGGTGACCTTGTTTAGTGACATTAAAACCTGGTACTACTACATCGGCATTACCTTCATTAGTTAAGGGTAACTATAGTTTTACACTATAGGGTAAATATATATCCGTAACATTGTACTATTTATATTGTATAGTTAAATAATCATTATATATTACGTTATGTGAACTTCTCCTATGTGATTACTTATAGATTATTTGTATCCTATAGGAAGTAGTGTAACCTAGTGGTTAACCTGTTCATTGTGTTACTAGAGGTCGTATTAGAGGTCGTATTATAGGTGGTATTAGAGGTCATATTAGAGGTGACTTTAGTAGTAGGTACCAGTGTGCTACTAGTGAATAGAGTGTATACTATAGTGTCCGTACTGGTAACGCCTAATAGAGTGTGTAATAGGGGTAATCTATAGGGTTGTTTACCGGGGGGTAAATGTATGTATGTATTTATCTACAGATACATGTAAATATAGGTTGTTAAACTTGGTCAGTAATTAAACAAAACTATTTATATATATATATATATATATATATATATATATATATATATATTGTTATTAGTATGCCAAAACATGTACTTATATGTATAATAGTTGTTTATAAATCAACTGTAATACAGTATAAACAACTCAACAAAAATGCATACATTTATATATATATATATATATATATTAATGTGGTGTATTTACTATTTTCTAATTCAATTGGTTCATTATTTAATAAAATTATAAACATGATAATATTATTATATAAATAAACAATAAATACATAACTATATACAGTGGCATAACGTTCCTCGAGCTTCTTGAATGATAAATTACAGGAGATCAAGATGTTTCACTATGGCGAATGCTTATTTACCTAATTGTATCTATATGTGTGTGGTCCCTACTAATATACATAGCCAAGTAATGGTAGAAATGGTACAGATTTTGCGAAGCAAAGTTATAACACCACCCACCTATAATGTTTTGTTCGTATACGCAACGCGATTAATATGCAGGCGTCATGATACTATAGCATCGAAATCACTGAAATATATGTATGTTTATAAACAACAATGTTTGTAATTCTGTATTAAATTACGTGCAAATAAATTAACTTTTATTCGCCACATAGATATGTATAGTATTTAAAACCAGCGTACACTATTTCGTTGTTATATATTAATAATGAACACTTAGTTTTCATCGTATAAATAATAAATTAACGCATATAATTTTACACATTTTAAAAGTGTATAATCGTATACGAATTTACATTAATGGTTTTTTAATATAAAATTAAATTACACGTTTTTGCGTTTTTGTTATATAATTACTTAGAAAAACCACGTGACATATCACTCGTCACGTGACATATGCACAATAACAAAAGTGAAGTAGTGTTACCTATATTGTAAAGTTAAGAAATTATCTCTAATATTTTAAATCGGTATATGATATAGGGGAAAGTCTCCGATTACCGACCACTAAATGATTATTTGTAATAACTTATTCAATATTAAATATATTTATTTAAAATTTTGTAATTAGGGTAATATTATGTCAATGAATAATGTGGCTATTTTAAATGTTTGATAACATTATATTTACAATAATAAACAGGGGGTCGGTAATCGGATACATATGCCTAATATCGACCCCCTTCTACTATTACCGACCCCCTTCTGTTATTACCGACTCCCTAAAATAATCGTGGTATAAATAATTATAGTATTATAATATCCAATAAAAATAATATATATAAATAAATATAATTAATTATAACATGCACGTAATTTATTTGTTATTGAATTTATGTTTTAATATTAACATTAAATTTAAATTTAAACTATATAGTATACTAGGTAATTATAATTATATTAAAATAGTGTATATTATTATTTTATATTTATTTATTAATCAGTATGTATGTAATCATCTGGAATCATGAATCCGAAATCTATATAAATGATACACAAACAACTTACGACATATTTTAAAGTAAAATACAGATATATTTTGATTGGATATTATAAATCACATGGGGTCGGTATTAGGGTAATTTATGGGTCGGTAATAGGAAAATCATAAGGGTTGCTATAATTAAGATATATTGGTTAATAGTTATTTAAATTAAATTATTTTAATAATACTTATAAACATTTTATTAATCTACAATACTATGCGCAGTATTAAGTTTTCTTTTACATAATAAAGTATTTATAATAATTTAAAAAAAGTTATTATTCAAATATTTAAAAAGTAAAAACAGAATATTACATTTTATCAAATAACGATTGTAGGATTGAATATTTTTAAAAACAAAATACGTATTCATATTTATTATTAAATCACTAACAGTTCAGCTGTATATAATTTTTTGATATATCTTATAGTTACTGAGATACGAGAGGGGGTCGGTATTAGGAGGGGGTCGGTAATCGGAGACTTTCCCCTAACTTAATATTTTAAAGTATATTCTAAATAAAAAAAATATATATATACATATTTACCAACTAATATTTGATCAGCGATGCCAGCGATATTGAAAGCAAAAGTTATGCCACATCCCAAAAGTTAGTATATATATATTGTTTTCTATTAGATGTGATGCTTAATATATATATATATATATATATATATATATATATATATATATATATATTAAAATAGTGTACATTATTATTTAATACTTTTTTATTAATCAATATGTATATAATTAAATGTTATCCTGAATCCTAATTATATATCAATGATACACAACTTACGAATACTTAAAAAATAAAACACCGATTATATTGATTGTAGTAGTAGTAGTAATAGTATTTATTTATACACATAGATTAATATAACATCCTACAATGTGTTTTACTGTTTGTCGAACAGTTTACAGGTGTGGGTTCCCGGATGATTTAACGATCATCCGTAAAAATAATATAATAAAATAACATTCTTAAATATAATAATATAATAATAATATAATAACACGATTACATTTCAAAGAGGGTTAGATAAGTGGTATTTTAGTGGGGAACGTTTAAAAAGCTCCTTGAGTTTATATTTGAAAGTGGTTATTATGAATCACATGGGTCGGTATTAGGGTAATTTAGGAGTTCGGTAATAGGGAAATCATATGGGTTACTATAATTTAGATATTTTAGTTAATATTTGTCCAAATTTAATTGTATTTAAAATAATTTATAAACATTTATTTGATCTATAATATTATGCATGCATATCATTACATTTTATTTTAATTAATAACGTTTTTACAATAATTAAAAAAAAGATTCAAAAACACGATTCAATTAATTAAAAAGTAAAACAAAAATATTACATTTGATCAAAAAACAATTGTAAGATTAAATATTTTGGAAAACAAAATACTTATTCATAATTACCATTACATTAATAATATATATAATTTATTATAGTTACTGAGATACGAGAGGGGGTCGGTAATTGGAGACTTTCCCTTACTTTCTTCCCCTTATTATATGTTAAATATTAAATGTTATATAACACATGTACAACAGGTGTAGATTACGAGTTCGAAGATAACGCCGATGTCGACATTGTAGAACAAACCGGTAAATATTACTATTAGCATACTATAGTACTATTAGCATACTATAGTACTATTAGTATACTATAGTACTATTAGTATACTATAGTACTATTAGCATAATATTGTACTGTTAGAATAATTGTTTATAAGTTAACATTGCATTGATAAAATATTTCACTATTATATATATATATATATATATATATATATACTATATATAAAGTATATATTTAATATATAATAATCGCATACACCTGAATATACAGATGACTCACCTGATGTAATTCCAGAACCAATGCCGGTGATGGATGAAGGTAGCTCAATATTATAAATATGTCTATATTAAGTATATATTTTATATTATAGGTATACTATTATGCATTATATTATATATTATATTTATATAGTATATATTTATATCATATATGTATACTTATATAACATATTTATGTAATATCGCATACTTAAATATTGTATAAATTATATAGTATTCTATATTTAATATTCTGATACTATATATTATATGGTTTTAGATACTATTGAAATATAATTTCATATCATTTTATTAAATTTATAAAGGTACTTTTTACATCACATACATTTTACATTTGTCTGTTTACTGACTGCAAACTATGCTTATAAAGCAATCGGCCTTCCATGATTGATTGATAAATGTTAATAATTGTATTCTTCCGAAAAATTACCACTAACTATTTATATAATGTATTATATATATAGAAAGTATGGCATTTTTTATTTTTATATGTTTTATTTATATTATAATAGTTAATTCTGCACACACAAAAAACGATAATAAAAATATAATAAATGGCTATATTATGGGTTACCTTTATGTCCAGTAATGTTGTTAAAGTTGATACATTATCAACAGTAAGTATTACTTTATTGCTACACATATCTTATAATTATAAATAAATCTTCTAGTTAGCTATTACGAAATAATAAATAATATAATAATACTTAACATATGTAATATCACATACCTACTTCGTTTTAAGAAGTTCCTTTCGATGATGGTGGAGAAATCATTCCGACGTTACCAGGTACGCATATTAACTGATTATTATTTTACGTACATATATATATAGCCTCATCAGATATATATCCTACGTTACCCTATATGCGCAATAGCGAGTTTTACGTAATACAATGTAAACAGGCGATTACGAGTATGGTGAAAAGGCTGACACTGTTAAGAATATTCAAATTGAACAACGAGGTAAATATTACATAACTAACTAATTAATCACACTGTAAGTCATTCAAGAGTGTGATTTTATAATAGAAAGTCTCTAATTACTATTTATTATATTTAAAATAATATAAATCATATATTTCGTCTATTAATTTTGACTTTGCTAATTTATTTAATATATCTAAATAAATATATAATCGATAACAAATAAATTCGTAAAAATAGATAATTATGCAATAATTTAAATCGTTGAAACCTCTTATATTTTAATTATGCAAGAACTGTCCATAAAGACTTAGGTTTATTTAATAATGGTGGTCATTCAAAACTAGGTCGAACCTAAAAAATAAATTCGACTATCTATTCTGATCACCTTTCAATGATGCCGACATTGGATATATCATTTTATTCGATTAATCAAAATATCTAAATAATCTATACTTAATGGTTTCGTTTAATTTATTATTACTTCAAAATATTATTTTAACCATTTATCTCATTTATTTTCTCATTTCTCAGTGACGCGCGACGCGCGTAGTCACTGAGAAATGTATATCTAATATATGTTAATATTTTAGATATTAACATATATTAGATATACATTTTTTTATCCAGATAATATTTTTCTAATCACTAGGTCTTTAATCACTAGGTCCTAATTAGGTCTTCGTTAAAATTATTCAAATGCAAATTCAGCGCATGATTTAATCATTTTTTCAAAGTAATAACCATTTTTATCAAACATTTATCTGATGCGATATTAATTAATGAGTTAAGTAAATTGATTGATTCATTTTAAGCATAATATATTATGATATGATATACATTATACCTTCTATAATTTAATACCGAGTTATTTAAATAACAGGGATAAATATATTTGATATAATAAAATTATATATAATTAGACCAGCTATTATTTTAATTAAATGTGTAGTTCCTCATGATTCCATATTAGGTTATATCTTATTATGTTTGAACATTAATAATGTATTTAAAGTATTACCTATTGAAAAGTAACTTCATTTCCCTGCGAAAGTACTTTTATACCACTTTTTTATGTACCGATACAAATATAATTGTATTCGAAAAATCATACATAAAATATTAGTTTAATAATTTCTTAATAGTTACATTATTAATAATTTATAAATTATAGATGTTGATACATAACAGATATTATTACATCGCTCTTGAATAAAATATACTTGTAATATTTATATTAATAATATAATATTAATAATTGTAGATTTTTAAATATTCTCATATTCATTATTTACAACAACAACATTTATTATTATTTATCATTTATTAATAACTTAAATGTAAATTAAGCCATTATTAACCAGTATGCATTAGTTAGATTTATTATATTACATTACATTACCATTTGACGTCATACGTATGGCATACGTTTTGTTTATCATTAATAGTGAGCATTATTCTAATAGTAAAATACAATATATTTCCAATTTACAATACATATATATATATATATGTATATTTATGTATATATGTATATATATATATATATATATATATATATATATGCATATATATATATATATATACCTACATATAGGTAGCACCTAAACATACTCAGTTTTTATTTATTTATTTATAAATAAATTACCTTAATTAAGATGGCTTAAGCCAATACTAAAATTATGATTTTAGGAAAAAACAGTAAATAATTTAATAAATATCACCACACAATAAAATATAAAATTAACTAAATAAATAGTAATCTATTTAACTTATTGAACTTTAGTTAACCTATTAATCTATTAATATATCTACCTATATTTAACCTATTAATATATATACCTATATTTAACCTATTAACCTATCGACCCCTTTTCTTAGAAATTCTTCTCGGTAGTGTAATGCCTATGGATTCTGGCTATCATGAAGCTCCTTTAGATCAAGGTACACTGACATATAATATAAAGACATGTTTAATAGTCAGCTATATCAGTCAGCTATAGCACTGTAGTGTTCTCTATGTTTTCATAAAAATCTTCTATTCGTTCAAGTCGCCTATACCAAATCGTCCAACACATCCATTCCCTCTTACATGTTTCTCAACTTTGACGTTCCAGTCTCCTTATATTATTAATAAGTCCTTTGTAGGTGAGACAACTATAGTGTTCTCTAGGTTTTCATAAAAATCTTCTATTTCTTCGTCAGTATGTGTTGATGTAGGAGCTTATAATTGTATAATGGGTATGTTCATGTGGCTTGCCTTAAGTAGTATCGAGATTATTCGACTAGATATAGCCGTATAGTTGAGATATAGTCATATATATATATATATATATATATATATATATATATATATATATATATATATAAATAGAGAACAAGTTATGATTAGATTTATCTTCTTAGAAATTATATTGTAATAATTGATGAATCTGAGATATCCCCCCCCACTTTTAATCACCATATAACGTCCCTATTATGAAATAATAAATAATATAGTAATATTTAACATGTAATATCACATACTTCTTTTTAAGGAATTCTAATCGATAATGGTGGAGAAATCATTCCGACGTTACCAGGTACGATATTAACTGATTATTATGTAGATTTTAGTTTTAACATTTAATATACGCTTAAATTCATATAAATTTATCTATAAAGCATACATATACATATACTTATGCATATGTCATGTTAATGGTATTTATTGGTGTATTAATATACTAATAGTATATATATATACCTAGTGGCGTCATAAAAGGAGGTGATATGATATGCCCATTTTTAAAAATGGGGGGATATGATATATAATATCCCCCCACTTTTAAGATCTACAAATATTTAATTCATTATAAATATTATATTTCTGCTATTTATAGTCTTTGTTATGCAACCCTATACAAGTCAATCATATATGACAATCAATTTGTCAATCATACATGATACATATATGTATCATGTATGGATATGTGACCATACTAGTTATGTAAAAGATGCTCAAATATAAAGCATTATGCAGTCTGAGTCTCAGTTACCTAAAGTCTCAACTCGCCTCGGACTCGTTTTGTTAGAGTCTCACACCAGATCGTAGTTGCCGATTATGGACATAATCTTGTACTTTACATTACTTTACGTGTACTTTACATGTCTTTCATTCCTAATACTTTATCCCGAGTAGTATACTGTGTGGCTTTTTATAAGGCTTTTTATACATAACTGCATTAATCGTCTATGTCTAGTAACCATATGTTAGTATTAATAATACAAGTGAACAGTACTAATTACACTTTAACTTAAAGTTGATATGTTTGCTATTGCATATGGTGTATAGGCATATCATAGCCGATGTTGCAAGTTATAATCTTATCTTAATTCCTGTTTCACAAGATTCATCTTTTGAGAGAGATGCGCCTAGGTAACATAACTTAATAACTTCCTCTAGTTAGTTCCCATAAAGAGTGATGTTTGCATGTATCATGAAGTATCATTACTATTCACTATTATCTGCACTAATCTTCATACCTTATCTAGTGGCACTATTAGGCAGTACATTTGTCAGTTCTTGAAGTTTTTCGTTTATACCTGCAAACAGATCAATTTCATCTGCAAACTTTAAATTCTATAATGGAATTTCGCAGATTGATATTGATGACAATTATTGAACTGTATTTAGGCCATGATTTCATCAAGAAAGACATTAAAGAGTATTTTTTGACAGTAAACTACCTTGTCGCACTCCATATGTAGTTTTGAAAAGTTTACCTTGAGTAATATTTATCAGGACTGCACTAGTAGTGTAGTCATATAGTGCTTTGATCATCACAATGATTTCTTTCTGTATTCAAAAATTGTTTAGTGCGGACCATAGTCCATCATGATATACTCTATCAAGTGCCTTCTTAAAATCTATGAAGTTATGACATAGATTCTGTTGACTGTTCATATATGTATCAATGAGATTTATGCAGTTGAATATCTATCCACTGTGCTTATTACTTTCCGGAATGCTGATTGAGCCTCTTACAGTATTTCCTCCACTTATGATTCGGTCTTTTAAAAATGATCCTTAATAAAAAATTGATTGACTGACAGATTAAACTCAACGTTCTGTTGTCATGACATTTCTTAAGGTTTCCTTTATTAGAAATTATATGGTAATAATTGATGAGTCTGAGATATCCCCCCCCCCACTTTTAATCACAATATAACACCCTATTATGAAATAATAAATAATATAATAATATTTAACATATAATATCACATACTTCATTTTAAGGAATTCTAATAGATGATGGTGGAGAAATCATCCCCACGTTTCCAGGTACGCATATTAACTGATTATTACGTAGATTTTAGTTTTCAAATTTAATATACGCTTATAATCAGTTTATGTTTACAGCATATAGGTATATGCAAACGTCACCTTAGTACATTAGTACACTAATAGTATATATATACCATATATCGTATAATTATAGTATACAATACGTATATGAATTACATTATGCCTGTGAAATAGAACTGGTAACTTTATCACGTAACTTTATCACGTGACTATATCACGTGACTATATCGTTGTGAGATGTCACGTGATGTTACACTTCTATTACCAAGATTATATAGTATGACGATCTTCGTAGTTATAGCATTATTTCATCTTTTTTATACATTTTATAATTGTATTACACAATATATTAACCGATTAATATTGATATACATAATAAGTAAATACGCTTCACTAGTTAATTATTGATGTAAGGTGTTCCGCAAGACAATAGAGTCATGGCATATAGCCTATAGACAATAGAGCCAATGTTATTCCGGCATTCCCGGTATCATAACTACGGCTTTCTTATTACATAGATCTCGTATTAAGTTAGTTAACGTAATTATATTTAATCATTTAATAATGCTTTTTTAGGAACTCCTATTGATAATGGCGGACGATATTCACCACAGTTACCTGGAGGTTCTAGTTATACTTATTTATATAAATATATAACGCACATATATATATATATATACTATAGTATATACAAAGATTTTCCAAATGAAAGATATTGCACTCCCTATCTATCTCTAGTACCTCGAAATGTAAATTTAAAATGAAATATGAAAAAACAATATTAACACTAGATGGCGAAATAGTATATGAAATGTTAAATCATGTGATATTTTTATTTAAATTTCTTGTTTTCTAATTATATACATACATTTAAAATCATTACAATATAATACAATACATGTAGTTTTTTTAATATTAGATTTATAACAATATATTTATCATTTATTTTATTTATTTATATTAAATATAACTAATCAGTGTATTCTATTGTTATATAATTATATTATCATTTTAAAATCATGTAAATACATATTATAATACAATATACATGTATATTGTATATAATTTATTATTTACTATTACAATAAATATAGAAATGTCTTATTATCTGAATAATACCGCTAGATGGCAATATAGAATTATTAAGTGACACAAATATACACAAGTGCAATATCTTTCCTTTGGAAAATCTTTGGTATATATATATAGATATATAAATACAAATATATATATATATATATATATATATATATTTCAATCGTAATCAATATAATTTATAATTATATTTAATCATTTAATAATGCTTTTTTAGGAACTCCTATTGATAATGGCGGACGATTTGCACCAAAGTTACCTGGAGGTTCTAGTTATACTTATTTATATAAATATATAACGCACATATATATATATATATATATATATATATATATATATATATATACTATAGTATATATATAGATATATAAATACAAATATATATATATATATATATATATATATACTATTTATAAAGAATATAAACTTATACATTTTTTACTATTTATAATTGTATTATTTTTTATTATTTTTTTCTTTTATTACATTTATATATTTATATTAAGATGTAGTAGAATAATTATGGAATTTGTTTTTTTTTTGTATTTCGTTGACTCTTAATTCATAAATTTGTCATATTTTATATCGGGTAATATGGATGCATTTGATGGCTCCAAATGTTACCAGTGTATATACTATTGGCGAAAGTATATTTCCTAAGGTTTTGGACTTGATTAACCCACATTCGGAAAGTTGATATTTTATGGTGGTTTATGCTTTATGAGTTGATACTTTATTTTAATAATTTAATTTTTCACTCTATTTTTTGTTCTACTATTTCTTGATTTTAATTATATTCCTATATAATTTTTTCTCGTCGTAATCATAAAAGGGTGAAATACTTGATAAGCTCTGCTTCTTCCTTCACCCAGGCAATTGCAAAATCTGATTTTATTTATTATTATTATATATTGCAATCGTAATCAATATAATTTATAATTATATTTAATCATTTAATAATGCTTTTTTAGGAACTCCTATTGATAATGGCGGACGATTTGCACCAAAGTTACCTGGAGGTTCTAGTTATACTATTTATATAAATATATAACGCATATATATATATATATATATACTATAGTAAAATAAACTATCCTATCCTATATATAAATACAAATATATATATATATACTATAGTAAAATAAACTATCCTATCCTATATATAAATACAAATATATATATATATATATATATATATATATATATTGAAATCGTAATCAATATAATTTGTCAATTAATTTTATTTAATAACAATTTTACGTATTTTATAACTTATTTTAGGTTATATCTGCCGGTTATATTAAATATTACAATTTAGGGAATACATGGAATCTAACAAAATAATAATTCCTTATTATAATCGTTATTTCTAGTTATATATGGAATAATATCGATAATTAACAAAACTATATATGTTTTAATGTAAGTAAATATTAAAAATTAATTTGTTTTTTAATGAAGATATAGGGGGCGCTACTCTATATCAACTATAAAATATCGAGTGCACACAACCCACCCATCGTCTTATAATTAGTTAGATATTATAAAATAATAAATAATATAATAATATTTAACATTTAACATACTTCATTTTTAGGAATTCTAATCGATAATGATGGAATAATGCCGCCGATTTTACCAGGTACGCATATTAACTGATTGTTATGTAGATTTTAGATTTTATCATATACCTATATGCATACGTCACCTTAGTATATTAGTACACTAATAGTATATATATATACTATATATTGTATACGTATAGTATACAATACATATATGAATTACATTATGCCTGTGAAATAGAACTACAGTTACCATGGTAACTGTATCACGTGACTATGTCGTTTTGAGATGTCACGTGATGTTACACTTCTATTAACAAGATTATATAGTATGACGATCTTCGTAGTTATAGCATTATTTCACCTTTTTTATACATTTTATAATTGTATTACAATATATTATAATATATTAACCGATTAATATTTATATTTATAATAAGTAAATACGCTTCATTGGTTAATTATTGATATAAGTGTTCTGCTAGACAATAGAGTCATGTCATATAGCCTAGACAATAGATCCAGGGTTATTCCGGCATTCCCTGTATCATAATAACAGCTTTATTATTACATAGATCTCGTATTGAGTTAGATAACGTAAATATAAGTATATTTAATATTTAATAACGCTTTTTTAGAAACTCCTATTGATAACGGCGGAAGATTTGCACCTGGAGGTAGTTATACTTATTTATATAATTATATAACGCACATATATATATATATATATATACTATAGTATACTTATAGTATATAGTATATATATATATATATATATAGTATATACTATAGTATACTCATAAGTATATATACTACTCATGTATCATATTATATATGATTCATATATGCATGGCATAGCATATATGTTAACATATTGTTATAGAATTATGTTATGTTTTGTACATTGTAATTAACATAAATGTAATTAATACCATTCAATACATTATTACTATCTTATTAGACATTCTATATAGATTTGAAATAAGTAAGAACTATTAATTATAAATTAGAAATGACACTGAAGGGATAAAGTAGCTTTATAGTATATATATAATATACTATAGGCTACTCTAGTAACATATACGCGATATAGAATAGTACAATGTATAATACACCTGTACAGCATCCACACAGGGATGTGTATGTGCACATTGTGCAGTATACCCTCATTAGTAGGGGTGTAGTGAATACTGTGAGGATCCTTATATATTTTAGAATTATTTGAAAAAATATATTCCGATTTTTCAAATCTAATTTGTTCCTAATTTATTGGGATATATTTTAGAATAATTCAGAAAAAATATATTTGGATTTTAAAAATCCAAATTTGTCCTAATTTATCCAGTTTTTTTTTTGAATTATTTGGGCAATTTTATTATAATTTAAATTTCAAAAAAATAATTAATGATGATTCCATTATATAATAATAGTAGTTTTGAAAAATTTAACCAACATGTTGTTGTTGCTAAATATTTATAGTTTTTACAAAACAAAAGTTTGCCAGGTATCCTTATTGGATCCATGTAGGAATATGAAACGTAATAGTTGATAGTATATGTAAACTTTACATTAGAGTGTAGGACTTTGGAGATATTCCAACACGCTATGAAATAAGTAGATGAGCATATCAACTAGCACATATACAGGGGCTTAGTTACACGCTATAGTTATTCAAATACCTTCAGGTTGCAGAGGTAATCTACAAAGTAGAATCTTTAGTAACTGTAAATAAATTGAACATCTCTGAATTCAATAATAATAAAATTTAAATATTAAATGATACTTTTTATGTAAAACGTAAATAGGCTACATGCATTTTTAATATAATGAAAACAATTATATATATACAATATAGAAAAAATCAATTGAACATTATTTCCAATTGTTCAAGTTACCGCTAGATTGATATCATGATACTGAAAGTGTGATCATAATCACTAAATCAAATTTGAAGATAGTATTTTATTTATATAAATCTGAATATTTTCTATAGTATACTATTTTATATATAAAATGTAAATAATAGTTGATAAATAATTGATATTAGTTGTAAAATATTATAATATATAACAATATATAACAATTAAAATTAATATATATTTTTTAATAATTTCATTTTACTTATAAAATTAATATCGTACGATGGACGTTTTTAAAATGAATGTGTAAAAATAATGTCGGTATATATAATGATATATGATTATATCTATATAATATATATATATATATATATATATATATATTTATCAGATTTTATTAGAATTTACCTAATATATTTTACAAACAACATATAAATATCTTTAACTATTTATTAACCTATAGGTATTTCATACACACTACATATACCATTACTAGTGTCATTACTAATATACTGGGCGTTACTTAACGACATGCTAACTAACGTACGCAGGAGCACCCTGTCACCGAATGCAACGTCGAATGTGCCAGAACGGCGCCAAATGTGTGAGCTTCTCACCCGGGGTAAAGAACGGGGTAAAGAACGTCTACCCGATGTTCCGCTCGTTCAAGTGTCACTGTACGGCTGGCTACACCGGCAAGTATTGTAAAGGTTATTATCACGCGTGGGCGTACGTGTGTGGGTGTGTGTGTGTGGTGTGTGTGTGGTGGGTGTGTGGTTGGTGTGCTTGTGTGTGTGGTGGGTGACTCGGGTGGTGTTTTGTTAGCAGTATGTATCTAGACGCATCATTAATGATAATAATTCTATAGTGTGTCATTTTCGATTAATATGTATCACACATATAGATACAAATAAAGATATTATATTTATAATATAATATTATAGTATATAATTCGCATAGAAATGATCACGATGTCAAACAATGTTGGTCGATATGAACTAATTTTTATTTCTTTTTAAAGTTACAAATCGATAGTTTTGAAATCCAGGAAATGGGTATTTTGTTCCATATAATTGATGACGATGAACTGATTTATTCCATTCATATTTGATGCAATGGGTTTTATATTAAATTGGTGTAATTTAATGGAAGTGGTATTTTATTTTAAGTTTATTTAAGTTTAGTATTTGTTTTATTTAAGCTAATTATAACAGTAATGCAAGTTATATAATCAGTATACTAACTATATATATATATATAGTTGTATACAACTAGCATTACGTGTGCATAACTAGTATAGAATTAACATTGAGTATGTGTACAATTATATAGTATTACTTGGACATATATGTCCAGTCTAGTATACTAGACATTCAACGTTACATGTAACATTATATAGAGTGTTAGCTACAGATACGGCTTCACACGAGTACTGGCATTAGAGCGAGGTGGGGCTAGGTGAGGTGGGGGCTAGGTGGGGCCAAATGGGGCTAGGTAAGTCGAGGTGGGGATACGTATCGTAGTAGTATCTACGGCATCGTGTCACTAGAGACCGGCGCCGCGTATTATAACAAACCTCGCTTTACCGCCACGCGTAATCTAGCCACCCTTGCTTTACCGCCACGCATATACTAGCCACCCTCGATATACCGCCACGCGTATACTAGCCACCCTCGCTATTAGCGTTCTATTCACCCTCGATTTATCACCACATACAGGGAAGGAGTTGACACTTCAAGTTTCAAGTTAGCATTAGATAACTCCCTTAGCCTATGTTTACACTTAAACATTAATCGCATGTATTCATGTATACGAATTTATATATATATACGTATATATATATATATATATATACACATATATACATATATATATATATATATATATATATATATATATATATATATATATATATATATATATATATATATATATATATACGTTATATATATACTACAATTTATATTTATTTATATATATATATATATATATATATATACTACAATAGATATTTATTTGTTGATTATATTCCCCCCTGAAGTTGTTCACCCCACCCTGCCTCTCTATCTATAAATAGATATGTGCAGGCTAATGGCGAGATGTGCCATGGGTAAATGCGTGCCAACTATTGGGGCGAATGGTGGGCCGTCCTACACATGTGACTGCTTCAAGGGTTACGAAGGCAAACACTGCCAAACGAGTTAGTAGCACGCGGGGGTGGATACGGGTGTTACTTCCGATATGTTAGCGAGCACGTTACTTCCGGTATGTTAGCGAGCACGTTACTTCCGGTATGTTAGCGATCACGTGACCTTGGTATAATGGTAGAACATATATTTGTCGGTGAATTTGTTTTTTAATTTCATTATGTTTAATCACGAGGAATAAACATTAATAAATAATAAATATATCGGTGTGTTCGGATGTGGTATTGTGATTAGATTTACTTTAGGTGATCATTTAACTTAATAATAAACTTAACTTCCTCAACAAAACCCATACTCTATATTGTAGAATCTACAATACATAATTAACACACACAATTAACACATATAAATATACACAATTAACTGAAATTATTTCGAGAATGTTCTCAAATATTTTTCAAATGTTTCATTTTGACCACAACACTAATTGCCATATTGTACGCACCACTTAACCACTCCACACTAACTCACAGTGGTTCGATTCATACGTATGTATTCTCAAAATACAGACTTGAAAACTAGGCCTACTTTTAGAAAACTCCCAATCACATATAACTATAATAACTTTCTCGTGTATCAAGACAACAAATTACATTGCTAAAGTTAACTACAATAAGACTACAATTACTGACGCTATAAATTACTAAAATATATCTATTATTTAACCTACTTGCAATACTTTATGAAATACTTTGTGAAAACTATACTAACTTGTACTCTGACAAAATGCTGTCAATACATAACAATATTACAATAAGGGGCAATAATAACAATATTACTACCATAATACAAGCCCCACTTAATGATACATATATACTCATATAGCTTGTCTCCTTATACTTTTAAAAGACTTTTCATCATTCTCGTATCTAAACGATATCATAATATTTAAAAAATTGATCGAAAAATAAACCAATTATACTATTTATCATAACAAGAGTTATCAACTAATCTTGACCTATTATTCAAAGAAAGTATTCGCATCTTGACCCCTCACAAGCGACTGTAACTATCCCTATAGGGATCCTACCAGACTGTAACTATCTCTATAGAAGACATGAATGTGATATAATGTATCTATTCTTATAAAAAGCAACTCGTACAGAAATGTACATATAAATTGCCGCCCTATATTTAAATTACAATTCTAGAAAAACACATGAAAAGACTTTATTCGTACAACTGGTCTACTACTTAAATAAAAATGAACTACTTGAGATAATATAACACGCTTTTAAAAAGGTAGAATAGTACTTAAACTGCTTTGATTTCACTTCTATATGATGTATTACGCTAGGCAAACCATAATCACTCTACCAAATTATGTTGTTATAAGATATATTTTATCGACATTGGCATAACTGATACAGCCTCACTTTGGTTATCCAACTAAATCCACGAACGTTACAAAAATGTGAAAATACAAAATACACTATTCACTCCGCATATAATCAACTTCGGAATCCCATAATGTAGAGCCTTGAGGTAGCCTCTTTACTATATCCACTACTTTTCTCGATGTATGTGATATCACAATCTAACATCATTAACACCTTCCCTAACCTCCTCCAGTAGCCTATTTAGGCTTATGATATACAACTAAATGCTAACATAAATAATTCGACTGAACTACAGATGTGATTAAATTCATTATACAATTGGCTACCGCCCAACCACATATTGCTAAACTCAACCAAGACATAAGTACTCAACATATAGAATCACGACGTCCCTAATTTCCTAATACTTTACATTGACAATGCACACAATAAATACATTTAAATACTTTTTCATCACGATAATTCTTCCCTTGACTGAAATGATCATATAACACTATACAAAAAATGCATGCCTGAATAATATATAAAAAGAGCATTTATCGACTTACACACTATTAAACTTCTCTTACATCCACGTATAACTTACCGTATAAACTACTACAACTTAAAATAAATACTGCACAATTATCTATATTAACTAACCATAAATGCTTACTAAATAGATCAATCACTTCTATCTTTAATCTGAAACCTATAAGTATAGTATACTGACGATATCACATATATATCAACTTAGAAAACAACCAAACTGGATATTATCTTCCTGTCTATTGACTATAAAACCCTCATTATACTATGTAAAATCTTCAGCGTCACAGAATCTTACTATCTTTATAATGCATTCATCCTCAAACCAACTAATTCTAGACAACGCTCTAGCTAAAATCTCAACATTATCATTATGTCAGATTTAATAAGCGATGTGTCATGACACTAGATAATAAACTTTCTAACTGCATGCCAAATACATTTGTAAAACTTGACACCATATATAGTATATTCATATCATACATTAACAACTAACTATAGTTACTGATAGTATACTATCAGTAATATACATATTATTGTCATACTTTTCGCACCAATTAGTTATTATTATCATTTTTATTTTTATTATTTTATAAATAAATACAATCTATATACCTATCCATATAGTTTACTAAATATTATATTAATATAGTTTAATAGCATTAAGGTATTGTTACTATATATATATATATATATATATATATATATATATATATATATAATTACAGAAATTGTTCGATGTGACGAAAACACATGTTCCAATGGAGGTAGATGTGTATTGTATAATACCGCTGCACATACTGGAGGTTAGTTATTATAGTAGTAGTAGTTGTAGTAGTAGTAGTAGTAGTATACTATACTATATAGTATAGTATAGTATACTCTACTATATAGTATAGTATAGTATACTATACTATAGTATACACAAATAGATACGTACAATGTACGTCGTACATGAACAACTATGTATACACGAATGCACAGACATACACTTACATGTAACACTACGGTAGGTGGGTATATGTACAAGCCTCGTAGAATGAAGAGAACCACATGGATGCAAGAGGAGTCGCAGAAATTCTACTGCGTTTGTGCTCCGGGAACTTTCGGACGACTTTGTGAATTCGGTATTGCAATCAACATGGGTACGTACACACATCCACACAAACATATACGCATACCTACATATATATATATACACGTATACCCGTACATTCATATACATCGTGCTCACACATGCACCATACATAAACATCCATACTAGAAATCGAGTATTAGTACTGATATACAGGAAAAGTAATCTGTACATGAATGTGATATCATCGAAAATTTACGTTTAGAAAATATTATATATCAATCATTAAAATAAATAAATATATATATAATATTATGAACTAAAATATATAAGTATTGTACGACGTACATTGTACGTTGTACATTATTTATATTGACTGTAAAAGTATGCATCTCACCTTACATTAACAACAGTAACTTTAAATTGTATTACTTTAGGCGTAAACACACAGAGAAAGTCTACCGTTTTCCATTACATTTGCAGCGTTTTTCTTTTCGAGTTACCGATTACTTTTTTAAATATTTTCTCGTGTATAAAAAAATCGAACATTGCGTATCTACTTTATTTATATGTTCGGAAAGTTAAAACGAGGCCTAAAATGCAACAGAAAACGACCGACTTTATTTATATAGACACCCCTTTACTATTGTATTAACCTACGCCTCGGCCGCAGGAGTTTGTCACGTGAATCCGTGTCAGAACGGAGCCCGATGCGTTCCTCTAACCCGAACCGAAGTAGTGCCCCAGTACGAGAAACCGGCCTGGTCGCACCGAGATTGGATCATGCGTAAACTCATGCGATCCGAGCCCAGGCCATCGCCTCATTACTGGAACGGAAGACAGAAGCGATCTGTCTACATGACCCAACCACCGGCTCAGCAGTGGAATCGTAGAAATCACAGACGTATGCTAAAGCGTGTGCTGAAGTTAGGCCGTAAGTCAGAGTTGAGCTACATGAAGCCGACACCACCGCAAGCCGAGACACCCAACACGTACGGATACCCTATGTGGATGCCGAAGGAGTTCCAGAAGCCGCGACCTCTGACCCCGGTGAACTATCGGTGCGAGTGCGCGTTCGGGTTCACCGGCTACAAGTGCGAGGGTTAGAGTTTGCTCACTAGGAGGCTAGGAGGGGCCACCCCACCACTGTTTATTAGGGGCCACCCCCTCTAATATCGTTAATATATAAAGTATAATACCGTGTCAAGGAAATGTTTATAGAATCTACAAACTATAATAATATATGAACCCCTCCCAAACAAAATATAGTTCCAACGGCCCCACTAACTCCCCCAACCGGATGTTGTTGACGGTAGGAGAGTAACGACTAGTTGTAATGTAATACATATAGATTATATTTAATTATATTT
This sequence comes from Osedax fenrisi, assembly GCA_964019155.1. Classification (NCBI taxonomy): domain Eukaryota; kingdom Metazoa; phylum Annelida; class Polychaeta; order Sabellida; family Siboglinidae; genus Osedax; species Osedax fenrisi. Next base: position 83,766,898 of record OZ025241.1, on the reverse strand, counting down.
AATTGTGTGAATAACTAAGTGTAAGGTACCTATAGGTTATATATAGAGTATATTTATTATGATATGCCTATATGTATACATAGATTAAATGTAAGTATATAGATCATGTTTAACTATTTAAATAATTATGATATGCCGGTATGGGTATACCCACTTGTGCATAGTATGTACGGCGTATAGAGAATGTAGCAGTTGTATACAACTTCTCTTGTATACATAATATGTAGACAATGTGCACATATGTGTAGTGTACCTATTGGAATGCTGATCTCTAAGTAGAATGCTGATCTCTCTTCCTTAACTCTCGTAAGTTAACTCTTTAGTGGCATATTTTATTATATTTTAATTAGATGTAAAGGTGCCAGATATATTTATTATTTCTATAATAAAGATGCATTTGTTTTTTTGTAATCTATATTTCTTCATAAATATGATATACAAAATATGAATTTATTTATAAATTCGGTTTGAATAGAAAGATATTTTGTATTAAAGTTATGTCGATATTCTAAATGATAAAATGTGAATTACATTATATTATGATTCTAATATAATCATATTGAACTAATTAATTGAATAATGAGAGATATCATTTATAACCTAGATTACATTGATTTGTATATAAAATTCAAATATCCTAGATCATAATGCAATATGATAAAATAATTTAAGTGTAAAATAAAAGTTCCAGAACATATGAGCTTACAGATGTATTTTACTAATAGTACAAAAATACCTTATACACTATATATTATATATATATATATATATATATATATATTAATTTCTTTCACTACAAATGTCGATTTCCAAATATACATCCAATTAAATTCGCTAAACTTAAGAATGGCTACACGTGTAAACTATTACAGTAATATATATATATAATGTTATTAATTTAATATTACTTTTAATACCTACAATTATTTAAACAGTAAATGCTGAATTCCATAAACTGAAACTTATTAAAGGTATATATCAAGTATAACAATAATTATTAAATATGTTAAATGAATATATAATATATTATATATATATACAATTACAAAATATAATATGTTTTATATTTTATATTTATTATTATTAACTTTAAAAAGTGTAATTTGATACTAATTTCGTACATTTTCAGATGGATTTATGAAGCTGAAGAAAACTATAGATTACATTAAATTTAAGTTAATGTAAACATAAATTTATTATTATAATAATTCATATTTATATTTAATATATATATATATTATGATATACCAATATATTGTTGAATTTAATTTTAATGTTTACCAGATTTCCTCAAATTTATATATTTTAATGAGTTATGATTAATTATAATTAGTTATAAATATTCAAATAAAATGGAATAAAAATGATACACCATTACTATTTTCTTTACTATCCCCCATAGAAATAAAAGCCCCTGAGTATTAGTGTTGATAATACAAATTAAATATTTAATGAATTACATAAATGTATAACTCATCGATTATGTACATTATACACCGTTAATAATATCATGTGTACTATTCTCTAGTGTGTGGGAAATTCCCACTTGGAATCGAACGCATAAATAATTATATACGAAAAAATTAAAAAATTAAAATAAAGCAACGAATATAAATCATATATATATATATGAATAAGAGAAAGTAAAAACAAAAGATAATATAACGTCCTAAAAAGTCTTGTGTGTGTGTATTCAATTATATATACGACTTTTTTGTGGAATAATGTTCCATGAAGTGTGAGCTACATCTACCTACTGATGGTGTGCACCTTGCATGCATAGTATGTCTGTATTGGTACTGCGTAGTATTCATTGACTCTGTTTCATAGTGCGTAGATGTTATAAGTTAGTCTGAGATTCGATATGTATCACGTGATATTCAGTAGTGTTGTGTTAACACGTGATTACATTATCAGTAGGTAACATATATATGTCTAGTATATTCACGTATCTGGATATCGAGACTCGGTTGAATTTTATTTTATTTTATGAGTCTTGTAGTATATTTTATAATTCTTTTATTGGGTACCTACAGTTGATTTTTGATGGAAGAGGAGTCGAGGGCGGAACAAATAATTGCGGAAGTGTCCGTATAATAGTAAAGCCAGGTGTATAATATTATTCAAACTTTATAGTAAAGTTATATACGAATATAGCCATCTCATCAATTTAATTATTATTTATATGAATATATGAAAAATAGTCATTTACGTTCATATTTATTTAACTTATTCTATTGAATAAGTATGGTATAGTATACCATTAGGTACCTACAACAACTCGTGAAGATCGGATAGTTTCCACAATGTTGTCGAAGTTTATAGTAATAGCCAAGTTTTATTTATTTTAATACCTAGCCAGGTAATTAGTTTACGTGTATAATTTAGTAGCGTAGTCAAGTGTATGTTGATTTGTAAGTAATGTGTAGTCTTCTAGTTTTGAATGACAGTTATTAAGCCTTATATCACCAGCATTTGAGTATTAAGTAATTTCAGAGCATTTATATAAACTATTGGTCAGGGGTAAGATATAAATTAAGTTTAGTAGGCTACCTTCAGTTTCTATAAATTCCTATAGGACAGAATCTCGTGGTACTCCGAATATTTTGTTGTCTATTGGTGAGGTTGCGTTATTAAAGAAAGTACTACCCTTATAAGTTAATTAATTATAGTCTTTGAATAAAAATGTCATGATCACTATTATATATTTTAATACTATTTACGTCGGTATATGTACTTGTTGCTTACTTGTTACTTGATATCCCGTGACTCGTAAATCTTAGGTAGAATCAATGACGCCAGAGTAACACAATTTCTCCAGTCGTCTCGTTCGTACACATTTTTTATTAAATAAATAACACCTTTCTTTGTCCATTTAACAATGTTATCTATCCATTTTTGTTGATCGAACTCGATATCTTGAACCGCTCCATATGTCCTCTCTTATATGTCCAAACCACTTTAATTTGAGTAGTTTTATTGTTTGCAGGAGCGGCTTGTAGTTACCTATTATTTCTATCATTCTATTACAGACGAACACGTTTGTTTTCCTCTCTTAATATATAATACCGAGTAATTTCATTAGCGATTTATTTTCAAAATCTTATATTTTCTTTTGCGTTGATGCATTTATAGTCCATGTCTCGCATACATAAGTAAGGATTGACAATACAGGAGAACGATATAGATTGTGCTTTAATTTAAAATGTTGTTATTTTCTGTTCCATATAGTATATTACCATCGCAGATGTAACAAGATATAATCTAATTCTGTTTCACATGATCTGTATCGTGAAAGAGTTGCCCCCAGATATTGCATTTATATAAGTTGTTAGTATGTACCATCACTTTACTTTTTTTCTGAGCTTATTTACATTCCATACCTGGTTGCACTTCATGATAATTGATTTGTGAGAATTTGAGCTCCTCGTTGGTTCCGGCAAGTAGTCGATGTCATCAGCGAACTTTAAATTCCAAAGTGGACTTCAACCTACTGAAATAGAATGAAGAGTAGTTTCTCCGAGTGTCACTCATAATTTCTTCAAGGAATAAGCTAAATGATGTTAGTGAAAACAGACATCCTTGACGTACACCAACTGAAGTTTTAAATAATTCGCCTTCAGAATTATTAGTAGCACTGCGCTAGTAGAGTTTGCATATAGTGATTTGATCATCCTGATCATATCATTCCAAACTTAAAAAACGCTGATAACAATCCGTCATGGTATACTAGGTCAAATGCCTTTTAAAATCTATGAAATTGTTGAACATTTTTTTTTGGCTGTCTAGATGTTATTCAATAATATTTCTGCAGTTAAACACTTGTTCTACATTGCTTATTCCTTTTCGGAATCCGGCTTGTTTCTATGATAATATTGTTTCTACCTGGGGGTTTAGTTGTTTAATGATTATGGATAGTAGTATATTGCTGGAATCTCAGATTAAACTTAGTGTTCTGTTGTTTTGTTGCATTTCTTGATATAACCTTTCTTTGGTATTAGTATTATCAGTGCCTTGGTCCATTGAGATGGCTATACTTTACTCGACCATGATTTCTGACATAAAGTTGTATGTAGTATTATTACAACAGCAATGCCCCCGGTGTATCTACATCTAAATGTCACATTTATATACCTATAGGTATATATATACATAAAGTTTACCTATAGCCTATAGGTATATATAAATACATATTATTAATAAGGTATGTATTATATGGTATGTATTATTAAAGTTATCATTTTTAAGATGTTGTCAGTTTTGACTTAATAACTCGTTCAACAAATTTAGTTAGATTGTTATATTGGTATTTTTATGATAACAATTTATATGTAATCTACACTGGGATTACATACATGTTATTTGGGTCCCATAGGCTTTTGTCATTAGTCCATTTTGATGTTCTATATACTTCTTATCTATCGGAAATAACATTACACAATTTTCTATTATCAATTAACATATTTAGATTAAAGATAGTGTTACAAATATATAAGCCACCATGGGACGCTTAGGAAGATTCCTATATAATCTACATTATAATCTTACTATACCTCATCCATTATAATATGAATTCTATCAAATAATCTTCTATTAAATACATATATAAATGTATACAGCATCCATTATTGATATATCAATAAACTCATTTATTTCCACCATTTCATCACGATAGTCATATCATATTATATAATCGTCTATTATAATCCTCGGTATATCTTCGATCACACGGAGCATGGAATGCGTGCACGTTTATCTGAACAGTTTTAAAAACTTCCAACTAATATCTTTGTTTGATTAACCGTTTTCAGAAGAATATGTCACTTGTCCTCGTAAAGCACTGATATAATGTATTGATTATGTTCATCCCAAATTTTCTTTATTGAGCTCGAACAAATCGGCTGCAATCGCCTCCCATGGTTCTCTTGGTAATCTTCTGTTGACGAATGCTACGGGGGTCTGCCTTCTTTGGTGGGTCTGGCATTCGCTACATTCTCCTGTTAGGTCTTGTATGTCTTTGTTCATTATTGGCCAATATATACAGGTCTTTGCGAGTAGGTTGGTCTTTACGATTCCTAGGTGTGGAATATGTAGATCTTTTAATATCTCGGGTCGTAGATGTGTAGGGATCAGTATTTGATTTCCTTTGATGATCATGCCGTTCTCTATGGTAAGCTCGTCGCGGAAAGGCCAATATTCTCGTATTGTCTGGGGGATATCTCTCCTTTCTTTGGGCCATCCTTTGATGATCATGCTGCTTAGTTCTTGAAGTTCTTTTTCTTTCTTTGTTTCGTTCTTGATTTGCGTTATTCTGGGTTCACTGAAGCGGGTGTAAGATATCTGCTTGTCGAACAGTATCTCGTTATTCTCTGGCAGTGGTTGTCGCGAGAGTGTATCGGGTAGTGGTAGGCATTTTCCGGGTATGTATTCTATGTCGATATCGTACGATTGTAGTCTGAGGAGCATTCTTTGGAGCCTAGTGGGGGCGCTCGCGATATTCTTGAGGATTATCATCGAGAGCGGCTTATGGTCTGACTGGATGGTGCACCGTTTTCCGTATATGTAAGTATGGAAACGGGTACATCCGAATACAACGGCGAGCATCTCGCGTTCTATGTTTACGTATCTCTGTTCGCATTCGGTGAGTGATTTTGAGGCGTAGGCTATGGGCTTCCCAGATTGGGTCAGTACTGCTCCCAAGCCTCTTCCTGATGCATCTACTTGGATGACGATTTCTTTTGCGGGATCGAAGTATGTGAGTTCGCTATCTCTGCAGATCAAGGTCTTGATGTCGTCGAATTTCTTTTCGTGGGAAGATGTCCAGGTGAAGTCGGTTTCTTTCTTGAGCAGGTCTCGTAGCGGCGCAGCGTGTGTGGATAAGTTTGGTACGAATGGGCTCATGTATGTGGCTATGCCCAGAAATTCTTGTAGTTGGGTCTTGTTCGTTGGTGATTTCATATATCTTATCGCGTCTAGTCTTGCCGGGTCTGGTTTCGCTCCAGTTTCGTTGAATATGAGACCAAAAAAGTGTATAGTTAATTTTCGTTTTTATTATATTTTATTTTAGAATTATTATTTGTATTGTATACTTTTAATGAGGTATGTCATTCACGTAATATAAGGGTATATTTACTGCCTGGTATGCCAAATAAACTGAATTATTCACAATTAAAATAAATATTTACCTATTTTATTTATAAAAGAAAAGTCTAACATTTGTGAGAAAATCAAACCAATAAAATAGTAATAAATATAATTAATAATATATTATCAATATGGGTTATAGTTATTTAATAGATTTTAATTTGTCAACGAATTTTCAAAATATTATAACACTACTTTATCAAACAATTTTAACATTTTCCATTTTCGTTTACTTTTCGTTTCTTTTTATAGTAATTACTATTTCATATATAAACATAGTTACTACAGTCAAAACGTTTACATTATTATTTTTTTAATTGTGTATTATTCTTTGTTTATTTCAATATGTAGGTGGAAGTCACATATATGGTAATATGTAGATATATAGATATAGAATTAGGTACTGATATTTGTATAAATCTGCATGTATTTTTTTTCAACATTTGAATAATCTGTATAAAATGAGAATTCATTGAATTAAATATATTCATTCAAATATAATTCAATGGTAATTGATAAATTATAACGAATACAACTGAATTATATTAGCTTCAATATATTTAATTTAATAATATTCTTTATAAGTTGTCAATTTATATGCAAGATGTGTAAATAGTATTTGTAAATATCTAATTATAATATACATTTAATTGGAATTTGTCATATATTAAATTACTTATATAATATATATAAAATAATTATATATTAATCTAAAATTGTGTAATCTACATTTTATATAATTTAATCTAATTATTTAGTAAATTCATATTTAGGTATTAAATGAAAATATTATTTTTAAATATTTAAAAATAAATATTATATAACATCATTTTTTACTAGGTGTGGTACACTTAGTTTATAATGTTATATGATAGATGTATTATCTACTTTATGTACTATTAAGTATTAGATGTACTTATAAGTACAACTATAGTTGTATAATTTTAATCATTTCGCTTATTTTGATAGATATAGCATATTTATTAAATCAATTGCGAGTCATTATAGTAATATAGGTAAATTTGACTTTTTATTGAAAATATGATGTAAATGACAAACTTGACAAATACAATAGCGGATTGTCATTCAAATTGATGACCACATTTTATCTCCAATAGCAGTCTACCTAATTATAATGTATATGCATATTACCGACCCCCTCTCGTATCTCAGTAACTATAAGAGATATAAAAATATTATATATACATGACATATTATTAATTTAATGATAAATATGAATAAGTATTTTGATTATCAAAATATTTAATCATACAATTGTTATTTGAAATGTAATATTCTGGTTTTACTTTTTAAATATTTGAATAATAACTTTTTTTAAATCATTTTAAATATATTATTAATTTAAATAAAATGTTATGGTTTGCATAATATTATAAATTAATTAAATTGTTATATTAATTATAAACCTCATTTAAATAACTTTAATTTGAATAACTAGTAACCAATATATCTTAATTATAGAAACCCATATGATTTTCCTATTATATACACCCTAAATTACCCTAATACAGACCCCATGTGATTTATAATATACAATCAAAATAGATCCGTATTTTACTTTAAAATATGTCGTAAGATTGTTGTGTATCAGAATTAGGATATTCCATTATTCCAGTTGATTATATACATACTGATTAATAAATAAATACTAAATAATAATATACACTATTTTAATATAATTACTATAAAGTTTAAATTTAAATTTAATATTAAAAAATAAATTTAAATTGCGTTCATGTTTTAATTAATTATATTTATGTATATCTACTATTTTGATTGTATATTAAAATATTAGAATTATTTATACCACTATTATGTTAGGGGTATGTAATAGGGGCAGGGGGTCGGTATTAGGCACATGTATACAATTACCGATCCCCCCTGTTTATTCTTGTAAATATGATTATATCAAAAATTTAAAATAGCCATATTATGCATTGCCATATTATTACCCTAATTACAAAATTAAAAATAATATATTTAATATTGAATAAGTTATTACAACTAATCATTTAGAGGTCGGTAATGGGATATTTTCCCCTTTGTTATCATTAGCAAATATTTCATCTGTAAACAATTGTTTTAAACTATATTTTCTTACATCAAAATTAATAAATATGCTATATTAATGAAATATTTAATACACAATAAGTGTAATTAAATATATTTCAATAGAATAAATAATAATATAATATACATGATAATTAATGATATAAATAAATAAATAATAAAAACAATTTTTATAAAATTACAGAAAGATAAAAATTCTATTAAAAATATTGTAATTATATAATATGGTATATGGTATAGGAGAAATGGCATTATAATTAATAACAACAATTTATGATAATTAAATATAAGTATCTTGATTAAAAATAATATATAATGTAATCATTTTAAAGGAGTAATATTAAAGGATACTATTAATATTAATGGATAATATTAAAGTATAATAATATATTGTATAGGGTAAATATTTATCATTGGTATTAATTCATTAATATTATACTATATTAATTATATTTCTTTTATTATTATAACTATACTAATTAATTTTATTTAATTAAATCCTTATTTCACGTATTTAAAATTTTAATTCATGTGATAAAATAAAATCATCATCATCATCATAATAATACTATATATATTATGTATATAAGATTGAACGCAAATGAAAATATAATACGAATTTGGATCTATTTCATAGAAGCCACTTAACCACATCAAGGTATCGTATACTAAGTGGATTTTTACTCACTAAAGTGAGAATTACGGGAATTTCAACCTTACATTTTTTTATTTTTTAAAAACTTAATCTAAATTAATAATAGAATTTTAATTGAAATACATTTCTTTGCTGATAAAAATATATTATTTTGTCATGAAATTTATGTCATGTAATGTAATAAATAATTCATGTATATAAGTATATAATTTGTAAAAATACAAATAAATTTAAACTTGTATTCACTAAATATTATATATGTGTATGTTGAGATTCAATCCTGATTTTATTTATTCTTAAATATAATATATATATATATATATATATATATATATATATTAAATTAATTTTTTAAATCTCAAAATATAGAATTAATAGCATATATATATTAGTGATTTTACTCGACCTTTTTTAGAATGCAAAATTTACAATTTTATTCTTGACAATTTAATGAAATCTGGGTTCGATTCGTGGTTTTATTGATTTATAAGTATATATATATATACATGTTTAATGTTTAAAATATGTTTAATGTTCCAAAGAGCTGGTATATTGTCAACAATACAAATACTAGATTAGGATGAAGAAGATTTCACCAACAATGAACATGATAATGATTTGGCGAATGTTGAATTGAGTTCACAAATTGATTTAGAAAGTATCGTTTTGCTACAAGAGCTAATGAACATAAGGAAGAAATAAAATTCATAAAATCTGAGAAAAGGAAATTGAAGTTAAAATTGAATGACAAAATTAACATGGATGCATCTTGTAAGTCTGTCAGATTTAGATGGTGAATATATCGAAATATCTACGTTCATATCAATATATATAAGTGTGTGTGTGTGTGCTCATGTATATATGGTCATCTCTCGCCGCGGTAACATAATATTAGTTATATTTTTATCTCGGTTTTAATATTGAATATTACTACTATACTATATGAACTACTAATATGTGAGGAAATAGTGTGAGGAAATGAGAGTGGAGATGATACAATACCCATAATAAAGGTGGCGTGTATTCTCATTTGAAATGTAAACTGTATATATATATATATATATATATATATATATATATATATATATATATCTCCAAAGAGATTATACTCCCCTTTATTATGAGATTGTATCAGATCGTATACCTGCTGATTCCTACAAGTACACATAACCTACATATGATTACATACAACGACCTGGTGCACATAGCTAGAAGGTATACCGAGTGCTCTCTTACACCGTCTAAGTCAGAGGTATCCAGTGATGAAGAGGAGGAGGAGGAGGAGCTACAGCGATGTGTAGGTATCAGACTATATATATATTAGGTTAGAGTGAAATTTGAAATAATTATGGTGACATGGTTATGACTCGCGATAGTGATTTAACGTTACACGTGAATTAGTGACATTATGTATTCTCCACGTATAACGTTAAATCACTATCGCGAGTCTTAACCATATCACCATAATTAATTCAAATTTCACTCCAACCTAATATATATATATATATATATATATATATTTACTATATAATAATTTACTGATTAGGTAATCTTATTCAATAAATAATAAAACTACGATTAACAGAAACGTCGGGAAGAGGATTTTCAGAGACTACGAAGTAGGAACAGGTGCACCTGCCATGGCAGTGCTCGATTATCCGATTGGAAAAAGAGCTAAAAAAGATAATCTCAAACATGCCAGAGAAACACATCCCCATTATTAATACAAAGATATATATATATATATATAAATATATATATATATATATATATATATATATATATATCATATATATATATACACATATGGAAAAGGTCATAAATATTTACTATAATACTAATATACTACAATTATAGTAAAAATAGTAATAATAATATAGTAGTCTATAGACTACTATATTATTATTATTATTATAATATTTTAATTAACTTAATATTTTATATTATTATATTATTTTCATTAATAATATAAAATAGTATATATTTGTATCATACATTAAAATGTTTATATGGATATATTTGATAAATATGTATAAAAAATAGTTATATATATATATATAATAAATGTATACATTATATATATATATATATATGAGATTAAAATTATATTTATATATAAAATAGAAGTAAATGGGTAAAGATCTTCGGTTAGAATGCAGCGAGACACTCCAGTTATGATGGTGATTCATCGACGTCATGTCGTATTGTTATTACACACGTATATATGTGTATATGTATCTATATATATATATATGTATATATATATATATATATATGTATATATTTATATATATATATATATATATATATATATATAGTTATAGGTATATTATTTATAATACAAATTATTTTATATATATACATTTACGATATACAAGATGAAAATATAGTTTCCTTTTGTACATCGTAAATGTAGACGAATATTAGCAATATATTATATATATATATATATATATATATATATATATATATATATATATATATATATTATACGCGTGTACTCTAGAAGATATTCGCGAGGATATGGTGCTCCGTAATATTTAAATATTTCTATCATGAATGGAAAAGAACTAATTACGTGTAAAAGATGTGCTGCGTCAATATATATCACAGGTGGCTTTAAGTTTCAATTGAAACTGAAAGTCTCACTTTGAAAATTCAAAATCAATTGCAGAATACGCTTCCCCTTATGATACGAAATACAGAATTATTATTTCAAAAAAGTTTTTGTCTATGGAACATTACTCTTATCATATGTTAAGGCGGAATAAAGAAACGCAAGGCTAAATATAGTTATGGTAAAAATACATACAAATCGCTCATGTTTAGGACCACACATACAATACAATATATATATATATATATATATATATATATATATATATATATTAAAATAACGATAAATATATATTATATAACTTATTAAATTAATATATTGTTTATTCACTTTATATACAATATATATATATATTATAAAACAGAATTGACATTATATATATATAATTTCAATATAAAATGCATATTTCAAAAATAAAATTGCACCAATTGTATATCTCTATGTATACATATAGCTTCATATATGAATACCATTATAAACAATAATATATAATAGTTATTATATGAAAAAGCATGAGAAACAAAATTAAAAAGAGCTGCTAACGTCCACTCAAACATTCAACACGAATATGTCCCTATAATGTAGGCAGAGAAACATAAACATAAGAAAAGTGTCGTCATTATTGATATTAATATTATTGTTACTATAATACTAGATACTAGTATATATGTGCTACAAGTATAGTAACAATATTAGTAATAATAACTTAATTAACTTAATATTTTATATTATTAATGTAAATAATATAATAATAAAATATCAATATAATATATCATATTGATATATTATTATTATATTATTTTCATTAATAATATAAAATAGTATATATTTGTATCTATATTTATATATAAAATAGAAGTAAATGGGTAAATATCTTCGGTTAGAATGCAGCGAGACACGAGCGATGCTCACTCCAGTGATGATGGTGATTCATCGACTTCATGTCGTATTGTTATTACATACACGTATATATATATGTATATATATATATATATATATATATATATATATATATATATCTTGTAAAATAAGATGACAAATTAAAAAAATAATAAATGATTAATAATTAATAATCATTAATTATTTATTATTTGTTTAATCGATTAAATGATAAAACTATGCTATCAGCGACTCTGTGCAAGTCATACCATAGTAATGCATACCTAGGTCATTAGGTTATACGGAGTGATGGGGGTTGTTAATATCACTTCCGGCACGAGTCTTCAACACTATAGAAATAGGGGTAAAAATAACCGAATACGGACCGTTCCCGAATACGAACACTCTCGGTATCTCAGAAACCATAAATCCTAAAAAAAATTCTATTTAATATAAATATAAAATATTCATAATTATATAAAAAGTCTAAAGTATTTTAATTGTTTAATTATATAAAATATTGCTGATATATCAAATAAACTGATATTTGTATTACGTTTTTAAATTTATGAAAAAAAAAGTCAACTTAAAACCTTCTCAAGAATATAAAAATGTATCGATATAAGACAACAATATATTATTAAAAACTAAAGCATTCTAAATATTATATAAATAATTTCTATAGTTGTTATCAAATATTAATTAAGTTATAAGCATATATCTAGAGGTAATATAATTCCATGATATATCGTATACGATATATATATACGTATATATGTTGATTGGTTATAGGGTGTCCGTATACGTACACTCTATAACCAATCAGCACGCAGCGTGTGAACTATTCTGATTTTCATAAAAATCTCTATCATTATAATAGTAATACCACCAATGAGGCTAAATCTAAAAATTTGTTTATATAGATACTTAACTTTTATTATTAATTAATAAAATAATCAAAATTAATAAATTAATTACTAATTAAATTTTATTAAATTATTCAAAAAATTAATTATAAATAATGTAATTGTAATTTAGTTGATTGATTCATCAATAATATTACATAGTTTATCTAGTGGTATATAGGGTGTCCGTATTATAAACCGACACCCCCGTTATCTATTGAATAAAAAGATTAAATAAAAATGTATAATCACAATAATTTCTATAATCATATAATATTAATGTTGTAATTTTTGAATATATTCATATATTTGTATACAAATATTGAGTCATAACATGTTAAGACCATTTATTGTTAAAGTGTCCGTAATAGGTTATGTTCCCCTATAGTATACTAATCATTGCAATCAAATACTTGTTATAAAGTTATATATATATATATATAGTATAGTTTTATTACTAAATATTACTTTTATTAAAACGCTCTCTCTATATATCTGTTAAATCTAAATAAACATTACACTCATCTGTAACATAGCTAATAATATGTTATACGAGTTTAATCTTCTAGAGATTCCCAGTTAATGAACTTATCATATTTGATTTATATATAAATAAGAATATATATATATATATATATATATATATTCTATAGAATGAGAGTAATATACGCTTCATTGCACATATTATCACGACATGTATGCTATAATAAAATCGTGTTATGCTATGTACATCTATTTATAGATATGTGGTAGAACAACTATATAATATCTATGTATATCTATAATATATGTGTGTGTGTTTGTGTGTGTATCTGTGCGTGTGAATATACATATATATATATATATATATATATATATATTCATACAAAGGGAAGCTATGCTGAGTAATAGCAAAGCCCAAGATACACGGTCAATCAATATATGTCAAATTTTTTTTTCACGGTTCAATGATTTATTTAAGACACGCCCATCGTCAATTGGTCAGAAATATAATATTTGTATTAGTTTACATGTAAATTATTTTAATTTTTCATTTAATATCAATTTTAACATATAATTACTGAACCTCGAGACAAAGTTAATAAATGTAAGGTTGAATATTTTTAATATTTAATAGATACAATAATTACTTTTAGATTTGTATAATGTTAAATACGTAAAATAGTGTATTATATCCTAAATATTTTAATATTATTTGAAAAATATTTTCAAATTAAACATTCAAATACAACACGATTTATATAAATTGTTAGTATATTTTTATGAATATATATATAATAATATATATATAATTATATATTTATATAATTATATGCATAAGTATAACAAATTATATGATTTATGAAATATTAGATAAGGGCATTTTTTATTATGATCAACTAATAGCAAAGCGGGTTTTGATAATATCTACAATAATGCGATATTTTATATTGATGTAATTATAATAAAATTAGTATAATTGGAAAGCTTATTAAATTCTATTATAATGTTCATATTTTAGTTTTTATTAATTTTTATTAAAACAAAAGTTATGAGCAAAAATGTGGTAAAAATTTGCTAATCGCTACAATAATTTCATTTTTTATATTGATGTAATTATAATAAAATTAGTATAATTGGAAAGCTTATTAAATTATATTATAATGTTCATATTTTAGTTTTTATTAATTTTCATTAAAACAAAAGATATGAGCAAAAATGTGATAAAATTATATATATATACAATATATATATATATATACAAATCAATGAATAGGTAAACAATAAACCTAATGTATTTTATAAAAATGTAATATGTAATGTAGGTAAATTATATATATATATATATATATATATATATATATATATATATATATATATATATATATTATAATATATGTAATATACATTTAAATATATATATATTTATATATAACATTTAGTTTATTTTTAATTAAATTATATCATTAAACTTAATTATTATTATATATATATATATATATATATAAATAAATAAATATATTATATAAAACATTTATGTAATATACATTAATATATATATATATATATATATATATATATATATATATATGATATTAATTTAATAGCACAACATTATATAAAAAAAGGTATATTTTAATATTATATATATATATATATATATATATATATATATTAATATATAATAATGTTTATAGCAACAAAGAAGTTACTGTGGTATGAACATGTATATCGCAACACTAATTTGATGTCGAAATTAATATTTCAAGCTACTGTAAATGGCACAAGAAGAAGGGGAAAATATTGTGAGGAAATCATCAGAGCTCCTACGAAGTAAATCTAAAAAAATAGTAACGTTCTCTGCTAATAGTAAATCTATACATCTATCAAAAGTTGTTGTATGTAGAATTATAGTAATCCTAATACTAATGTTATACTAATATAAAAGCCAATATGAGTTTTTAATATCAAATCTTTACCAATATAAAAGTTCTTTCCATATTTAATAATTGCTTATATCAAATTAAAATGGCTTTTCAAATATCAAATTCCTATAGAAATATTCTAATATCTAGGCTTTATAATATCAATATACTTTGCACCTTTAGTACTTTTTGATATATAAATATTGAGATGGAGGGGATGGTGGGGGAGAGGATAGAGAGTGAGTGAGTGAGTGTGATAGTTAGAGAATGAGAGTGAGTGAGTGTAAGAGTGAGTAAGAGTAAATGAGTGTAAGAGTAAGTGAGTGAGTGAGTGTGAGAGTAAGAGTGAGGGAGAGGTAAGTAGAGTGAGTGAGTGTGATAGTTAGAGAGTGAGAAAGAGTAAATGAGGGAGAGTATGAGTGAGTGAGAGTAAGTGAGGGAGAGAGTGATTGTAAGAGTGAGGGAGAGGTAGAGAGAGAGAGAGAGTGGGAGAGGGAGTGAGATAATGAGAGTGAGTTTGAGTGAGAGAGGGAGAGATATATTAAGAGTGAGAGAGAGTGAAAGTGATAGTGAGTGAGAGGGAGATTGAGAGATAGAAGGAGTGAGAGAATGAGAGGGAGAGAGTGTGAGTGAGAGAGTGCATATGTGTGAGAGAGTGAGAGAGATAGTGTGATAGTGAGAATGAGAAAGTAAGAGAGAGTGTGTGAATATTTACCTATACATGTAATTAGAAAATTTTAATATTTCAATAAATATAATAATATAAATAGGTTAACTACTTATTTTGTTTATTTATTAATATATATACAAAAGTTATATATATATAACTTTTATGTATACATATATATATATATATATATATATATATAAATAATTATTTATCTAGAATGATTGAACATTATTTAACAATGTAATAATGATTTATATACTAAATCATATTATCCTATAATTATTAATATTATAATAATATGTATTTATAATAATTATATTCAAGAGACTTAGAATTTGAATTTAATTATTAATATTGACTTTGAATTAATAATATAATTATAACATAAAATATGACTTGATATTAGTATTAACACATTATATTCATTTGATAATTATAGTACTATGCATGCTAATAAACTTAAGATACGATATTATTGATAATACCAAAGGGCTTGAGTATTATATTTTATATTTAAATTAAATATCAATAATATTATGAAAAATATAATTTATTATAACAAGATATATGCTTATTAAATATTTACTAAATTAATAATGCACATATTTCTAAATAATATTAATATTATTATTATTAATAAATGATTATATTCATTTGATATTTATATTATATTGATATTTATACGTAAGTATATCGTTATACTACGTAATAAACACTCGCAATACATAATAATATTATTGCTTAAATTTATTTTGTTATGAATTTTTATAATTAATATGAAAAATAGAATGTATCATAACAAAAAATATGCTTATTAAATGTTTACTAAATTAATAGTACACATACTTCTAAATAATATTAATAAATGCATGCATATATTTGATATTCCTATTGTAATAAATATATAAAATAATCAAATGATTTTAAAATTAATTTGATCTTGTTTCTATTTACCAAAGATATTAACATATTATTATTATCTGTGATATAATTAAATACCCATGTTCCCCTAACAATGTGCTGGATGACATACTACTATTTACATAGGCTTAATAGGCGACCGTGTATCTTGGGCTTTGGTAATAGTGTCGCGGATACATACACAGAACCGCTATGTTGGTTGAAAATGGCGCGAATAAATATAATCCCATAGGTAAACATTGGAATGTATTTTAGATATCCGATAATGAGAAAAAGTCCGTTGATAGTTTATTTATAGATGTTACATAATATTACACACGCACACAATTCTATATAGACTTACTTAACTAACATAATTTACCCTATACTTTTCACGTTAAGGTAACTTAGCGTAATTTACCCTATAGGGAAATTCATAATTTATTTAAGTAATTTAAAATATTTATTTACATAATCACTAAATAGAATAATTACAATGTAATTACAGGAGTATATTACTAGTTTCCAATTTGAGTATACTATTAGTAATAGTCTATTACTATTGTTTATATTGAATTTATTTATTTAACATAACGAATATATTAAAAATATAATATATAAATATAATATATATTATAAAGTATATATTATAGTATATTATAATATATTATAACCAAAGACGGTATATATTAATACATACGGCTTCGCCACTTATATGACTGTGATTATAACAATATATATTATAATATATTAAAATAGTATTATAATATTATATTAATAATAATTATTAATGTAAATAATATAAATATATATATATATATATATATATAATATATATTAGACATATATATATATATATATAATTAATATATATATATATATATATATATATATATATACATATATATTATAATAATGTAATAATATAAATAATATATATATATATATAAAATTAATATCAATAATATATATATATATATATATATATAATTAATATATATATTATATATATATTATTAATATATTTTATATCCTATGATATATAATATTAAAATTAATATCAATAATATATATATAATATATATATTATATATATATATTATTAATATATTTAATATGATATAATATATAAACCTATATATCATAGTATAAACTAATGTTTGTGAGATAAACTGGTTCAGTATACATCCAGTGCCCAAGACCTCCTCCCCTAATGTGATGACTCCTGTTGTATTACGATACTAGCAGATGACGGCGTTAACTAAAAAGCAATTGTTTTAACAATAGTTAGTTATAATTATTTTAAAATAAAATAATTCATGATAATATAATCCATTTAAATACGTTAAATACAATTATACATATAACATTATTTACATGTACTATTGTAGTAACTAGATACGTAAATAATCAGAATAGTATCCAAATATAATTGTAAAGAACGTTAACAAAACTACTATTAATACACATAAATATACAACATTAATATATTCATGAATTACCAACGCTATCTTTTAGTGAAAATAAAACAAATAATAATAAACAGGAAATAAACAACATTAATGTAAAATCGGTATATGTTTAATTTAAATACCAAATTCGGTAAATATTTAATTTATTTAATATATAATGTTGAATATTAATTATGTTTATATATATATATATCATATATGAGTCATATAATATGACGTGCCATTTAATTACCTATTTCAAACAAAATTTAAAAAATATTGAACAATTTTGAATTTATTTACGAATTTTGAAAATTATTGTAAATACTTACTAATTTTGCAGCTTTCTGTATATTTTGTGAAAATAAAACAGCAGTTATAAAATATTTGAAAAATAACATAAGAAAATTTACGAAAATGTTACTAAATTAATTTGCAAATAAGGGAAAGTAACTTAATACAGACACTTTAACAATAAATGGACTTAACATTTTATGACTCATTATTTTTATTCAAAAATTACAATATATTAATATTATATGATTATAGATATTATTGTGATTTTAAATTTTATTTAATCTTTTAATTCCATAGATAAGTGGGGTGTCCGACGGACACTGTCCGTATTCGGTACCCATGTCCGATTACTGACACCCTGTGTTATAATACAGACACCCTGTATACCACTAGATAAACTATATATTATCGATGAATCAATCAGGCAAATCTCAATTACAGTATTTATAATTAATGTTATGAATAATTTATTATAATTTAATTAGTTAATAATTTATTTATTTTTATTATTTTGTAATTAATAATACTATTTAAGTATCTAAATAATAAAAATGTTAGATTTAGCTTTATTATGAAAACGCGAATTTTATGAAAATCAGAAAAGTTCAAACGTTGCGCGCTGATTGGTTATAGGATGTCCGACGGGCACTGTCCGTATTAAGAACATCTATGGTGCCCGTATTAGGGACTTATATGACCTCTAGATATTTGCTTATAACTTAATGAATATTTTATAGCAAATATAGAAATTATATATATAATTTTAGAATGCTTTATTTTTTAATAATATATTATATATACTATAATAAATACTATATATAAAGTGTTTTGATATAATTTTATATCGATACATTTATATATGCTTAAGAAGGATTTAAGAAGGATTTAAGTTGACATTTTTTTCTTAAATTTAAAAACATAATAAAAAAATAAGTTTATTGGATAGGTTATTAGTTATACCTATATCATCAATGTTTTGAATAATTAAAAAATAAAAATCTTTTTTTAGACTATTTATATTATTATGAATATTTTATTCATCAAACATTTTTTTGTAGGATTTATGGTTTCTGAGATACCGAGAGTATCCGTATTCTGGCACTGTCCGTATTCGGTTACTTTCCCCTAATATGCAATGTTTGTAAATTTTTTGAAAATTAAACACGAATTTTTCAAATCTTATTATTATCTAGCAACTCTTATATAAATTAATTAATATATTAATAGATTTAATTAAATTTCAAAATATAATTGTTATTGCAGATAAATCTTAAATTTTGTTTTAAAGTCTATTAATAGAACAATTTCTATATTTATTTATGATTAATGAACAAAATATAAAATAGATAAATGCATTTATTAACATGTTACTATCTTAAAATTTATTTTACATATATAATATATGTAACATCCTTATTAAGGGTTATATATATATATAATGAAAAATAACCGAGGATTAACACCAATTAATAAACCACTGTTTATTCAGTTAAACTTATTTTTGAATTATTCAATGAAAGAAAAATATACTTATTTCATATATTAATACATTTAGTATAGGCTTAGGGGAAAGTAACCTAATACGGACACTTTAACAATAAATGGTCTTAACTTTTTATGACTCATTATTTTTATTCAACAATTACAACATATTAATATTATATGATTATAGATATTATTGTGATTCCAAAATTGTATTTAATCTTTTAATTCCATAGATAACGGGGGTGTCCATATTCGGTACCCATGTCCGAATACGGACACCCTGTGTTATAATACGGACACCCTATATACCTCTAGATAACCTATATATTATTGATTAATCAATCACACAAATTACAATTACGTTATTTAAAATTAATTTTATACACAATATATTGTAATTTAATTAGTTAATAATTTATTTATTTTTATTATATTTTAATTAATAATACAATTTAAGTATCTAAATAATAATTTTTTTAGAATTAGCTTTATTTGTGGTATTAATATTATAACGCACGCAATTTTTATGAAAATCATAATTGTTCATACGCTGCGCGCTGATTGGTTATAGGGTGTCCGTATTAAGACATTTAAAGTGTCCGTATTAGTAACTTATTTGACCTCTAGATATATGCATATAACTTAATGAATATTTTATAAAAAATATAGAAATTAAAAATACAATTTTTAGAATTCTTTATTTTTTGATAATATAGTGTTATATTTTATATCGATACATTTGTATAATCTTGAGAAGGTTTTAATTTGACATTTTTTTTCATAAATTTAAAAACGTAATAAAAAATCAGTTTATTGGATATATTAGCAATATTTTGTATAATTCAAAAATAAAAAATACTTTTTTAGAATATTTTTATAATTATGAATATTTTATTCATTAAACATTTTTTTGTAGGATTTATGGTTTCTGAGATACCGAGAGTGTCCGTATTCGGGCACTGTCCGTATTCGGTTACTTTCCCCTATATATATATATATATCCATATCCTTTATTTTTATTTTATTATCTAGATCATTTATTTTTGATTTACAAATGTGTTCATGTATTGAAGTGTTCATGTATTAAGTTTGCAAATTATTTAATAAATATTTATTAAATATTGACAATTATGTGTTAAGTTTGCAATAATGATTTTTGAAAAATGTATAAAAATAATATTATTTTTAATATTTTCAATATTGAAAATTATTTGCAAATTTTCAAAAATGTGTCCACAAAATTTACGAAAACTTTTTCAAATTATTTGTAATTAAATTACTCATATTCACAAATATATGAATTGGAACTTATCATATTCCTAATTTATATTATATATATGTATTATAATAATATCAGAATGTAGGCATGACCATATATGGTAAACGACTATATAAGCATCTCGCTTGTTCGTTTACTATAGTAAACGAACAAGCGCGATGCTTATATAGTCGTTTACCCATTTCACTTTTCTAAAGAACATTTATGAGGAGAAAAGTATAATTTTACTCTATATAGTAAAATAGTAAAATTAATAGTAAAATTAAAATGAATATAATAAAATATAATTTTAAGATTTAAAGTTATATACAAAAGAACAAAATTATCAATAAAAATTTCATTATTTAGTTTTCTATTCGAATAATACATTTATAAAAAATCAGAGATATTAAATTATTAAATTTATATCCGGAATAGCCAACAATAATTGACAATAATGAGGATATATGGTGTATCAACTTCGGGAATATGGGTGCGTCAGGTCCAATTCCGTAGGGATCATATATGTATATATATATATATATATTCCAAGAATAAGAATACTGGCAATACTTACCTCTCAGTGAGAGGCTCTCACTACAAGTAGGGGGAAGTAACCGAATACGGACAGTGCCCGTATACGGACACTCTCGGTTTCTCAGAAACCATAAATCCTACAAAAAAAATGTGTTTAATAAAATATGCATAATTATATAAATAGTCTAAAAAGGTATTTTTTATTTTTTTATTATTCAAAATATTACTGATATATCCAATAAACATATTTTTTTATTACGTTTTTAAATTTATGAAAACAAATTTCAACTTAAAACCTTCTCAAGAATATACAAATGTACCGATATAAAATATAACACTATATTATTAAAAAATAATGCATTCTAAAATTATATATATAATTTATATATTTGTTATCAAATATTTATTAAGTTATAAGCATATATCTAGAAGTCATATAAATCCCTAATACGGAAACTCTATAGATGTTTTAATACGGATACCCTATAACCAATCAGCGCGCAGCGTATGAACTATTCTGATTTTCATAAAAATCGAGTGCGTTATAATAGTAATACCACCAATAAAGCTAAATCTAAATTGTTTATTATTTAGATACGTAAATGTATTATTAATTAAAAAATAATAAAAAAAATAAATGATTAACTAATTAAATTAGAATAAATTATTCATTAAATTAAATATAAATAATGTAATTGTAATTATTCTAATTGATTCATCAATAATATATAGTTTATCTAGTGGTATATAGGGTGTCCGTATTATATATAACATGGGGTGTCCGTATTCGGACATGGGTACCGAATACGGACACCCCCGTTATCTATGGAATTAAAAAATTAAATTAAATTTTAAAATCACAATAATATATATAATCATATAATATTAATATATTGTAATTTTTGAATAAAAATAATGAGTCATACAATATTAAGACCATTTATTGTTAAGTGTCCGTATTAGGTACCTATAGACATCTAGATATATGTTTATAACTTAATGAATATTTGATAACAAATATAGAAATTATATATATAATTTTAGAATGCATTATTTTTTAATATTATATTGTTATATTGTATATCGAGACATTTGTATATTCTTGAGAAGGTTTTAAGTTGAATTTTTTTTTTATAAATTTAAAAACGTAATAAAAAAATCTATGTATATCAGCAATATTTTGAATAATTAAAAAATAAAAAATACTTTTTAGACTATTTATATAATTATGAATATTTTATTCATTACAATTTTTTATAGGATTTATGGTTTCTGAGATACCGAGAGTATCCGTATTCGGTCACTGTCCGTATTGGGTTACTTTCCCCTACATGCATACATAGGATATATCCTATAGGTGTCGGTAATAGAAATAATGTACTTTTATTAGTTATCATTGTAGCATATATATATATATATTATCTAATAAAATAAAATCAAATACATATAATAATGATATATATATATATATATATATATATATATATATATATTATCTAATAAAATAAAATCAAATACATATAATAATGATATATATATATATATTATCTAATAAAATAAAATCAAATACATATAATAATGATATATATATATATATTATCTAATAAAATAAAATCAAATACATATAATAATGATATATATATATATATATATATATATATATATTATCTAATAAAATAAAATCAAATACATATAATAATGATATATATATATATATATATTATCTAATAAAATAAAATCAAATACATATAATAATGATATATTAAAGCGCCTGCCTGTGTGCCCTTAAGTTGGCTAAAGCGTCATACAAACTAGTAATTATTGTATTGTTATTTATAGTCATTGAATATGACATGCGACCCTTGACATATTTCATATTAACTTCCTCTTGTAAATAAATATATATCTAGTTAGACGTGTTTTATTAATATATTTTAGTGCTAATAAACTCAATATCATCATCATCATCATATCAAATCTTCGTAGCACAAACTCGTAACTTAGCCATTCTTTGCATCCAGATCTATTCCGTTATAGTTAGAACAATAAACTATCATAACATGGTGACAGCGGTAAAAAAACGAACGCCAGAATCAGACATTTAAAGCCTTTTAAAAAAAAAAGCACGTGTACGGAAAAAAAATTTTTAACAAATTAAAAAAAAATAATAATTATGGACGGAATAAGGACCCCGAGCATGGTATGGTCAGGAGACCTACCCCACGAATTAATGGCATTTAAACAATATGTTACATTAATATTCAAGGGCCCGTTATCAAAATTGAAAAGCGAAGAGAGGATGACATACGTCCTCATATGGATCGGTGAAGAAGGGCTGAGAATATATAACACGTGGAACAATGAAACCAAAACTCTAATCGAATTTTGGGCCCACCTGAGCGAGGTCCTAGAGCCAAGGTCTAACTACAGACTGGCCAGACTACTACTAGAAAAGATGAAACAAGCCAAAGACGAACTAGTAGACGAATACATGACTAAATGCATGCTCCAAGCGAAGAAATGCAAATTCCGTGATGAAACCGAGATAGAAACGCGCCTGATAGAGCAAATAATCAGAGGAGGCGCTCACGACAAAGTCAGGGAAGATATACTCTGCAAGGACAACACCCTAACACTCGACCAGGCCATGAAAATCGCCCGTACCTACGAAGCACTACAGAGCGAGCTCAAGGAGTTCAAAGCCGGCTCCAACACCCATATCGATCATGTTAGTAATAGACTTAGTGGTAATAAACCTAAGACCGCATATCGGAAGACTAATAATCGCCTCGATAAATCACATAATGATAAGATTACTAATTATTATGTTACTTGTAAATATTGCGGCCTGAAACACACGGGTACCCAGTGCCCCGCCGCACAGTCCGAGTGTCGATTTTGTCACAAAATTGGTCACTGGGCTGCGGTGTGTCGCCAAAAATCTAAACCACTTTCTGCCCAGTACCATAATAACACAGGTCACGCCCGAAAACACGATCGCGGACACGACCGCACATACGATCGCGGACCCGACCGCACACACGACCGCTCATACGACCGCACGTTCGACGAGCTGAAATTCAACGACCTGAAACTCGACGAGATCGCAGCAGACCCGACAAGAGTACTGAACACCGTCCTACGCTTCACGCTGAGAGGGCTACCCGCGACCATGAAGGCGAAGGTAGACACAGGCGCGGAAGGAAACATCCTTCCACTACGTACGTATCTTCGAATGTATCCCGAGTACTGCAACAACGCACGACCAACGCTTGGTCACCTAAACCCAAGCCGAACCACGCTGACCGTCTACAACGGAGACAAGATGGTCCACTACGGAACAATCGATATCGACATCACGCTAAAGAAAGTGACAACACGAGCTACCTTCTATGTAGCTGAGACACCAGGTCCGATAATACTGGGCCTACCATCAATAACCAAGATGAAGGTTATTACGATAAATAACGTCAAGACGAACAAGATCAAGACTTCAGACGACCTCGAGAACATGTACCCAGACCGATTCGAAGGGATCGGCAACTTCGAAGGCACTTACCACATAGTGACCGACCCCACGGTACCCCCAGTAATACACTCCCCGCGAAGACCCCCGATATCGATGGTACAAGAAATTAAAGATGAACTAGACCAGATGGAAGAAACCGGTGTGATCAAGAAAGTCACAGAACCAACAGAATGGGTCTCAAGCCTGGTATACGCACGGAAGCAATCAGGCAAGTTAAGGATATGCCTCGACCCACGCGACCTGAATAAGGCAATAATGAGACCCCACTACCCGACAAAGAACTTGGAAGACGTATCCTACAAACTCAAGGGTGCAACAATATTTAGCAAACTAGACGCCCGCCAAGGTTATTGGGCAATACACCTAGACCACGAATCCAGCCTGAAGACTACGTTCAACAGCCCACACGGAAGGTACCGATTCCTGAGGCTACCCTTCGGTTTAAACATTAGCCAAGACGTCTTTCAACTCAAGATGGACATGATAATTGAAAACTGCCCTGGAACCCTCGGTATAGCCGACGACATAGCTGTATTCGGAAAGAACGAAGAAGAACACGACGCAAACCTCCACCACTTAATGACCCGCGCCCGAGAAGGAGGACTCATATTCAACAAAGAAAAGTGCACGATCAAACAGACCTCTATACACTTTTTTGGTCTCATATTCAACGAAACTGGAGCGAAACCAGACCCGGCAAGACTAGACGCGATAAGAGACATGAAATCACCAACGAACAAGACCCAACTACAAGAATTCCTGGGCATAGCCACATACATGAGCCCATTCGTACCAAACTTATCCACACACGCTGCGCCGCTACGAGACCTGCTCAAGAAAGAAACCGACTTCACCTGGACATCTTCCCATGAAAAGAAATTCGACGACATCAAGACCTTGATCTGCAGAGACAGCGAACTCACATACTTCGATCCCGCAAAATAAATCGTCATCCAAGTAGATGCATCAGGAAGAGGCTTGGGAGCAGTAATGACCCAATCTGGGAAGCCCATAGCCTACGCCTCAAAATCACTCACCGAATGCGAACAGAGATACGCAAACATAGAACGCGAGATGCTCGCCGTTGTATTCGGATGTACCCGTTTCCATACTTACATATACGGAAAACGGTGCACCATCCAGTCAGACCATAAGCCGCTCTCGATGATAATCCTCAAGAATATCGCGAGCGCCCCCACTAGGCTTCAAAGAATGCTCCTCAGACTACAATCGTACGATATCGACATAGAATACATACCCGGAAAATGCCTACCACTACCAGATACACTCTCGCGACAACCACTGCCAGAGAATAACGAGATACTGTTCGACAAGCAGATATCTTACACCCGCTTCAGTGAACCCAGAATAATGCAAATCTAGAACGAAACAAAGAAAGAAAAAGAACTTCAAGAACTAAGCAGCATGATCATCAAAGGATGGCCCAAAGAAAGGAGAGATATTCCCCAGACAATACGAGAATATTGGCCTTTCCGCGACGAGCTTACCATAGAGAACGGCATGATCATCAAAGGAAATCAAATACTGATCCCTACACATCTACGACCCGAGATATTAAAAGATCTACATATTCCACACCTAGGAATCGTAAAGACCAACCTACTCGCAAAGACCTGTATATATTGGCCAAAAATGAACAAAGACATACAAGACCTAACAGGAGAATGTAGCGAATGCCAGACCCACCAAAGAAGGCAGACCCCCGTAGCATTCGTCGACAGAAGATTACCAAGAGAACCATGGGAGGCGATTGCAGCCAATCTGTTCGAGCTCAACAAAGAAAATTACCTGCTAGTCGCCGACATCTATACCAAATTCCCAATCCTAAGGAAACTAAGAAGCACCCACAGCAGCAGTATCATCCAGACACTAAAGGAGATATTTTCAGAACACGGAATACCGAGACACTTCCATTCCGACAATGGACCACAATTCTCGGCAACATCCTTCGCACAATTCGCTGCGAGCTGGTGATTCCAGCACAATACCAGCTCACCACACTATCCACAAAGCAATGGATTCATTGAACGACAGATACAATCCATAAAGAGAATCCTGACAAAGACCGACGATCCAGAAAAGGCCCTACTATTCTGGAGAGCCACCCCCCTAGAAAGGAACCACCCCTCTCCAGCCGAACTCCTATACGGAAGGATCATCAAAACGACGCTACCAAAGACCAAAGTACCAGCATCTACAAAACAAGACAAGCTGCTCAACGACCGACAAAAGAAAGCATCCGACCGCTATAACACCAAGGCACGAACAAACAAACCGACACTGAACAGTGGACAACGCGTGTTCATCAGAAACCCCATCAAAAGCACATGGAGTCCCGGCACTATCCATGCGGAACACCCGTCCCCGAACTCGTACATGGTAGACTCAGATCTCACCGGCTCAAGATTCCGACGAACCCTGACAGACTTGCGTAGAGACGACACTACCAGCGAAGACCCACCGGTCATCGTACAACCCGATGTCGCATACGAGCGACCATCACGCCAACGTCGACCACCGAGTCGCCTTGACCTATGACATGCGCAATAGCACATCACCCAAACTACGTATCCCTCACGACAAAACACAGTCCTGAGGTTGATTATTATTATACTTACATCGGTGTCGCTATGACAACCTAGCATGTACCCCCATGTCAACAGACCTGACTTTGACTAACAAAGGGGGATGTTGTATTGTTATTTATAGTCATTGAATATGACCTGCGACCCTTGACATATTTCATATTAACTTCCTCTTGTAAATAAATATATATCTAGTTAGACGTGTTTTATTAATATATCAAATCTTCGTAGCACAAACTCGTAACTTAGCCATTCTTTGCATCCAGATCTATTCCGTTATAGTTAGAACAATAAACTATCATAACAGTAATAGGATGCGTTATAGGTATATTATATAGGTTATATAATTATCCGCACAAATAAAATAGGTCTTACATTAATATTTATAAGTGATATTATATAAACATGTATAAATAAATGACCGGCTATCGTTAAAACCATGGATTGCTTAACACGAGAGCGGCTTCGAGGAGATATTAAATATATTTAGTGATAAGTTAAAATATCATTTAAGTTCCTAGATGGCATAGGAATCAACGAAAATAACAATATAAATATATAATATATTCACATAATGTCAGCATACAAGTGATTTATGGAGGGGTATTTAGCAATTAGTGCACTAATACAC
The DNA here is from genome assembly GCA_964019155.1 of Osedax fenrisi. Taxonomy (NCBI): domain Eukaryota; kingdom Metazoa; phylum Annelida; class Polychaeta; order Sabellida; family Siboglinidae; genus Osedax; species Osedax fenrisi. The sequence continues at coordinate 83,737,838 of OZ025241.1, read as the reverse complement.
GTATATATATATATATATAAATACATGCATCCTATTACATTAATATTATAAAAACTAACACATTTTCAAATAGAGCCATACAATAAGATATTACTATTAATTGATACATTATTTAAGCAAATATATAGTCGACATTTATTACCTAAAGAATAAAGTATAAATATTTGCTAATGATAACATATGTTTTTAGAAATAACTATTGATGCTAATCTTAAATTATTTCATCACATTTCAAACTATATTAAAAATTCTATATTTGCCTGTACAATATAATAAATTATAATTCAAAATCTACATTAATGCTAAGAAAATTATATATTCACTAGTATTTACTAGACTACAATATTGAAATTCACTTTATATTTCCCTAAACATATAATGCAATAAATTTCTGAATTATTATTTATACAAAAAATATCTATTAGGTTATTAATAAATTAAAATTGAATGACCAGGAATATATATATATATATATATTGCTACTAATGTCAAATATAGGTCGACTATCTTTCTGTGATATAGACTTGTAGGTATATTGCACTAATGTAAATATATTGCATCTGACACAAGGATGTGTACTAGGGAATCAATGTTATTAATCTAAATGTTTCTCTTTCCGATTTATAATTATTTATCAATGATATTTAAAAAATTAAATAAGATATATTAGAATTGAATTGATCTATTTACTAAATAATTCATTATATATCATCAATATGTATAAACTATATGGTATTCGCAATAACATATAATCAATGTAAAGTAGAAATAAATATTCAATAATAATAATACTATCACATTTGAATAATAAATAAAAATAATATATTATAAATGTAATTTAATAAATAATAAATATAAACATCATCAGGTTTTAATACAAAATATGCAAACAATATAAATATGCGATGATAGTGTGTTGAATGAAAGTAGGAACACAATGTTGAATGTTTAATATCTATTCTCGTAACGTAATGATAAGTAATAATACAGAATATGTAATCATTAGTACTGCAGATGTCCTATTATGACTCGATAGTGATGATACAATGAGGTATGCATGATAACAATAGTAGTGGTAGTGTAGTAGTTGTAGTGACAATGGTGGTCATGTGATCTTTAATCACAATAGAACAATAGAACGGGTAGGGTAGTGTGTTATAGGGTGTTTCCAAAGAGGTTTAGCTTCAGTGAACCATATTTCCTATTGACTCGCTCAATCAAATCAGTGGTAACATCGATATCATCGGTATCACCAGAAGAAGGTTCGCAATCAGCACCTCCACATCGCGTGTCCAGTAGAATTCGATTAAACGCGAGTTTTAAGAAAACCAGTGACGAGTGATTTTCCAACATACAAGTAAATAAATGACATGCACCGATGTTAGAAATTAGACATTGATTCATGGAAAGTGTTTGAATAGTTTTGTTCGTGGCGATAGCTTTACATAATTCAATAATACCTGTAATATATATAACTTAGTCAAAACATAGTATAGATATAAATGTCTGGAGAAAAAATAAGAATTAATATTTTAGTAATAACTGCAGACTATAGTTTCACAGTATTACAAATATTTATTTTAAATAATTAAAATAAATTAATAATTAATAAAAAATAAGGTACTAAATACTATTTTAGAGAATGTAATGTAACTTAATCAGATTGATAATAAATTGTATTCATGATATAGCAAATAAAAATATATATTTATAAATAAATTATATATAAAATATATATTTATAATATCACCTAATTGTATTATATTTTAATTACTGGAATATGTTTTAATTTATTATGTAGTTTACAAATTTAGTCAGATTTAAAAAAAAATATATACCTTATTTTAAGATAAATTATTATTAATATTAAAATTATATATATATATATTGTATTAGTTAAATTATAAATAATTGTAAATATTAAATAATTAATTACCATTATTTCCTATAGAATTCATATTAAGCTCAAGAACTTCAATAGCACATAATTTATTTAACAAGAGATCCGATAATGGCTTACAAGCCGAGTCATTTAATCCGCAATCCTCCAAATATAGGTGGCGTAACGTATCATTATTTCGTAGACTATGAGGTAACTGTAAATATTATATAAGTAAGTAAATATAAAGGTTTAGTTTAATTTTTTAAATGTAAAAAATTATCATTAAACTAGATATTTTAGAAATCTCGTGATTTAAAATAAATAAACTATTAATAAAATATAAATTATTATTCTAATTAATATTTTTTTAAATATAGTAATCATATATTCTCTTATAGAATATATTACATAGATATTTATAATTTTAGTTAACACAAAATTAAAATATGTGTTTATATAAAATAAATATATAATGTCCAAATATCTTAATAATAATAATAATAATAATAATAATGTATATCAAATATAAAAACCATTTCTAATTGTCCGACGTCATTACAACTAAGGTCAAGGTGAATCAATGACGTATTATGATGTAATGAATTGAAGAGAATATCAGCTCCTTGGGCTGTGATACGATTACTGCGTATGCGAAGCTTTTGAAGCGGCAGATTTAATGCCAGGTGTCTTGCTATTACCTATTACATAATAGTTGTATTGTTAGATTAAATAATCTTCTTATATTGTTAACGAAAAGCAACATTTTCATATATATATATTAAATGTATTCATTTAATAATTATATATCAGTATTAAGAAGATGAACAATTGATAATAATATTTTAATAATTATATATAAGGAGAATATTTAGGTCGTACAAATACAATTGCAATCGTATAATAATATTAAATGTATAGCATATGCTAGATGACAATAACACAATATCATTAACAATAGAAACCTCGCAGCCCTGCAGGGTAATGATGTTGAAGCTAATGTCAAGTTCTTTGAGAGTCCTGCAATTACCCACATCATTCAGTATGTGAAGATATCTGTATGATGTATGCAAACTTAGCAATGTAATAGCATACACTGATGCTGTAATGTTGTTGTTGTTGTTGTTGTTGTTGTTGTTGTTGTTGTTGTTGTTGTTGCTACCGTGAAATATACTGTACAGTAATACTCATTTTAACACATTAATATTAAATTGTTAGTTTATTTTCAATTATATAGTAATACTATAGTATAGTATATATAAATCTCTATATCTCTGTATATTAATATGAAATATAGAATATGAATTATAGATTGTATACATTATATATTGTATGCCTAGATATATGTATATGATGATGTAATATATCTAGGCAATATTATGTAACAATAGATAACCTTGCATCATCCAAAGAGGCGCTAATGATATGTAAGGAACGTAGACAAGTACTTCCGGAAGCAAGGGCATCTGCTAGATATCCTGAAGGACAAATAGAGGTCAATTATTTACTGAAAATATATCACAATAAACTATTAATGATATTTCTATAAATAGAACATATGTATTAGTTAGGAATATCTCATTATTTCAGAATAGATTTAAACTACATATATATCTTATTAGCCTTTGTATTTGTTGTTAATTCTATTTATTATATAGTGATAATATTAAATTTTCTGAATTTAATAATTATATTACAATAATGCAAAATATTATAATATATTAAAATTATACCATTCAAATAATTAATAAATAATAATTAATTGTATATTATATTAACATATACTTAAAATGTCATAATATATATAGGAATAATTATGAATATATTAATGAGTTTTATATTTACTTATAAATAATTGTATTCTACGCAAATCTAAAATGATAATAATGGACATTTTATCATATATTCATTTAAATATTTGATATTGCAGATTCTTTCTATATATATATATAATAAGATTGATGCCTCGCAATAATAACCTGCACTTATGTCATCGATGTCAATCATTCTGAAGTCGAGGTGACGTAAGCCATGTGTACGTACTAACTGTCCAGCAAGATTAGCTAGATATGCGGGAGTAAAGTGACACTTCACTAGAGAGAGGTGGGTCAATAGAGATTCGTGACGTTCTAAGAATTGTTGAAACTCAAGAAATCTGTTTATTATAAAATAATATAATAATATTTTACTATATAAAATTTACTTTTATAAATTTATATATATATATATATATATATATATATATATATATATATATATATATATATATATATATATATATATATATATTATAACTATATAGATTATATAAGTGGTTAGATTTTTATCATAATAAGTTATTCAATTCTATATATTCACAAAATATATAATATTCAAAATAAAAAATTATTAAATTATATAAATTTATATGAAATATTACTTAATATCTAGTGTAGTTTATATATATATATATATATATATATATATATATATATATATATATATCTTTACTATATCAAAAATAATCAAATATTATTAAAGTATAAATTATTATAAACTAATAATTATGTTGAAATATTCAAATTTTATTATGAATATATTTGTATACATTTTTATAAATAAATAAATTTTAAATAAATTATAAATAATAAATAATATGTTGTCTATCAACCTTCTGCCATCAGCCATGCACGTTTCATATAGTGAAAGTTCAATCTGGGGTCGATATCGTTGTTTAAAGAGGCGTCTCTCCACCGAAGTGGGTTCAGGTAGATGATCAGCATCCACCTCTAGTCCAGTGTCGGTGTCCCGATACGAGAGAGATATCTCGACAATTTCATCAGAAGAGATCAGCGTAGAATCTCCCCCGAATCCGGCATCTTCCGTGTCGTTGTGTAGTCGAGAGAAGCTGTGAGCAGTGGAACAGCGGCGACATCTGCTAGAGAGTTCAGAGGTCAGTGTACAGATTCCCTCGAGCCAAGCGTCGGTAGTGTCGTTGCCATAGAAACAAGACAACAAAGAGTTGACCGCAGAGAATAGTTCAGAGACGGCGCGATCCGAAGCAGACATGCGGTCAAGCTGGACTAAAAGGTCTTGGAATGCGGCCGGACCTCGCCGTATGATGTCATCGAGGATTGCGTCTGAGATTCTCTCTTCGCAGGTGGACGAGTAGTCAACATCAGCCCCAAATCTACGATGGCGTAACATTAGTTATTATATATGGTAAATGTTATGTACTTGTAATGTATGTACGCAATATTTACATTAAGAAATATATTCTTGTGCTTGTCATCAATTAACAGATCCATTCCAAATAACATAAAATAATAGCATAAATCATTAAATATATCTTTCTATATTTTTCTATATTATCCTATTTATCATACATGAATAGCAAAGCTAATAGCTAGAATATTATAGCGTTATGTATACAAATAAACCATTTTACAAATTTATAATTATACCAGGGAGTTCCCTGCTTATACCTATTTTATACTTAAATAAAATCAAAATTAAACATAAACTAATATAATTATTATATAGATATATATATATATATATATATTATATTATTGTAATAAAACCTAATAAATTCAAGATATATATTGTAACCTTTCTTTTGAATAAGTCCATATAGAATCAATAGACACGCCCCTTGCAAAGGCTTGCCTACACTGTCTCAGCGTTCTTAGAATACTGTCAGGAAGTTGAATACGATGAGGAAATCTACCAGCATGAGTCACCGGAGTGGTTGGTTCTTCAGAATGTGTGTCATCGCTAGTGTTTGACCTAGTCTACGATCAGTGATAGTAAAGTAATGTAGGTAATTGGTGACCTGCGTACTAAATAATCAATAATTACATATCTATCGGTATTCCTGAGAGGTACCCAGAACTCTTGACTTTTGAAATAATAATTAATTAAAAAATAAAGTAACAAATACAATCAGATACAAGATTAGATACCAGACAATACTATAGTGACTATAGCGCATAAGTTATGCAATACAGGTATGATGTAATCGCATCCAACCTGACGTAATCGTTCAGCTATCTCCACCGCGTCTATGGAGAACATGGAAGCGATATCAGAGAAGGAAGACTGTCTAGATAGACCCATACAGGTGCTCTTGCGAGCTGCGCACAGAGATACGGCATCACTGAATGAAGTGAGGTTCTGACCATGCAGGAGTGAGTCACCATTCAACGAAGTGAGCGGATTGGCTAGCGAAGAGCGGCGGGAATGTAATCGAGGAGGTTTCGCAGGAGCTTTGCGAGTCGGAAGTGGTGACAGGCAAGCCAATTCTATGGCAATATCAGACACTGGAGAATGTATGATTATATAACATTACTAAATGTGATGTGATACTTCATCAATTAATAGTATTTAATTAATATATATTTTAATATGTATATTATCATTAATAAAGTAGTTTAAAATAATAAAATTAAAATTTACATATCATATATTTTCTTTTATTAATTATTTCTCTATTATATGAATTATTAATATTAACATCTATTTATTTAATAAATATATATAAATATAAATAAAATGTTGCTATTAAGTTACCTCTAGTTTTTAAATCGTCAAGGATCAGAGAAGATTCTTTAGATGAAAACATGGAATCATTACAGGAGTCATCACTAGTGGGTGAGTCTAGTTTACTACTTTCAGGGAACACGTTATCGGAGCTGGGGGGAGTTGTAATGATAGTGGGGGTAGTAGGGGCAGATGTGCTCGTGGTGGTGCTGGTGATAGTGGTGGTATCGCTAGTAATTGCAGTTTCCGGAAGTTCAGAGATGCTGGCAATGGGGAAGTCATCTCTACTGATAGTTGATGATGCCATTGAATCTTTACAAGATGTAGATTCGCTGTCCTCCAATGCATCTATATATTACATAATATAGGTTTTATTATTATGTCATTGTAAATAAATAAATATATTCATTAAATACACATGTGTACATGTGTACAGTGTACAGTGTACACTGTACATGTGAACAGCATACGGTTAACACTGGTAACTAAATGCATATGAATTTATATATTGTATTTTATGTAAAATTAATAAAAAGTACTTTAGTTTTATCATTGATATATCTTATGGTTAATATATGCTACATATATACCTATTAATATAAGCCCTAAATATATATATATATAATGTGAATTACATTTTGATAGCCTCTATAGAAATATTTGTTAAGAATTTTAATGAAAATCTTATCACACGCAGGTACAATGCAGTCACGTATATCTCACGTTATTCTCTGGCAGTGATTACTGCAACACAATGGATAATCTATAATTGTAGAGTAGGCACCTAGTTCCTCGTTATGTAATAGTGGTGGGCCAGGCACACAGGTAGGTAAAGGTGATCGCATATAGCCGTTATAATCAACTATATCAATCGTTTTATAATTATCACGCACGCACGCCATGTATATATATATATATATATATATATATATACACGTTTATATGTAATTATGTATATGTGATATAGGTCTACATACTTCAAATGTTTCGTGTGTACCTGTCGATAATATTTATTGATACATAATTCACATTCAGTATGGTTTAATTAAAAGTTAATTATAGCTGTTAATTGTAGATAGGTATATAACTTATTAAGTATTCACAGAACACAATCTGTATACAATCTCGCATAGTTTAGTAGTGCATATTGGTCGTACAGAAGGGTTTAGAGGTGTAGCAACTAGAGGTGTAGCAACTAAACCTTTAGTAGTTAGGCTACATAAGGAATGCTTCAGATGTACACGCTCTATACACACTACCTAACTAGATGTGTAGAGTTGTAGGTATACTAGTTGTGTATACTACCTAACCTACTACTACTACTACTACTTATATAGTTAACTACATACTATAGTTAAATAAATATTTATTTAATAAAATCACACACGCACGAATTCACTGAATATTCTATGGGATTCTGCATTGGACACATCATTTCAAAGTTCACTCTCTTTATAACCGTGAATTATATATTTATATTATGAACTATTTCTATTTTTAATGTTATATGTATTAATAGATAATATATACATATTTTATATAAATAAATAAATTGAATATGTTAAACTTCATAATAAGTTACAATCTCATAAATAATACGCAGTTTATATTAACAGAATTACCAAATTTGGCATACATATGTGTATAAATTAACAGAATTACCAAATTTGGCATACATATGTGTATAACTATTGAACACTAAACTATATGCATAGTATACTATATAATATAGTACTATAGTACGTAGATAATGTATACTGTAGTTCTATTTTAAATCACTAATTTTAAAATATTAAAGTTAGGAATTAAACAAGGAAATATGTCTACATAAATCTTCTGAAAACGATCTAAAACAATACATTAATATATGGGCGATATTGGCCACAGTAAAGTATATGTACACCTATATATATATATATATATATATATATATATATATATAGGTGTATATACATGTGTAAATATATGTAAGATAGGTACACTCTTGTTACTAGAGTCTATAGAGTATAGTCCTTTACATTGTATATTCTAGTGTGTGTGTGTGTGACTGTTTGAGTGTATTCGTGACTTACTTTACAATATATATAAGTGTGAGTGTGAGTTTGTGTGTTTATATGTGTGGGTATTTTTGTATGAAAAACAATCCACATTTAAAAGTGGACATTTATTAGTGTGAACAATCATTGTAAGTGATTTAATTATAAAAATCTATATATATATATACTTAGATAACTGAAATGATACACCCCCCCCCCATACCCCGCCCCCATATGACGTAATAGTAACCTGCAGCAGAGTAACGGCGATGACGATGTCTGAGACTGCGACGTAGAGAGAGAACACTGCCCACTACACTTCTGACCAATGGCTGCACATTAGTGACACTACTGCTGTATCTTCTGGAACCTCGCCTTCTCAGACTAGTGAACCGTCCTGTAGGGGGGTCAAGTGGGGTCAAGTGGGAGTTGTTTGGGGCTAATGAATGATGACATCACGAGCGTGTGTAATTAAACATATGTGATAATACTTTATTTCAATATTTGTTTATCCTATAAGTATAGCGGAAGTGGATTATAGATATAGAATTGCATTGTGGAATAATTAGAATAATACATATATATATATATATATATGTATTATTCTAATTATTACATATAGGTAATATTATGTTGTTTAGCATAGTAATAAGCAAAGATTTTAAGTGATTACATTAATTACATAATTAATATTTTAATCTTTAATAATACATTTTATCTATTGTATACAATATTATATTATAATATATGTAATTATATATGTATATAAAATATATACATTATTTACATAAATATGTGACATTATTTGCAGGTAAACTTTGTAATAAGTACGAAGCTATGCAACATTTATGACAATTTACGATTTAAATAGAATGCAATAAACAGTAAATAAATATAAAAGTTATGACGACTGCTAGGTACACAATAACACACACCCGTAGGTACACAATACAGTGTCACGTGTGATGATGCCGTCATAATAGAGTTACGCATGCGTGCATACATCAGATAAACAGCATTAGCACCTCATTAACAATAACATGTATGACGTGTATTATGACGCAATAGGTTAGCAGTGATTACCACGTAATAAGTCATGAATAATGAGTGGGCGATATGGCAGTGGGCGGGTTATATAACACGGAACCATTAGAGCATGCGTTCACTAATGTACCGGGTACTGAAACACACTATTAAGTATACTTATACGGTTCCCATTGTGTACATACACACATACATGATTACTTACACACACATATGTGTCCGGTAATAATACAGCTTCACTATAGAGAGTATATAGATGTATACAGCTTCATATAGCTGTATACAGCTTCATTAAGGCCTCACTACTGTTTACTGTTAGAGGTATGCATACCTCTAACAGTAAACAGTAGTGAGGATGCCGTATGTTGTTGATGTTAATACTATACATATAGGTACGTCTTCGGTGTGTGTGTGTGTGTGTATACGAATGTATGTAGTAGTAGTGGTAGTACTAGTACATGGTGTGTGTAGGAGTATGTGTGTGTATGTGTGCGATTATGTATGTATCAGTATACTACGTATTATAGTGTACACAATGTCAGTACAACACCAACATACATATGTTACATAACAATACACGTGACCTAACACACGTGACCTAACCATTACGCAATACACACACACTCACACACTCACACACGTGTGCGCGGCGCATGACTATGGAGGTGGCTTGAAGTGCGGGTTATTGACCATATATGGGTTCATTAGTTGATTACGGTTAATCAATACTATTACATAACGCATAGTAGTAGTATACTTGTTACGTAAGGTGTACGCATATTGCATAATGAATACCAAGGCATACGTAATGTCCTAAGGGTACTGTCCTAAAGGACATGTCCTATAGGTCGTTATCATCATGTGACGTAATACAACACCTCACTTACCAGTGACTGACAGGCCTGAGTTACTTAACGCATAATATGTATAAAGGTTGTGTACATATATAAATTATACATTCTCACAGATATAGTAGTACAGATATAGTACAGATATATACTATAGTACATATATAATATTATAGGTAGACACTACAGTACTGTATGTAGGGGCGTCGGAACAGGGGGGGCGGGGGAATTATTTGCACACATTCATTGAAGATATAGAAACAAAAGTATTTTATATTTTATATATACAAGTTTTTATATTGATTCAAGGTTAACATAATTTTTTAAACATATTATATAAAACATTTTATAAAATACAAAATAGCTTATAATAAATGTTTATAATCAAATATTATAATAATTTATTTTTATTTTAAATATATCTAATTTAATTTTCTAAGTATATCTAAGTATATCTAATTCAGAGAATAATAATAAGATATATAATATAAATTATTATAAATATGTATGAGATGAATAGTAGGTAATGAAAGTTTAAAAGACTATGTATGGTAGCCTACCTCATCTAGATAAAATAATATAACATTGTTAATGTTATGTTAATATAATAATGTGATTAGATATTATATTCAGTTAATATGTTAATATACTTTATCATTAATATTTACAGAATAAAATATACTGAGTTGTTTGATTCCATAATGATGAAAATGATAACCAAATTTTATACTAAAAAATATTATTTAAACATTCTTATAGATTAAAGTAATCATTATTACAAATAATATAATTCATGAAAAAAAGGTTTGTTTTTTTAGATTAATCTTATTACTACTATTAATTTTCTACACTAAACAGATGTTATTAAAAAATGTATGAAGGATTATCGAAAGATCGAATTTCCATATGTTCAAATCAATCAATATGTTCAATACCATCTGATGAGGATAAACATATACATGATGGAACAATCTCCTAATATTCAAAAATTTCTGGCATAAGAGATTTGATCACATTTTATTGGTTTACCCCTCAAGTTCTGTGTCATATTAGCGTGGATTTTAGTAAGCTACGAGTAATAAATACGTTGTTACGGTCTACTATGCTATATAGTAGATTAAATGCATTAGTATTGGCAAATATCAATCCAAAAATAATTCACACAATTGAGATGGGTATATTTATAAATAAAAATCTATATTTATATAATAATAAATTATGTAATGTTTATTATTTATTTTCTAATATTCCTAATATTCCTACTCATTGTTATACAAATTAAATATTATTAATTGCATATTAAAGGGTTAACATAGACTAAAGAGGTATACGATATTAATAAGATATAGTTAGTAATTATATTAGTAATAAATAATAGGATATATAATATAACATAGAAATAAATAGCCCCCCCCCATAAAAAATATCGTTCCGACGCCCCTAACTGTATGCATACAGTTGCATACAGTGTGTACATCAACAATGCGTTCTATAGCCGGGTACATTACTTGTAATGTTGTGATAGAGGATGCTGTCATTGTACATTTGTATACACTCCAATATAGCGGAGCCTATAGGCTATTGTTCACTATTGTAAACTATATTAACATGTCAATAAGTATAAGGAATCCATATATCGCACTGCATCTGTGTTTGTATAACGGCACCTATAAGTATACTTATAGGTTCATAGGTTATAGAATATGTATACTTGTATTATACTAGTATGTGTATGTGTGTGTATGTGTGTGTATGTGTGTGTATGTGTGTGTATGTGTGTGTACATATATACACACATGCGAGTATGTGAATATACACCATTGCGTTTAGTAGGCATGCATTGCCCCACTAAAAGTAACGTCATGATACATTATAATGAATGTTCATATTGACATGTTCATCTCAATTTCAATATAAACACACCCACACACATATACAATGTATACATTCTGTATATATATATATATATATATATATATATACACTATATAACAATCAATAACGTCAGGTTATAGTGGGATGTAATATTATATAACAGCCTGAACCCAAACATAGGATTAGTGGTATACTATTATCTTTGTAATAATATCACGTTACTTTCTTTATCCATACTTCTAATTAATCAGGAAGCAATACATACTACATTCAATGCAGATAGCAGACGATATTAACAATGGTAGTAATGGTATAGACTGCAGTAGGTGTATCTGCAATACTAGCACTTACTGAACGTGTGCATATACAAAGGTATGCCTTGCAGAGGTCATTGTAACTGCAGTGTAAGCATGTGTCACTGTGTACCCACCCACCCTACACTTCACTGTGTCACTAACACTGATGCTAACAGTACAGGCATGTATGTTCACACGTCCAGTAGGTGCTAGTACTGCAGTCTATACCATTAATACCATTGTTAATATCGTCTGAAGGTATATCCTTCACCCCCGCTATTGTACTGCATGTACTTCCTAAACGCAATTGTATTTCAATAATGTATGATTTATATATAATAAATGAGAAATCTTAGGTAACTATAGTTAGTATAGTTGCTATAGTTACTAATAGTTACATAACAAAGAGAGTTGCGCCATCGAGGTTACATCACAATGCCTGGAGCCTATAGATCTTACAACACTGACAAACACTTCATATGATATATGTTACATTAACTAGTGCGGTATATGAAAGGCACTGATATGTGCGCCTTGCTCGAGCTATAGGCTGCAGCCTTAAGGCTTAATTAAGCTATGGTCAACATAACTATATGTATGTTCACAGAGTATAACGGGTATATATGTGTATGGGTATGTCACATACCGTATGTGTATGTATATGTGTATGTATACGTGTATATATATATATATATTATATATATATATATATACGCATGCTTCTAGTAATCACCGTTTACCCATACCATATACTACGCATTAACCATAACGAAGTGCACACTACTGATGTGGAGGTGTGTGCGCGCGTATCAGCATATAGATACACGCATGCGCGCATACAATAGATAGGACATTCCGTGTAGGACATTTTTATATAAATAGTGTTTACATATTTAGTAACCATAAACATTGATATATATATATGCGTATATTATATTATATATATATATATATATTTCGACATAACATTAGCCGATATCTATTAATAATACATACAGAGCGTGTAGAGAGAGAGCTATCTAAGTTACTACAATATTGTACGATACATAGATGTGTTTATTATATAATAAACATGTAAAGAAAGTGTGCATATTATTCGCGTGCTAAGCTATACATAACGAATTCGTCATTACACGTGAACACATACAGTCTAGCCTAAGAGACCACGTGGTTGTAACGTTCGCGTATGTAATCCAACACGTGACTTAGTTACCAAAGTCACGTGACGCAATAGTAGAACACCAGTAGATAACGTATCACCGCTGGTTAGATGACAGCTAGCGTAACCTATACAGAGGCAATACATCGTAGTGTACCGTGGTTAGTGTGTACAATAGTGTACAAAGATATCCCCCCCCGCATGACCTCAATATGGTCGAGCGGTTAGCAATGCAGTCTGTCACGGGAGAGGCACGGGTTCGAATCCCAGCGGTGCCAATATTTTACATTTATATGTATACATTTAAATGTATTATAAAGAAATATATATTTCTATTGGAAATATATATCTTATATCAAGAAATACAATTGTATTATATTTCAATTTAAACAAATTTAAAATCAATGTATTTGACCCAGACAATCGTATACAATTAAAATGCTTGTTATATAATAGTTCAAACATGTTCATGACAAATTAAACAACTTGGATATTTATAGTTTTATAAACTAGTTTATTTTAATATATTAAAGTCAATACGTATTATATCTCACGATATTCAAATGAATTATATCATCAATTGTATTACGCAATATTTCCTATATTAATGATTTTTTATTTTATAATTTTAACATCAATATACATGATTCAATTGTTTATATATTTAGAAAAATAAAAAATGTCCAAAATAAATATAAAAACTATACTAAATGTATATTTATATTATTAGAATGTGTGTAGTTTATGATAAATACATCAAAGGCACAAGTATTATTTAGTGACTAATATATTTACTAAACAAGCGAGAATATATATAATATAAGTCTATTTTAATGCGCGCATAATCGTGTAATCTAAATATAGACACATTGTTAGACCTATATATCAATTTCCATTGTTTTACGCAGGAGATCGATTCATCACTTTTAAAATTTAATTTATCGCATACATGAACAATTATTTATTATTTTGAAACCGGTTTATATCGGTTACGAAATGTAATTAAGATGTTAACAATATATATATATATATATATGTGTGTGTGCGTGTGTGTGTGTGTGCGTGTGTGTGAGTGTGAGTGTGTGCGTGTGTGTGTGTATGTGTGTGTATGTGTGTGTGTGTGAATGTGTGTGTGTGAGTGTGTGTGTGTGTGTGTGTGAGTGATTGATGAAGTACCATACACCATAGTGAACTCGATGCATCAGAACTAGTTGTTGAAGTCGCTTTGAAGACCAGCTCGTGTTTACATGCATTTCACAACAAATAGTGCATTCGCTGGCAAAGTGTCACCCACAATACATGTGTGTATAGTGTACAAATGTGTACTATGTATTCAATGTATTTATATATATATATATATATATATATATATATATTATATATATATATATATATATATATATATATATATATATATATATACACGTATATATATACGTATATGTATATACCTAGATCTATAGATGCTATAAGGAACATCTTTTGTAAAGAAAGGGGGTGTTTCGCATAAATAACAATGAATCACCGGCTAGAGGTCACGCTACCATGTCCACGCTACCCACATCCGGGTCAAGACTATCGCCTACTTTACGCATGCGCAGTCTACATACAGTAAGGCTGGGCAGGGCTATGCTGACATGGTAGTGTAATTAATGGTAAAGTAGTACAAAGAAAGCGTACAATGCAGGCCGTATACGTGTAAAAGTAATGAACAACTAGTGTATTACACACGGGCTGGTGTATGTGTATAAAGTGTATATATATATACTTGTATTTAAGACTGCAATCTGTGAGGTAAGATATCTGCTAGGTGATTGATCAAATAGCACACTATAGTACACTCTCACAGCGTCGCACACCATACCTATAGAGAAGCGACGAGAAAACGCACACATATGTGCGCATCGCACATACATGCCACGTCGCACGCATGACATTTAATGTCACCATCTTAACAACAACAACAATAATAACAATAATAATAATAATAATAATAACAACAGCGGTAACAATAATATAGATCATGACTAAGATATGGATAACGGTGAAAGCTGCGATAGTGCTGGTGGTGGTGGTGTTATCGACACAGCCGTTGAGCTATAGCTGAAAGAGAGAGAGAGAGAGAGAGAGAGAGAGAGAGAGAGAGCTAAACAGACCACGTGATGTGTTACGTGTTCGTCGTAACGTTCACCAGGGGGCAGCACCGCTGTCTTAATATACCTGCTGTTGTACGTATACGTCACCTCTCTTGTATACGTGTATACTCGAGGCGAGGTCACTGATTACCCTACCCTATAGGGGGTACCCCGCGGGGTGTAGTGCGTGTACGGCGTGTCGTGTTATATAACAAGTGTATTGTACACATCTAAATAGATACGAGGTAATTAGATTATTAATAGATATATACTTAATAATTCACATTTACAATATATATATATATATATAATATATGTTTTATGAAATACTTATATAAACATATAATTGTTTTTATCATAAATAAACAACCACCATACATTGACACTGGTTTTATATCATATAATATTATATATATATATATATATATATATATATATATATATATGAATTAATATAATATAAATATTCACACGCATGTAATTGTCTATTTTATATAAAATTATAATATGTATATCTATAAATAGCAACCATTATTTATACTATAGTTTTTATATGTAATTGTAGTTTACCTCGTTATATCGGGTATCTGTTATATCGAGATCTACTTCGTTAAACAGAGCTGCTGCTACCGGAACAATAGTTGGTTACACTTTTAGATTTAACACGTTGTGCATACGATAAATAGATTGATTATTAATGTGGATATTTCATCGATTTCTATCTAGTCGAATTTCTATGGCGGTCGTCACGCTCGAATGATTTCGTGCCAAAACAACCTCTCTCCAATTCGACGGTGAATTACGTAACGGAATGTCGGCAGCGCATGCGTCGAGTATTTGCCGCGACGTGTAATAGAATATATTGTGTTATGATAGAAGTTATTTCCCATGGGATATATTGTGGACATATCGAATGTGTTGGAATGTAAATCGCATTGCTGCGCGGTTATTATGTAATATATTATAATTTAGTAATAATGTATATATATATGCGAATTTTTCCATTGCATTATATGATAATTTAATTTTACAATAAACCTATTCTCAATTAACATTGATAATATCACCTATAGAATATAGGTGAATCTACACTTATAGATCACTATATAATATCAAGGTATACTAAATAGCTATAATATATATATATATTATGTATACATAGTAGTGATATTAATGCAAACACCATATATTTATAAAAAATCGTCGAATTCAAAGAATATATTTCAATACAAATAAAGTCAAACATTAATCAAATATATACACACGCTCTAACACAACACACATACAATGTACACTTTATACGTCGGGCTTACCTACATACATGCATGCATACATATACAAACGCGCACATATATATATATACAAATAATGTCATGTCAAGCTTATAATATTGATATATGTAATTTAGGATAACATGTAAATTATATATCTAAACATACATGGTTTATTACAGTTATATCCTATATATATATATAGATCAGTATTATGCAATAGTGATTTATATAATCGTGAATATAAAAACAAATATAGTTGTATATAGATACGCGTGTTATAGTCATATCGGTACTGTTGTATGTAATTATAGCTGACGTAAGTAGATCTATCAATATTGCCCGTATATGGGCATTTCATTGTCCCGCCGCGCGCGTTAATATATCGTCGTCGTCTATGAGCATTTCATTATGATATTTGGTCTAGATATGAGTCATAGATTAGTGTTACGCCGCGCTATTACGTAATGAATTACGATTACGTAAGCGCCACTATAATAACAATATAGTTACGTCATATATAGTCGCGTTACTGCTTTATAGCATAGCGAATGTGATCTATTCACATTATACATAGTATAAACACATATATGTATACGTATATGTGTGTATACAAACATACAAATACATACATGCATGCATGATAAATGAATTAATTCATAATCACACACACACACACACACATCCGGGTACAGTACATTACATAATATCACCGAATAAATGCACTGTTCAACTCTTCACATAACGTCGCTATAGCAAGACTTCGCTGTATAGTTTTCACACTATGTCCACACTATATATAGTGTAATATATACACAGTATAGAATACATACGCAGGGGGTGGATACGGGGGTACACGGGGTACATTACCGCTCTCTAAGAATAGCTGTTATATATCTAAGATATGATGTATATAACAACTTATATATTATATATAGGGGTGCTGCAACAGGGGGGACGGGGGGCATGTCCCCCAACTTTAAAATCTAGGGGACATCCTATGTATTGGTCCCCCCCCCACTTTTACCACAAAATGTATGTTGATTGGTTGGTCCCCCCCCCCCTACATACAAAATCGTTCCAGCGCCCCTAATTATATATAATATATATATATATATATATATATGATTTTTGAATGTGGACTCCCTCATTATATCTGTAGACATCCTTACTAGCACGGTATGCACACTACAGTATACATGTATACTATAGGGTATGTAGTATACTAACGTATAACGAATAGGTACACTTTACTTAGTACCCCCTCGTGTGTACACATACGGCGGATGTGTGTGTATGCTACGGTTGTTTATATTCCATTAGTGAGTGTAATGAATAATGTGTGTGTGTGTGTGTGCATGTGTGTGGGTGTGTGTATATATGTGTGCATGTGTGGGTGTGTGTGGGTGTGTGGGTGTGGGTGGGTGTGTGTGTGTGTGTGTGTGCATGTGTGTGGGTGTGTGTATATATGTGTGTATATGTGTGCATGTGTGGGTGTGGGTGTGTGTGTGGGTGTGGGTGGGTGTGGGTGGGTGGGTGTGGGTGTGGGTGTGTGTATATATGTGTGCATGTGTGGGTGTGTGGGTGTGGGTGGGTGTGTGTGTGCGTATACTATACACATGTGTCACATGCACACACACACACACACATTATGTAATGATGTTAATGATATCTGATGCGTACAACATAATGTACCGCACAATGCACCGCTAGATGTGACGAACACAAGCGTGCTGTACATGTAAGCCATGTAAGGCATGTAAGTATATATATAATATATATATTTATATGTATTATATATATATATATATATATATATATATATATATATATATATATATATACATTCATTGTTATATAGATACGTATATGTTAGTGATGTAAATTATGCCGAGCCAAGACTTATTGTTATTGATGCTGAACTGGTTTTTTATATTCGGCAAACACACGATCCCGAACCTAGTAGAGAGTATTGCCCAAAGAAACCGAGCCTAGCCGAATAGAGTAGAGATTCTTGCCAAAATAAACCTAGCATGGTTGAGACTCTTGCTCAAAGAAAATGAGCCGAGCCGAGCCGAGTATAGACACTTTCTCAAAGAAACCGAACCGACCCGAAACTTTTACAAAATATAAACCAGCCGAATGATGATTTTTTTCAACCAGATGATTTTTTTCAACCAGATGATTTGTGCATGTACAATCATCATTTTTGGTAATTGTATGTATGTGTATACTTGCGTGTGTAGGTATTCGTGTGTATTAGTACGTACACGATTAGTACTATGGCATACTTTACACACACATACACACCCGTGTGTGTGCACACACACCCGTACACACGCACACTAATATCCGCAGTGGAATACACTATCCCACAGGGAACAATAACACTAGAATTAGTCACGTGTTAGTCATGTCGGCTGGGTAACATTCCAACGCATGCGTACTAAGTACACTGTCCCCCTCTCGCACGTGCATGGGGACCGTATTTAGCGCCCGGGGGTACTACTGATGATGATGATGACGATGACGATGACGATGTTGTTGATAACCTGTCATTAACGATGACTCATTGCTCTCTTATATATGTATGTCGTTAATTACAGGTTATCATCATATACACATAGCATACTCGCATACATGCGCGACATTGTACATATACGTACATATATGTGCGGTTTGTAACATTCTCACACGCATACGCACACACATACGCACACACATACGCACACACACACATACTGAGTGTGACATAGCTCGAATAGTTCAGTACATATCCCATTGTAGTGTACATAAGTGTATACAGAAGTCACTGTGTTGACTGTAGTATGCTATACTAAGTACATGTTAGATAAGTACACGTTATATTAGCGATGAATAGGTGTTACGTCATAGTACCGGTGGTAGGGGGAGGTATTTATTGTGACACGTGACTCGTCCTCGATAAGGACATATGACGCATAATGGTGGCCTAGCGTTTCGTATAGTGATGCATGTAGTGATGCATGTAGTGATGCATGTAGTGATGCATGTGGTAATGCAGGTAGTGATACATGTAGTGATGCATGTATTGATGCATGTAGTGATTCATGTAGTGATGTATGTAGTGATGCATGTAGTGATGCATGTAGTGATGCACGTGGCGATGCATGTAGTGATGCGCATAGTTCTTGAAATGTAATTACAAGGACAGCTCAAGGACACACGAATGTCGGACACTATTCACATAGGTAATAGCGTGCTATAAATGTATACATTATAATATGCGGTATACAGATGTATTAAATAGAGGTAGTTAGTATGCTACATGTCACCTATAAAACACTAAACATTTCACGGATACTACCTTGCCTATATATATATCGAAGGGACATTAGAGCCATATATGGTTATAAGTGAAAACTTCATCTAAGTTCCTTGATGGGATGAAAGGACTCCACCAAATAAAAATAACAATAACAATATATATATATATATATATATATATATATATATATATATATAGTTATAGTATACTAACTATAGTTACTCGCATATATGCATATAAACCACCCGTATCTGCATGTGTATAACGAACACACGAGTGTTCTGTGGGGTTATACGTCATGCGTATGTCCTTGGCGAGGACATGCACGTATGCACGTTAACTCTGTTGCCGTATTCAGGCATAATATTTACTTAGTAAATACCACTCTTCATTAAATTCCATCTGATATATACTCGCACATATATACACACACACACTCACACACACACACACACGCATATATATATATATATCGAGAATTAATTATTTCTCGTACAATATACGGCTTACATAAACTCGATATAAAATGGAATGAAACAATAGACAATATGAGAGCGAGCTATTCGTGTAGTATATCTTTATGTAGGATATGTATGGGGCTGTCTATAGAATAACTTACTTGTTTACTTAATCTACGTGAATAGTACATATACTATATACATATACTATATATAACAGTATGTGTATACAAAATATGTGACACTATAATGTCTACTTGGTATACTATAGGGGTATACGTAATTATAAAATATCACTTTTAATGTATTATTGGACACTACAAATATTCACACGCACATATATATATATATATATATATATATATATATATATATATATATATATATACGTATATATATATACGTATACGTTATATTAGATTACATAATTCGCAGCAGAGTTAAATAACTACAAACAATTATATGTTATATAACTGTTAGCCGATTATGCAAATTATAAATAATTGTTCACGCATAATTTACTTGGTGAAAATTTTGTGAACAACAATGCCCTTTATTCAATTACACGCATGTGACAACAACAACATGCGACAATAACAAGGGGTAACAACATAGGGGCTATTGTTCACGTACAATAGGCTGATGTTACGCTTATCTATGTGAATATATTCATAGATATAGGTATATATATATAATATATTATATATGTGAATATTATTTATATATATATATAGATATATGTGAATATTATAGATAGATATAGATAGATATATGTAAATAATATACATGTAAACATAGAATACACGATGTTTTTATAAGTCGTACCGGCTCGTCGTATACTTTGATATAAACATAGATACCATGAGATCTATTGTTACTCTTTGAATACAGCCAATTGAACTTTAATTATAAATATATCTATATTTATATATATATATATATATACATTTATATAAAAAGATATAAAATAGATAATATGATTATATATTAGTAATCAAGTATACTATGATAGTACTATTCGTATATCATGATGATGTATTAGTAAAGCAGAGATCGAACCATAGTCTACAAACGTAGGCATGCTCGCACGCGTGTGGCGGGCATTGTACTGATGTGTGGTATACAGTGTGTGCGTGTGAGTGTGTGAGTGTGTGTGTGTGTGAGTGAGTGTGTGTGCTAGTATACAATCTATATGTGTATACACACAGAAGCTTATGTCGTTTGGTATGTGGTCATTTGCATTATTTATATATATATATATGTGTGTGTGAGTAAACATGAACTAACCCAGTAGATCTTTAGCGATATCTGTCATGATCAATGACCTGTGTGAACGCGTGTGTGCGTATGTGTGTGCGTATGTGTATACGGGTAATCAACAACTACAAAGGTAAGTCCGGACAGGTGTGCGTGTGTGTGCGTATGTGTGTGCGAGTGTGTGCGTATCTCTAGTCACGTGGGTCGCACCGGTCACAGCGATTACTTCCGGTCAACGGGCATCACGTGTGTGTAATCACTCGCGTGTGATTCAATGTGGCTTATTACGTAACGATGTGGCGGTAGAGATTACGTCAGAGACTACGATTAGTCACCGATATTAGGTACGAGGTGTCAGCGGGTGTCAGCGGGTGTCAACGAGTGTCAGGAGATGTCAGAAGGAGTGTAAGTTAGATAAGTATCCGGGAATTCTGAACTCAACGCTGCGGTTAAACTTATTCTACGTATGCTGTTCTTCTTCGTCGATTACGTGTTAATTCGGTATGACGTGATGACGTAAAAGGGGTAGGGTTAGGGTTAGGGTGGGGTTAAGGTAGGGTTAGTTAGGGAGATTGTATTGAATGTGATCGTATTACGTATCTTGCGATACCGAATGAATCGTGAGATCCACTCAGCTATTCTGCTCTCTTCTCTCGATATCACATTAACGGAGTGAACGCCCGCCTCGTATCACTGAATCGGATAGGAGGGGGTAGTGCCAGTTCTAATTAATTAACGGATTTCCAGGTGTTGATACTAAGGTCCACTTAAAGAAAAGAACGGACACGGGCTAACACTACTGAAGTAGGCACACACCACTACCGTACTTGCAATGGACACTACTATTACTACTACTACTATAGTATACTACAACTAATACTACTATGTGGGGTGGAGGTAGGGTGTGGGGTCGATACACTAGAGATATAACTACACTTGTTCTACGCTACGATGGTACTTCTCGTGTGAACCACTATTAGTAGTAGCAACTCCACCACCACCACCACCACCACTATGGTGAGGTAAGACTACCGCATTTAAACGCTTATTTACTTTATGTGAAATATGTCCTATAGATGAAACATGTCCTATATACACAGAGCGCTCTCTCTCTCGTGTGCGTGTACACTGTGAGCGTATACATACACGTAGGTTGTATGTCACATAGTTAGTCTGTTTGTACCTCTTGTCAGTGATGGGGGTGCAGCGGTAGTTACCCCAGTGGGGTGGTATTATCTAAATTCCGGTAACTTTGTATATTTACCGGGGTCGCGCTCGCACGGAAATGTGTTTGCGTGCGTCGATGTACAAGTATACCGTATACGAGTGCATTTGTATGGCAGCGAGTAGGTAGTGTATGCGTGTGTTCGTCGGCTGAAGTAGTTCGGTTTACGGTTATGCATTACACACACACACACACACACACACACACACACACACACACACACACACACACACACACACACATTAATAATACTTATATACAATTGTTTATATTAACGTGACAAACACATAAACAAACTTACGCGTGTTACGTATGTGTGTTCTGCGTTTGTTTCCTTTCATTGTATATATATATATATATATATTTGTATGTGTGTGTGTTTGAATATATTAACCCAACCTTAACCCAATATACCATTAACATATTGTAGTTTGTTAACTGGTATAACTTAAACGCAAACAAGTGTAGAATATCTCATATACATATATGTAAATAATATACAAATAATCTCGCAAACATGTATACTTGTCTGAAATGCGACTATACGCACATTTGTATGCGAGATCGTTTGTACATCGTTTGTACATCGTACAAGTTGGTGTATACACGCATGCATGCGATAGATAGCATACATGTCGATACATATTACCACTTGTACTTACACACATATGTGTGTGTGTACGCTTGTGTGGTGTGTAGCGTAGTATTCATTGTATACTAATGCATTACTAATGCTTTATACTAAAGCATGCTTCTTTATTTACTCGCTTAGTGGATATAGCTCAACTCGCTCCCTTTTCAATTATTTCTGCACCTGAACTTTTTATGTCCTCATTTTTTACGTAATTATAATTTATAGGTAATACTTATTTATATTATATAATATTTATTTATATATATATATATATATATATATATATATATATATATATATATACATGTATGTATACAACTTTCAATGTATATACATCTATTATACATATATATATATGCGTGAATAATAATATAGATAACCAAATATTACTTAAATCAATTCAAATTAGATAATATGGATTATATCGGGTACTTTTAACATTAACAATGTAACAATATACACAGTGTTATATTTCATATAAAAAAACATATATTGTTTATATGGGACATTAATACGATATGATATGTGTAATAGGAATAAAATGTAGGAATACAATGTAAATGGAGTATTGTTATACTTGTATGTATACTACTGGTGTATATACCCTATAGGGGTGAAAGTAATTATTATACATTTTTGATTTTAAAATTTATATTTAATATGTGTATTCAATAACCCAGCAAACAGTAAGAGCAGCATAATAGCAGCATAACAGCAAATGCTAGATCCTCAAATATTTACATTGTGCTATTATGCTGCTATTAAATGTCTATTATGCTGCTATTAATTTGTAATGATATTATGCTGCTGTTATGCTGCTGTTATGCTGCTATTATGCTGCTATGATGCTGCTATTATTATAATAGCAGCATAATAGCAGCATAATAGACATTTAAAATTAATAGCTAGCATTTGCTGTTATGCTGCTATTATGCTGCTCTTACTGTTTGCTGGGAACTAACGGGGGTGTCCGTATTCGGTACCCATGTCCGAATACTGACAGTGTCGGTATACACATATATATATATATTATTGATGACCCAATCAGATAAATTATATTATTTATAATTAATTTATGAATACTTTAATATAATTTAAATAGTAATTAATTAATTTATTTTTATTATTTTTTTAATTAATAATTACAAGTTAAGTATCTAAATAATAACCTTTTTAGATTTAGCTTCATTGGTGGTATTAGTATTATAACGCATGCGATTTTTTATGAAAATCAGAATAGTTCATACTCTGCGCGCTGATTGGTTATAGCGTGTTCGTATTAAGACATCTAGAGTGTCCGACGGACACTGTCCGTATTAGGGACTTAAATGACCTCTATAGAGGTCATTTATATATCTATATATATATATATATCTATTATATCTATAGATATATGATTTTAACTTAATTAATATTTTATAACAAATATAGAAATTATATATATAATGTTTAGATTTCTTTAGTTTTTAATAATATATTGTTATTATATTGTTATAATAATATATTATTATCAATACATTTTATATTCTTGAGAAGGTTTTAAGTTGACAGTTTTTGTCATACATTTAAAAACGTAATCAAAAAATCAATTTATTGAATTTGACTAATTAAAAAATAAAAAAATACTTATTTAGACTATTTATATAATTATGAATATTCTATTCATTACAATTTGTTGGTAGGATTTATGTTTTCTGAGATACCGAGAGTATCCGTATTCAGGCACTATCCGCATTCGGTTACTTTCCCATACTTGAGTATTGTATAGGTTATGATAGGAATAGTATACTTAATATATCGACCATCGTAACGTTCTCATTGGATAATGCACTTTCCCGATGTATATATCTCATTACCCCTACTTCCCATGGAGTATGCACCACTACCCCACTTACTCCATGCATGCTTGCGACTCTATATCCCTATTACCTTGGTCTATGGGTCTCGAAAACCCATTTCACAAATAGGTGTCTCCCAATACCCCGTGTTAATATAGTATCAGTATTGTTATTATATTGTTAGTATTGTTAATATTAGCATTCATTTTTGTAATAATCTATATAATATAAAAGTATATAAAATATTTTGTAAATATATAATTGTTCATCTTTTAACAAATCATAATTACTTAATTGTATTACACTAATGATCCATGGTCATTACATGTATATAAGTCTATAGACATGTATTGTATCGCATGTTATACAACATATTGTACTTTATGTATCAAATAAATAAATAATATATTGATTTATATATATATATATATATATATATTTGTTTTTATTTATTTGTAAACGTTAATTCATCAATACTAAAAGATTTCCAATAATGTCTACATATAAATTATACATTTGTTTATTTCTAATAACAATCACAATCACAAAACCTAATCCCATAACATAATCACATACAGCTTCATGTACATCAATATTCTCTATAAACAGCAATAAGCATATCTCATATCTCATATATAGTTTATACTAAAAATAGTTTAATTAAGTTCGTCAAATTTATTTAAAATGATAGGAATGTAAAAGTAATTTATTTGTGAATATTGTCATAAATTCATTAAAAATAGATTAGTAATTTAATTTAATCTAATCTACACGAAATATAAATATTCTAAATATAACCTTAATTCATAATTGTATATATATATATATATATTTGTCTGGGGTCGATGGCTCAATGGGACAACCAAAAGCTAGTAAGCCAGAGGTCCCCTGTTCGACTCCAGATATTTCTTGTTTTTCTCTTGTGTTTATCAAGAATTTAATAAACGATAAATCAAAACACAAGAAAAAAAATGTTACTATTTGTTTTGTATTGTCCGGGGCTCCTCTCAGTTATTTATAACATGTACAAGTCTATGACTTCTTGAGGGGTCCATTTGTATCCGATATTATTATATGTGTGATTCAATAAATAAATATTATTATATATATATAATATATATATATTATATATATATATATATTTATATAAATGAATGAATTATTTTCCACCTGTAGTTATTTAAATATATTTATAATTTTAATATATTATATTGAAGTTTTAATTTATATATATATATATATATATATTGTTATTTTTTTTTTATTTGGTGGAGTCCTTTCATCCCATCCAGGAACTTAGATGAAGTTTTCACTTATAACCATATATGGCTCTAATGTCCCTTCGAAGCCGCTCTCATGTTAAGGCATCCATGGTTTTAACGAGAACCGATCATTTATTTATACACAATTATATAAGATCACTTCTAAATAATATTTTAAGACCCATTTTATAAAATTAATTAATGGTCAGGACGAGGGTCGAACCCGTGTCCTACTGCTTGTGTGTCTGACGCCTTAGCCACTGAGCCACACAGGCAGTATATATATATATATATATATATATATATATATATATTCATATTAAGGGATATATTAATGGCACATAAGAGGTATATAAATTACCCGTACATAAATAACTCGTATACATTACGTAAGAGGGTCTGACGTCACTGACTAACGACGCGGCTAACACGACACCGCATGCATTGTTCCTATTGTTAGGTAACCACTTGGCCGGTTAGTGTTACACACACACACACACACGATGATAATACCAGACTTCCGGTGGTTACGTAATAGTATGGGTCACGTGGTGCGCTACAAGGTCATAGCCGCAAGCAGTTACCTCATTGGCTGGCGATCTCCCGCATTGTTTACGAAGTTACGCTGACATGCCCATTGTAGTCGTGTGTGGGTGCGGGTGTGTGAGTGTGTGGGTGTGTGGGCTCGTGAGTGAGTGTGTGTACTAAATTAGTTCTAAAATGTCAAGCACTAGGTAAAAATAAGTCTATTTTGTGTCGTCATAAAGTGCTTTGACATATACGTTTCTATATATATATATATATATATATATATATATATATATATATATGTGTGTGTGTGTAAGTTTATGTATATATAATGGTAGTATATTCGAATTTATTCTGATTTAAGCCATACATTATACTTATTTCATAACAGTAATTGAATGTATCTAATGTTCATAATTGATCGTTATACGTTTTTATATCTCTATGTCACTCTCTGTGGTTGTATGCACTATAGTACACACCATAGGGTATTACACTGTGGCTTGTGGAACACATCCTCACTAACAACAATAACATACTGTATCTGCCTACAACACTACCGGTGTCATATCTGCGTAGGTCATACTTGGTAGGGGGGGCTGTATTTGTATTACCCCTCACCTGGGGTAATAGTTCTGAGACACCGTTCTACTATACATACACATATAGTACTATACACAGTATACTGTGACTGCGGTGTATCAGTGGTATACCTTGGTGTATCCGTGTGTCGTAATGTCAACCGTCGTAATACATGTATTACGCAATAGCATATGTAATGCTAAGCGTATTATTATGTAATAGTTTATAGTATAAACTGTATACCCTTTATAGTCTATTCATTTGTAAAGCTTATATATATATATATATATATATATATATTACGTATACATTCATGGTACTATCAGTGCTTGATTGTGGTTTTTCTTGTTAAGCTCATTTCTCTAGCTATAATAGTTAGTTCTCCATTCCACTAATAAGCATATATACATACATGTCTATATCATAATATACATGTCTGCCGACATTATACTTGATACATTGATGTAAGATAAGAGCAAGGACAATAACCTCTAACCCTTGACCTCGTTATCACCAGCTCGACCACGTGACCACATTAAGGCTACGTAACGTGAACAACCCTATAGGGTGTATACACGATTACGACACTATACCCCTACATGACTGGCTCCATAGTGCATATGGTTACAACCTATAGGTTATAGGGTATATATTCACCCCCCAGCATTAGATGTACTATAGTATACCCCCTAGTATACCCGTATACCGTTACTCTGCGCATGTGCAGCGTAACTTTACATGTACCCGTATTAAGTGGCACATTGTTGTACGAATGTGTGTGCGTTTGTGTGTGCGTGTGTGTGTGTGCGTGTGTGTGTACGTTTGTTTGTGTACGTTTGCATATATAGATGTAATACATGTAGAGCGTATGTACCGGCTAGTGTATAGGCTTGTGTATAGGCTCGCGTGTGAATAGTAGAATAGTTTATGTATAAGTTATTATCTATACTTTTTCAACTTAAAAAGATAAAAGAAAACATCACTATAGAAATCTTCAATTCTCATACGAATAATACACACACATACACACACACACACACACACACACACACACACACACACACACACACACACACACATACACACATATATAATGCATTACTACTGATAAATTAATAACTTATTTATAACCAACACGCCGCTAGCGATATGCATGTGAACGCCGTGAGAATATCTAAAGTGTTAACGTATTACCATTGTTATACCGGCATAGGTAGAAGATGTATAGGTATACCCTATCATTATGACCGTATAAGGGTGTATTAAGGTGTTACGCTTACGTGTAAATAAATTTTAAAGAATACCTGTAATTTATGCGTAATACTTCTATATGTGTATGTGTGATAGGTAACTATAGTTATAATAATATATTACTATATTAACTATATATATATATATATATATATGACTATACCTGGGGGTATATTACACCACGTGTGTTCACGTATAAACTCACGCCTACATACACATGCAGGTTAACCTCACGCCGTACAGTGTGTGCTGCAGTGACCTTATAGGTTTATACCTCACGATTAATGTGTAGCCTGTAGGTATACATAAGGGTTTAGAGTGCACTGTAGGTATACATAAGGGTTTAGAGTGCACTGTAGGTCATACGATATACTGTAAGACCTATATTACATATTATACATATAGTAAATATTATATATAGTACATATATATGTATACATATAGTATATATATATATATATATATATATATATATATATATATATATATATATTACAGCATATACGGTGTATATCTCAGCTAAATCGAGCACACACTAGAGTCACGTGACGATAACTTATTACGTAACACTAAATCAAGGACATCGACTCGGCTACCTATAGGTTATCGTATAGAGGACACGAGAAAGGGGCGTGTACTAACTCGACTCCTTCCTAGATAGTTGCGCCGTTCTCTGACTAGATAGCGAAGATCCCATTGCGTTATGGTTCTCCCGCCCGAGGTAATCCCTGAGCTGGTGGCGGAGTCCGTATTGTATCGTTACGTAATCCTATTGTTGTCCTAGTTTACACAAATCGGTGGCCGAACAATAGAGGCTGTGTGTGTTTTTTCACGTCGAAATGTTTATTCCGAGAGCGTTCTTTTATCTCGGTCGCTTTGTTTATACTGAATGTAGGTGCCCGTCGATAGGGGAGGAGGCGGGGAGGAGGCGGGGAGGATGAGGAGGCTGGAGGAGGTGTGTATACTAGCGATAGAGGGCGCTGTCAACCTTGTCACGTGATCATGTGTGCGTTAACTAATGCTCTCAATACAGTGACTACACTACTGTGACAGTGCTGGTGCTGCTGGGTTACTACCCCTCCTATAGTAGAGTGTACTCTTTAGTATATATATACATATCATCTTCTTCCCCTGGTGACTGTTACACGCACTACTCCTCTCATCCGTTTAACACTATCAATGACGTATCCGTGTAGAACGAGATCTAGCGATAATGGGCGAGATACACACCAAGCTTATCTATGACGTAACAATATTATGGAGATATATATATACCTATAGGTTCACCAGTATACTTATATGTATACCTATATTATACTGATACCTACATTATACTAATACATATATTATACTGATAAATATACGACACTAATATGTATGTAGACACTGTAGTACATATTAGTACATATAGTATACTAAACCTACTACTAAACCTACTACTAAACCTACTACTGCCTATGAATACCTGAGTTAACGTATACGATTGCGTCTCGCTACCTCGGCAGGCATGAGATAAACGTATACGTGTAAAGTGTGCAACTTATCGCACTTCTTATGTTATGCCCGTGTGTCAATATAGGGGGGTCACTATAGTGGTAGTGGGACTCTATAGGGGGTAATGTGGTCAGTATATGGGGGCAGTGGGGTCACTATAGGGGGTAATTGGGTCACTATAGGAGGGTAGTTGGTAACTATATGGGGTATTGAGGCCACTATATAATGGGTGCCAGTGATGCGTGATAAAGCTGGGACGACTAGTGGGATAATGTGTCTATCCCTTATCCCCTATAGGGGTAAGGGTGATATGACGTGTGATAGTTGTCACCCCCACCCCCGTTCAGCCCGATCACCCTTACGAGGAAACGGGTGCTACGCTTACCTGCGCTGCGGCACGTATACTTATGGAGTAACCTTTGACCTGTCACTAAATATAGACTTTAAGGAGAATATCGTCTGCTATTTTTAACGCGTTTCAACACCGATCATGATCAAACCCGTATTTATATCTCTATGTGTGTGTATGTATAACTGTCAGAGTGAGTCATAACAACTGTTTTAATGCATTCTTTAGTATTAAACTTCGCATAATATAGTGCACTTTACAGCAATGGTATACATTGTTAATGATATATATATATATATATATACATGTTTGTGCGCATATATGTGTATTTACAATATATTAGTTAGTAATATCAAAGCCCTTTGGTAATATTATGTAAAAGTAAATACAATTATTATAAACTATTAACTTTCGAAGCCCTTGTGTATATAAAGCCCGTATGTATATTATATGATACATTAGTATATACACGTATATATAACACAATGATGTATTATATATTTCGAAGATATTTATATATATAGTTATATGGGACTAAAAATTAAAATGTATAAATTCGCACATTAAAAAAACTACCAAATATAATTCATTATCATAATTGATATTGATATACCATGTATGATATATATGTATAGACATATGATATATGAATTATATGCGATATATATCGCAATTTTACATTTAGTGTTGTATGAGATATTGTAATAGACTATAAGTATTCTACTATACAAATATTATAATATAGGTTTCTATATACAAATATTTGTGAAGCAAACCTTATATAAATATATCATATATATATTGACTGCATTATATATATATATATATATATATATATATATATATATATGATTTATTTATACACAACTATAACAAAGATAGTTCTCATTTATATTTTAACAAAATAATAATACATAAATAAATAAACGATAAAATAATATATAAGTAAAACAAAATAGGATTGTTAGATTAATAAACAAAAATATTAAAAATTACCAATAATAAAATCGTTGACTTTACTTCTGAAACGTTCTATGGGTATTACAAGTCTTAGATCTCGAGGTAGATCATTCAATAGTGCAGCTGCCTAATACCGAAAAGATCTTTTGCCATATATATAGTCAGCCTGAACAAGTGGTAATGAAGTATTTTGCTGTTAGACGATCTAACATTAAAAACTAAAAGTTTGTATATAAACGTTCTTTATACGCTATATTCTAATGAACGTTTTTGTATAAACGTTCTTTATACTTTATATTCTAATGAACATTTTTGTATACATTTTATTTATACCCTATATATTAAATATTTTATATTATGTATATGCTTATAATTCTATATGTATTAGCGGAGATCTTTTCATATTAGTATTTAACTTGTAATGACTTATACAATGTTAAAAATTACGGTACAACGAATTAAATGTATATATACATTTAATATATACCCTATAGGGTACAGATCATTAAAATAACACACAAATTTACTATGTACCCTAAATAGGGTACACGACTTTTAAACTCACTACGGTACAATATATATGTATTAGGATACATATATGTTAAATATTAGGGTACCTGACTGTTAAATGAACTAGGGTATACTCTATATATGTATTAGGGTACATCTATGTAAATTATTAGGGTAGGTGATACGTGCTTATTATATGTACATATCATGCAATTCAATTACGGTACATATCATATAATTACATTGGGGTACACGGTATCATATAATTAGGGTACAACCTGCACAAAAAATGTTAGGGTACAGTTTGATCATGTTTAGGGTACTGATCGTATTTATTCAAATTATAACCTAATTAAGGTACGGCTATTGGGACACTACTTACACCCTAAAAAAGTTACTCGCTGTACCATAATTTTTAACAGTGTATATTACAATATATTGTATATGCAAATAATATATATAAATTATAGAATTACATATAGGTTATATTTAAAACATGAATTTAACAATAATAATTTTTTTAATATTAAATATAATGTTTCAATTTTTAATATTGAGCAATTATTATAACATTATTTCAAATTGTATTATCTTAATTATCAATATAATTATGATTATAGTTATTTTTGATTATTATAATTAAGTTAATACATAAATGAAATTATGATGATATAAATAAACATAGATACTTAAGAATTTATGATTTTAAAATAGTAATTTTATTTATTAAATCATAATATTAACTTAAATATGGAAATAAAATAATAATTCCATTAGTGCTAAATTAAATAAATGTATCAAAATAAAGAAAAAGTAAAATATGATAATGTATCTATATTTAAAAAATATCTAGGCGAAAATTAATATTATTGGCAAGAATTTTTTTTTAAATAATTCTATATTTAATAATATGTCTATAATAATATCAGTATATTTTAAAGTATACTTAAAGTATACTAAGTAACTTCAGTATACTTAAAATACTTATATCATTATTCTTTCACTATATTTTCTCGCTATTTGATATTTTATGTTTATTATACAATCATATAATACTTGTAATACAAAAGTTTATTGTGATTTTCAATATCTAATTAACTTTTAGACATTTTTGATAAAGGTTCATTATACAAATATATTATAAAAATATTATGTTTAATTTCATAATATATTCATTCGATAAAGGTTAATTGAACTCTGAAAATGTCTAAAGAACATTTATACAGTTATGATAAAGGTTCTTTATACAACTGTAGCTTTATACAACCCATTTAAAGAACTTTTAGGTTACATTTTATAATATTAAAGGTTCATTAGACTCTGAAAGTGTCTAAAGAACATTTACTTTTTACTTTGTAGATCAGTGGTTCACAAATAGGGGATTTCGACCCACACGTGGGTGGCCGGCCGTTTTTAGGGGTCGCATGATTTTATATATTGTATAAAATTAAAATAATTTGTTTAAATAACTATGTCTTAAATGGAGCGTCGTTAATTATTTATAAATTACCGATATCAAAATGGTTAAATTTATATTTTATTTACATTTTATTATAAATTTAAGGTTATTTGTGTAGGTAAAAATAGTTAAATATTTATTTTAAAATTGGATGAATCCACCGATATAACTCACATGTCACAATGTATGGTATTCGTACGTTAATAAATCTATAAAAGAAGAGTTCCTTTTCGGTGAACCAATTACAACGATAGCAAAAGAGTGCATGTATTTGATGTATTACATTAATTTTATATTTCTAACTATTTATAGTGGATTAAATTAATTATGGTGAGTACTGATGGAGCACCAAGTATGTTAGGCATACAATCAGGATTAATAAAACTTATCAAAGATAAATCACGAGAAGTAGGCATTATATGGTTATAATTAGCATATATGCTTATTAGTGTATACACTATAGACAAGCGTTATCTTTACGAGTTATTCCAGAATATTTATCAACACTTTTAAAAATAGTAATAAAACCGTAAATTTCATTAAGTCGGACTTTCCTTGAGAAATCGGCTTTTCAAAAAAAGGTGTAGAAATTTACTTAGACTTTGACAACTTGTTATATTATACTCAGATACGATGGATATCAAAAGATAATGTTGTAAAGAGATTTTATTCTCTTAATGATGACATTATTTGTGTCTTCGAGAACAAAATATGATTGAACTATAGCTATAGCAATGAAATGGGAAAAACCTAAGTTCATCTTGGAATTGTAATATCTTGTTGACATCTTGTTGACATGTTTCATTTATTTCATACATTGAACACTTCTTTAGAAGATAATATTAATTTATATATAATCTGATATAATATTTAAATTATTTATTTATGAAAAAATTAATATTTTACTGAATTAAAATCTCAGATTCATGGAGTTATTGGAAAATTGGACTTAAATAAAAATA
This sequence comes from Osedax fenrisi, assembly GCA_964019155.1. Taxonomy (NCBI): domain Eukaryota; kingdom Metazoa; phylum Annelida; class Polychaeta; order Sabellida; family Siboglinidae; genus Osedax; species Osedax fenrisi. Next base: position 83,702,698 of record OZ025241.1, on the reverse strand, counting down.
ACGAATTATTGTAAATTAACAATCATCTTTATAATATAGCACTTTTATGCTCATATTAAAGATATCTATGTAATATGGAACAAAGTCAACTCATAATGATGCAACATGATATTAGTGCAAAGCACGAATTTGAAATAAAATAACTTGGATTTATTTGGATATACGCTTTGGATTTAGGTGAAAATAACCTATCCACATTTATTTAATTTATTAATTAAATATATTTTAATTTTTGCAAGCACATATCAATGTGAAAGGCCCTTTTCAGATTTATTAAATTTGAAACATATAAAAATAAATAAATGAGAAGTTTAAGCAGACCTGAGGTGTACTATATTAGAAAAATAGCCAGATATTTATAAATTAGTATCAATAATGCAAATACACAATATTTAAAAATAATATATTACATATTTTATATATTTTTAATAAATTTATTTAAAAAGTTAACTTATTTTTTTTAATATTTTATTTAAAAAAAATTATATTTATAAGTATAGGGGTCAATTTATATTAAAAATACTTAAAAAGGCGTGCAGAAAAAAAATAGTCTGGAAACCAATGATCTATAATTTCTCGACTCAATTCGGCATACCATCAAATCCTTTAAATATTTAGGTGATATGAATTTTATAAACAATCATAATAATTGTATATATGTATCACTGTTTAACAGATAACCATTTTATACCATATAATTTTTCGGAAATGCAAGACTGATCAAATAATTGTATGCGAAATTGTGACCGTATAACTATATTTATACAATTTATATAATATAAAGTAATTCCGTGGTATAAAGAATTACAGTACTCAATACGAGATAGGACTGTAGATTCAATAAGGATCTAACACATGTTATCAGGTAAAAAATTTCTAATAGTTTTTATTTTGTGTAAATTAAAAAAATAAGATCGACATACACTTGATATTTGATCGATAAAACTTAGCTTACTATCAAAAATAAAACCAAGATTTTTAACAGAATTTGTTGGCGAAATAAGTTATCCATCAACAATTATTTGAGGAAAAATGGAATTAATACAAGAACAATTAGGAAACCTAATAAGAGAGGTTTTATACATATTTAACATTAGATTATTTTGTAAAAACCATTAAGTTAAGGTATTAAAACAATTCAACAAAGCAAATTATCAGAAGGAAGAGCATGTAAAGGCAGTAAGATATAAATGTGTAAATTATCCGCATAATATGATAATTAGTATAATACCAGGAAACTGGTGTAAAATGGCAATCAAAGATAACAGATAAATTGAGAATAATATATAACCAAGTACTGAACCTTGTGGTACACCATGACTAAGTAATTTTTTAGATAAATATTCATTATTAATTTTTATAGAATAATATCAATTTTGAAGATACGATATAAACCATAATAAAACAGTATCAGATAACTTAATAATTTGTAAGCGATCTATTAGTAAATCATGCTCAATTGTATCAAAAGTTGATGATAAATTAAGAAGTCATATTTGTATATTATTGTTATGATCTAAAGTCCATAAAATATCATCAGTGAGAGAAATTAAAGCAGTTTCTGTAACATAACATTTTCTAAACCCACTCTGTTTGGGATCAAGAATATTAAAATGTAATAAATAATTATTTAATTGCTTGGCCACAATTGTTTCTATAATTGCACTAATAAAAAGGGTACTTGTGATATTGGTCTATAATATTTCTTTATCAAGATTATGCTTTTTTAGAAGTCGTATAACTACTGCATGTTTTAAAAGATCAGGTATTTTCCCAATTATATGAGAACTGTTAACAACCGTGGATATAAAAGGTGTTAGAAAAGAGCCAGATTATGAAATAATGAAATAGGAAGAGGATCAAGAGGAGATAAAGATTTGAAAGTGATGATTAAATTATATATGTCAACATTTGAAACTGAACAAAAAGAATAAAAATAGTTATCAGAAGAATAATTCACAGAAGTTAGATAATATTATTTACTAATAACTTATTGGAAATGGTGGAGCAGATATCAAATAACTTATTAATATAAACATCAGAAAAAAATGGAGATATCCTTATCAGTATGTATTGGTAAAGATTTAGGAGAACCATTATTATATTAACAAATAATTAACAAATGAAAACATATTTTTAGTATCGTTTCCGCAATTTAATATTTTTTCCTGAAAGAAACTTGTTTTAGCCGATATCAGTGATTTCCTTTAAATTAATCGCATATTCTTAAATTCACAAATATTTATACACCTATAGAATTTGGTTCACCTAGATATCTTTTCTCCAGTTTTCTTAAATTTCTTTTCAAATTAGATAATGTAGAATTATACCAAGTAGAAGATGGACGAGGGCAAAGTTTTGATTTTTTTAAAGGATCAAAGTATCCAAAACCTTTGATAATGTATCATTAAAATAACAATATATATATTATAAATTTATATATATTCGGATATTGCCTACGAAAATAAATATAAATCAATTGATTTAATATTTCTATAGTAAAAAACAGAACTATCTGTATTCACTTTGAACATTTTCAACTTAAAAATAATTGTAAAATGATATGTAATGAGATCAGAGGGAATAGTAGCTTATATTTTAACAGAAGTCAAATGTTCAAGATTCTATCTATTATGGTATAACTAGAGCAACAATATATATGATATCGGTTTTAAATGCAGATATATGTGCAAAAGTTATTACCCCTGATGGCGAAACCAAAGAGTTTCAAATATCCAAAGGAGTATTATATAGCTACACATTAACACCTTTCTTGTGCATCATAATCGCTAAATAGTGATTGACTATTCAATGAGAATGGCTATAAAGGATATTGAAGTGGAACTATAGTTCCTATAGGTTTCCAACTAATTAGGAAACATAGCCACAGGAAACCTGCAGTAGCTATCTCTGACTTAAGTTATGCCGACGATATAGCTCTAATATCAGAAGAAATTAAGCAAGTGTAGGAATTACTTTCCATAGTTGAAATGAATGCCTTAGAAATTGGACTTCAGCTTAACTCGTAAAAGATTAACATCATGGTTTTCTCGCAAACAAATCCAGTCAATATCCTTAAACGCAATACGTTAAATGTACAAATTAAAGTAGTTGATAACTTCAAATATCGTGGATCATGGATGAACTGGATGAAGGATTTTGAATTCCATAAAGCACTTGCATGGAGAGCGTGCCACAAAATTAAAAAGCTCTGGAAATAAAATCTAGCCAAACACTGAAGATAATAATTCCCAAGAATACCATAAAAATCATTTTATTATATGGAAGAGAAATTTGGACTATCAACAAATCGTTGGAAAAAATATTTAATGAATACTACACCAAACTTCTTCGCATGGTTTTAAATGTGTCTTGAAAATATAAATGGTCCGATGAGAAACTATATAATGACATGCAAAAAAGTACTATCATAATATCTAAGTCTATCTACCCGTCGTAATAGTATTGCTGGACACTTCCGCCATAATGAAGAGGCTAACCATAACCTCATATTCTGGGAACTAAAAGGAAAGCGAAAACAATGACTGCGTGTAGTGATCTTTGTAGACAACTTAAAGGATGATATTGACTTGGAGTAAATTGATGAAATCAGGAATGATGATGAGAGATGTTTGGAAGAAAATTACAAAATCGAGTCGAACGAGATAGACTAAAGTAAAGTAAGTAAGTATACTTTAAGAAAATGATATATACTATTTATTACTTTAGTGATAATTAATATATGTATCGTGTTTTATCATAAGAATATATATATATATATATATATATATATATATATATATATATATATATATATAGATATATACTTGTATACTACGTTGAGGTTATTTGTGTATTGGGTATGGTAGTACGGATGGTTTATGAACAGTCGAACCCTATACAATATACGTTGAAAATGGGTTGTTCAGGATCATCTGTCCATACACAATACTCAACTGATACAATTACCTCCAAGTAGTCGTGAACAGCACGGCGGGTAACCCTATAAAAGCTCTATAAAAAGAGTAACTACTATAGTATATATCGGATATATCCCTGGAGTAGACTGTGGCACAGATCACCATTTATTAATAGCCATTGTCAAGATAAAGCTCAAACAAACTAAAAGAAATAAGACTACTCCAAAATATGAACTAGAAAACATTGATACGAAATATACTGTAGAAGTCAAGAATAGATTCAGTATACTACAAGTAGATGGCAAAAATCCTGAATTTATTAATTGATATACGTGATGCTGTGAAAGAGACGGCTGAGAAATGGATACCAAAAGTAAAGAAGAGGAAAGTTACACAATTATTAACCGAAGAAACAATAAAAATAGTGGAGGAGAGAAGATAGGCAAAAGAAAAAGGTGAAATAGAAAAATGTAAAAAACTTAATACAGAATTTCAAAAAAAAGTAAGGTGTAATAAGGAAATAATTTTAAGAGAGAAATGTAGACAAATAGAATAAAATAATAAAAAGGGAAGAACAAGAGATCTATACAAGGAAATAAAATATATAACTGGATCATATCCTGATAGATGCGGAGTTATTAATCTAAGTTCCGGAAAGACGGCTACTGAAGAAAAAGAAGTTAAAATTAGATGGAAATACACAGAAGAACTTTACAGGATAGATCCTAAAATCACTGATACTTTCCGCGAAATAAGATATGAAGATGAACCTCATATACTAGATACATAGGTAAAGGATGCTATCAAGCATATATAAAATCGGAAATCATCTGGATGTGGTGGTATACCAGGTATACTATACCTATAGGTATACCTATATATAGAGCTCCTGAAAACAGGTGGAGATGCATCTATAAAAATACTGTTAATTCTACTCGATAATATTATGAGGACTAAGGTATGGCCAAGAGATTGGAAGAAATCTGTTTTCACACGATATATAAGAAAGGATATAGGAACTATCGCACTATTGCTCTGATATCACATTCTAGCAAGATATTCCTTCGATTTATTCATAAAAGATTAGAACATTTCCTTATCCCAGAACTACCTATTGAACAAGCAGGTTTTAGAAAAGGAAGAGGAACAAGATATCATATAGCTAATTTGATGTGGATGATAGAAACAGCCAAAGAACATAACAGGAATGTGTATATGTGCTTCATCGACTATAAAAAGGAAATTATTATATAATATAATTAAATAGACTTTCTTTTATATAATAGACTAGCCGTACCCGACCCGGCGTTGCTCGGTTTTGATTATTTTCCTATCTATTATTTATTAATTATAGTTATTCCTGATTTTGCATTGCTTACACGGCATTACTCGGTTTTTGATTTTTCATTATTTACTAACTATAGCTGTAATCGACTCGAAATTTCGGGATTTTTGATTTTTTTAACATAAATATTTATCTAATATAAATATTTAATTTTTGAGAAAAAAATGCGATTAAACCTAGAGTTCTATATTAAAAAGTTGTATACGAATTTGGATCAATATAAGCCACTTAACCACATCAAGGTATCGTATATAAAGTGGATTTTTACTCACTATTAATTATTTTTTACTATGATTTAACATTGAATTATATCCATATAAAATATTATCTTTAATACATAATTTCCAATATCAAATTTATTTTTAAACCATTCTGTATCTTTAATTAATGATAAATATACTTTATTTTATGTTAAAAGTATATTCATTTTCCAGTTTGTATTCTCGTTATATTGAAAAATAATTATAATTTACATAAATATATATGTTTAAATATTTATCAACTATTATGAAAAATTGTGAAAAAACTACAGCCAATCAAATATTTTATAAATGTAATGAGACAGTTTTAATTTTAATTTTGAAATTTAATTTTAATAGACCCACTCTATAATTAACGTCACATGATATTGGAAATAAATTTTAATAAAACCGCAGCCTTAAAGTGAGTTTTACAGGAATTGCAACCTCAAATTTCATTGGTGATATATCTAGTTGGTCCGAACTATGATTACTTGTATAATGATGTATGTAATAATTTCAATAAAGTAATATCTATTTTTTTTAAATATAGTATATTTTATAATACTTCCTTGTATACCACATTCCTAGTCATTCCATTATTAGCAAGAATATACAGTTGATTTTCATCTCTGGCCCTTGAACATCCGACATATAATTGACCGTGGGAAAAACACTCGGATTCCAGATCTAATCCTACTACTTTAAAAGACTGTCCTTGAGATTTGTTTATAGTCATGGAAAAGCATAGTCTTATAGGGAATTGTAGTCGTTTGAAGTTAAAAGGGTAATCGGAAGGTATTAGTGGAATTTTAGGAATCATAACTTGTTCTCCTTTATATTCCCCTGTCAATATTCTTGCTTCTATAATATGGTTTTTAAGATTGGTCACTAACAGTCTGGACCCATTACAAAGTCTTGGTGGATCTAAATTTCTAAGTAGAATAATTGGAACGCCAACCTTCAATTCTATCATATGATCTGGTAATCCTGGAAGATTAATAGAGTTCAGGAATTCTATTGGGTAATCAACAACTTCATCTTCTTTCACTACTCTATCGATTGACATATATAATTTTGGATCTCCAGGAAATAAATTCAATAAACGTTTATTAATATTACATACATTATTATTTTTGGGGGCAAGTATACATCTTTCGCAAAGCCAATCTTCATCTAAATATTTTTCTAATAAATGTTCATATATTTTTGATATCAATTCATTATGATTTTTTACTATGATTCCACATGGAATTATATCCATATTTTCATTTGTCTTTAATACCCCATTTCCAATATCTAATAGATTTTGTTCAAACGACCCTGTATCTCTATTTTTTGATAAATATACTCGCATGTTTTTTTTTAAAGTTAATTTTTCTATGTATTTCCATAATATTGATGTTTTTAGGCAGGCATTTATATGATCAGCTTTAGTTCCTCTTCGTACTACAGGTAAAATTTGTCTGAAGTCTCCACTTAGTAATAATGTTATTCCTCCCATTGGTTTTCTATCATTTACTATATCTCTTAACATTCTATCTACTGCCTCAAGAGCATATTTATGTGCCATTGTGCACTCATCCCATACAATGAATTTACAGTTTCTGAATTGTTCTGCCTCTTTTGAATTTCTCGTTATGCTACAAATTGAATTTTCATTTATTTTTATTGGAATTTTAAATGTAGAATGTGCGGTTCTTCCATTTAGTAGTAATGTAGCTGCGATACCCGATGATGCCACAGCCAACTGCTCTGTTCCCGACATTTTATTCTTAGCTAATAATAAATTTATTAAAAAAGTTTTACCAGTTCCAGCTGGAGCATCTAAAAAGAATAATTTCCCTTCTTCATTAATAACACTCTGCAATATATTATTGTATACTATTCTTTGTTCAAAATTTAATTTATTCTCATCTATTTGGAGAATCCTATCATAGTTATGTTCATCTGGTATAGAGGATACCATTTCAATATTTACAAATCCGTATTTCTGTAAGGAATCTCCTCCCATTCTTTTAACTATTCCTTGTATACGTGCCAGAGATCCAAGAAAAATGTCTTCATTATACTCAATTACTTCTTCGGTATTATGTCTTCTATATTCCAACAAAATATCTTCACTCATACATTCTCTATTATTCAGCCATAATGATGGTATATCTGTTATTTCGCAGTGACAAATCATCATTGCGAATAGTTCTCTTATTTTCCTAGGAGATCTAGATATAGATGCTTCTTTTAATGTATTATCCCAGTGTTCATCATCTTCTAATAGATCTAACATTGCACATGCCTTCTTATATGTATTACATATTACCCCATTAACTGTTCTAATATCTTCGAATGATACTGGTCCTTTCACAGTAGTTAATAATAGCCGAAGATAGAAGCATTCCAGATTCTTCGGATGTACCGTATAAATTCTTCCAATGGTAGATGATTTAAATATCCCTTCACTAATTCGATCCCCTTGTAATCTCCTTTTCCATGTTCTATTTCCTACTTGCCAAGTATAATATTGCGGGATATCTTGATATAATAAAGTCTTCGCAAAATTATCAATCCCGCATAAATCGAAGAAAGATGTAAGCATTGTCTTCGGAGGTATATTAATCCTTTCCCTAACATTACTCTCGGTAAAATAAATTCTTTGACCATTCTCTAAATGAATCACTAATTGAATAATGGCCGGGTGTCTTTGATGTATTTGAAAATCTAGTATTCTCCATATTGCCTCGTTACTACTTATATATCTAGCCATCTGATATCTTTTTATCTCATCGCATTTATCAGTTTCTTCTAATTCAACTATCGCCATATCTGAACCTTTATGAATGTATTTGCAAATATATTTTATTGATTTTACGGAATTGCACATTTCAACATTGATATGTGCATTAAATATTTTAGATAATAATGGGCAATAAGGTACAACCCATCTATTATCTATTTGTATTTCTTTTCCGTGTAACATTTTAGTCACAATTTTTCCGCCATTATTTGGTTGCCTTCTTCTATACAATGGATAACCATCTCTATCAGTTTGTGTTTCTTCTATAAAATTCTTAGGGAAATTCTTTGAACATTTTCCATTACTCATGCAAGGAGATTTTATATTTAAATATCCACAAGGACCGTGGATCATATTATTCTTTACAGTATTGTATAGTTGTTCATCTTCTATATTTGGAATCTCTGCACTTATTATGCTATCTACTTGAGTTGGTTTAATACTTTCTTGTAACCAACTCAATAAATGGGCATGAGGTAAACCCCTTTTTTGCCATTCGATTGTGTACATATAGCATATTTGCTTTCCAAATATATTAGCATTCTTCATCAGGTCCACTAATTTTAAAACATATTGTCGAAATACTCTAGCCGTTATATCATGTCTATGAATTACCTTTTGATTATTAAATATATTTTCTTTAATTTCTTTCCATTCCGGATTACAGGTGAAGGTTATAAATAAATCGGGTTTTCCAAATCTTCTAACATATGCCATTGCATCCTGTTGCCTTTCTTTCATATATCGCGGACTTCCAGTATATGAAGACGGCAAAATAACTATTTGTCCTAAATTGTGTGCTTCACCATCATTATTCATTGCATCTTTTACATTATCATAATTATCTGTCCGTAGTTGTTCCTGATTAAATCTTATAAATGCTAATCTTTCCCCTTCAATCTTAGCATACATATCTGTGGCGTATTGATGATATAATTCTCTAAAGTGTAATATTACATTATAGTCGTTCTCTCTAACCATTATTAGATAGGCATAATAATTCATGCATGACATTTTTTTTCCATTTGATTGTTTCAGATTTATTCCATAACCCGATTGACCTTTCCAAAATATCAGTGGATACTGAAGACAATCATAAGATGGATGCGTTTCATTTATACGTTGTATTGTTGAATCTCTTTTATTTATAATGATATCTCTCTTATTAGTACTATCGCCAATCATTAATATTGCTACTTCATTTGTTGTGGGTTTATTGAATCTTCTGGCATGTTCATCTGTTGGTCTATAATTTTCTTTGATTACTAATTTAAAATTTGGTTCATTATTTCTTTCTAACGCATATTTAATTTCTTTAATCTTATCATTATTGTTATGTAATAAATCTTGTAGTTCTTTAAGCAGGCTATGTCGTAAAAATGGAAAATGTTCATTTCTTCTATTAACTTCCTCTTCATTATTGCCCATAAAATATATTTGCAAATATTTTTCGTCGTTTATTTTTTCTGGATAAATTGATCCTATTCTATGGTATACTTGTCCTTGTATTTTGAATGTCGGCATGAAGTTTTCTCTTATTATTTTCGATGCACCGAATGATGTCATCTGGAATGCAGAATTATAGTTCCTAATATTATTAAAGAAAAGTTTAGAGTCTGGTGATCTATTAAATAATAAATCATTCAGAGGATAAGGTGGTTCTTCAAGAGTTTCTATCTGTACTTTACCTTGTTTGCAACATATACCTTTAGATTCATTCTTAAATCTCTTTGCCTTAGAACGCCTAGCCGTACCCGACCCGGCGTTGCTCGGTTTTGATTATTTTCCTATCTATTATTTATTAATTATAGTTATTCCTGATTTTGCATTGCTTACACGGCATTACTCGGTTTTTGATTTTTCATTATTTACTAACTATAGCTGTAATCGACTCGAAATTTCGGGATTTTTGATTTTTTTAACATAAATATTTATCTAATATAAATATTTAATTTTTGAGAAAAAAATGCGATTAAACCTAGAGTTCTATATTAAAAAGTTGTATACGAATTTGGATCAATATAAGCCACTTAACCACATCAAGGTATCGTATATAAAGTGGATTTTTACTCACTATTAATTATTTTTTACTATGATTTAACATTGAATTATATCCATATAAAATATTATCTTTAATACATAATTTCCAATATCAAATTTATTTTTAAACCATTCTGTATCTTTAATTAATGATAAATATACTTTATTTTATGTTAAAAGTATATTCATTTTCCAGTTTGTATTCTCGTTATATTGAAAAATAATTATAATTTACATAAATATATATGTTTAAATATTTATCAACTATTATGAAAAATTGTGAAAAAACTACAGCCAATCAAATATTTTATAAATGTAATGAGACAGTTTTAATTTTAATTTTGAAATTTAATTTTAATAGACCCACTCTATAATTAACGTCACATGATATTGGAAATAAATTTTAATAAAACCGCAGCCTTAAAGTGAGTTTTACAGGAATTGCAACCTCAAATTTCATTGGTGATATATCTAGTTGGTCCGAACTATGATTACTTGTATAATGATGTATGTAATAATTTCAATAAAGTAATATCTATTTTTTTTAAATATAGTATATTTTATAATACTTCCTTGTATACCACATTCCTAGTCATTCCATTATTAGCAAGAATATACAGTTGATTTTCATCTCTGGCCCTTGAACATCCGACATATAATTGACCGTGGGAAAAACACTCGGATTCCAGATCTAATCCTACTACTTTAAAAGACTGTCCTTGAGATTTGTTTATAGTCATGGAAAAGCATAGTCTTATAGGGAATTGTAGTCGTTTGAAGTTAAAAGGGTAATCGGAAGGTATTAGTGGAATTTTAGGAATCATAACTTGTTCTCCTTTATATTCCCCTGTCAATATTCTTGCTTCTATAATATGGTTTTTAAGATTGGTCACTAACAGTCTGGACCCATTACAAAGTCTTGGTGGATCTAAATTTCTAAGTAGAATAATTGGAACGCCAACCTTCAATTCTATCATATGATCTGGTAATCCTGGAAGATTAATAGAGTTCAGGAATTCTATTGGGTAATCAACAACTTCATCTTCTTTCACTACTCTATCGATTGACATATATAATTTTGGATCTCCAGGAAATAAATTCAATAAACGTTTATTAATATTACATACATTATTATTTTTGGGGGCAAGTATACATCTTTCGCAAAGCCAATCTTCATCTAAATATTTTTCTAATAAATGTTCATATATTTTTGATATCAATTCATTATGATTTTTTACTATGATTCCACATGGAATTATATCCATATTTTCATTTGTCTTTAATACCCCATTTCCAATATCTAATAGATTTTGTTCAAACGACCCTGTATCTCTATTTTTTGATAAATATACTCGCATGTTTTTTTTTAAAGTTAATTTTTCTATGTATTTCCATAATATTGATGTTTTTAGGCAGGCATTTATATGATCAGCTTTAGTTCCTCTTCGTACTACAGGTAAAATTTGTCTGAAGTCTCCACTTAGTAATAATGTTATTCCTCCCATTGGTTTTCTATCATTTACTATATCTCTTAACATTCTATCTACTGCCTCAAGAGCATATTTATGTGCCATTGTGCACTCATCCCATACAATGAATTTACAGTTTCTGAATTGTTCTGCCTCTTTTGAATTTCTCGTTATGCTACAAATTGAATTTTCATTTATTTTTATTGGAATTTTAAATGTAGAATGTGCGGTTCTTCCATTTAGTAGTAATGTAGCTGCGATACCCGATGATGCCACAGCCAACTGCTCTGTTCCCGACATTTTATTCTTAGCTAATAATAAATTTATTAAAAAAGTTTTACCAGTTCCAGCTGGAGCATCTAAAAAGAATAATTTCCCTTCTTCATTAATAACACTCTGCAATATATTATTGTATACTATTCTTTGTTCAAAATTTAATTTATTCTCATCTATTTGGAGAATCCTATCATAGTTATGTTCATCTGGTATAGAGGATACCATTTCAATATTTACAAATCCGTATTTCTGTAAGGAATCTCCTCCCATTCTTTTAACTATTCCTTGTATACGTGCCAGAGATCCAAGAAAAATGTCTTCATTATACTCAATTACTTCTTCGGTATTATGTCTTCTATATTCCAACAAAATATCTTCACTCATACATTCTCTATTATTCAGCCATAATGATGGTATATCTGTTATTTCGCAGTGACAAATCATCATTGCGAATAGTTCTCTTATTTTCCTAGGAGATCTAGATATAGATGCTTCTTTTAATGTATTATCCCAGTGTTCATCATCTTCTAATAGATCTAACATTGCACATGCCTTCTTATATGTATTACATATTACCCCATTAACTGTTCTAATATCTTCGAATGATACTGGTCCTTTCACAGTAGTTAATAATAGCCGAAGATAGAAGCATTCCAGATTCTTCGGATGTACCGTATAAATTCTTCCAATGGTAGATGATTTAAATATCCCTTCACTAATTCGATCCCCTTGTAATCTCCTTTTCCATGTTCTATTTCCTACTTGCCAAGTATAATATTGCGGGATATCTTGATATAATAAAGTCTTCGCAAAATTATCAATCCCGCATAAATCGAAGAAAGATGTAAGCATTGTCTTCGGAGGTATATTAATCCTTTCCCTAACATTACTCTCGGTAAAATAAATTCTTTGACCATTCTCTAAATGAATCACTAATTGAATAATGGCCGGGTGTCTTTGATGTATTTGAAAATCTAGTATTCTCCATATTGCCTCGTTACTACTTATATATCTAGCCATCTGATATCTTTTTATCTCATCGCATTTATCAGTTTCTTCTAATTCAACTATCGCCATATCTGAACCTTTATGAATGTATTTGCAAATATATTTTATTGATTTTACGGAATTGCACATTTCAACATTGATATGTGCATTAAATATTTTAGATAATAATGGGCAATAAGGTACAACCCATCTATTATCTATTTGTATTTCTTTTCCGTGTAACATTTTAGTCACAATTTTTCCGCCATTATTTGGTTGCCTTCTTCTATACAATGGATAACCATCTCTATCAGTTTGTGTTTCTTCTATAAAATTCTTAGGGAAATTCTTTGAACATTTTCCATTACTCATGCAAGGAGATTTTATATTTAAATATCCACAAGGACCGTGGATCATATTATTCTTTACAGTATTGTATAGTTGTTCATCTTCTATATTTGGAATCTCTGCACTTATTATGCTATCTACTTGAGTTGGTTTAATACTTTCTTGTAACCAACTCAATAAATGGGCATGAGGTAAACCCCTTTTTTGCCATTCGATTGTGTACATATAGCATATTTGCTTTCCAAATATATTAGCATTCTTCATCAGGTCCACTAATTTTAAAACATATTGTCGAAATACTCTAGCCGTTATATCATGTCTATGAATTACCTTTTGATTATTAAATATATTTTCTTTAATTTCTTTCCATTCCGGATTACAGGTGAAGGTTATAAATAAATCGGGTTTTCCAAATCTTCTAACATATGCCATTGCATCCTGTTGCCTTTCTTTCATATATCGCGGACTTCCAGTATATGAAGACGGCAAAATAACTATTTGTCCTAAATTGTGTGCTTCACCATCATTATTCATTGCATCTTTTACATTATCATAATTATCTGTCCGTAGTTGTTCCTGATTAAATCTTATAAATGCTAATCTTTCCCCTTCAATCTTAGCATACATATCTGTGGCGTATTGATGATATAATTCTCTAAAGTGTAATATTACATTATAGTCGTTCTCTCTAACCATTATTAGATAGGCATAATAATTCATGCATGACATTTTTTTTCCATTTGATTGTTTCAGATTTATTCCATAACCCGATTGACCTTTCCAAAATATCAGTGGATACTGAAGACAATCATAAGATGGATGCGTTTCATTTATACGTTGTATTGTTGAATCTCTTTTATTTATAATGATATCTCTCTTATTAGTACTATCGCCAATCATTAATATTGCTACTTCATTTGTTGTGGGTTTATTGAATCTTCTGGCATGTTCATCTGTTGGTCTATAATTTTCTTTGATTACTAATTTAAAATTTGGTTCATTATTTCTTTCTAACGCATATTTAATTTCTTTAATCTTATCATTATTGTTATGTAATAAATCTTGTAGTTCTTTAAGCAGGCTATGTCGTAAAAATGGAAAATGTTCATTTCTTCTATTAACTTCCTCTTCATTATTGCCCATAAAATATATTTGCAAATATTTTTCGTCGTTTATTTTTTCTGGATAAATTGATCCTATTCTATGGTATACTTGTCCTTGTATTTTGAATGTCGGCATGAAGTTTTCTCTTATTATTTTCGATGCACCGAATGATGTCATCTGGAATGCAGAATTATAGTTCCTAATATTATTAAAGAAAAGTTTAGAGTCTGGTGATCTATTAAATAATAAATCATTCAGAGGATAAGGTGGTTCTTCAAGAGTTTCTATCTGTACTTTACCTTGTTTGCAACATATACCTTTAGATTCATTCTTAAATCTCTTCGCCTTACAAAATTTACATATCACATTCATTTGACCTATTGATATCCTTTGATCATTATTATAATCAGTATTCTTATTATAGTGGAATGCAGCTTTGTTCCAATCAATGCCAGATACATTACTTCGCCATATATTGTATATTCTATCTTTAACATTAATTATATTTGACGATACTTGCAATTGTGATTCTTTTGCTATTTTTAATCTCTTTTTTTTATTTCCAGTAGATTCTCTTTCTAAAGTACGCTTATTATTTATGTTCTGTATTACTAATCGTTCGGACCTCATTTCATTAGTTTCATTCATAATATATCTTCGAAAGTTAACTTTTAATTTTTCTAATCTCGTAATCCGCTCTTCTTCTGATTCATTTATATTACATATTCGAGTATTAAACTTTAAGTTATCTAATCGTGAAATCCTCTCTTCTTTTGTTTCATTCATAATATATGCTTGAGTGTTAATATTTAAGTTTTCTAATCTCGTAATCCTCCCTTCTTCTGTTTCATTTTGTATTCTTCTTTGCGAGTCTGTAATTTTAGTTTCTAATCTCATAATGCTATCTTCTTCTGTTTCATTTTGTATTCTTCTTTGTGAATATGTAATTTTAGTTTCTAATCTCATAATCCTCTCTTCTTCTGTTTCATTTTGTATTCTTCTTTGCGAGTCTGTAATTTTAGTTTTTAATCTAGTAATCCTCTCTTTTTCTGTTTCATTTTTTATTCTTCTTTTCGAGTCTGTAATTTTAGTTGCTAATCTATGTTGTCTATTATATTCAGTTTCATTTTTACGCCTTCTAATTGCAACTTCTTTCATAGTAGTCAATCTCGAATTTCTTTCTTGCACACTTTCTTTTTTAACACGGCTAGTTTTCACCTTTCGTGATAAATTTGAATTTCTTTTTGCCATTCTTTTTAAGTAGTACATTTATACATCATTTTGTATATATACGTTAAGTATATAGTAGATATATGTATCAAATTTATAAATTTTTAACATAACCAAATAATTATGTTTAATTATACTATATAGTATATATACTATAATATTATATATATATATATATATATATATATATATATATATATATATATATATATATATATATATATATATATCTATACATATTATATAAACTCTAGTAACAATAAAATAAAAATATTAACTATATAAATAAAATACAAAATAACTACAAAATATAAAATAACTATGTTTAATTATACTAATAAATTATAATATTAATTATTATACTATACATATATAATGGTTTTATATATATATATATATATATATATACATATTATATAAACTTTAGTAACAATAAATAACAATATTAATTATATTAATAATACATATATAGTAGATATGTAATGCTAACGTTTTTATATTGATAATTGTTTAGTAAATAAACTTTTTATATTGCTTAGTTACATAAAAGATATTTAGAATATTTATTCGTAAAATCTTTGGTAATATGGTAATAATTGACCAATTATAATAATTGTTATTTTAAAAATAAACAAATTATAAATATATATATATATATATATATATATATATATATATCTACTATATACTAAACGTATATATAAGATTATATATATATATATAGTAGATATATATATATCAAATTTGTAAATTTTTAACATAACAAAAATAAATATGGTATATATAACTTAATATATATATATTAGTATCTTAGTTTATATAACTTAATATATACGTTAAGTATATAGTAGAATTTAGTAGTTACATTTAAATATATAATTTAATATATTATATATACATTAAGTATATAGTAGATATATAGTTGATATATATATATATTTATATATATCAAATTTGTAAATGTTTAACATAACCAAATAAATATTTTTATTATACTATTAAAATATAATATTAATTATTATATATATATATATATATATATATATATATATATATATATATTGTTTGCCTATATATATTTATTAATGTTAGCTATTACTGATTTGTATTTCTAGTTAAAATTAATTAATAATTAATAATAAATATATAGTAGATATATAATGCTAACGTTTTTATATTGATAATTGTTTAGTAAATAAACTTTTTATATTGCTTAGTTACATAAAAGATATTTAGAATATTTATTCGTAAAATCTTTGGTAATATGGTAATAATTGACCAATTATAATAATTGTTATTTTTAATTTCTATTACTGATTTTTATTGCTAGTTATAATTAATTAATAATTAATAATAAATATATAGTAGGTATATAATGCTAACGTTTTTATATTGATAATTGTTTAGTAAATAAACTTTTTTATATTGCTTAGTTACATAAAAGATATTTAGAATATTTATTCGTAAAATCTTTGGTAATATGGTAAAAATTGACCAATTATAATAATTGTTATTTTAAAAATAAACAAATTATAAATATATATATATATATATATATATATATATATCTACTATATACTTAACGTATATATTAGATTATATATAGTAGATATATAATATATATATTATATATATATATATATCAAATTTGTAAATTTGTAACATAACAAAAATAAAAATGTTATATATAATTTAATATTTACGTTAAGTATATATTAGAATTTAGTAGTTACATTTAAATATAATAATTTAATATATTATATATATACATTAAGTATATAGTTGATATATATAATATATATATATATATATATATATATATATATATATATATATATATATATATATATCCAGGCTTTTGCCAATCTGATATTATTATTATTATTATATATATATATATATATATATATATATATATATATATATATCAAATTTGTAAATGTTTAACATAACCAAATAAATATTTTTAATTATACTATTAAATTATAATATTAATTATTATATATATATTGTTTGCCTATATATTATTTATTAATGTTAGCTGTTTCATATCTAGTATACAACAATTGTTTATTTTAATATATGTTTATTTAAATATATCAAAATATATTTTTTTTAAATGTTCTAAAAATATTTATATATTTCAATCTTTTAATTATATCTTAAAATAATAATATTTCAACAATTAGTTAAAATATAAAAAATATTTCAAATAATATTCAAATAATATTTTAAAAAATACAAATATTAAAATATTACAAAATATATTTAAAAAAATGTCGAAAAAAATGTACAATAATATTTAAAAAAATGTTTAAAAATATTTCAAAAAAAATGTTTAAAAATATTACAAAAATATGTATAAATGTTAACAAAATTTCATAAAAATATCCACAAAATTTACAAAAATATTTAAAAAAACTATTCAAAAATATTTCAAAAAATAATATAAAAAATACAACAAATATTTCCAAATATTACAAAATATATTTTTTATAAATGTTCTACGAATATTTTAAAAAGTATAATATTTATATCTTATAATATTTATATATTTATTATATAATTATAATATTTTAATTATATCTTAAAATAATAATATTATAAAATATATTTTAAAAAAATGTCAAAAAATGTCCACAAAAATGTTTACAAATATTTCAAACAAATGTTGAAAATATTTCAAAAAAAATGTTTAAAAATATTTCAAAAAATTTCAAAAAAATTTCAAAAAATTTCAAAAATTTTCAAAAAAAATTCCAAAAAATTTCAAAAAAATACTTCGAAAAAATGTAAAAAAAATATTTCAAAAAAGCGACGCCGAAGATTTTAGATGACAAAAAATCATTTTAATGGCAAAAAGTCAATTTTTCAGGTTTTTCTGGGGTACGCGGTATAAAATTCAAAAAATTTTCCGGACCAAGACCATACTGTTGCAAATTTATTAAGATCGGGTATAAAATATTTTCGCGACGTACCCCGGTTCTCGAGTTACCTCACCAGATACACACACACACACACACATATATATATATAATTAAATAGACTTTCTTTTATATAATAGATATATATATATATATATCAAATTTGTAAATGTTTAACATAACCAAATAAATATTTTTAATTATACTATTAAATTATAATATTAATTATTATATATATATTGTTTGCCTATATATTATTTATTAATGTTAGCTGTTTCATATCTAGTATACAACAATTGTTTATTTTAATATATGTTTATTTAAATATAT
Source organism: Osedax fenrisi (assembly GCA_964019155.1). Lineage (NCBI taxonomy): Eukaryota > Metazoa > Annelida > Polychaeta > Sabellida > Siboglinidae > Osedax > Osedax fenrisi. The sequence continues at coordinate 83,683,692 of OZ025241.1, read as the reverse complement.
CAAAATATATTTTTTTTAAATGTTCTAAAAATATTTATATATTTCAATCTTTTAATTATATCTTAAAATAATAATATTTCAACAATTAGTTAAAATATAAAAAATATTTCAAATAATATTCAAATAATATTTTAAAAAATACAAATATTAAAATATTACAAAATATATTTAAAAAAATGTCGAAAAAAATGTACATTAATATTTAAAAAAATGTTTAAAAATATTTCAAAAAAAATGTTTAAAAATATTACAAAAATATGTATAAATGTTAACAAAATTTCATAAAAATATCCACAAAATTTACAAAAATATTTAAAAAAACTATTCAAAAATATTTCAAAAAATAATATAAAAAATACAACAAATATTTCCAAATATTACAAAATATATTTTTTATAAATGTTCTACGAATATTTTAAAAAGTATAATATTTATATCTTATAATATTTATATATTTATTATATAATTATAATATTTTAATTATATCTTAAAATAATAATATTATAAAATATATTTTAAAAAAATGTCAAAAAATGTCCACAAAAATGTTTACAAATATTTCAAACAAATGTTGAAAATATTTCAAAAAAAATGTTTAAAAATATTTCAAAAAATTTCAAAAAAATTTCAAAAAATTTCAAAAATTTTCAAAAAAAATTCCAAAAAATTTCAAAAAAATACTTCGAAAAAATGTAAAAAAAATATTTCAAAAAAGCGACGCCGAAGATTTTAGATGACAAAAAATCATTTTAATGGCAAAAAGTCAATTTTTCAGGTTTTTCTGGGGTACGCGGTATAAAATTCAAAAAATTTTCCGGACCAAGACCATACTGTTGCAAATTTATTAAGATCGGGTATAAAATATTTTCGCGACGTACCCCGGTTCTCGAGTTACCTCACCAGATACACACACACACACACACATATCTATTATATAAAAGAAAGTCTATTTAATTATATATATATATGTGTGTGTGTGTGTGTGTATCTGGTGAGGTAACTCGAGAACCGGGGTACGTCGCGAAAATATTTTATACCCGATCTTAATAAATTTGCAACAGTATGGTCTTGGTCCGGAAAATTTTTTGAATTTTATACCGCGTACCCCAGAAAAACCTGAAAAATTGACTTTTTGCCATTAAAATGATTTTTTGTCGTCCAAAATCTTCGGCGTCGCATTTTTGAAATATTTTTTTTACATTTTTTCGAACTATTTTTTTGAATTTTTTTTGATTTTTTTTTGAAATTTTTGGAAATTTTGGAAATTTTTTGAAATATTTTTGAAATATTTTTGACATTTTTTGAAATATTTTTGAAGTTTTTTTTAAATATTTTTAAACATTTTTTTGAAATTTTTTTAAAATATATTTTGTAATATTATTTATATTTTTTGTATTTTAAAAAATATTATTTGAAATAATTTTTTATATTTTTCAACTATTCGTTGAAATATTATTATTTTAAGATATAATTAAAATATTATAATTATATAATAAATATATAAATATTATAAGATATAATAATATACTTTTTAAAATATTTGTAGAACATTTATAAAAAATATATTTTGTAATATTTGGAAATATTTGTTGTATACTAGGAATACAGAATCAGGAATAGCTATAATTAATAAATAATAGATAGGCAAACAATCAAAAATCGATCAACGCAGGGTGCGGTTTGGGTTTTCGATATTTATTAAGTACTATTTTGTAATATTGGAAATATGTGTTGTATTTTTTAAAATATTATTTGAAATATTTTTGAAATATTTTTCCACTAATTTTTGAGATATTAATATTTGTATAAATTTGTTTGAATTTTAGCAACAATTTATGTTATTGTATATGAAAAGCAGAATCATGAATAGCCATAAATAATAAATAATAGATAGGTAAGCTATCAAACAACGAGTAAAGCAAAGTTGGGTACGGCAAGAAATTCCAAATCAGGAATAGTTATAATTAATAAATGATAGATAGGCAAATAATAAAAAACCGAGCAACGCCGATTTGGAACTGTTTGGGTTTAGGTTTTCAACATATTTTGGAATATTTGAAATATCTGTTGTATTTTTTGAAATATTTTTTATCTAATTTTTTAAATATTAAAAAAAATATGTTTCTACATATGTTTAATTTTATTTAATTGTATATACTAGAAATGTAGGATCAGGAATAGCTCTAATTAATAAATAATAAATAGGCAAACAATCAAAAACCGATAAATGTCGAGTCGAGTACTGTTTGGATTTGGGTTTAGGTTTGAGTTTTCGACATTTTTTTAAAACATATTTTGTAATATTTTAAATATTTTTTGTATTTGTTAGCAATTATATATTTTAGAATAATCAGGAATAGCTATAATTAATAAAAATAAATAGTCAAACAATCAAAAACCTAGCAACGCCGGGTAGGGTATGACTGCTAATATGTTGAAATATTTTTTATATTTAAAAAATATTTTTAGACACTTTTTAAAAATATATTTTATAATATTTTAAAGTATTTTTGTATTTTTGTATTTTTACAAAATATTTTACGAATAAGTCTTAAAAAGAACAACGCTAGATCTACATCGGATACAGTTAGATTTATTAAATATTAGTTAGAAGACAACAATTAAAGAATAGCTATGCATAATTAGGAATAACTATAATTAATAATTGATAGGCAAATAATAAAAAAACGAGCAACGTCGGGTTGGGTTCGGCAAACAATTCTAAATCAGGAATAGTTATAATTAATAAAGTATAGATAGGCATATAATTAAAAACCGATCAACGCCGTTTTGGGACGGTTTGGGTTTTCAACATATTTTGTAATATTTGAAATATTTGTTGTATTTTTTAAAATATTTTTTGAAATATTTGTTCACTAATTTTTTAAATATTATAAACAATATTTTTCTATATTTGTTTGTATTTTAAATAAACTTTATTTAATTGTATATACTAGAAATATAGAATCAGAAATTGCCCTAATTAATAAATAATAAATAATAGATAGGCAAACAAACAAAAACCAAGAAATGCCGGGTCGGGTATGGTTTGGTTTTAAAACATATTTTGTAATATTTTATATATTTTTTTGCAATTTTTAGCAATTATATATTTTAGAATAATCAGGAATAGCTATAATTAATAAAAAAATAAATAGGCATTCAAAATCAGGTATGGCTACTAATATGGTGAAATATTTTTTATATTTCTTAAAATATTTTTAGACACTTTTTAAAAATATATTTTGTAATATTTTAAATTGTTATTTTTAATCTTACCAATTATTTTACAAATAATCTTAACAACGAACAACGCTGGGTCTACATCGGATACAGTTAGAATTAGTAAATATTAGTTAGAAGAAAAAAATTAAATATTAGCTAAGTATAATCAGGAATAGCTACAATTAATAGGCACATAATCAAAAACCTAGCAACGCAGGGTAGTGTACGGTTTGTGTTTGGGTTTAGGTTTGGGTTTTAGACATTTTTTTAAAACATATTTTGTAATATTTGAAATATTTGTTGTATTTTTTAACATATTATTTGAAAATTTTTTCTACTTTGTTTTGTATGTCAGCTAACATTTATTTTATTATATATATCAATTAAGAATCAGGAATAGCTATAATTAATATATAATATATAGGAAAATAATCAAAACCGAGCAACGCCGGGTCGGGTACGGCTAGTATATATATAATTAAATAGACTTTCTTTTATATAATAGATATATATATGTGTGTGTGTGTGTGTGTATCTGGTGAGGTAACTCGAGAACCGGGGTACGTCGCGAAAATATTTTATACCCGATCTTAATAAATTTGCAACAGTATGGTCTTGGTCCGGAAAATTTTTTGAATTTCATACCGCGTACCCCAGAAAAACCTGAAAAATTGACTTTTTGCCATTAAAATGATTTTTTGTCGTCCAAAATCTTCGGCGTCGCATTTTTGAAATATTTTTTTTACATTTTTTCGAACTATTTTTTTGAATTTTTTTTGATTTTTTTTTGAAATTTTTGGAAATTTTGGAAATTTTTTGAAATATTTTTGAAATATTTTTGACATTTTTTGAAATATTTTTGAAGTTTTTTTTATATATTTTTAAACATTTTTTTGAAATTTTTTTAAAATATATTTTGTAATATTATTTATATTTTTTGTATTTTAAAAAATATTATTTGAAATAATTTTTTATATTTTTCAACTATTCGTTGAAATATTATTATTTTAAGATATAATTAAAATATTATAATTATATAATAAATATATAAATATTATAAGATATAATAATATACTTTTTAAAATATTTGTAGAACATTTATAAAAAATATATTTTGTAATATTTGGAAATATTTGTTGTATACTAGGAATACAGAATCAGGAATAGCTATAATTAATAAATAATAGATAGGCAAACAATCAAAAATCGATCAACGCAGGGTGCGGTTTGGGTTTTCGATATTTATTAAGTACTATTTTGTAATATTGGAAATATGTGTTGTATTTTTTTTAATATTATTTGAAATATTTTTGAAATATTTTTCCACTAATTTTTGAGATATTAATATTTGTATAAATTTGTTTGAATTTTAGCAACAATTTATGTTATTGTATATGAAAAGCAGAATCATGAATAGCCATAAATAATAAATAATAGATAGGTAAGCTATCAAACAACGAGTAAAGCAAAGTTGAGTACGGCAAGAAATTCCAAATCAGGAATAGTTATAATTAATAAATGATAGATAGGCAAATAATAAAAAACCGAGCAACGCCGATTTGGAACTGTTTGGGTTTAGGTTTTCAACATATTTTGGAATATTTGAAATATCTGTTGTATTTTTTGAAATATTTTTTATCTAATTTTTTAAATATTAAAAAAAATATGTTTCTACATATGTTTAATTTTATTTAATTGTATATACTAGAAATGTAGGATCAGGAATAGCTCTAATTAATAAATAATAAATAGGCAAACAATCAAAAACCGATAAATGTCGAGTCGAGTACTGTTTGGATTTGGGTTTAGGTTTGAGTTTTCGACATTTTTTTAAAACATATTTTGTAATATTTTAAATATTTTTTGTATTTGTTAGCAATTATATATTTTAGAATAATCAGGAATAGCTATAATTAATAAAAATAAATAGTCAAACAATCAAAAACCTAGCAACGCCGGGTAGGGTATGACTGCTAATATGTTGAAATATTTTTTATATTTAAAAAATATTTTTAGACACTTTTTAAAAATATATTTTATAATATTTTAAAGTATTTTTGTATTTTTGTATTTTTACAAAATATTTTACGAATAAGTCTTAAAAAGAACAACGCTAGATCTACATCGGATACAGTTAGATTTATTAAATATTAGTTAGAAGACAACAATTAAAGAATAGCTATGCATAATTAGGAATAACTATAATTAATAATTGATAGGCAAATAATAAAAAAACGAGCAACGTCGGGTTGGGTTCGGCAAACAATTCTAAATCAGGAATAGTTATAATTAATAAAGTATAGATAGGCATATCATTAAAAACCGATCAACGCCGTTTTGGGACGGTTTGGGTTTGGGTTTTCAACATATTTTGTAATATTTGAAATATTTGTTGTATTTTTTAAAATATTTTTTGAAATATTTGTTCACTAATTTTTTAAATATTATAAACAATATTTTTCTATATTTGTTTGTATTTTAAATAAACTTTATTTAATTGTATATACTAGAAATATAGAATCAGAAATTGCCCTAATTAATAAATAATAAATAATAGATAGGCAAACAAACAAAAACCAAGAAATGCCGGGTCGGGTATGGTTTGTTTTTAAAACATATTTTGTAATATTTTATATATTTTTTTGCAATTTTTAGCAATTATATATTTTAGAATAATCAGGAATAGCTATAATTAATAAAAAAAATTAATAGGCATTAAAAATCAGGTATGGCTACTAATATGTTGAAATATTTTTTATATTTCTTAAAATATTTTTAGACACTTTTTAAAAATATATTTTGTAATATTTTAAATTATTATTTGTAATCTTACCAAATATTTTACAAATAATCTTAAAAACGAACAACGCTGAGTCTACATCGGATACAGTTAGAATTAGTAAATATTAGTTAGAAGAAAACAATTAAATATTAGCTAAGTATAATCAGGAATAGCTACAATTAATAGGCAAATAATCAAAAACCTAGCAACGCAGGGTAGTGTACGGTTTGTGTTTGGGTTTAGGTTTGGGTTTTAGACATTTTTTTAAAACATATTTTTTAATATTTGAAATATTTGTTGTATTTTTTAACATATTATTTGAAAATGTTTTCTACTTTGTTTTGTATGTAAGCTAACATTTATTTTATTATATATATCAATTAAGAATCAGGAATAGCTATAATTAATATATAATATATAGGAAAATAATCAAAACCGAGCAACGCCGGGTCGGGTACGGCTATTTTTTGAAATATTTTAAAAAATTTTTGTGGACATTTTTTTGAAATATTTTTTTATATTTTTCAACTAATCTTTGAAATATTATTATTTTAAGATATAATTAAAATATTATAATTATATAATAAATATATAAATATTATAAGATATAAATATTATACTTTTTAAAATATTTGTAGAAAATTTATAAAAAATATATTTTGTAGCAATACAGAAATACAGAATCAGAAATAGCTATAATTAATAAATAATAAATGGGCAACAACAATCAAAAATCAAAAATCGAGCAATGCAGGGTGCAGTTTGAGTTTTCGACATTTTTTAAGTAATATTTTGTAATATTGGAAATATGTGTTGTATTTTTAAAAATATTTTGTGAAATATTTTTCCACTAATTTTTGAGATATTAATATTTGTATAAATTTGTTTGAATTTTAGCAACAATTTATGTTATTGTATATGAAAAGCAGAATCATGAATAGCCATAATTAATAAATAATAGATAGGTAAACTATCAAACAACAAGTAAAGCAAAGTTGGGTACGGCAAGAAATTCCAAATAAGGAATAGTTATAATTAATAAATGATAGATAGACAAATAATAAAAAAACGAGCAACGACGATTTGGAACTGTTTGGGTTCAGGTTTTCAACATATTTTGGATTATTTGAAATATCTGTTGTATTTTTTGAAATATTTTGTCACTAATTTTTTAAATATTAAAAAAAATATGTTTCCACATTTGTTTGTATTTTAGATAAACTTTATTTAATTGTATATACTAGAAATGTAGGATCAGAAATAGCTCTAATTAATAAATAATAAATAGGCAAATAATCAAAAACCGATAAATATCGAGTCGGATACTGTTTGGATTTGGGTTTAGGTTTGAGTTTTCGACATTTTTTTAAAACATATTTTATAATATTTTAAATATTTTTTGTATTTTTTAGCAATTATATATTTTAGAATAATCAGGAATAGCTATAATTAATAAAAATAGTCAAACAATCAAAAACCTAGCAACGCCGGGTAGGGTATGGCTACTAATATGTTGAAATATTTTTTATATTTAAAAAATATTTTTAGACACTTTTTAAAAATATATTTTAAATATTTTAAATTATTTTTTGTATTTTTACAAAATATTTTACGAATAAATCTAAAAAAGAACAACGCTAGATATACATCGGATACAGTTAGATTTATTAAATATTAGTTAGAAGACTAAAAATTAAAGATTAGCTATGCATAATTAGGAATAGCTATAATTAATAATTGATAGGCAAATAATTAAAAACCGAGAAACGTCGTGTTGGGTAAGGCAAAAAATTTAAAATCAGGAATTGTTATAATTAATAAATAATAGATAGGAAAACAATCAAAAACCTAGCAACGCCGTGTCAGGACGGTGTGGGTTTTGGTTTTAGACATTTTTTTAAAACATATTTTATAATAATTGAAATATTAGTTGTATTTTTTAATATATTTTTTAAAATATTTTTCCACTAATTTTTTAAATATTAAAATATTTTTCTACATTTGTTTGTATGTCATCTAACATTTATTTTATTGTATATAAATAATAGTTAGGAACAAATTAAATATAAATATTTAGCAATGCAGAATTAGTAATAGCTATAATTAATAAATAATAATTGGCAAAAAATCAAAAACCGAGCAACGCCAGGTCGGGTACGGTTTGGGTTTAGGTTTGGGTTTTCGACATCTTTTTAAAACATATTTTGTAATATTCAAAATATTTATTGTATTTTTTAATATATTTTTTGAAATATTTTTCTACTAATTTTTTAATTATTAAAATATTTTTCTACATTTGTTTGTATTTCAGCTAACATTTATTTAATTGTATATATAACAATGAAGAATCAGGAACAGCTATAATTAATAAATAATAGATAGGCAAACAATCAATATCCGAGCAACGCCGGTTTGGGTACGGTTTGGGTTTAAGTTTGGGTTTTAGACATTTTTTAAAACATATTTTGTAATATTTGTTGCATTTTTTAATATATTTCCATTAATTTTTTAAATATTTTTCTATATTTTGTTTGTATTTTAGCTAACATTTATTTTATTGTATATATAGCAATGCATAATCATGAATAGGTATATAATATATCTATAATTAATAAATAATAGATAATAGGCAAATATTCAAAAACCGAGCAACGCCGGGTCGGGTACGGCTAGTCTATTATATAAAAGAAAGTCTATTTAATTATATATATATATATATATATATGTGTGTGTGTGTGTGTGTATCTGGTGAGGTAACTCGAGAACCGGGGTACGTCGCGAAAATATTTTATACCCGATCTTAATAAATTTGCAACAGTATGGTCTTGGTCCGGAAAATTTTTTGAATTTCATACCGCGTACCCCAGAAAAACCTGAAAAATTGACTTTTTGCCATTAAAATGATTTTTTGTCGTCCAAAATCTTCGGCGTCGCATTTTTGAAATATTTTTTTTACATTTTTTCGAACTATTTTTTTGAATTTTTTTTGATTTTTTTTTGAAATTTTTGGAAATTTTGGAAATTTTTTGAAATATTTTTGAAATATTTTTGACATTTTTTGAAATATTTTTGAAGTTTTTTTTATATATTTTTAAACATTTTTTTGAAATTTTTTAAAAATATATTTTGTAATATTATTTATATTTTTTGTATTTTAAAAAATATTATTTGAAATAATTTTTTATATTTTTCAACTATTCGTTGAAATATTATTATTTTAAGATATAATTAAAATATTATAATTATATAATAAATATATAAATATTATAAGATATAATAATATACTTTTTAAAATATTTGTAGAACATTTATAAAAAATATATTTTGTAATATTTGGAAATATTTGTTGTATACTAGGAATACAGAATCAGGAATAGCTATAATTAATAAATAATAGATAGGCAAACAATCAAAAATCGATCAACGCAGGGTGCGGTTTGGGTTTTCGATATTTATTAAGTACTATTTTGTAATATTGGAAATATGTGTTGTATTTTTTTAAATATTATTTGAAATATTTTTGAAATATTTTTCCACTAATTTTTGAGATATTAATATTTGTATAAATTTGTTTGAATTTTAGCAACAATTTATGTTATTGTATATGAAAAGCAGAATCATGAATAGCCATAAATAATAAATAATAGATAGGTAAGCTATCAAACAACGAGTAAAGCAAAGTTGGGTACGGCAAGAAATTCCAAATCAGGAATAGTTATAATTAATAAATGATAGATAGGCAAATAATAAAAAACCGAGCAACGCCGATTTGGAACTGTTTGGGTTTAGGTTTTCAACATATTTTGGAATATTTGAAATATCTGTTGTATTTTTTGAAATATTTTTTATCTAATTTTTTAAATATTAAAAAAAATATGTTTCTACATATGTTTAATTTTATTTAATTGTATATACTAGAAATCTAGGATCAGGAATAGCTCTAATTAATAAATAATAAATAGGCAAACAATCAAAAACCGATAAATGTCGAGTCGAGTACTGTTTGGATTTGGGTTTAGGTTTGAGTTTTCGACATTTTTTTAAAACATATTTTGTAATATTTTAAATATTTTTTGTATTTGTTAGCAATTATATATTTTAGAATAATCAGGAATAGCTATAATTAATAAAAATAAATAGTCAAACAATCAAAAACCTAGCAACGCCGGGTAGGGTATGACTGCTAATATGTTGAAATATTTTTTATATTTAAAAAATATTTTTAGACACTTTTTAAAAATATATTTTATAATATTTTAAAGTATTTTTGTATTTTTGTATTTTTACAAAATATTTTACGAATAAGTCTTAAAAAGAATAACGCTAGATCTACATCGGATACAGTTAGATTTATTAAATATTAGTTAGAAGACAACAATTAAAGAATAGCTATGCATAATTAGGAATAACTATAATTAATAATTGATAGGCAAATAATAAAAAAACGAGCAACGTCGGGTTGGGTTCGGCAAACAATTCTAAATCAGGAATAGTTATAATTAATAAAGTATAGATAGGCATATAATTAAAAACCGATCAACGCCGTTTTGGGACGGTTTGGGTTTGGGTTTTCAACATATTTTGTAATATTTGAAATATTTGTTGTATTTTTTAAAATATTTTTTGAAATATTTGTTCACTAATTTTTTAAATATTATAAACAATATTTTTCTATATTTGTTTGTATTTTAAATAAACTTTATTTAATTGTATATACTAGAAATATAGAATCAGAAATTGCCCTAATTAATAAATAATAAATAATAGATAGGCAAACAAACAAAAACCAAGAAATGCCGGGTCGGGTATGGTTTGTTTTTAAAACATATTTTGTAATATTTTATATATTTTTTTGCAATTTTTAGCAATTATATATTTTAGAATAATCAGGAATAGCTATAATTAATAAAAAAAATTAATAGGCATTAAAAATCAGGTATGGCTACTAATATGTTGAAATATTTTTTATATTTCTTAAAATATTTTTAAACACTTTTTAAAAATATATTTTGTAATATTTTAAATTATTATTTGTAATATTACCAAATATTTTACAAATAATCTTAAAAACGAACAACGCTGAGTCTACATCGGATACAGTTAGAATTAGTAAATATTAGTTAGAAGAAAACAATTAAATATTAGCTAAGTATAATCAGGAATAGCTACAATTAATAGGCAAATAATCAAAAACCTAGCAACGCAGGGTAGTGTACGGTTTGTGTTTGGGTTTAGGTTTGGGTTTTAGACATTTTTTTAAAACATATTTTTTAATATTTGAAATATTTGTTGTATTTTTTAACATATTATTTGAAAATGTTTTCTACTTTGTTTTGTATGTCAGCTAACATTTATTTTATTATATATATCAATTAAGAATCAGGAATAGCTATAATTAATATATAATATATAGGAAAATAATCAAAACCGAGCAACGCCGGGTCGGGTACGGCTAGTATATATATATAATTAAATAGACTTTCTTTTATATAATAGATATATATATGTGTGTGTGTGTGTGTGTATCTGGTGAGGTAACTCGAGAACCGGGGTACGTCGCGAAAATATGTTATACCCGATCTTAATAAATTTGCAACAGTATGGTCTTGGTCCGGAAAATTTTTTGAATTTTTTACCGCGTACCTCAGAAAAACCTAAAAAATTGACTTTTTGCCATTAAAATGATTTTTTGTCATCTAAAATCTTCGGTGTCGCTTTTTTTAAATATTTTTTTTACATTTTTTCGAAGTATTTTTTTGAAATTTTTTGGAATTTTTTTTTGAAATTTTTTTGAAATAATTTTAAACATTTTTTGAAATATTTTTAAACATTTTTTTGGAATATTTGTAACCATTTTTGTGGACATTTTTTAGAAATGTTTTTTAAATATATTTTCTAATATTATCTATATTTTTTGTTTTATTTTTAAAAATATTATTTGAAATATTTTTTTATATTTTTCAACTAATCGTTGTTATATTATTATTTAAAGATATAATTAAAATATTATAATTATATAATAAATATATAAATATTATAAGATATAAATATTATACTTTTTAAAATATTTGTAGAACATTTATAAAAAATATATTTGGAAATATTTGTTGTATACTAGCAATACAGAATCAGGAATAGCTATAATAAATAAATAATATATAGGAAAACAATCAAAAATCGATCAACGCAGGATGCGGTTTGGATTTTCGACATTTATTAAGTAATATTTTGTAATATTGGAAATATGTGTTGTATTTTTTTTTTATTTTTTTTAAATATTTTTGAAATATTTTTCCACTAATTTTTGAGATATTAAAAACGATTATTTGTCTAAATTGGTTTGAATTTTAGCACAAATTTATGTTATTATATATGAAATGCAGTATCATGAATACTATTCATTGAATATCCATAATTAATAAATAATAGATAGGCAAACTATCAAACAACGAGTAAAGCAGAGTTGGGTGGGTACGGCAAGAAATTCCAAATCAGGAATAGTTATAATTAATAAATGATTGATAGGCAAATAATAAAAAACAAGCAACGCGGATTTGGATTGGTTTGGTTTCAACATATTTTGGAATATTTTAAATATTTGTTTTATTTTTTGAAATATTTTGAACTCATTTTTTTAATATTAAAAAAAATATGTTTCTACATTTGTTTGTATTTTAGATAAACTTTATTTAATTGTATATACTAGAAATGTAGAATCAGGAATATCTCTTATTAATAAATAATAAATAGGCAAACAATCAAAAACCGATAAATGTCGAGTCGGGTACTGTTTGGATTTGGGTTTAGGTTTGAGTTTTCAACATTTTTTTAAAACATATTTTGTAATATTTTAAATATTTTTTGTATTTTTACAAAATATTTTACATATAAATCTTAAAAACGAACAACTCTAGATCTACATCGGATATAGTTAGAATTATTAAATATTAGTTAGAAACAAAATTAAAGATTAGCTATGCATAATTAGGAATATCTATAATTAATAATTGATAGGCAAATAATCAAAAATCGAGAAATATCGGGTTGGGTAAGGCAAGCAATTTAAAATCAAGAATAGTTATATTTAATTATATGAATAGTTATAATTAATAAATAATAGGTAGGAAAACAATCACAAATCTAGCATCGCCGCGTCGGGACGGTTTGGGTTTTGGTTTTAGACATTTTTTTAAAAAATATTTTGTAATATTTGAAATATTTGTTGTATATTTTGTATTTTTTATATTTTGTATTTTATATTTTTTTAATATATTTTTTGAAATATTTTTCCACAAATTTTTAAATATTAAAATATTTTTCTACATTTGTTTGTATGTCAGCTCACATTTATTTTATTGTATATAAATAATAGTTAGGAAAAAATTAAATATAAATATTTAGCAATGCAGAATAAGTAATAGCTACAATTAATAAATAATAATTGGCAAACAATCAAAAACCGAGCAACGCCATGTCAGGTACGGTTTAGGTTTAAGTTTTCGACATCTTTTTAAAACATATTTTGTAATATTCGAAATATGTATTGTATTTTTTAATATATTTTTTAAATATTAAAATATTTTCATAATTTGTTTGTATTTCAGCTAACATTTATTTAATTGTATATATAACTATGAATAATCAGGAACAGCTATAATTAATAAATAACAGATATGCAAAAAATCAACAACCGAGCATCGCCGTGTCGTGTACGGTTTGGGTTTAAGTTTGGGTTTTAGACATTTTTTAAAACATATTTTGTAATATTTGTAATATTTGTTTTATTTTTTAATATATTTCTACTAATTTGTTAGATATTAAACAAATATTTTTCTATATTTTGTTGATATTTTAGCTAACATTTATTTTATTGTATATATATAGTAATGCAGAATCAGGAATAGCTATAATTAATAAATAATAGATAATAGGAAAATAATCAAAAACCGAGCAACGCCGGGTCGGGTACGGCTAGTATATATATATATATAGCTATATCTCTGATCTAATTAAAAAACGTACTATATTATCTTCTCTTCGTTACCAAAATGCTCCTCTACTTATCTCCCAGAACTCTAGTAAAACTTCCCTAAATTCTAGAGCTTTTAAAAATTCCGGTCCAACTCTATGGAATTCCCTCCCTCCTACCATTCGTTCTATTAGATCCCACAAAAGATTTATAAATCTTACTTCTTCTTTTCTCTCTACCCATAATCATTAAATCATCCAACTTATTATTTGTATCCGTGTTATATTAAATTGATATCATTATTAAATCGTTATTGTATTATTATTATCTTATTATTATATAACACTATACTATATCAATGCAGTCTGTAGTATATACAACTACACCATATCAATGCAGACTGTAGTATATAATAGTCCTTTATATTGTTTATTATTGTTTTTCCGTTGTATATTGAATGTATATTATTATCAAATTATTATCGTATTACTATTATTTTATTATTATTTTCTTCCCGCACGAGCGAAGGGGTCTACATGACCCTATTTTAGTGCTAATAAACTCAATATCATCATCATCATATATATATATATATATATATATATATCATGATATCATGGCCTCCTTTACCTAATTAGCTTTAAAATACCATGAATATATAAGTATAGGCCTACTATGTAGGCTTATACATGGCCTCCTTTAGCTTAAGCTAAAGGAGGCCATGGCTTATACAAACGCCCGGGCTTTGCTTATACTATCTATACCTATATATAGTATATTATATTATCAAGTCCGTCTACAAGCTATTATAATGTAGCCTACCTATAACCTCTTTTAGTTATATATAAAACTATGGTTTTACTGAGGTTTTGTTAATGATATCATCCAGGGACATAGAGCTAGAGATACATTTCGATATAGGGCATAGAGCTATTATAGCTCAGCTATATCCCTATATATAGCTATATGCTTTGGTATATCTATCATACTTTTTAAATCACAGATAATTGCATACAACTAGAGAGAAAGCTAGCTATATAGAGATTATAATCCATAGATTTATAGTTTACAAATTGTAAACTATAAATCTATAGAGCATATATGTTCTAATCATAGACTTCTAAGGGGCGAAGCCTCATGATGTATTACTATATAACGTCTTTGGTTCTAATATTATATTATATATCTAGCTCCATCATAGAGCTAAAGAGAAATTTTTCTTTAGCTTCTTTTCTTTCTCTTTAGCTCTATGAGCTCCATAGATAATTTGTAGTATTAGTTCGAGTAATTAACGCTAGGAAATGCAAAGATTTTTCCCGGGAAAATCGTTGGGCAATGCCTATAAATTTATAAGAAAACCTAAGTCCATAGTTATTATATTAAGAAATTTAGTATATATAAGTATATTATTAAATAATGCATAACATTAAAAAATTAAATATAAGTCAATTAAAAATAATTAATATAGCCAATCAACAATTAATTTAATTATTAAATAAAATTGTAAATAAACAATAAACTTTGTTATTTATTTAAAAAATATTTTTATAATATATATATATATTTGTTATTTTTCGTATTGTATTTATAATCTTAAGACTTCGTTATCAAAACCCGGGATCAAAACAAGTAAAATGAAATTAACTGTTACTACATATAACGATACAATTTTTAATGTTGAGGTGTCAGGAGATATGGAATTATTTAATTTAAAAGCAATATGCCAAGCAGAAAGCGGAGTTCCCATTGATAGTATGAAATTAACTTGTGATGGAAAACTGTTAAATGATGACAATAAAAAAATATCTAGTTATGGAATAAAAGATGGTGATATGATTGTATTGCAAAGATTTAACCCAGGACCAAGTGGTTAGATTATAAATAATAAGCATTCTTATTATGATAATTATAATATTAATTATAGAAATAATATTTATTTAATTTAATAATTTTATATATTTAATAATTATATAATTATCATTTTAATATATGTATACTACTATATAAGACTACTTTATAGAGGTAATAAATAGCGATAATATTAAATATACAAATAGTACATTTGAGACAAGTATACGTTAAAGTAAGATCAACAAATTAATAAAATAATTCTATATAATATATTTAATATAATATTAGTTATTAAATTTATACGCACTATTTATTTAAACCAAATTATTCCATTGTATCCACGATCAAATTATATTGTACTTGAAAATATATATATAATAATCAAACCGTAATATAATTTTTATAATTATATTATAATAATATTAGTAAGATTAAATTTGTAATAAATTAAACATCACCAAATTGTAATATATATATATATATATATATATATATATATATATATAATATATAATATAGTAGTTATATAATTACTCCCTATCTAATCAAAGTAATTAGAAGTAACCTATTTTCATAAAGGTCAGTATTATACATCATTGAAATGAATATAGTGATCATTGACTTAATATTTAAAATCATAATGATTTTTGATTCAAAAATGATTATCATTTTAAAAATGTTAATGAATTTTCAATGAATCAGTGTTTTTAGATTCATATCTATATCAATGTATTGAAGAATGTATGTTATTTATTTCATAAGTAATATTATATCTAAGGATGCATTTTTTGTAACGTATCACATTACAACAGTACCAAGTTAGTTATCATTTTTACGTAACGTACCACCTGTATGCTTATACATGTAAATGCAGATGGGACTGTTGTACTATGGTACTGTGGGTCTGTGGTGCTGTGGGATGGGACGTCGAAAAGTTAGTATCACAGTCCCACTTGAGTTTACATGTATAAGCATACAGGTGGTACTGTGGTACGTTACAAAAATATAAGATACAAAATATAATGTATTTTTTAGTTCCGATAAAAATATCAACTAAAGTAGGAGGTATATTGAATAACGAATATTACGCTAAGTGATATAATTTTCTTTTGTAATATCTTTAAATATAATTCAGTCTTGCTTTTTTCTAAAATATTTTAAATTTATTCCAGGATCTTTTCACAAACATAAAATTGTTAATTAGTTTTTTTGAGGCGAACGTAAATAATATACTTCCCATCCTCGATATAAGGAGATATCAACGTACAGCTTAATATCAGGGTTTCATAATGTATGACGCATATTTAATATGATATTTAAATAGTAATATATTTAACGATTATTAATTGTACCCGTGTAGTTTCTATAGAAAGGTTCGATAACTAATTTATGTTAACGCTACTTTATATCGTACTACCTATATCTATGTGTTATTGATAAATAGATTTGGTATAGGGCCAATACTATAAGTATAGCGATGGTGTAGCGTAATACCATTCCTAATCGTATGAAGACGTAAATCTAATTATGTAAAACATTTTTAGATTTAGGTATACATTATTATCTTAGAAAATTGTTATCTAGGATTTCTCGTAGACATTTAAGAGGTACAGAAGGTACTCTATACTTACCATGTGAATGTAATTGCCATGTGACTGTAATCCGGGTAATGATCTCTTGTTTATTTCCGCAATGATTCCGATTACATAGGATAGGTGAGGTAGTGAGGTAGTTGTGAAGACTGATGAGAGAACTCATTATTACCATACCATTAGGCTAATAATGGCAATACCAATGCCGCATTAACGTTATCTATATCGTTATGAGGAAATTCTGAAGTTGAATATCAGCTACGTAAATGTGTAGGTATTTCACGTTATGTAATGTACTTGATATTCAGTTAATGATAAAGTTTTTTAATTATAAAGTGGTATTTTTATTATACTAATGGACCAAATATGTAAGCATTTATTATTCTATACTGATCATTAAATCCATTAATATTAACATGACTTTTACGATAAGATATATATGATTTAAAGAAATTAAATGCATTTAAAGTATTTAAATGCAGTATTAAATATAATTATTGATAATAAATAATAGAATAATAAACCGTGATATAAACCTTGATCTGAGTATAGTTTAGGTTCAAGTGCTGCTATAATCATATCTCAGTTTATCTTATATGGTGAATATAATGCTGTCTTTGATGTAACCTGTATGTACTTTGCTAAACGTCTGTTAAATTAAACACATATGTGAGTACATGTTAACTAAACTTATACTATGTTGAGAATAGTATAACAAAGATTTTTCTATGGAAAGATATAGAACTCACGCAAAAAATCGTGTAATTCTATATCGTATACAAAAACGAATAGTGCCACCTATATAGGGTCAATTTTCTGAACTATATGTTGTTTATAATGTAAATTCTAATCAAACTATGCACTTTTAAAATGAAAAATAATATGCTTTAAATTATTATTTTTATTATGATAACTAAGTGTTCATTATTAATATATAACAAAGCAATAGGATATGTTGGTTTTAAATGCTATAAATATCTATGTGGAGAGTAAAAGCTAATTTATATTGCATGTAATTTAATAGAGCAATTAAAACATTGTAGTATACAAATCGCAGCAAACCTAAATCTATACTGCTACTAGCAGTGATACGTATGAATACTAATCACGTTGCGTAGATAGGGATGTTATATCTTTGCTTCCCAAAATCTTTAATGTAGATTTGGGGATCATATATTTATTTATATTTAAATGTTTATTTGTACATAATTAATATGAGTTTGTATATTATTGTTAATATTGTTATCACTGTCATACACCTTTCATAGTCATCACTACTACTACTGCTACTACTACTACTACTACTACTACTACTACTACTACCACTACTACTACTACTACTACTACTACTACTACTACTACTACTACTACTACTACTACTACTACTACTACTACTACTACTACTACTACTACTACTACTACTACTACTACTACTACTACTACTACTACTACTACTACTACTACTACTACTACTACTACTACTACTACTACTACTACTACTACTACTACTACTACTACTACTACTACTACTACTACTACTACTACTACTACTACTACTACTACTACTACTACTACTACTACTACTACTACTACTACTACTACTACTACTACTACTACTACTACTACTACTACTACTACTACTACTACTACTACTACTACTACTACTACTACTACTACTACTACTACTACTACTACTACTACTACTACTACTACTACTACTACTACTACTACTACTACTACTACTACTACTACTACTACTACTACTACTACTACTACTACTACTACTACTACTACTACTACTACTACTACTACTACTACTACTACTACTACTACTACTACTACTACTACTACTACTACTACTACTACTACTACTACTACTACTACTACTACTACTACTACTACTACTACTACTACTACTACTACTACTACTACTACTACTACTACTACTACTACTACAGCATACATGTTAACCAGTGTATTCTATTGACAATAGATGAATTGTGATGTTTTATTGATGAGAACATATCATTGCACAGTTTTATCTTTGTACTTTGTATCCTTTGTATATAACCCTGGATGCTACTAGATATACTGCCACCCTGGATATACAACCCCTCCCTATACTGCCAAACATGATATAACACCACCCTCTATATACCACCACCCTCTATATAACTCCTGTGTGTATTTCAAATTCTGCTATTTTGGATGTAATTCCACTAATAAGCGTGAACAATTGTATACCTACAATGAGGTCCTACATCGAAAGCATGCACTTATATCATAGATAAGGTCACAATGTAAGCATTAATAAAGCGATTAGAATACATGATGTTTAGTATAGTATACAGTGTACAGTAGACCGGTTCGTACTCAATTTTTTTTCATAATTTTATAAACCTTCACATCTGTTACAATTATGTATGCTATGATAAATAAGTGTTTTAAATTTTTGACCCATATCTTAAATATTGTTATGTCACGAGACATTTTTATTTTAACATTGAATACATATAAAATTTAACATGGGGGAGATATAGAAATAAGTTTTATTCAATTTTTATAAAATTGTATGATTTTTATTAAGCCAACTATGGATATATCCTAGAAACATATATTACAAGTAGTATAAACAATACAAAATATTTAGATGCCCAAATTTTATAAAATAATTTTAGTAAAAAAAAATGTCTAAAAATCGTATAATTTAATATAAATAAATTATTACAATTTAATTTAGAAAATTAAAATATATAATTTATAGATAATAATAATACAATTCAAATTAATTATTAAAAAATTAAAAATTATTTTTAGAAAAAAAATTAACATCATTTCTAAATTTTTGTGGATTTTTATTTGAAATATGAAATACAAAATAATTTTACATATTTTTTTATTTTTTTAATTTTATTTTTATAAATGACATTTATATCTAACTTATATCCACAATTCAATACAATCTGATCACTCAAATTCATGTAAAGTATAATTATATATATTAATTTTAAAAAATTAATTATTTTTTTGAATTATTTTGAAATAAATACTTTGTAAAATGGAGTATTTTCTCGAGTTTTAGGAGACATTAATATTGGTAATTTGTAGATATAAAAATGAAATATAGATATTATATTAATAATAAATATAAATAATGGTATATATTATATTAATTCATTAAATATAATACAAATACATCATTAATTTTAAATATTAATTTAAAAATTGTTAAACATCAAAGATAATAAGATGGCGTCATTACTATTATACATGGAATATTATACATTTTATCTTAAAATAATAATTTATATTTCAAACTTTAAATGCTTCGTGATCAAAGGTAACTATTTTTTTATAAAAATTGTTAATACATATTATACTAAAATATAGATATGTATTATATTTTATATGAAGGATTAAAAATTGAATCGAACGAACCGGTCTAGTGTACAGTGTATAGTATACACATGTATGTTGTGCAGCATTTCAAATATTCAACAAGCAATAAATAACTACACTAATATCCTCGGGAGTTGGAATCCGATACCCTTGCCCTAGGTTCTAGGTTCTAGGTACTTACAGGTCTAGGCCACTTCCGGAGTAGTGTAATCTGTGGAATAAACACACTAATAAGAAGAGTAAATAGTAGAGATGAAAGCATGCCTATATTTACTAAGCATATATATAGTGAAAGGATAGTTTTAAATAAATATGTTTTTAGTTGATCATCACATATGTATTTAGTTTTCACCCGATGAATAGTGAAGCGTGTAAGGTATAAGGATTAGCATTTAACGCACGTATATACTGAAGGTATTTTAAATAATATTCTATTGACAATTTAATATAATAGTGAACAGGATATATAACTAGTGAGATTTTAACTTGATCCTGAATTTAATTTTGCTATTCCAAATGTACTATGTTATACAATATTAAGCTATTATTAAGTCCATATATATTATTATATATTATATTTATTATTAAACTTAATATATATGTAAACTTAATATATATGTAAATAAATAATATATGCATTATATATTGTATTACTTATTATAAAATTAAGTAGGTTTTATTATATTATTAATAGTATATCAGATATTATCTTATAATACTCCAATTAGAATACATAAACCGATAAAACTACTACCAAACATAGAGTTTAGTTTACTAATCAGAACTTTTGATTATTAATATTAACTATACCAAGTATAAGAAGTGTATAAACCATTGGTTTACAGGTTTCACAGAACTAAAAGATCTTTTAGTATCTTCTTGTATCTAAACATTATTTCCCATAATAGTTATTATCTGTTATATGTTATTCAAATAATTACCTATATTATATTACCAAGGACAGGACATATTCTCGCATATATTTTGTGAAACTTTTTTTTACGCTTGAGTAATTTTATCATATTGCATATTTTAATTTCAAAAACAAATTAATGCAAAAACTCATTTTTAAATTAATGAATTCGATATGATTACTTTAAAATCATAATATAATGTAATATTCGCTATATAATTATATTATTTAGAATGTCAAGAAAGATTATCGAAAAAATTGTTCAATTCAAACCAAATTTATAAATAAATTTCTAATTTAATAAAATATTGATATAGAAATTAGAGTGAGAGCCGCCCCCCTCTCTGATTAGATGTAAACAACAGCAATGGCTAATTTGGTGAATATCCCCTTAATATAATAGCATGTATTTTATATGATACACATATAATTACAGTAATATAAGAAGATGATTATTTATATATATGTGTGTGTGTGTGTGTAAATAATTACATATAAACACACTACATTGCCTGCGGTTATACTATTAATGTATAAATAGATAAATTATCTATAAATAGGTGTAGTATATATGAAAACTCATCTTTTTTTAAATAACACTAGATAAGTAGATAAACAATAGTGGAATATTGAAGATCATCAACAAATATAGAATTAGTGCGCAATTACTAACGGTATATCAATAATACATTTGTGTAATACTGATATATATATTGTTTACCTTATAATATAGCAATATATATATAGGTCGTACATCTATATACATGTAGTATGATTACTGGAGAATCATTGTAAAACTTTATTTAACCTACTATTTACGAAAATATACTACTACGAAATTATTAATTATAGTATTCAATGATTGAATATTATATAATTTATATTATCTAAAGTTTATCAGTTGCATGAGTTTGTACATCATGCTGTCAATACTCTTCTGTGGTATATAGTGGTATATATGGTATATAGTATATTCTATATAATATATACTAAATGCATGTATATAGTATATACTACATACATACTGTTTAGTTCAATGATCTCTTACAAACATAGCTAGTAATTAATTTGTTAACTAAAATATGTCTTTCATTGCGCACAACCATAAAATAAAGATTCTGACCTGATGTCTGTCCTAGTGTTGTCATTACTAGAGTATTGTTATCTTACAATGCTAACTCATTATTCCTAGATATCTATCATAATAATCTAATCTTAATGTGTATTTATATCTATATATATATATTGTTATTTTTTTTAGTGGATTCCATCCAGGAACTTAGATGAAGTTTTCACTTATAATCATATGGCTCTAATGTCTCTTCGAAGCCGCTCTCATGTTAAGGCATCCATGCTTTTAACGAGAGCCGATCATTTATGTATTCACAATTATATAGGATCACTTCTAGATATTATTTTAAGACCTATTTTTATGATCCGGACGAGGCTCGAACCCGTGTCATACTGCTTGTGTGTCTGACGCCTTAGCCAACATAGCCACGCAGGCAGTTATGAATATAAATATATATATATATTAATAAGTAGTCCGCCACTACCCCCACCTCTACCACTCGCTACAGTACCGAAGATAGACTTTAGTTCGATCAGCCTGCCCTCGACGTCACCCCGCCACGACCTTCAGCGTAACGCCCGCGCCCTGCTCAACAAGCTGAGGTCATCGCCCGAAGACGTCGCAGCCCTCAGGCAACGCAACATACCATTGTACGAAGCAATTCAGGCCAACGATTTAGGTGTGTATACCGGTGTGTGTGTGCATGTGTGTGTGTATGTGTGTACATGTGTGTGTGTGTGTGTATGTGAGCTATAGCGATCTATTGATGCGGTGTAGTGGTTAGAGATATAGTATAAAACATTCAGACCATATATAATAATAATAATAATAATATTTATTAGAAGAATATTGTTTGTTTTCTGTGTCGTTTTCTAGTTTATAGTTATAATGTGCTTGTTCCACCTAAAGGGCTTCAACATAAGCTATAGCGTATCTTCTGCTGATGTAACCCTTTATTTTAACATTAAAAATTAGATGAAGTAAATCTTCGTAAATAAGGTTTATTTTCAATTTCGGCATAGATTTATATTCCTATTTGATTGAGGTACATAGAAATCGATCGCCTACTAGAATAGGTAACATTATAGTGATCGTACTCGCACAACTCACTACTACTATTACTACTACTACTACTACTACTACTACTACTACTACTACTGCCACCTATACGCCATTATTAATCACCCCTCGCCCGCCCCACAGAGAAGTTCACGTCGATACTGGAGCAGCAGCAACGAGAGGAACTAGAGATGCGCTCCGAACAGACTCAGATGTTGAAGGGCAATCAGTTTGACATCAACATTCAGAATAAGATAGCCGAAGATATCAGGTCAGTGTCACGGTACACCACGTATTAACGGGTAGGTACCGTTTGTTATGTGATTAACTAATTGTAAAACTAATATTTGTGGAAACACTCCTTATATTCAAATTGATAGATATATTATAATTACTATGTTAATTAATATATATATATATATAAGTGGTTATAGAAATATATTAAAAATAAAAAAATATCTAGTTTTCTTAGTTTATTATATATATCATATCAAAAAAGTAGAGCTCAAAACGATTTACGAATCATAAAAATAAACATTTACTATTTATAAATTAAATATAATGAATAAATATTGCAAAATAATGTTCAATTATAATTAATATATCTATTCCACGATAGTTTTACTTTATCACAAATGTAAACTACTAATATTATCACTGATGAGTAAGAAATGTATTATGCTAGTTATATTGTGAAATGTTAATGTTATACTGCCACACACACTACACCAGGCACTACTAGTGTGGCTGTGTGTGGCTGTGTATTGATTAGAGGTCATACAGTACTACCGCAAAGATTTTCCGAAGGAAAGATATAACACTTACGCGAAATCGTGTAATTCGAATTTGTATACAAAATACCCTGGTGCCACCTATAGCGGGTTACTTTTAGGAACTATGTGTTGTTTATAATGTAAATTCGTATTTAACTATACACTTTTAAAATGTTAAATAATATGCTTTAAATTAATATTTATATGATGAAAACTAAGTGTTCATTACTAATATATAACAAACAAATATGATATGTATGTTTTAAATGCTATAAGTATATATTTAGTGAGTAAAAGCTAATTTATATTGCATGTAATTTAATAGAGCAATGAAAACATTGTTGCATGCAAACAGAGCCGAACCTAAATCTATTTCAGTGATTTCGATACTACTGCTAGCAGCGGTTGGGTATATTACTAAATTACGTTGCATGCATAGGGAGTGTTATATCTTTGCTTCGCAAAATCTTTGACTACCGCGTGGGTGATCATACACGCTTCTCTTGTGTTCAGTTTCGTAATTATATATATATTGTAATATTTCACTACTCTTTATACCCGATTTCCTCAGTTTTCGATTTTGCCTATTTATTCTCGATAAATATTTTGTTATTGTCTCGGTGCATTTTTCAAAACATGTAGATAACATATTTACATTATTCAAGTTTTTATTTCATATCTATGCTAATTGCAATGTTTCAACAAGCACATTTCCTTCGTAATTTAACAGATACGAATAATGTAAAGTAATTTGTTCATATTTATTCCGAATCTAAAAAAATATATACATAAAAAACTTTCAAATGATAGATTATTAGAGTATGGAGCTAATACACTTAGCCAATGAAGTCCCACGATAGGTTTAAGGGTAAGCGCTGGAGTTAAAATGTGTTAAATAATGTAATTTTTACAATATTTTTTTATTATGTATTATCCAAGTTCTGTATTTTATTTATAATATCCTAAAATATTTTTTAATATTTTTGAGTATTTCTATCAATATAAAGTGTTTTAGGAGTAATAAATTTATAAATATATTTTGTATTTATGTAAATATTTGTAATATGTAATCTTATATTACGATTTATTAGAATAATAGTTTAATTTTAAAATTTCTAGATTTATTTTAGCATAGATCATAGATTAAATAGCATTAAATAAATAAACAAATCACATGTTATATATTTGTTTTTATATTGTATATTTTATATAATTACATATTTGTACATATTATCTATGATTATTTATGTAAAAATTGTGAATGTCATTTTCTCAAGTTTTTACTTTTTCACTTAGTAACCACATGTAAATTTATAATTAAATTTATATTATTTTTATCTGAAATTGTTACTGTAAATGTATAATATATAATACTATATTTTTATCTATTTGTATATCATTATTCTATTTAGTACTTTATATTTACAAATAAATCATGATTAGTATAATATATTTATAATAAAAAATATTCATAGTTTTTAAACTATTTTTTTTATTCTTCTAAATTAATTGTATTTATGAAAATTAGTATATATATGTATTAGGATAGTATCTAATAGATACTATCTATTGAATAAAAAAAAATTATGTAATTATCTTTATTAATATTTTATCAGTAGCGTTTTCGGTGGAGCTATAAATAGCATGGCGTAGATGAACTCTAGTGCCTACCCTTAAAGTCAGACTAGTTTATGAATGCGTACTTTTCTTCCCTATGTTTACATGTAAACTCCTCTCGAGCATACTAAATATACTATTAGTAATATCGATGTATAACATACATAGGTGTTATTATTCTGACAGCTATATTAAGCTAGTACTATCATCACGCACAGATTAAAGAACGTCGAGCACAACATGGAGAACGCTATAGAGTTCTCGCCCGAGTGTTTCGGTGTGGTCGTCATGCTATATATAGACGTTATTGTGAACGGGCATCACGTGAAGGCTTTCGTTGACTCAGGTTAGCCATGCCCCACCGTCACCACTACTACCACTGCCACTATATCTATTACTACCATAACTATCATCTGCACTGTCACCAACACTACCGTCATCTCTACTGTCACCACTACTGACACTGGCCCACTACTACTACTACCATCAACACATCTATCACTACTGTTAGATAATATGTCACCCCCATTAAGGGCATACGTTTGACCTGAGAGAATTCAATGTAAAAAGATAGGGTTTTTTTAAAGTCTATTAGTCTACAAATAATTAAGTTATTTCGATTCTGTAAACGGCATATTGTAGTGTGGATTGTTATTTACAAGAAATTGTATGGATCATAATATATAATTATTTATTTTCAGAACTACAAGACATCTAGTAATGGTAAAAAAAATATTTTTATTTATTTTTATTTGAAACTAATTTTATATATGATTTAAATGAAAATAATTGAGTAAACCGTACAATTTTATAATATATACATATAAAGTGATATATACTGAAAATGTCATCAAGTTACGAGCATTATTTTTATAGTAATAGAATTTTTAAGATTTAAAATTAGGTTAAAATAATTATTCTGAAATAATCAGGTTTGAAAAAATGACATATATTTTTATGAAATTTATAATATAGAGCTTATAAATAATAATAAAGATTAATAAAGAGTATGTATGTATGTTTATTTATGGTGATTGTATTTGAACTTTGATTTTTGTTCTCCCAGGTTATACAGATTACAATATACTAGATTATCATAATTATATTTGAATATAATTTGAAAAGTATAAATGAAAAAATAATAAATATCATTTATTTTTATAATTTAGATTTATTTTATACAAAATAATCATGATTTCATCGTATTTAATATATATGTTTATAGATGATATTTATTAAATTATAACTAACTATTATTATATTATATAATATAAACCATAATTTATTTTTATTAACATTATTTATGAATGAATTAAAAAATAACATTAAACACAACAAAAATATAAATCAGTTTTTTTAATATTTATTTACAAAAAAATGATGTCATAAAAGTTTGATTTTATGCTATAATATTTGGATATGTTATAGATAAATATATAATTTATTACATTTATCAACAAAAAAAAATATTTATTTTTTCTGATTTTTTCAGGTCAAGCATAAGCCTTAATTATTGGACTTGCCCTTTTCATTAATGGACTCGTCCAACCTATTCGGTTGACCGGACACACCCATAAATATAGCCGTCGATCACCACTATAGAAGGAACTTAACATTAATAAATATACCTAAGCATTAGCTTTCGTCCCGATATTACTTTACTCTATATAACTATATAACAACTACTACTACCATATCCTCCACACCTTTCATAGATATACCCATTACCTAATTTTTATATCATCTATTGTAATATTCACTGCCTCATCCTCCTCCTCCTTATCCTCCTCCTCCTAATCCTCCACCCCTCCCCGTCCACCTCCAGGAGCTCAGATGACGATAATGTCGTCTATGTGCGCGAAACGCTGCGATCTGAAGCGTTTGATTGACACGCGATGGGAGGGCATCGCTAAAGGGGTCGGAGTTCAGAAGATCATCGGTCGCGTTCACTTATGTTTGTACCTCCGCTTGTGTCTGTATAGCTGACCTGTAACTCCTGTAACCATTCTCGCATCTTTACATATATTATAATATTGTGTAAACAAATTTTGAAATAAGTAATCGATATTATTATTAATTTTAATTAATAGTTTTCTTCATCGATGGTTAAACTAAAATGTATTCATAATTAATAAGTGTAATAAGATTTTTGAAATGAAATAATATTTCTTAAATATTGCTGTACATGTACTATTTTATTACATTTTTTAAATCTGTGTTTTAAATTCTCAAACCAAATATAAATTCTAAAATAATAAAATAGGAATCTAAAAAATGTTATATTTACAATTAACGATATTTAATCAAAATAAGTTATTATTTAAATTATTTGTAAATATTACATCTTAATTCTATGAACCAAGTAATTATCAATATATTACATAATATTACGCTAAAAATAGATATGGATATAATGTAAATCAATCTTTAACATATCTATTAATAATAGTCCTGATGATGATGTCAACATTAATATTTATAGTATAATTAATCTTTAAAAATGTGTTATATTTATTAATTATATATTAATTACCATATACTAATAAGATAAATGTATACAATATATATGTAATCAAATAAAAATTCAAGTGTCACCAATATATTAATTAATTAATTAATTACTTTAAATTTCAAGGTCAAATACAAATTGGAAATCATTATCTTCCTTGTTCGTTATCGATTCTTGAAAATCAGCCAATGGACATGTTGTTGGGGCTAGATATGCTAAAGAGGCATCAGGTAAACTACAATTTATATAGTTCTCCTTTTTATACAATTATATTTAAATATATATATATATATGTATATAAATATAATTTTATACAAATTATATAAGAATTGTAATTTATATATATATATATATATATATATATATATATGATTTTTTAATATATTTTATAGAATTTTATCAAAAAGTACAAAATATTTACCTGATATATAAATTTTACGTTTTATTTATAATTAAACCAACCTTTATCAATCCCTAATCATCTATTGAATCCAGTAAATACAGTATATGTGTATGTGTGTATATTGAATTAAGGCTCGACGGATTATTAGTAAATTATATATGTATTATTACGAAAGTATTATTTACAAGAGAAGTTTTACATTACTATATATCGATATTTAAAAAAAATATATTTTACAAATGAATTCCTCGAAACAACTGATCGATAGGCTTAATTAACGAGTAATCAACCCTCGTCCCCATTATCTGTAAGCTGTTCATTAGAGCTCCCTCGATAACTGACCTAGTAGGTATTGACTGTACATCACACCATAATAGTGAATTCAAACTCTCTTATTGTCAATGTTTAATCATTAACGAATACATAATACTATATGTATTGGTCTGTACAATGTGCCTTATCATGCGTTAGGTATGTTAGTAATTATAATTACATCTATGTTTAACCGAGGCCACAATTCTGGTGATTTGCTCTTTATAATCGATTTATGAGTATTCGCAAATATTTAATTTATTTGATTATGAGATTACTCTTTATTTAAGCAAATATTTAATCGAGGGTATAATATTTGCTAACAATAACATACGCTATAGAAATAAACAAAGAATAATACGAAATTAATATTCATAGCAGTATATTAATAGTATATTCATAGCGGTAGAGAGCATTGCATCACTGTCTTGACAATCTCAAACGACATGATAGCTTTATCAAATATATTAACCCCTCCGCCCCCCCCCCCCCCTGCAGTGTGTTATAGACCTAAAGAGGAACTGCCTCCACATCGGTACCACTGACTCCGACACTCCGTTCTTGCCTGAGAACGAGATACCCGCAGGAGCACTTGAAACTCAAATCACTAAATCTGAACACGATCTGTTGGGCCTAAGTACGGGTTAGTTCCCCACCCCCCACCCACTAGCCCCACTAGCCCCATCTCTACCTCCTACTAACCTCATACTAGCGCCCCCATCGAAACTCAATAACAGGCTCTTATATTATAAGTAGTTAATTCAATATTAAAATATTATATATCCCAAACATTAATAAATATCATTAACTAATTTTATTATAATTCTACGACTGACCACTTCACATACTTCTCTCCTAGTAATGTTGCTGCAGCACCCATTAATGCATCAATCATATACTCATCACTCCAACTTCACCCTAACCACACACCCTCCTTACAACCACACACCCTCCTTACAACCACCTCACCTCCTACCTCGTCCACCCCTACAGAATACCTCTCATCGATCGGCTCACCCGGTCAAGGCCCCTCCGGTCAGTCTACCGCCGTAGCCCCGCCCGCCCCCACAGGCCCCGCTCCTAACGAGGCCGACGTCCAACAGCTCATGTCCAACGGGTTCTCGAGGCAGGAGAGCGTCGACGAGTTGAAGCGTCAGAACGGAAACCTGAACACCGCTCTGGTGGTGCTCTTGAGCAAAAGTTTCGCGGCCAAGTAACTCGATGACGACGACTCCAATCAATAAACATCGACCGTCGTTTAATCACCCTCATCATCTGTCTTCATTACGTGTCATCGCGCAAGAGATAACAATATATATATGTTATTATTATTACCGCACGATTTACATGATTTATATATCATGTAAGGTAAATGATTAAACACTATGATTATTATGATTATAATTATTCTTTATTTATTATACTATTAACTATTATTATTATTATTATTATTATTCAGTATCGGTACGCGCTCGGTTAGCATTCTATAATCGTTGCTGTTACCGATGTAACCGCGTATTTCGTAGCCATACTTATGACCTCTAAGTGTACTACTGCGGTCTTCAATGTCATATGCAGAGCAATCAACTCACGCCTATCATTTTATAGTATATTATCAGTATACTACTACTACCACTACTACTATTACTACTACTACTACTACTACTACTACTACTATTACCGCTTCTACTACTACCACTACTACTATTACTACTACTACTACTACTACTACTACTACTACTACTACCTCTACTGCTACTGCAACCTATACTATTACTACTATTACTACTACTACTACTACTACTACTACTACTACTACTACTACTACTACTACTACTACTACTACTACTACTACTACTACTACTACTACTACTACTACTACTACTACTACTACTACTACTACTACTACTACTACTACTACTACTACTACTAACACGACTAGTACCGACACCTACACTACTACTATAAGTGATATGAAGAATCATGTGATAACAGAATTGTTACATTACTGCTGCATGTATGTTATTAGTATTCTACGGATCAAGTGTGGAATGGCACTCCTTTACCTATGGCAAATTATCATCTGAATGCCTTCTATAGAATGATTTTTATCGCGAGAAAAACATTTATATTAATTTATGTATAAATATATTTATTCTATTCATTTTAAATAAATATGTGTGCATATATTACAAGATTTGTATGTGTTCTTACCTATAATAACT
The DNA here is from genome assembly GCA_964019155.1 of Osedax fenrisi. Lineage (NCBI taxonomy): Eukaryota > Metazoa > Annelida > Polychaeta > Sabellida > Siboglinidae > Osedax > Osedax fenrisi. The sequence continues at coordinate 83,651,991 of OZ025241.1, read as the reverse complement.
ATTTCATATCATTATTTGTATGTGTATCTTTTTGTTTTCCATTTATATCTATATATATATATTAATGGTAATAATTTATTACATTCTTAATATAAATCGAATATAAGGTAATTATAATTTATTTAGAAACTCGGACATTATAAATAAATGTATTAATGAAATATTGATTAGTCATTATTAATCTAATAAATAGAATTAAGTAGTTTAATTTTATGAAATAAGAATGGAAAAATATATATACTCACATCGATCCTTGGGTTTAGATATTGAAATTAGTTAATAAGAAAATGTTATTAAAATACACATCTCTGCAGCTTTTTAATGTGCTTGTTACTCAATATAAATTATTTAGTATGTTCAAATAGTGAAAAACAAGCACTACAACTTGTTACTGGATAAATAATTATGTATGTGTTGGATTACTGGTAAAAAAGTACTGCAATTTATAATGTGTTTAATGTGGTGGCGACTTGTCTGAGCGCTAATTACTGTGCTTGTTGATACCAATATGAACACCCATTATAGTGATGCTCGTTTATATCACATGCACCTCACTAGTTATATATCACATGCACCTCACTAGTTATATATAGTAGACTACTATTTATTGATTACCAGAGTATATAATATTTATTGTATTTAGCAGTTCTTCTATCTATACAGAAATGATTAAACCATTGTGGCGATATAGCTGGGTAAACAGCTGGTATTCAGAATATATCATTCATTGTATTTTACATACCTTGATTTTTTTAGAACTTCTTATATCTTCTTCCAGATTATTCACTTTCTTGTCTCCAATAATTAAAATTTATATTGGTATCAGTAAATTTTAATTTTTATATTAAAACTGACTTAATGTCTTGATGGTAATTTTTTTAGACACTCTTTTGATGTATGATCAGATATGTTTAAACAACTCTATTTATTTAATAATAGACATTTATAATAATCATTTAACTAGGAATGGAGATATATGAGTATGGGAGTATTTTGGTATGTTGAATATACACCTAGCTATAACATTTTGAAGAATTTGGAGTTTAGTAATATACGATGAGGGGATATTGTTAAGGATAAATTGCAGTAGTCGAATAGATGTAGGCAGTAGCTATAATAGTAGCAGTGGATATTGATATTGAATGACGAATAATGCGTAGTGAATGTAGTTGATATTTTAATAGTTTTGTTATGTGGGACAGTTGTCTATAAAAATTAAAAGTATTGTCAAATATAACACCAAGATTTTTGACATGGCTTGAATACATGATGATCTGTCCATTAATGTTAATTGGACGGGGAGTTAACTACCAATTGGTAAAGTTTTACTTCGGAGTGGAAGGTGAAGGAAGATAGCCTCGGTTTTAATTGGGTTAAAAACGAGGGAGTTTATTGTGAGCCAGTTATGAATGGTAGTAATAGTAGAGGAAAGGATGTCAGGTGCAACATTTTCGTTTTCTCTACATTTTACGTGGATGTCATTTACATATGTATGGAATCTAACTGGAGAATTCGATATAAGGTGGAGAAGGGGAATTATGTAAATGTTAAAGAGTATTGGTCCAAGGACTGACCCTTGGGGAACACCGTGTGTAACAGACGGGACGATGAACGGGTTGAGTGAACTAAAACTGAGGAAGATCGGTTGGTTATGAATGAGGTTAGCCATGTGTGTGACCTGTGCAGTAGCAGTGATACATATAGATGTAAGACGGTGTATAAGAAGAGTGTGGTCAATAGTGTCAAATGCGGAGGAGAGATCAAGTAGTGCGAGTATCAAGATTATATTATCAATATTTTATTATCAAGATTAATGAGAATATCGCTGGATATCTTCGCTATTGCGGTTTCTGTTGATTTGGAAAGAAGATATGAACTTTGGAAGATGTGAGGGATTTTGTGTGATATTAAATAAGATATTAGTTATTTCGCGACGATTCGTTCCAAAGTTTTGGAAAATATAGATAGGTTTGAGATTGGACGATAATTGTTGAGGCTCTGAGTGTCAAGGTTTGGTTTCTTAAGAAGGGGTGTAATGAGTGCATGTTTATAGGATGTTGGAAACGTACCGGATTCGAGGGATTCACAGAATATATTATTGAGAGGGATAGTGAGGGATTCAATGATTTCGTGTAAAAGGGAAAGAGGAATAGGGTCAAGAGGAGATGAACTTTTAGTTGCTTTAAGAAGTAAGCACGTGTCTGACATAGAAGGGGCTGTAAATACATTAAGTGAGTGAGTTGGCATGGTGGGGGTTATTAAAGAGGTATATTGTGGGAGATTGCTGAGAGTACTTATGGGCTTATGATGGTAATACTCATAAAAAGTTGATGATAGAGTGTCTAGTGGAAAGTCGGGTAAAGTTTTATTTTTATTTCGCCCAAGGAGTTTCGAACAAATGGTGAACGTTTTATTTGTATCTGCTGAGCATGATTCCAGAGAGGCAGTAATATATATATTATATATATATATATATATATATATATACAGAGAGGCAGTAATATATATAAATTATATGATTCGATTTTGAATTTAGGAGATCACGTCTATGTTTGGACTTGGTCAGTTGATAAAGTGTGAGTATAGATTCCGATTTTGATTTTATCAATTTCTTTTCAAGTGTACACATTATACGCTTTTTTTAGGAGTGCGAGGTTATACTAGGAAGTGTCAAGTCTAAGGGTGGACTTTTTAATAATGATTGGAGCGTGGGAACCGAGGGTAGTTGAAAGAGTGGTAAATAATTCATCGGGTGAGTTATGTGGGAGGGATAGGAAGTCGACTTAGAGATCTTTAATGAAATACGATAAAATCACCTGTATAAAATATAACTTTTAGAAAACGTTATTTCCTTGTTAATAGGGTTGATAATATAAACTTGACAGTAAATAGTATTCATTGACTTCCCTATCCCTTTCTTACAAATTAATTTAGTTTTACTCTTACAAATATTAATTATTCAATAATTTATTGTCACACATTGTGACAATGAAGATTATTAGTCTATTATTTATATAAGTTTAAGTATATATATTATATAATGTACAAAATATAATAATATAACCTATAATTTAATATTGCTTAATTTATACAGTTATAATATATTTTAATATATAAAAGACTATGGATCCAATAGTTACAAACCAGGTTTTTAGATCAATCTTTGGTATACCTGGTGAATAACAACAAGGATTCTGCGGAAAATCTTTGATTACAATATACTAAAATTCATACAAATATAAATAAAGATTTACAATTTGTAATATATATTAAAATTTAGATATCATTCAAGCATGTATCATTTAGTTAATCATATATTTTATTGAGATTATATATACTATTTATTAAGATTTATATAAATATGAATGAATTAACTAATAATAGTTAGAATAATCGTTTACTTAATCGTTAACACTTAAAGTATTAATTTAAACATTAGATTTTTTAAATTATAATTATTTTCTACTTATATATTTCATGTTATATACATTGATATATAATACATATTTGTAGTGTTTATATTATAATAAAATTGTATAATAACCATAATTTGTTCTCCTTTAATTTATACGCTAAATTAGTGACTAACGCATTACAATTTAATATATCTCGTATTTAATAATAATTTATTATATATATTATAATAATAATTATATGATTATCATAATGATATATTTAATTATATTTAATATAATATTATAATAATTAATATACTTATAATTATAATAATATTAATATCATAGTAATTATAATAATGTGATTATATTAACTCATAAAGCTAGAGAGATTTCTCTCTAGCTCTATCATAGAGTCTATGTATTATTATACATTATTAAATAATAATTAATATTTAAATAATAATATTATATTAAATATATAATATCAATTAGTATATTATTTATATACAAACCTTAGATTAGTTCAAATAAATCAGGAAAATAATCATATTCAATATGATATTATAATAATTATAAATAAATATATTATAATTAGGATAATTATTATTATGAATTATATAATCATAATAATGTTATAATCTATAACTTATAGATATACATATAATTATTATATCATTGATATAATAGTTTGTATTATATATATATATATATATATATATACATATATATAATATTTCTTGGGAAACTTCGCTACTCTGTTTGCCTCCTTTGCCATCGACTCCCAACGCACAATTCTAAATCACTAGCTTGTCATTGATAGTGTATATATCGCCCCACGTAGTTCAAGCGATGAGTATGAGAAGTGGATCGCTAACTCCGCCCCCCGAGATACCCAAGCGTAACATCGCCGCCCCGAATTCGGCCCCCAATATACCGCGTAAAGCACCGCCGCCCCGAAGACCTGGAATGTTGCCCGCGGCAACCCATCGACCAGAGAGGTTTACGCCCACTATCGACGCTAGGTCTAACGGTGCTAGTATTTCGTATGTCGTCGCAATCGTAAGATCTCGTCGGCACAAAGCGTGCCGTTCTATCGCGAGTTATTCGTTGGATTACCTCTAATGACTTTCCGGTCCATTATTTAATGTTTTCAATCCACATCTTCTTTGGCCAGCCGTCCTGACATTTACCTAGCTAAATAGCTGCAAACCTTGGTGTAATAACCTAAACCTGATAATAATAATAATAATAATAATTACAATAATGTAATAATGCAATAACGTGTAATTTCTATTTTTAGATTTCCTCCCAGAGAGCCAGCCACTAGAAATTCTGGGTTAGTTAATCAATATCTATTGTTCTAGTGTCGCGCTTATTTCACGTATATTTCATGCACATTTATTCACAAATGAAACAGAGGAGAAGAGACCAATTACAGCAAGTTGATTGAGAAGGGAAATATACTCATTATTAACGGAAAGGTAGTAAAATATTAACGTGAATGCGTATTATTACTATTTATTTATATATATATATATATATATATATATTCTTATATAAATTATCGTATATATATATATATTATAGTTACTTCTTTTTTGTTGAAATGCATCATTATTTTTTCATTGTATCGTAGTTAACTTCTCTTTATTAACGATGCATTAAAATCAATTCTATATTACGCAATAAAGGAGTATCGGACCAATCAAAATGATCTTACGAAGATAAAAGATCTCGGTAAAGGTGTATGTGGACTAGTTGTATTGATGAAGCACAACATAACAGGGGTCAACATCGCCGTCAAGGTCAGCGTTCATAACTAAAACACGCGCACGTCTTTAAACGCTGTTAACATATTTACATAATATTCATAACATACTATAATAAATATATAATATAATAATAATAATAATAATAAATATTTATTAGAAGTTTTAAATCGTACATTTTTTTTCGTATGAAATATATAATTATTTATGTTATTATTTCCTCTAAAGGGCTTCGGTATAATACTATTTGTTCGTTAACGTAGGGCCTGTTTATATGGTAAATAACTATGATGACTCACCGTCGTACATTTCATCTTACTTCTACGCCACTATGTAAAGGTGGTCATAGATTCTAATCTGCGACAATAACATCAACACAAATTCTCATTTACCGTGTACATACACCGTCGTTAAGATTATTAATTGTTGATTCTTTGTTATATTCATGTTTATTTAATATTTCTATGTTTCAATTCGATACACAGCAAATGATCAGAAGAAATAATAATATGGAAAATAAGAGAATCAATAGAGATTTGACATCGATCCTAAAATGTAGATGTGACTACATCGTTAACTGTTTCGGAACAATATTGGACGAGGTACGTGGTATCACTGATATATATTATTAATAAATATAATAATAATGCTTTAATTAAGTTTTTACGTATTTTATTTTTATTTGCCTAAATATAATATCATAATTTTAATTACTATAAATTTAATACAACTTCAAAATCTATATTTATTAGTTATCTATATCAAACTTTAATATAAAATATATTTAAATTAACTCTATATAGGAATGATAAAATTACTATACTATATATATATATATATATATATATATATATATATATATATGGTATATACAGTATGATATAATCACATTTCTACATATTATTAAAAATGAATAATAGTTTCGTTTACAATATATCATATAAAAAAGCGCATACACACGTATACGCCTACAACTAATCACAAACACTTTCTACAACTCCTGTACGTGTGTTAGAATCAAGCCTGGCTCTGCATGGAGGAGATGAACACATGTCTGGAGAAGCTGTACCAAACACTACTGCCCACACTGATACCAGAGAATATCATCGGGCAAATAGCGTTATCGGTTTGTCCCTTCCCCTATGTGTCTTATACTCTCACACCTATACACCCCCATCCTGCTTCCTTTTACTTCCATCCTCTCAGTAATGTCCCACATCTCCCTTTCACTTCTTCTCTACACTCCTCCTCCTCCTTATTTCCTTTTACATCTTCCCTTTCTCCTCCTTCCTCTTACTTCCTTCCTCCTCCTTAATCCTACTCTTCCTTTACTCTCCTCCCCTATCGTTAAGTCATCACCACCACTACCGCCACCTATAGACTGTGAAAGCATTGAACTACCTAAAGGTGGAGCACCAGATCATACACAGAGGTTTGCCTAACCCCCTTCACACCACCCACCCCATCCTACCCCCTCACTAACCACCTCACTGACATTAACAATGGTTAAAGCAATACAGACACCAAACCCTCTAACATTCCGTTGAACCCCTCCCGCGCTCTATCCTCGTATACAATGTCTACTATACATCCACGATGACTCATTGATACCCACGTAGATATCAAACCCTCTAACATCCTATTGAACCTACGCGGGGAGATTAAACTATGTGACTTCGGTATCAGCGGCATCCTGGAGAACTCCATAGCAATCACTAATAATCAGGAAAAGAATGCTTACACTGCTGTTAGTGTGCGAGCCCCCCCACCTCCGTGCTAGCTAAGCCCCCATGCTAGCTAAAAATAACTAAATATATTTTGAATAATTATATTTAAGCCTAATTGTTTGTAAACAATTGTGTTGGTCACAAATACATACATTGTATAGTAAATATTACAGTAGGTTACATTTAATAATGTTAATCTTTTTTTAATTCATAAGGAAATTATTACATTGATTCTATATTATAGTAAAAGAATGACTTAAATTAAACAATAAATATTCAATTATTTATGATATATTTATATTAGTTTTTAAAATAATCTAGGTTATGGTTTATTTGACCTACTTAGTGAGATGCGCGATTTTTGGGTCGAGCTGCATTTCGCCATTCATCGAATTATGATTAATATTGCGTTATTTATTTATATCCTATATCGTAATCGTAATTGTAGCGTGATTTATTAAAACACGACTTTTTCTTGTTCACGAGTTTAAATGTAAATATAGGGAAAATGGCTTTAAAAAAAAGTTAATCCCCTTTACAATGTAGCCTTTTTCTCTATAAACTCATGAATATTGCGCGTCCCCTTAATATTAATATATGAACGTATATCATTTTGTTAAGTGAAATTGACATGTTGATATTTTATTATATAAACACAGACGTATAAAAGATCTATATTTTAAAATTATATATCTAGTTATTTTAAATATATAAAGCATAACTTATTTGTTATATTATTTATAAATATTTATATAAACAAATAATTCCACTAAATATTTGCCTGCATTCTGATAATTCTCCTTATCTTCTTCTACCCAATAATTACCATCTTCATTCAATAATATCAGATCATGGACATTTTCTTCCCCTTATGGAATAAACTTCCAATGGATATAGGTTTCTGTTTCCTTTATTTGTGTATATTTTTGTTATCGTTAGTTACATTTTTGTTTTATATTAATATACTATATTTTGTTCAGATTTCAGATGGCCACATAACTAGAAGTCATTAAACTAATTAAATATACAATTTATATAAATATTATTATATTTTGTTATATCTATATATTTGTAAATTTATATATAAAAAATGTTACGCTAAATAATGAAGATCAAATATTATTTTATATCAATTTGTATAAAATTTGATATATTTTAACAGTTTAATATTATGTAATATGTTTGTATATAATACTCTAGTTTTTATCACCAATTTAAATTAACTCTATGTATGCATCCCAATAGAAAAAGTTTAAAATTTACATTAATATATTGAAGAAAATTGTGTAGATTCTGCATTGCTTTCGCTGAAGCACATCTGGCACACATTCCACCACAGTAACCCCCCCCCCAATAGTGTTGAGTTAGATACATGTATGCATTATTATATAACATAATATATAAACGCTATTTGTGTGAATATATATATATATATAAAATTATATAAACAAAAACTGGCATTACCCCTCTTTATCTACCCATCTTACATTACCCTCTCCCATCCCTATCACGTACAGCCTGAGCTGATCAGTAAAACTGACCAAGACGTGTACGGCAGCGGTTCAGACATATGGTCGCTGGCGATAACGCTACTGGAGATATCCACGGGGGAGTATCCCTATCTACGACTGTACCCCGACTTCCAGAACATGAAGATCTTCCAGAAGCTCGTCACCATCATTAAAGGGGACCCCCCGTCGCTGCCTCGCGATGCCGGCTTCACCGATATCTACTGCGACTTCATCGCGTCGTGGTCAGTCATCCATTAGTCACTCTACGCTAACCTTTATTTAACGCTACTCAAACCCTTTCTAACGCTTCTGAACTCGACTCGAATTTAATCTAAACCCTCCGCCCCCGCAGTTTAAATAAGACTTATTCGGAAAGACCGAAATTTAAAGAACTTTTGGTTAGCATAATCGCTACGTCACTGTGGTTTAGTTTATCGCCCAGTTGAAAGTGCATTATCAGTTCATTTAATCGAATAATTAATCGAAATAATATATTTAACTTTTTTACAAATTTACAAATACAGGAATCAGATTTCCTGGTGCGTTGCGAACACGATGATGAAGTAGACGTTAGCCAGTGGTACACTAGTCATAGATAATTCTTAAACGCCACACACATATACGTCCATGATATGAAATGTCGACCATCTTAAATATTATTATTATTATCATCTTCATCACTATATACATACTATTTACGTTAACATTTGCAAATGTACCGTCGCGTTACTAATTCATCGTGTCTAAGCCTACTATTATTGTTATACGCTAGCGGTATCGCCGCCTACCACCAGGTGGAGTTACAATGCCACCGATATTACTACTTCTACTACTGGAATATTGCCTGCCCACCCACTCGCGCTATTCACTCTTCCACTTACACACCTACTACATATATATATTGCGTAATCATCATCCACATCCACATCATCATCGTTATTACGTAACATAGCATTCGTTATTATATAAGAAGAAACACATTCAACGTAAACGGAAATGATTTTATTACAATAAATTACTAAACATAACGTAACATTAAGTGGCCGCCGCATTGACGAGTTCAAACCACTGTCTTAGCGCATCGCTAAGGATGCTGGGAAGGGAGCTGGTCTCCCTAAGGATCACGTAGAAGGGGAAAGGGAACAGGTCCATGTAGGGTTTCACGGTGGGTGGTCCCGTCTTCTGGAACTGCGGTATACCGATGTCCAGGATGGAGTTCTGTAATTGTGTGTCAGCGAGACTATTAGATATATGTTATATATCTAATAGATATATAATAGACTATTAGATATATAACATACAACTAAAATATAGACGATATTCTACCTGAAATATAACTTGAAAATAAACATTTTAGAACAATACTATATAAATAAATGAATTAATAGTTTATAATTATTATTATTATAATATTATTAAGTAATAAATAATTAGTAATATAAATAAAATATAATACATAATTATAACTAGTAAAAAATATAACTAATTAAATGTAAACTCAAATCACTCGGAATAATGATGTTTCACTATCATCGATCACATTTGTAATCATACTTGTAATATATTTATAAAAAATATGTATAAATAAAATTTAAATAAATACATATATTGCACATATAGTATGACAAAAAATATATACATATTTTATGTAAATATAGAAAATAAAAATCCCATAAGCTATTATATTGATATTCATAATAAATAAGAAAAAAAATCAATATGAAAGATTATATCAGCTTTTAAAAAAAAACCTTTTTTTCTACCTTATATGTAAAATACTGAATATTCCAAGATCCACTATACATATATACAATTATTTAATCATCACAGAAAAATTATGAACTAGAATGAAAAATGTCACTAATTCATAATAATAAGATTATATGAACTCATGATATAATATATGAAAATATATAAACGTTATTACATAATGATATATATAATATACGAAAATCTCTATGTAATTTCTTATGATTTGTTGAGATTTTATAATATATTCAACGGCAAAACATATTTAATAAAATTGTAAACAATTTTATTTATATAAAATATATTTTAATATTAAGTACTGTTTATAAAAGTATATTATAAAATGTTAAATTATATGTTAAAATGATAGAGTGACATTTTATTATCTAAATATATTCTATTAAATATTTATGATTGACATATAAAGTTCATAGCTAAGCATTAATCTTGTGCATGATATTTAAAAGATAATTGAATATAATTATTGCACAAAATATAAAATGATGTAATTATCATTGATAAAATAGATACAAATGCAAGCGATAATTTGAATTTAATCAAATTAATGAATTAAGAAATATGTAATAATACAATTGTTTGTATTTAATTTAATTGCATACACAGCTAAGAGTAATAGCCTCAAATGTTTACATTGTGCTATTATGTTGACATTATTACTATTATTATAATAGCAGCATAATAGACTTTTAATGGCAATATAATAGCAATACAAATTAATAGCATCATAATACACTTGTAATGGCAACATAATAGCACAATGTAAACACTCGAGGCTCTTATTTATGCTATTATTGTTAGCTGGGTATCATAGAATTTAAAATAATCAATTTTGGAAATGTATAACATGACAAATTAAAATTGTATAAATTATACAATTTATACAGTATAATATAAATGTATACATTGTTTATTATTATTTAAAATGATAATACTAATATGTCAATACATTGCATACATATTGCTTATAATATGCTTTATTAAAAATAATGAATTACTTAATTTATATTTGAATCTTTATCTAAAATAGTGAAATAATATATATATAAATAAAATACTTGTTTCCACTATTCAGTGTATCTATCTAAGAAGTCATAACTATAGTTCAGTCTATACACTGATGTAAATATCATACTTATTTGTTGTACATCATTTTGTATATGTATTAGTTAATGAAATGTTTTTTGTCATGAGTAACGGCTATTTAAATATCTATTTTATATTAACAACAACCACATTTATATATCTTATAAATATGAAGTATATAAAATTTTGATTGATTTTTTACGAGTACTAATTCTTAATATATCTTATCGAGAACGATATTTTCAATATTATAATTTTTCAAAAACTATTTGAAATTTTTGAGAACCAAATCTTATATATAAAATATTTGAACTTCTCGAGAACTTTGAATTATTTAACAAATTCGATAACTAATATACATGTAATTATAAACTGCATGTTAGAGAACGATAACAAGAGCTTCCTAATGTTGTGATAAAATACTTACTTAGTTACTTATTAATATTTAGAGTTAATTTGATGAATGTATTATTATTATAATATTTGATGAATTATACCAAACATACAATTATATTATCTTTAGTAATATCATAGAACTAAAGTTTACAAGTTTAAATCAAAATATTAAATTAATAATCAATTAAATACTAAATAGTGCATTCTAAATACGTAATCGATGTATATCTCATGTTCATTATACATATTTAATGCACAAATATCACGCATAATAAATATATATATAAACGAAAATTTAGAATTTTAGAATATAATCAGAAAATAAATTTAAAATCTACTAATTGTTATCTTATAACTATATAATAATGTTGAAGAAATATTTATATATATATTGTAGATACGAATGTTATCTAAATAATAACAAAAAATGTAGTGTTTAAATAATTTTAGTAGACTATTGATATCATTTTAGTAGACTAATTATCACCCTTTTTTACATGTAATATCAGGAAAGTTTCGCTTATAATTAACACTACATAACATTATTACTACACCTAACTACATACTATACCCTAACTATTAAGAACTAATGTCAATTATTCGTATTTTAAATATAATTTATTGTTATTAATTCGTAAAAATTAATTTTATTATTTTCAACCGATTTATATTTTGTTGTGTATTTTGTTATTTTATATTTTTTTTACACAATAGAAAACGTCTAACATTATTTTTGTGTCTAAATAAACATTCATTCATAACTACATGCCTCCTCGTAACCTTATTCTCGGGGGGGTCGATGATCACGAACACCACAAACACATTAGCGTCCGTAATCGTTCTGACGGCGTTCTCCACGAACTTCTGTCCTTCCAAGAACAGACCTCTACCGTCGGATATGATCAGCAGTAGTTGAGAGGTTTCGCTACTAGAGGCAGCACCGGTGAGCTGTTTACGTCGGGCGTCCGTCATCACTACGCTGAGTTGTTTCAACAGGTGACCTAGATAGCGAGGTGAGGTCACGAGGGTTAGGTCGAAGGGGTCACGCAAAGGTCGGCTGGGCGCACAAACCTATCTTAGTCTTGTCCTGATCGAAGGACAACTCTTGTAAGAGCTTAGCTCCGGATTCGCTGGTGAAAGTCTCCTCAAACGGATGAATTAAGTTTGTGTCTTCTCCGAAACTGAGCAATTATTTAAGAAATATATAATAATTTATACAGGAATTATATAGTATAGATATATATATATATATAGGAATTATATAATAATTATAAAGTATTCGTAGAGAAATTATTTTGGAATTATATAACGAATTATAATATAAGGAATTAATAAAGAAGTATGCAGTATTCATATAGGAACCAGTGACAATACATGATTAAGATTAGCCCACAAGAATGCGCACACACACGCGTCCACGTGAACGATGCTAACCTACAAATCCCCAGTTGTCCTGCCTCCAATAGTGTTAATGCATTAGCTATCACTGAAATAGACTCAAAGGCTAACTGTGTGCAGGAGGGGGGGGTGGTCGGGTGTTATATCATATGGTTACATCATCAGTGGTATGTGAATGTGACTGTGATCGACAAACCTGCCTCGTGTGATTCATGGACATACTCTTTGAATCATCCACTGCTATCAGCACCTTAATAATGGAAGTGGTCAAATATGATGTTAAAGTGAGTGCTGTGATGATAACGATGATTGTGATGATGATGATGATGATGATGATGAAGATAGCATGAAAAATGAACACAAACCTGATACGTGCGTTTACTAGGTTTTGTCCTTCGCAGCCATATCTTGTCCTTCCTAAATCTAGACGCGATGTACGGGATAACTTTCCTCATGTTCAACCTCTTACCAGTTCTGTAGTCACCTCTACAACACGGCAACAATGTGATGTTATATGCTTGCCGTGTGGTGTATGCATGCACTAATATATATGTATATATACGTTATAATATTGTTGTATCTGTATCTGTATCTGATTAGAATACAAATTGCAATATATATTATTACATAATACAAGTTGACGCGTATTATATCTGCGATATATGTATATTCATTCATATGTATATATATTCTGATTCGAATAATAGCGCTTTAGGAATGTATTTATAAATATACAAAAACCCATCGAGAAGCTAATTCGTATCTGATATTTGTATTAATAGCTCGACTCAATAAATAGATTATTATAATACAACTGCCTTACATCTGCATTCACACACGCTCGTGTATAGCGATGTTCACTTACTTGAGCTTAGTAGCTTGGGAAGGTTCCATGATAAGTCTGAGTTGCTCGCAGAGTTCGCGAGATAGCGGTAAGGTCAGCGCCTCGTACTTCTGCCAGGCTAGGGCGGCCTCGTGTAGGGTGGACGTGGTACCGGCAGGGGTGGATATGTCGTGGGGATGCGTCCAGAAGTCTAGAGAGTTCTCGAGCGCGTTCCTCATCTGTTCCACGTCGAACTCCTGAGTCTAAACACACAGCGTTGCGTTATTGAGGTGTTATTGATGTGTTCATGTAACGATAGGCATTATAGTAGTTAGGTAGTGTGGGGCAGAGATTACATAACTTAGTGCTACTGTACTTACTTGTTAATGGTTATTGCGTAGAAAGGGTGTTCTACATTACCATGTAGCATTAGCCTGATAACTTTCTCGCTGACTAGAATAACAACATTATATAGAAGCTTCTTATTCTGTACCCTTAAAATCTACACTATATGATATGAATTTGCACATACAGATGACCGCAGTATTACTATAAGAGCAGTAGCAACTGTAACATAACAATGTAGTAGTAGTCCGTACTACTGCAGTAGGTACAACTAACTAACTTACTTTATAAACTGCACATTAACAAATTTCCAAACTATTTATTTTTATTATTATTATTATCACCAAAACTTTATTATTATTATTACATCTCACTTGCATTAAAATGTATTTCAAATTAGATATTGTGAATAAATTAATTATACTACTACTACTTCTACTACAAACCTTCTCATGTAGGTACTGGGTGCTGGTATCAAACGTGGTGACAGCGGGTCTAGCAGCCGACATGGTGGAGATCTTAGGTCCGTCTAGTGGGGTTGAGGGGGTAGGGTTATAGTCATTAGCGCTAGGTGGAGATGTTAGCTTCATCTAGTGGGGGGTGGGGAGGGGGGTAGGGTTAAAGTCACTAGCGCTTACCGTCGATGTCCATAGGTTGTTCCTCGCGTTGCTTACTCTCAGCGTCTGCCTTTAGCTTATCATTCTTAGGGGCAGCCTTGGGCAACTTCTCCTTGATTCTCTCTGTGTGCGAGGTTAACATAATCTATGTGTGACGTACTTAAGGAGCTGCTAAGGACTTACAAATGTGTGACATCTAATATGTCTGATCTATAAACACAGTCGCAAAGTGTGGCCTTGGCTTTATAAGTTAACAAAAATAACTATAATAAGTGTGTATATATATATATATATTATATATATTATATAATATATATATATATAAATATGTGTATTCTTGATTTTTAGATTATGTAATTTCATACAATTCGATTTACATATAAAATGTGAAAACTCTTAATTAATAAATTTTGTATATTAATCAATATTAAATAATCGTATATTCATATATTTAAATTTAAAAATATTTAGGTTGCAATAATGTATTTCATTAATACCCATAAGTATACGTAGTCATAGAAACTTAGCCTTACTTATATTATATGTATATATTAACAGGAATATTTAGCCTGCTTATTTAAGGGTACAATGTTAATGCCTATGAAGTTCATTCTATAATTTCAATTTTAATAATTCTATATAGATAATCAGCTAGGTAATTGGATTGCATAACCACCATTATCGATGACATCATCGGTATCGTTGGGGGCTACGTCATCGTCGACCTCCATGCCGTCCTCGTCTTGAAGGTCGTCCTCTTGCTTCATGATCTCTCCGTCCATCTCCTTCTGTTGCTGTTCCGTGGCCCCGTCCACCACCTGGGTATCCTGAGCCTTGTGCGACTGGGTCTCCTTGATATGTTCGTAGAGGTCACTCTTCTCCGGCTCGTCACCTTCGTCTCCTCGCTTCTCCTGCTCCTTGCTCGAGTGTTTATTGTCTATGGTGTCGACCTTTGACTCTATCGGGCGCTCTTTTGAACCGAGGCTACGGTCTTCGCTGGTCTCACCGGCTTTCTTCTGTAGTGTGTGAGTGTGGGGCGTGTTAGTGGGGTTGGTGAGAGGGGCGTGTTAGTAGTGTGTGTGAGGGGTGTGTTAGTATAGGGCACATCTGATATGAGGTATGTCGAAGTAATACGGGTTATCATAATGCATTAATAATATGCATTCGAATTTATATATATATATATACAGTAAAACCTCTCTATAAGAAACCTCTCTATAAGAAACCTCTTTATAAGAAAAACCTCTTTATAAGAAAATTGTTCACACATTTGGTTGGAATTCAACCATTTCCACATTAAAAAACCTCTTTATAAGAAAATCTTATAAGAAAAATATAAGAAAAACCTCTTTATAAGAAACTTATTGTATACAAAATATAAAAAATAATTATATATAAATAAAAGTATTGTATATTGTTAACAATTATAGAAATTAATTATTATATAAGATATTTTTTTTTTCTCATTTTTTTTTACAAATATTTTATATTACCTAAATAGCTCAAAATGAATTAAAATTAATTAATAAATGTTATTGTATAATATACAATGTTTATCCATACATTTATTAAAATTAATTAATAAATGTTATTATATTCTTAAATGTATTGATGATACAATTTATTATATTATACAATTAATTGTTAAATAATAGATTATTATAATATTTATTATATTATATTCATCAATGATGATTCATAATTTATAATTGCTAATGTAAATCTAATAAAATGTAATTATGTATTAACATGTCTAAGCGCAAACACTACAGTATACATTTTCAAGATAATATAATTAAAGAAGTTGATGAAGTTTACTGAATAATCAAGAATTATATAAATATACTATATATATATAACCTATAGGTTATATATAAGTCATTTTCAATTATAAATTAATTCTTAAAATCATTGGAAAAGTAAAAACCTCTTTATAAGAAAACCTCTCTATAAGAAAAAAATTACTGAAAATTGAAAATACTGAAAATAGTTTCTTATAGAGAGGTTTTACTGTATATGTATATAATATAACTTATATGTAGTTATATTTATTATATTGAATAAGGACTAATAAAGATTAAATAAATTATTTAAAAAAGAGTGATATTTATATAAAGAAATATTTATAAATATAAATTATATAAAGTAAAACAGATATAATCGCATTATATATAAGGATTGCGTACACTTCCGATAGGTAGCCTCACGTACACCGGATCAGGGGTACTAACGCGACTTTGAGACTTAGTCTCTTTCTGAGCCTCGTCGTCTTCCTTCTTCTTGTTCTGAGTGGAGTTCTTCTTGTCGTCTCCTAGGTGCCCATCGCTTGACTCGCTGACTTGGGTGGTCCCTTGTCCGTCCGTCTCTCTCTGCGTGTGTGTGTGTGATCGGGTAGTGGTCAGACAGTAGACTGGCAGTGTTGCGTAACTACTGAATCTATTGCACTCGCACTAGATATCTATGCACCACGCAAGTAGAGCTTGCACTCTATATAACATTTAATTATATTTGTACATTTCCATCCTCATTATTTCAGCAGTTATACTTTAAATTAGTAATAGCACTCCTCTAAGCAGCACTTTTGCATCGCCGTACCGCCCCACACCACCCCCCCACCCCACCCCACCCCTCAGCCTCACTAACAGTGTTCTGAGTGTTAGCGTCAGAGCTGGCATCGTTAGCGCACTGCGGGGTGTCTTCAGCCTCGTCGGTCTTCTCGGTGTCGGTGGTAGTCGTGTTGTCCTTGACCTCGGGGTCGTGTCCTTCACCTTCATCTTCTCCGTCTTCCTTCTCCTCCTCTATATCCTGGACGAACGAAGAGTGTATTCATGTATTGTAAAGTGACTATTACAGTAGATTATATTAATGTTGTAAATGCAAAATTAAATTTCTAAAAATTTATAAAAGCCAATCGAATATTATACAATTTATCTAATTTAATTAAATGAATTATATTTTTAAATAATCTAAATATTAATTTAATAATTAAAATGACATTATAAATATTATCGGTTTTATAAAATAATTTATTTAATATTATTAATAATTTATTTAACTAAGAAACATTTATAAAAATGAGAACATTTTTAAATGTCTATGTTCGGGATTTTATAAAATATAGATCAATAATGAAATATACATAAATGCTATTAAATAATTATTAATATATTTATGTGTAGATATGATTTATATATTAAAGTAATGTACACAAACTTGGGGATTGAAGGAAGGTTTATCATCTTTCTGATCGAGCGCTGAATCCTTCTTATCATCAGCCTCCAGTTCCTCAGTCTTCTTCTCATCTCCCTCATCACCTCCCTCATCCTCTTTACCATCCTCATCCTCACCCACAGTGGTGGTATCATCCTCTTCCTTAGTGTCCACACCATCCTCCTCCTCCTCTCCAGTCTCCATAGGTTCATCTGCAGTATCCCCATCCTCTGTTAGGTAGAGAGCGAGAGCGTTACGATCATTGCGCGGTGATTGACCTCTAAAGGTCGAGGTCAAGGTTAACCTTCGTCTCCTTCGCCGTCGAGTTCAAGGTCATCGGGAATCTGTTCGTTGAGTTCCTCGGTGGGTTCCTGTTCGGGTCCTTTGTACTCACCATCCTTCTCATTCTCGTCGTATTCATCACCCTGAAGGTCGTGCGTAGAGGTTAAGGTTATTCAATATTGCACCATAATAGGTTAAATGAAAGTCATGAGGTGAGGTCGAGTTTAAT
Organism: Osedax fenrisi; assembly: GCA_964019155.1. NCBI lineage: Eukaryota > Metazoa > Annelida > Polychaeta > Sabellida > Siboglinidae > Osedax > Osedax fenrisi. The sequence continues at coordinate 83,633,433 of OZ025241.1, read as the reverse complement.
CAATGATGTACTTTCGTAGGTTAAATGAAAGTCGCGCGGTGAGGTTATGGATACTGCACATATAGAGGTCAACGAGGTCGTAGAGAGAAAGGTCAACGAGGTCGTAGAGAAAAGTCAACGAGTTCGTAGAGAGAAAGGTCAACGAGGTCGTAGAGAGAGGTCAGCGAGGTCGTAAAGATAAAGGTCAACGAGGTCGTAGAGAGAAAGGTCAACGAGGTAGTAGAGATAGAGGTCAACGAGGTCGTAGAGAAAGGTCACCGACACTAACCTGATCGTTACCGTCAGCGTCTTCGTCCATTTCGTGAATCTCCTCCTCCGGCATATCGCCCTCGTCTTCCTTGCCCTGTTTCTGGTTGTCTTTGCTCTTGCCGTCATCTTTATTGTCGTCCTTAGCAACCATCTCAGGCTCACTCTTCTCCCCGCTTCCGGGCCCATCTTCCTCCTTCTTGTCTTCCTTCTATACCACAGTCACAATAGGTTAACGTAACGGGTACACAAGTATATGTTTACATTACTTATCTACCTAGGTACCTTAATAAAAGCAACTTTTAACTAGTATACGATAGTAGTGGTATATTATATAGAAATACGAATGATTAACAATTGCATAACAATACAATTGATTGCGTAATAGAACAATGAGTGATTACGTAACGTACCTGTTCATCTTCATCGTCTTCGTCATCGCTTCCCCAGATCTGTTCATCGAGTTTGTCCACTTGATCCTGATCGCCCAAATCTCCCATCTCTTTATCGAGTTCATTCTCGTCAGCATCATTATCATCTCCCTCTATTCACGGTAAAGATACACTCATTATTTAGTATGTATTGATATAGTAATATTGTAATGTTTAAATTGCAGTTATATATATTAATATAGGTATATTGCATATTATATGGCATTTATTTGTTATATTATTGTTTTCTATCATTTTATGTGTACCTCTCAATAAACTATATCAATCAATACATGCTATATTATTGTATATGCTATAGCATTGTATATTATAATTATCAACGAGTCTCATAGATATCGTGTAAGTCATTTGACCTTGATCTGAAGTGTTCTCAAGGTCATGCATTTTGCCGTCCATGTCCTCGGACATCTCGATACCGTTCTCCTCATCTTCGATGTCGGGTTTCTGATCGTTGTCAGTCTCCTTCTCCTCGTCATCTTTGTGTCTGGTATCGTCGAGTTGATCTTCATTCTCTATCTGATCGCTGACGTCCTTGGCCCCTTCACCTTCTCCCATACCGCCTCCTTCTATGTCCTCGAACTCTGTGGCTCCCTCTCCACCCTCCTGTTCATCTGATAGCTCAGCGGGGGGGCAGAAACCCTGATGGGGTGTAGGTGTGTATGTAGATTGGGGTGGGTATATTGGGGTATGTGTGTGTGTAGGTAAACATAGGGGCATGTATATTTATCAGTGATATAGAGATAGATAATATTCTGAGGATACTTTATTATTATTAAAATCAACATAAAGTAAACAACTTGGTATTATGTAATACTACAATTGTTATTTCTAGAAAACTTAATTACAAGGTAAATTTAAATGCATATTATTAAAAATAGTTAATATTTTTTCCAATAATTATTGTTATAATATTAATATAATCCAATATTAATTATAATTAATAATTCTGATAAAATATCGCGAAAAATAAATTCAACAAAAATATTATAGTATTTGGTTCTTTTTATAATACTTATTATTAATAATCGCAACGTACCTTTTCTCCCAGCTCTGCGAACAGTCTCAGCAGAGTGGACAACAGTTTAGCCATTGACCGATGAGCTGCTACTGCGGAGGTCAACGTGAACTGTACGACCTTGGTGTACTGGTCGAGTAGGGGTTGTACCCTCGCTAGCATCCTCTTAGCCCCTACGATCTGGTCCTGGGTGTCTCCCAGGCAAGTCAGCTCGTTAAGGTAGCCCATGCACGAGGCGAGGGTATCACATATCTGTAGTACAAGGGGGGGGGGGGTGTAGGTAGGGTGGTAGGTAGTGGTCAGTACTGTAAGCTAAGTTTATAAGGGTGTGCTTGTATTACAAGGGGGGGGTACATTACAGTTAGGGTGGTAGGTAGTGGTCAGTACTGTTAGCTAAGTTTATAAGGGTGTGCTTGTAGTACAAGGGGGGGGGTATATTACAGTTAGGGTGGTAGGTAGTGGTCAGTACTGTTAGCTAAGTGTATAAGGGTGTGCTTGTTGTTGACGGGGGGTACATTTAGGGTGGTAGGTGTTATAAAGTTATGTGAAATAAAAAGTCAAAGCTTAAGTATATTTATTAGGAACCCGCGGATGCTTCACGCCACCTGTGCTTTATACACGGGCGCAGCATGTGGAGTGTGCGCTCCCATATATGGTGGTCTGACAATGGCATGTAGGCCGTTATTCGTGTGCCATATAAGGAGAGGTATGCAAGTCACCTAAGAAAGACATACGTGCATTGCCGTTAACCAAGTGTGAACAAAACAATACAACAGTCGTAGGTAGTGGCCAGTACTAGTTATTAAGGAAGTGCTTGTTGTAGACAGTACAGGTGGACGGTCAATTGATGCATTGCTTAGTAACAACGTTAGTCTGTACAGCTGTACAACTATCCGTGCTACGACACCACAACTTTAGAGAATTGTGACTGTTATCTAGTGTATAAGCAGTGCTTCTACCAGAATATTAGCAAGCTTCAATGTGGCCCATACCCTTTACATTACAAGTCTACTGGGTAGTGAAAGCTTGTAGTGTAAACTTTAGGCGACGCCCTCAATTAGTAGAACTGCGGCCTAAATAACTATTATTAGTATTGCTGTCGTTCAGTTCTAGTACTGTAAGCCGTGCTACTAAAACAATCAGCCGACCATATATAGTGAAGTTATTGATTACGATAGTGAATAGATAGGATGCGAGTAGAGAAAGGGCTTTGATCGATTGCATAACATTACGTAACTGTGGGGTGCAAACCTTCGTTATGCGTAGGTTAGTGAAGTCTGCCGCCATGTTGTTCTGCAGCACTTCAAAGTTATCTTCCTTCTTAACCCCGCCGGTACTTGAGCTCTCCTCTGTAATGGTGTTGTTGTTGCCGAGGGTGTCAAGGCTCTTCTCTTTGTCGGCTTTACTTAGCATGTTCTAGTAGGGGCGGCGGAGGTGTGAGTGTTAGTGAATAGCTAATTAGTCTATTCTCTACTTTGTGAGTATTTGCGAAAGATTATGAGAGCCATGTTTTTATTTGAATTTGTTTATTATAGAAAATAAATCTTCTAATAAATTATATTATTATCTTATACTATACTATACTATACTATATTATACTATACTATACTATACACAAGTGTGTGTAAAGGTATGCAACCATTAGACACACAGGCCCTTAACAGTAACAACCCTAATAAGCCTGACAACATACCTGTATGACTATAAGGATGTTGTTGATCAAGGAGTCAATGTGTTCCGAGAAGTTCTGGTAGTGTTGCTGTGAGGCCTCTACTGAGGTGCTGGTGTCAGCAGTAGCTGCATGGTATCTGAGGGTGGTGGGGGTGGGGGGGTACATTAGTGCTGGTATCTGTGGGGTAGTGGGGGTGGGGGTGGGTACATTAGTGCTGGTATCTGTGGGGTGGTGGGGGGGGGGTGGGGGTGCATTAGTGCTGGTATCTGTGGGGTGGTGGGGGTACATTAGTGCTGGTATCTGTGGGGTGGTGGGGGTACATTAGTGCTGGTATCTGTGGGGTGGTGGGGGGGGGGTGGGGGTACATTAGTGCTGGTATCTGTGGGGTGGTGGGGGTACATTAGTGCTGGTATCTGTGGGGTGGGGGGGGTGGGGGTACATTAGTGTATATTTATATTCTATATTGGTATAGCTTTCACAATGTATATTATTATAATATATTTAAAACATATGCATTACATAAGTACACATTAACAAACATTATGTAACATCTCGGCTAATGTTACATAAGCGCATTGGTCACATACAACTGTGGCTATTGTTAAACAAGCTCCCACATTACATAAGCCATACACTACAGCTATTGTTACACAAGCTCCCACATTACATAAGCCATACACTACATTACACTGTGTCCTGCTGTACTAACTGTGAAACGCTGGTCTCTATCTCTCCGGTGATGCGACGCAGTTCAGAGAACAGTGGATTGTTGCCCGACTGTGTAGTGCATCTCTCAATGTTGCCAAGGTCACAGGTCAGCGATTTCAAGGTCGTCGCTATTTCTCCGTGAACTTCGCACATCGCACTGATTGTAGATTATAGTGAACATTATTTACAATGAATCTAAACATGTTTCTAAATCCGTTCTAAATACATGTTTGACTATATCAATGGCAGTATATCAAATGTTTAGTACAGAGTACCAAGATTACAAAATAATAAATACTTATAAGACAAAGATCATAAGCTTTATTTAAACAGATTATTCACTTATTATCACTATGACTCATAGGGTTTTTAATCAAACAACACATCATCGATGTCATGGTTAAAATAGTATATCAAGTAATTATCTTATAGTTTAGTTTAGACATTTTCCACATATGGTATCATAAATAAATGTATTTTTATTATCATTATTTTATTAAAACTATGAGCGAGGGTATTTCACTCGCTGTTATCGATGATTAATTATTCTAGAGCATTCCGCTAGATATATCATAGAACATTCCTTCTCTAAACATTCATTATAATGGGCGCGTTAAGGGGATCCCGCACATAACACGCAATTTGCCAATTTCGTGTATAAATAGATAGGAAAAACATAGGTCCACTAAAAAAAATAGAACTGATATTCTATTCATTCAATGGACCTTCATTTTTTTGTAATGTATTCATAATATATACATGCATAGGAAAATAGAAAGTTATTTTTAATATTATTTTTTATTATATTATATATATCTAAATTAAAAATTATCGATACTAAAATGATGGTATTTCTATAGAAATTATCATTTTATACAATGAATTCTATACATTTTATTAATTATCTCTCTATTTTACTATTAACATAATTAAATTCTATATAAAGCAAAAAAAATTAATATTATACTTATAACAGTTGTTATGTTCTATATTTTTGAATGCACATACCTAGCGCAAAATAAGTATTCTGAGAAAACAGTGTTTGAAGTTTTACAGCATAACAATTTAATATTGAATAGTATATAATATAGCATTATCTTATCGTCATAAAACACATTTTTATGCCATTTCTAGACTGAATTCATGTCTAATTTTTTTACAGATACTAAAAAACACTACAATAAGTATTATTATTTAATAAAAGAAATATAAAAAAAAATAAATTATCATCACTTTAAATGTGCAGGATCCCCTTCCCTTGTGAGATGTGGCAGTCTCTCAATACTCAGTAGCATCAAAAGGCACAGACAAACAGATACATAACCTCGTGTAAACTGCAACAGTCATAGCAGCGGCTAGTTTAGTTTGTAAAGCTGACACTAGTACGATGTACTCCTGGGGGCGGGCGGGGAGGTCACGAGGTTAGGGGTCGTAAGGTCGTAACGGGTGCTGTACTACCTTTAGTTTAGCTACACTGGTGGTAGTGTCGGTGGTAGCCTGCGAAGGTAGACTTGACAACAACGCGCACATCTCATATAGGACGGATAATGTAGACTCCAGTAATGCGCTGAAGGTATCCTGATCATGGTGGTGGTGGTGATAGGGGGTAGAGGTTAATAGTAATAGGTGTAATGTATTGTGGTAGGGGGTAGAGGTTAATAGTAATAGGTGTAATGTATTGTGGTGGGGGCAAGTGGATAATACTAATTGGCCTATATGTATGCTGTACAATGCCACCATTGCAATATCTATATTGTTATAAATGCGGATATAGAGGTTGTTCGCAAGTTGTATGACTTTTCCTTAGATTAGATTAGCTTTATTAAGAATTCTTTATTGAGCTAATAATATAACTGACCTAAGTAGATAATACAATTAGGTATATAAACCCTACACCTTAACAGGTAGTATTATACAATAGAATATCACATCAATAATTTAATAGATAGTGGGGCAAAGTTTACCTGAATAAATTAATTATGCTAGGACACTATGACAACATTACGGAGATAGCTAAGGATTATCCTAGGATACTATTTAATTTTGCGGAGATAGCTAAGGATTATCCTAGGAAACTATTTAATTTTGCGGAGATAGCTAAGGATTATCCTAGGATACTATTTACATTACAGAGATAGCAAAGGATTGTGCTAGGACACTAGGACAACATGACGGTGATAGCTAAGGATTGTGCTAGGACAATAGTTAGCATTACGGAGATAGCTAAGGATTGTGCTAGGACAATAGTTAACATTACGGAGATAACTAAGGATTGTGCTAGGATTATAGTTAACATTACGGAGATAGCTAAGGATTGTGCTAGGATTATAGTTAACATTACGGTGATAGCTAAGGATTATCCTAGGATACTATTTAATTTTGCGGAGATAGCTAAGGATTATCCTAGGATACTATTTACATTACAGAGATAGCAAAGGATTGTGCTAGGACACTAGGACAACATGACGGTTATAGCTAAGGATTGTGCTAGGACAATAGTTAGCATTACGGAGATAGCTAAGGATTGTGCTAGGACAATAGTTAACATTACGGAGATAGCTAAGGATTGTGCTAGGACAATAGTTAACATTACGGAGATAGCTAAGGATTGTGCTAGGACAATAGTTAACATTACGGAGATAGCTAAGGATTGTGCTAGGACAATAGTTAACATTACGGAGATAACTAAGGATTGTGCTAGGACAATATTTAACATTACGGAGATAGCTAAGGATTGTGCTAGGACACAAGGACAACATGCCGGTGATAGTATTAGATTATGCTAGTATGCTAGTATAGTAACTAACATTCCACATAGATATGGTCTCCCTGTTAGGTAGAGATTCTGATGGCAATCTCGTTAGTATGCAGACGATATCTTGGCTGAACTTCCTGTTGTCAAGGTCAATGGGTCAATTAGCGCATCTCTTAGTATACACATTCAGGTTTAGTAAATACCATATATACATAACATATAAAATAGGATATATATATATATATATATATTTTTATTGTTGTTATTTTTATTTGGTGGAGTCCTTTCATCCCATACAGGAACTTAGATGAAGTTTCACTTATAACCATATGGCTCTAATGTCCCTTCGAATCCGCTCTCATGTTAAGGCATCCATGGTTTTAACGAGAGCCGATCATTTATTTATACACAATTATATAAGATCACTTCTAAATAATATTTTAAGACCCATTTTATAAAATTTATTAATGGTCCGGACGAGGCTCGTATTATATATATATATATATATATATATATATCATATTAAATATGATTTAAATAAATAATTAAATGTGTTGGCATTAGTATTACCGTGAATATAACTATTGTAATAACATTCACGCAAACAATCGTGATATAAACATGCACATACCTGAGAGTTTGTAGAGAATCAGAATTGTTAGCGATCATCAGCCATTGCTTGTTGACGATGCTCATTAGATTCTCTCCGAAACCCTTGCAACGGTCAATGTTAGCTGTGCCTAGGTCCTGGGGGCGGTGAGAGGGGTTCAGATACGAGATAGAGATGATGATGATGCAATAGTGATAACAATAATGATGCAATAGTGATAATTATGATGATGTAATAGTGATAGTGATGATGATGCAATAGTGATAACAACGATGAAGCAATAGTGATAATGATGATGATGTAATAGTGATAGTGATGATGCAATAGTGATAACAATAATGATGATGCAATAGTGATGATGCAATAGTGATGATGCAATAACCTGAGCGGGAGCCTGCATCGCGGTTATCATCAGAGAACGTCTACATATGCAGCGGAAGTGGTACTTGATGCATCCCTTCCACGCATCCAGAATGGTTACGTCACATCTACGGGGGTGAGAGAGAGTGGGGGAGGGGGGCGGGGGTTAACATGCTGACCTTTGACCTACGAGGTGTGTGAGCGGTCAGGGCAATACTAACGGATCTTCGCTACAATCTAAGATGGCGGATAATTCCAATGGCTTTACGTTCGAGATATTGAGTTTGGAGTTTAGATTCTTTGAGGTAATTAAACCCTTTCTGTACGATATACCTGCATATTTTGTAGTAGTAGTCGTGTGATTATAAGTTTTAATAGATTCAACATGTAAACAATATTATAATTCAAAAATAATTCGTAAATTACATATTTATTTTTCGATTAGAAATAATCACTTATGTAAACATATTGTTCAATGATAATAATGCTATTGTGTTGATGGTATAGTTCTCTAACCCATTGTTGTTAGTAATTTGAACAGATCGGATAGCCCTTTACGTTTTCTTAATTGAATATTCTTAGCTTGCATCTTCCTTCTCTTCTCTTCCTTGTCCTGAAGTAGTGATGTGTGTGACAGTTATATAATGTGTTAGCTAACAATGATATCACTAAGGAATGTACAAACTATTAAGTAGTACTATAGGGCTTATTTTCATAAACAGACGTTTATATTTAGAAATATTTTCTATACATAAATTTATTAATATATAGATACTAGAGATCGTAATTTAAATATAGTTACAGGATTAAAAAGTTCCAATAATGTAAATTTATCTGCTGGGAAATTGAAATTAGTATTTAACAAATAATCATATATTCATGTAATTATATTCTTATGATATATTGATAAAAATAGCAATAAGTCATTCAAATAAATATATTTATTTAATAATTAATTTGTTTAATATTTGAAAACTAAATAATATAAAATAGATATGTCAAGTTATTCAAATAGTCGTTATACTAGTGACAGTAAATATCCGACTTGAAAGTAATATTAAATATCTAAAATTTGAATTTTATATTTAAAAATTCGGATCAAAATAGTATGTAGATATAAGATATAACATATACATGTCACATGTGTATAAGATATAAAAGAATTACATATCTTACCAATCTAATTTATTAATAACATCATAGATTGATGAATCTCCTACTACAACACCTACATTACCTCCCTTAGCTAACCTTATCAACTTGCAGGGCTTGCAGGAAGTGAACGGTTTCGATGAGCTCTGAAGTGGTTTCGTCAAGAGCACGGAAATGTTCAATAATGACTCGTCTCCCAGTTATGATGGTGTAGGAATGGCGCCGGGCCTTAGAGATGTACTGAGGCAGGCGGGTCTGTAGGTCAGATGACTCATCCATCTGATATAGGGGGTATTAAGGGGTATTAGGGGGTATAGAGGGTATTACGAGGTATTAGAGGGTATTACGGGGTATTAGGGGGTATTAAAGCTTGTAATTATATCGAATGATTAAATTAAACTACCTGAAAATTTACTATCGTTATAATATTATAAAATTAATATAAATTAACATCAGTGATAACGAAATAATTTTAATTATAAATTAAATTAAATTATTAAACAAAATAATTGATTATGAAGCACATGGATAGTTACATGATGATATTACACGGCAGAACACAATACTACTATTACTTCTATTGTTACCTTGGTGTCCTGTAGTACAACTGTAGGACTAAAGAAGCACTGAACATCTGTATTCACGGATGATTCATTCTCTACGTGGAAGTCTATCTTCTCCTCCTCCTGCCTTTGTTTGTCTAGTTCCTTATTGTCTTGCGTCTGTTCGTTGAAGTCTGACACATGGTCAATCTACAAATGTAGGTCATATCAGTTATCATGCAATGTATTATATAATAGTGCATATTGCTCGTTAAGATATATGTTATAATGATACATATATATATATTAATACATGAAGTATATGAACACATGGGTTATACACATGTATCAGCACATTACACTTACCAATACAAGCTTGACCCTTTGCTTGAGGATATTAGAGAACTGTTTAGAATACTTATGCAGGGTCCTGTGAGTCTTATTCACGGCTATCTGCAGGGCATAGAAGTTTGCGTCGTTCCACTTGGCTACTTTCACGAATCCCTGTGTGGCGGTGGTGGTGGTGTGTTAGGAGGGAGGGGTGAGGGAGGTAGGGAGGGGTGGGGTGAGGTAGGGAGGGAGGGAGGGAATACATGAATAGGCTTAGTCTGAAACCTGAGTGTACCGAAGCTAATATACATAAGTTAAAATAGATATATAGTAATACTAGTATTCAATAGTTAACATGGGTAGGAACAGTCTTAGTAATGTTAATAGCCTTAGTAGCTGTATTCAATAGTTAACATGGACAACATAAACCTTCAAGTCAGATATCAATACATTAATATCATGGACATCTTAAACCTATGGGGTGTAACAGTTCAGGTGTAACCACTAAACCTAAGTAGGGGGGTAGTGGGGGTACTACTGATACTACAGACCTTGAGTTGTTTCTCAATGGGGGCTCTCAATCTCTTGATCTGCGTGTCCACACTGCTGATGAATTGTGAATAATACGTGTGTATGCTCCATAGGGTTTCTATCATGTAAGCTGTGCGTGTGTGTGGGGTTGTATAAGGTGTGAGTAGGGTGTGGGGAGTGACCAGTATGGTGTATATAACTAGTAGGGTGTAGTCTATCTATACAATAGACCTTATTTTGTATATGTATAAACTGCACAAGTTATTATGCTGATACTTATATGTTAACACTGTATTATATGGTTCTAATACATTGTGTATTATACAGTGTTAATGATGTTATACATACACATACCGCTCTATTATACAGTAGCAACTGCAGTAGCAACTGCAGTAGCACCTGCAGTAGCACCTCAGTGGTCATCTACACCAGTTCATCATACACACCACACACACGTAACAGTATATATAGGTGATAGTTTACTAGCACTATCTAATGTAGACATCATACATCGCTGTATAAGTATGGTGTCGAGACACGGGGGTGGCATTACTGCGTATTCTGAGATAGCTTACTTTTGAGGTCAAGGTCACCCTGACAGAAGGTCACATGGTTACAGAAAGCCATCAGCATAGCTAGCCGCTGTTTGAATTCACCCAGCGTAGACTCCTCGATGAACTTGTGCAGTGACTCGTTGAGTTGTTCCGTTAGATCTGCTACTTCACTCTGTAATGGGTGGGTAATGGTGAAGGGGTAATGCTATATTAACAATGGGGCAGGTAGGGGTGAAGGGGTAATGCTATATTAACAATAGGGGCAGATGGTGTGAAATGTTTTAAGATCAACACAATTAGATTAAAGGGAATTAATGATAATTATAGTTATATATTAATATAATTGTACCTGATAATTTATCAGTTGATCAAGTTAATGTAATTTTAATGTAATCTATATTATATACATATATGATATATGATATATATGTCATTAAAATATATCTAATAATACTACATTACGGTCATGAATTAAGATGCAAATGTATGTAAGGCGTACGTATGCACCACTACCACTACCACTACTACTACTACTACTACTACTACTACTACTACTACTACTACTACTACTACTACTACTACTACTACTACTACTACTACTACTACTACTACTACTACTACTACTACTACTACTACTACTACTACTACTACTACTACTACTACTACTACTACTACTACTACTACTACTACTACTACTACTACTACTACTACTACTACTACTACTACCACTCCCACTACCACCACTACCACTACCACTACCACCACTACCACTACCACTACCACTACCACCACTACCACTACTACTACCACCACTACCACTACCACTACCACCACTAACCTGTTCATGTTCAGATTGTACGTAGCTCATGATGATCTGGTAGATGTGGAACCACCACTTGGAAGCTGCCTTCTCATGGTTGTAGACTATCACGTCTAAACAATTCCTCCAGCAACTAATGAGGGCGGCATGTGGCATGTTATTAATACATCTAATGTGGCATCTTTCATTTTATATACACGCATATAAATATATATATATATATATTATTAAATAAATATAATAATTTAGAACATTATATAATCTACTATATGCTATACTATCTAGTAGATAGTATTATTACTATATAGTAGATAGTACATATTGTATATATATGTATATATTTCACGATAAAAATCTTACATGAACCCACACATTACCTACGTACCAGCACCCCTACTACCAGCACCACCACTACAGCCCCACTACAGCACCACCACTACAGCACTAACCTGAGCTCCAGTTTCCGCCACTGTATGATCATGTCAGTGATGACAGCGACGTGAGTGTCAAGGTTAACCCTGCGACTGGCATTCTTCTGCCACTCCTGACACTTGTTCAGTAGCACTTCTAGGGCTGCTACGTACTTCATGAGGGGGGCGTCCATGCGGAACCCGTAGATACGCATTATCACTATCTTTATCTGAGGAGTGACGGAGTTGTATGCATTACTTGTGTTAAGTTGTGTCAAACTGAGACCACACTTATGCAATATTCACCACTATTAGATTAGATGTTCTAACAATATCTAAAGATATTTGATTACATTCGCATGTGTGACCTATACATCTAGTAACATGTTAAGCGAGAGGTCGCTGTTCTTGTACCTAGTGTATGCTATCTACTTAATAAGGACTGCATTATTCATTCGCTATATGTCATATTCATAATAGTATGTATATATCAAAATTAAGACTGAACTCTATAGATCTATATTGAAAGGATACGCTTATATTTAAATACTATAAAATAGAGTTTATTTTGTACATAAAAAATGCAATATATTTTAAAATATCATTCTCTTAAAACTTTCCTATACGATTTATTTCCAAAAACTACACATACAATATCACCGGAGATCAGTTATATATTTAATAACGCTATAATACCATTGCGTTATCTGTATAAATATATATATATTGATACACACGTATATCATGTATTATAGAAATATCACATGTGCATTAATATAAGCCTACTACACTATATAGACAAGTATATATAATAGTATACTTGTACATGATGCTATAGGAGGTTGACCACTACACCACTGTTGACCACTGTTGACCACTGTTACCTGATTAATGGTGGGATGTTCGGGCCACTCTTCCAGTAGTTCCTCGCATCTGACCAGTAGGTCTCGCAGTAGGGGCTTGCACTGGATACTCTCGCTGATGTTGGGGTCGTAGTACACGTCGTAGGGCTTCTAAAGTAGGCCAACGGTGGTTACGGCGGGGGTTACGGCGGGTTAATCATGGCATACACGGGCGCGAGAGTAGGTATGTGTATGTGTATGTGTTAGTAGTATTAACATTATTATTATCAGATTTACGCATTTCTGGGTAACTATAGAAATATTAGTGTATATCAAGTAAATTACCAGATATATGTGAAAGTTGTAATATTTAGAAGTATTTTCTACTATAACATTATAATATTTTCATTTACAAATTGACAAAGCAAATAAACGACCTGATTAAATAATAAATAATCATAAAGTAATATTAAAAATATTAAATTATAATTTATATAATTTATATAATTTATATAATTTAATATAATTATATATATATAGATCACTAATTTAGTTTTTACTGTAAAAGTTATATATAAGATATTTTGAGATATTTTGAGATATTTTGAAACTTTTGAATAATAATAAATATGTGAATTAGAGTAAAGATATTACAAGTATTTTACATTATTTATAAATATTGACTAATATATTTAATAATGTTGTATTATTTTACAGTACATCCACTAAGTAATTAATATATCACTAATATTGTTACTGTTAAGTATTACATTAATATCACACAATATTCACAACATAATAACTAGGATTTGAAATAAAATGACATCATTTATAATTAATCATATAATTAGTATCTCATATTATTAATAGATTTATATTAATACATATATTATTTATAGTAAATACATTTATCATACATATATTAAGCTGCGATCACATCTAGCGATTTTGCTGCAAAATCGTCGAGACAGAATTATGCATACTATTTTGCAGCAAAATCGCAGCGATTTCGGCGGAGTGTTCACACCTATGATTGTTTATCAATAATTATAGAAAAGTCTTGAATTTGGACAAAATTGTGCACGAATTATCGTCATATAGCAAACATGTTTACTTTTCAATTTTGCTGCGATTTTGCAGTGATTTTTCTCGTGAATGTTTTTTGCTCATAATTTTGCATCAATTTTGTCGTGGTGTTCACACCTGACGATTTTGTTCGTCGTGATTTTGCAGCAAATTTGCAACGAATGATTTGCATCGTTAGATGTGATCGTAGCTTTATACACATGTATTGTATTGCCTACATACGCACTAACGTCTGTAGGAGTGTTCACGTTATGTCCTGTAGCAGAGTAAATGAGTAAAGATGAAGCCAAGATATGTCCTCCTAATAATTCCTCGTCCAACTTGTAATCTATAGAGAACAGCGTACAGTAAGATAGGTGTGAATATGCTATCCGTTACAATTACAGTTACGATATACAATTTGATTTGTATTGTCCTGGGCCCCTCAGTTATTTATAACATGTACAAGTCTATGACTTCTTTAGGGGTCATTTGTATCCGTTATTTGTATTGTATTCGATGTGTATATACTTGATTCAATGAATTACTATTATTATTATTATTATTATTATTATTAATTACAATTACATTGGAAATTAAGCCTAAAAGTATGAATACTAATATTTATAATTTCTATTTAAAACAATTATTAAATAAAGTAGCATTTCCAAAGATAAGTAAATAGGTAAATAAGTAATACTATAGCATGATATATAATAGAACATATTTCAATAATGTATAGAAAATATTGTAGTATACACTTGTATGTATAATTTTGAATATTATAATTGAAACAAATTTATCGATAGTGATAATTATAAATATATTATTTATATTCTTAAAGTTATTATATAATACACATATTATGTAATAATATATACCTAGGGTATGCGAGTATTTATCTTCAATAACGGCTGCAACTTTATATCCAGCAATGAAAGGTTCAAGAATATTGAAATTTCCTTTCGGTTCTTGTCTGTATAATAGTACATGTTATTGTATGCTAGTCATGGTGGATATTACTCCCTATATTACGTATATTATATATAGTCTGATTTAAATTGATAAATTATAAAAATATTTAAATTTTATTAACAATTTTGTGATTATTTATATTTTGAAAATCTTGTATAAACGATTAATATATTATATATTATATATATATATATATATATATATATATATATATAAATATTATATACTAAATGGATTATTCTGACAGATAAACTAACTTTTTAAACCAATTATTAGAGGTCAAGGTCATAAAGAGTTTATAATGTAGGGCACTGATTTCCTCTATTTCTTTAGTGTTAAGAATAGCATTGCTAGTGATCTCATTATCGAGAAGAACTGATGGATCAGAGACATTTTCATCATCCTTGTTCACTTTTTTTTGTTCTAAAGTGTACCCAACTGTTATGTCCTCAAAATCCTGTAGGACATGCAAGTTTAAATTTATATACTAGACAATGTATGTTGCATACATATAATTATATATAATTTATATTCTAGACAAATATATATTTATTAAAATACAAAATTCAATCTACCAATCGTAATTAAATTTTTAAATGTATCATTTATATAATGGAACCGTTAGTTAATGTATATATTATTTGTCACTATATTTTAAACATTATTTTTAATTATTAGTATAAATTGTGATATGAATATGTTATGAATAATAGACAATAAAATATGTCAACAAATTAGACAATAAAATTATTTACAAATAATAAATATAAATAAAAAGTATTTTAATAAAACATATAACATATAACCACATTAATATATAATATATTCATCTATATTTTTGTAATTAATGAATACTAATAAATAATGTTTATATACATTTTTTAATAATAGATATAATATTTTTCTTCATTAAATATTATAATTTAAATAATAATTTAAATCATTATTTATTAATTTAATTTATTTTTAAATATACAATATTTAAATATATTTACATTTTTATAATGAATTTTTAAACATTTATTCCATTGTATTATATATTTAACTTATTTTATTTAGAATTCAAACAAAATTTAAAAAATTTAAATATTAATTTTTTAATTTAAAATATATAAAATTAAGGTGAATCATTTTTAGTAGACCTATTTGACATTATATTGTATAAATTATAATGAAATAAATGAACTGGTACCATTAATTAAATAAAATAGTCTATTTTAAATAGATAATAAACATTTCCATATTATGTCGTATTAATAATATAGCTATTGTTATTATTAATTATAATTTTGGTGGAGTCCTTTCATCCCATCCAATAACTTAGATGAAGTTTTTACTTATAACCATTGGCTCTAATTTCCCTTCGAAGCCGCTCTCATGTTAAGGAATACATGGTTTTAACGAGATCAGATTATATATTTATACACAATTATATAAGATCACTTCTAAATAATATTTTAAGATATATTTTAAGACCTATTTTAATGATCCGGATGGGGCTTGAACCCATGTCCTACTGCTTTTGTGTCTGATGCATTAGCCATTGAGTGATAAGCAGCTTATCATAAGCTATATATTTAAATTGAATTTAAATAATAACATTTTGGAAGTTGGGGAACATTTCAGCAATGGCATCAAGTTCTTGTTGCTCTTCACTTCTCTCATCTCCATGTGACTTGTATCTGTGTGTGTATGTGGGTGTATGGGTGTGTGGGTGTATGGGTGTGTGGGTGTATGGGTGTGTGTGTGAGTCAATATATAGGTATATCTAAATATATATCTAAATATGTCTGTATGTTTCAATATTTTGATATATCTGTCTTTATGTTTTTGTATGTGTATATGTGTGTATGTATGGATGTATATTTTAATTAAATTGTAAATTCAATTGATATTATAATATTAAATTATAGGCCTATATATATTTTTAATTTACTAATCAACAGATATACGTGGTTTATTTGTAATAAATATTCAAAACAAATACAATACACCACTAAAGTGTATATACTTTGTACCGTAATCACTGAAGTAGATTTAGGGCATACGTGCTGTCCTTACTATAGCTGCAGGTCTACTGAGGTAGAATTAGCTTTCGAAGAAGTTGTCTGCTATACTACACATTACTAATGATTACTACGCACTAAACACTTGTACTATAAAGTAGAGGGGACATCCGTAATAGTTAATCAATAGAACCACAGCCTAAGCTATACACTGTAGAACTCATCATTGATGATGACTAGGGGAGCTGGAACGATGGTGTGTATGTAGGGGGGACCAACCAATCAAAATAAATGGTATGGTAAAAGTGGGGTATGACCAATACATAGGAGGTCCCCCTAGATTTTAAAGTGGGGGGGGACATATCCCCCACGCCCGCCCTTGTTGCAGCGCCCCTAACGATGACTCATAACTCTCGAGATGCTAACTTGTAAAGACTTTCCTTTTCAGCCTCTTGCAGCAGTCTCTTGTTCTCCGCTTCCCTCCATCGGATAGCGTGCAGACTGAACAGCTCGTCCAGGGTACTCAGTAACCTTTGACCCCGCGGCGAACTGAAGTCTTTACAGGTGATCAGACGACAGCCGATATTCACGTGAGTCATGGCGCAGTGTAATATCCTGTAAAGATAGTAGAACGTAGTATAGCGAACGGTAAGCATTACGATAGTCTACTACCCTGTCCTACTACATCTGTCGTTAATATTAAATCTTAATAGCACTAACTAATGAAATCATACTAATACTAATGAATAATTAAATAATGAATTTTATAGTTAATGAAATTAATTTCCAGAAATATTAAATAATATATAATACTATTACCAATAACACCACCTATAATACCACCTATAATGAATACAATGACCACTTTACCCCCAGAGCTCTGACCTTGAGATATAGAGTTGTTTAAGCGTGTCCTTACACTTAGCGGCATCCAGAGCTACGTCAACGGTTGCCACCAGGGTGTGCAGGTAGGCGGGTTCTAGAAGCTTCTCCGCCACGGAGGTTTCACCGTAGCGGTTGTAAGGGAAACACGCCAAGTCTTTCAGCGACGAATCCAACTTCTGTTGGTGCAGAGCGTTTACATGCAATTATATGCGTGTGTCAATATGTTTATTCACTTTATTTTTATTTAGATATATATATTTAAAATATAAATTATATTTAATACGAAATTCTCCTAAATATATCTAGATATTGACTATTATTATTATTTGTATTATTATTGATAGTATATTATCTGTTACTAACAAAACTGTCGTCACTTATTTTCATATTCACTTTGAACTGATGTAAAGTCCATCTCTTCTGGTAGCAATCGTGCAGTATACATACACCATGTAGAGTCTGGCATCAATGATAGTAGAATTATTAATATCTGATACCATATTGTTATATGATAAGCTATTGATAGATTTGCTTTTAATATGTGTCACTAATATATATATATATATAACTGAAAGTATTGCAAATATTAATCATTTACAGTCAAATATACTCAATTAACGATATATTACACATTACAATTTCCATACGATTTCTATTAAGAATTATATAATAATAAAGTACAATATATAATTGTATAAATATTCACAAACCATTCAAAGTTAATATTAATATATATTTAATATTTATAAAGGATATATTTACATTATAAACAGTGTTTATTAAACACCCCACACACACACACACACACAAAAACACACACACATACACACATAAGCTACCACCATAGTCTACCACTAGTATCTGACACACACACAGACCTGAAGTATGGCGCAGACAAAGGGATTCACCACATCGTGGTAGTACACGTCGTACATACTTCGCACTTTACCAATGAAACTAGTCATCGATGAGTGACAGCTGACGGCTTCCTCCAGGCTATGATTGCTGTAGTTATCTGTGTGGAGAGGAGCACAGGTGAAGGTCATTGGTTATATGTCAGTTTAGATTGATTTTATATTAGTTTATAATATTGTAATATTAATTATCATTTTACATTATTTTACTTTACTATTAATACTGTTTTACATTATTGTATTATTGATAATATATGGTTATGATATTGGTAAAGTTATAAGTTATTCTAATGGCAAATAGTAAAATATATTACACTTCTCTTAAATATTAAATATATATTACTTTTTGATTGAAAGTATATACATTTTAAGTTATTTTAAATATTGTATTCATTTTGTAATATTAATATATTTATATAAAAATATAATAATATAATAATATATTATTCAAGTTTATTTTAATATTATTATCATTATTTATATTAATTAGTAATTTTTCATAATTTATTATATAATAATATATACTAAATTATATTTAATATATTCAATAGATATATACTATGTTAACTATAGCAGGAAATAATGATGATTACAATCTCTTGAGATATTTGATAATCTATATTAGTTAACTTTGGAATAAATGTATATATAAAATAAGTAATCTCTAAATATTTATCATATTATTACGTTGTTTAATTAATATATATAATACAAACAAAATAAAATACATAAATAGTATGACAATAATATAAAAAAAGCTAAAACATATTTTATAAAAATTATATAATTTTATAAAATTGCATGATATATTTTAAAAGTTATTTAAAATTATAATTATAAAATATTGTATCTAAATTATTAGTAAATTAATCACATCCTGATACACATTGCATTGCATTCTTATATTCACAAACCCTGTACTCTTAGATTAGAGCTAAGCTTGTACAGTCTTTCTACAGATCCAATACTGTTCATGTAGTCACTGGAAGCTTGTAATATTTCATCATACTGTGAGATATTTACATAATATTAACACATTAATAAGAAATTCATTATAAATAGATTATATTGTATATGAATTATATTATTATTTAAAGTATATCATTAACATATATATTTATTACAATAATCAATGATTTAATTTTAATAATATTAATAATATTAATAATTTTAATAATGATTAAGTATATATTTAATTACATGAATTTATAACATATATAGCTTGGGTTGTGAAAAATATATTCATTTAAAATAAATGTATTAAATATATTTATAAATTTTATTTTTCTGAAATAAAAATGTCTTATACAAATTTCTAGTTTATTTTAAGATAAGATTATATTATCAAAAAGTTAAATATAATACATTAATGGCATTATATATTCCTTATAATAATTCCATTATGAATATTAAATACTACACAGACTCATGTAAAATATAAGACATATGTAAATTCAATGTATCCATATGTAATACAATGTATTATTGTATCCTGACTATCCCTTCCTCTTGCTCATACAGCTTACTCCCCCTGCCTACTCCTGCC
>OZ025241.1:83595543-83608043 GCA_964019155.1 Osedax fenrisi | reverse complement strand
AGTACAGATATAGTGTGTAAACTACAGTTTTCTCAGCGGTCTGCTGCTGTCACCGCCACTGATGACCCGCCATCTGACGGCCATCGGAAGTACTGGTGGAGAACTCTAAAGCCACAACACCCCCAGTCCCCCAAGCACCATCATCAGAGGAACCCCGCCAGACCCCACAGGCACCGGCACCACCACCACTATACGGTGGACAGCGATAGTTCCCTAGACACTAGTATAGATGTTGATGACACGATTATCAATGCTGACTCGGATGGTGGTTCTGATCGTGATGGCTTTAACTTTCTAGCCAGTTACAAGGTCAACAATGAATGTGGCAAGGTTAAGGGACGTCATCCGGGTAGTGATAACGAAGATATCATTCCGGAAGCTTCCATGATTGCGCATAGGTTAGTGTGTGACGCATTACACAAACTAAGGGTGTACTATAGTAATGACCTCTAATGTGACCTCTAATACAGATATTCTAAGATTGATATGGATTCTGTGAAAATAAACAAAACCTACACTTCTAGGAAAAGTTTGCGGTCTAAACGATATTATCACATGGTTACAACTTCATAGTAAGGCAGGAGTTCATCCCTATTTACCCCCACTGATCCCTCTTAACCAGGATGAAACGGACTACCATAGAGATCAACAGGAATGGTTGCAACAGCCGATTCAAAGGGATGTTTCACCTCGTAGAAGGCCATTGCGTAAAGCGGATTATTCTAGAGTTAGTGTAGATACACATAGACGTATGTATGTACACTATATGCATGTGTATGTTTACAGAACTGGGTACTGGAGTCTACCAGAGATGAGATAGATTATGTTCAGAGGAGATATTCCACTAGCAGCAGTAAACCATCTAGTTATCATTCATCACATATGAAAAGTTTGTTATTATTATAACCTACTGCTACATATCATTAATAATTTCTATACTGGTTTAGAGACTGAGTCCGTCAAACAGATTAAAACTCTAATCTTCTCTACATCGGATCGTAAACGTTACGCCTCTTCGCCGATGTCCAATGATAAACGAGGTCAGAAAGGTCACGGCTCTAGAATACCCAGACCAATTGTTAAAGATACGTGGTACATTTCTCCTGAAGGTTTCTGTGTTACAGTATAGTTTCATTGTTTACTAATTATCCTATGTACACTCATTACATAGAACAGAACAGGGGCGGTCACACATTGCTGGTGGATTCTGATTGTACCTCATTTGCAGAGAAACCTTTGAGACCACTGCCTGTTACAGCTACTAAGAAAGGCTCTCAAGACCTCACTAGACGCAAGTCTATCGTAAAGAGGTTGAAATCTATCGGCAGACAACTAAGAACTGGAACAAGACCTAAGAATAATCTTAAAACTTTGGCTATTATATAATTAAATTGCATTTCATAATAATGCTGTTGTAATCCGGTCTTTTATTGTATTTTATTTGTTTTTATTACGAACCACGATGATTTTAATACAACAATACCTTTTTTTCACTTCTTTATTAATCATATTTTAATCATACTTAATTATTATATTAATTTTGTAAATATTATTTTATTAAAAATATGTATATATATATATAAATTCATGTACATATATATTTATAAATTAATTATGATTGTTGAATATGTAATAAGTAACTACTAACAAGAGATGGAGTGGGTCTATAGGCAACAAATGTACTTTGGGCCGCAATCTGTTCTTCCAGATAAGATTTCCTACCATTCAGATAACTTATTCGCGGATGTTCTTTGAGTTGCACGATCTCTTCCGTTTGACCTGTGGTGAACTCTTCTTGAACTCTACGCAGCCTCAACTCTTTCTCTATTTCGGCTAACTGTAGCGGGTAGGAAGGTAGGTATTAGATATATTGGCATGATACACACACACTTTCCATATACCTCATCTCTGTAGTGTTGCAGTTGTACAATGAGCTTCTCTAACGGATCAACTGGTCCTCTAGGTTGTAACATCACTGACTGCAGTATACCCATGTTTAACCATGCATTTCCTATATACTGTAGTAGTAGTGGAGGAGGTAGGTAGTGATCTAGTACGAGGTTTAACTAAGTTAACCATTGAATTGGAGAGGCAGCCATTCACTTGTTCTACTAAACACTCCCTCACCGAATCGATGGTGTTGCGAGCGACGTTAGCAAAGTCTCTATGCAGATCTGACAGCTTCGAGTTTGAGACTGCTGTTATAACCATCTCCTTCAGTTTATCCAGAGCCAGTAGTTGGTTCTCATGCCTGTGTGTGTGTGTGTGCGTTACTAATACCTCCACTCTACACGGTATTGCTATAATCACACAGAATATGGCCCCCGTTTGTTTTGATTACGATTTCCTATGTCAAATTTAAAATATTTTAAATTATAATAACATCTAATTTATATATATGATAATATCTATTATATATATATGATAATATATACTATATTAATGATATTATATCATGTACATTAGTGTGTGAACTACCGAAACGCGTATTTTAAATTTGATCTCATAAATTGTAATAAACAGGGGGCGGACATATTCGATATAGACCACCATATCGATGACTAACTTGTTGATCTGGAACGCCTGTATGGTTGCCTTACAGATGTAGACGTCTTGATCCACCAGCTTCATGACGGACATCATTGCTGATATCACGTCGCAGAGTGTCATCACCAGTATAGTGATGCTGTCATCTCTATTCAAATAGGGGTCCACACGTTATTACTAGGCGATACACCATAACTGTACATCGTTTTAGATTCATTATTTATTCTACTAGGTATTATCATAGATTTCTATATTGGCTTTGATATTATTTAGTTTATTTTAATGACATTACAGATAATTAAAATGTATATTGCGATTATAAAATAGATAGTAATCAGAGCTAGAAGAGGTATGTTGACCTATGGATATCATTATAGAACAACTGACTCATTCCCTGAAATAATAGAAACATTGATAATGTATTCTAAATTTTTCTCTCTTTTATATTTAGATATATAACATTTAAATAAAGAAAATGTTGTCAATAGTATTTAAATTTACTTAGTATATAAAATATATATCCTTTAAAAATTGAATTTGAAGAAGTAAATATATAAATATATTTAAATAATTATAAATTATAATTTTATAAATTTAATCTTTAAATCTTAATCTTAAAATAATGAGTTTATAATAATTATTTAAGGCATAATTATTATATATTGATAATATTTTAAACTTAATTGTTTTATATATATATTGTTATATTCTGATGATAAATCATATCCATTATTAAAAGTTTTGATAAAAAATGTATAAAATTGTTGATAATTATTATTTATAATAAATTAAATATATATATATATAAATGTAACTATATATGGATATTAATATTAGGCTTATCTGTTATTATTGGAATATTTTAATAATCAATCATTTATATTTCATATTGATAGATAAGAAATAATAATATTATTTAAATTAATGTAAAAGTTAAAATAAAAGTGGATACAAATATATGACTACAACTTCTACTACTATGATGAACTGTATAGAGCTAAGTAGCACACTGCTAGTAACACATACACACACACACACACTAACTTTATTGTGGCTGCATCGCAATTCTCCGATAACTTCCACAACACTTCCGACATTGATTTAGTCTGTTAGTGAAGGTCGTGGTTATGGTGGTGAAGGTTATATATTATAGTTAAGTAATGATACGGGTGACATTATCATCATTGTATGTATGTAACCTGTTTAAGTTTCACGTCAGAGCTTCTCAAGGTCACATTGCCCGGAGACCACACGTTAAGGTCGTCTATTTCGGCTAGTTTGACCTTGGCGTTGTGGAGGTCGTCGAACGAATTCAGCGCAGAGAACGAGGAATGTGAAATATTCGCTTGGTGCAAGTTTGACAGCAGCTATTAGGATGAAATAATCAATATAAATAAAGTTTAATTTATTTTTAAATATTTTAACATGTTTTAAATAATTTATTTCAATTCAAATAAGTTACTATTTCAGTATTAACTATCACTCTTTCAGTGACCCAATAGAACTTTTAAATCTTTTTTTGATGAATAGTTTTATATATGTATTATATTTATATTTTGTAATAGAAAAACTATATTCATTACTGACAAACAGCCTTAGCCTACACCCCCCTACACTACTACACTACTACGAAGATCTAACCTTCACTTTATCCAGGGTATCCGTACCATCGTCATCATTGAGCAGGGTTGGCTTGTAATTAAGCCACTTGTCCAGTTGTCCACCAGCTATTGTGGTGTGCAGGTGGTCCAGCATAGAGGTCAGGAGTTCACTGTTGCCTTCTTCGTACTGTTAGTGTATGAGAGAGGTAGATTAGAGGTGGGGATTATAAATGATGGTATTGGTATATATTTAATTATATATATATATATATATATATTATGTACATATATATAATAACGATAACTACAAAGACAGTGAGGTTTGACCTTTGACTCGTTGGTGATGTAGTCGCACATGTAAACAAAGTGACGAGGGGCCGTCAGATAACAGTGGGAGGCTGCAAACTTCAGTACATCTCGTACAGCCAGCACCTGCTTATCTGCTCGTGTGGTAGTGGTAGTGGTTGGAGTTGGTACTGTTGTATTGTAATACGTATATCTTGTATATCTCTAGTATTATCACTGGCTATACAAAGCTAGTATGACGAGTGGCTGGCATTCCTGTACAACAGTCTCGCATGTAGGCAGTGGCTATATATAGAGGTCCATCAGCACATGTAACATGTATTCCTTTAAGTCACTTAATTAACACTGGTCACTCAGTTAATAAATGTATAAGCCTTGACGATCTTCTCTCTACGTACATGCATACGCCTTATATAAATACATACATCGATAACAGTAGTAGTAGTAGTACCTATGGTGTCGGTAGAGGTGATGATATCAGCGGTGACCTTGACGACCCGTCTCAGCAGTATGAGTTCATTGACCGCAGCGTAGGCGACCTCTATGGCAAGGTGACCGGTATCGGTGTGACTGACCGGCTCAACCTGATGCGGCTGTAACTCCTGAGACTCCTTTATTCTGATGCCGTCGCCCTCCATTAGGGTAACTAGGCCCTGGAGACGCTCTTCTATTGTGGGCGGGGCATGAGTGTTGTGTATAATAGTAGCGAAATGTACGTATATGTTATGTTGTTTGTATATGTATAGATATTTTTAAGTTATTAAAAATGTAAAAAATTGTTGATAAAAAGTAAACTTTGAAATAAAGTATTACATATTAGTAAAGAAGAAGTAGTAATGCAATCATATGTAGTGTATACAGCTAACCATTGAAGTCTGAAGTAACCAGTCTATTCACTAGATCAACTGTGGTTGACGATCTGCTCTTCATTAGATGTTCAACGATCTCTGTGTACAAGTTAGGGGGGGGTGTGATCAATGGACTTGCACAAAAGTTGTCATATTTAGGCTGTAATAAATGTATGTATATATATATATATAGTTAATATAAGTTAATAATATAGTTAATTGTGGTTATTTAAAGGGGGTATATTTAAGGGGACTAAATGGAAGACTAACGTTTGGTGTATTTGCTAGTCTGCGCTACATCCAGTGCGGTCATGACGTCGCGACACAGAAGCTCGAGGTCATCGCAAGGTCGTGACCTACGCGACCTGTAGCCGTAAGCGTCTCGTATGCTGATGTACAGACGCTGTACGCTGCTGTCTTGTCCCAGACACGACTGCAGCTTGTCCAGTAGTACTTCGGTGTGAGTGTCTATTGTCAAGTTGAACCTGTAAGAGGTCGCGGGGTGAGGGGTTAAGTGTGAAGGTCAAGTTAATACTGCTATTAGTACGACGGTGGTGGTGGAAGGATTGTTATCATAATGCTAAGGTTGACGCTGCTACTACTACTATAGCAGTAATGGAGGTGGTTCAACAAAACTTAAAGGACTGGTTAGATTAGCTTATAAGGATAGGTAGAACACTACTGCTACTGCTAGAATAAGTGTGGTAACATGGGGAGTTGGGCTGTAGTCAATGTGGCACTACTTTTCAATTGGTAAGTACACACCATCTCAATATACTGATGGTTTAAATATCAGTTATGCTGACTTTTTTATTTGAAAATGTCAACAGGGCTGCTATTTAATACAAACTGGATGCTTGGCTTATACAAAATAATGTCTTGTGTAATATTGATATGAGCATTACAATTAATTTAAAAAAAATGTTTATTTCGGTTGTCTTTCATTCCTGGAACTTAGATGAAGTTTTCACTTATAACCATATGGCTCTAATGTCCCTTCGAAGCCACTCTCATGTTAATGCATCAATGGTTTTAACGAGAGAAGATCATTTATTTATACACAATATTAAGATCACTTCTAATTTAGATAATATTTAGATATATATAGATAATATTTAGAAGTTCTAAATATTATAATGTAGGCGAAGGTGAACTCTACTGCTAAAGGGGGCGGGGCTAAAGGGGGCGGGGCTACTTACTCTGGTTCTTTGATGTCTCCGGCGATGATCTGGAAGATACGGCAGTGTTCTATGAACCAGTTCCAGTGGAGTGACAGGTAAGGAATATAGGCCGGGGAACGGGGGTCCTGATTGGCTGCCCTCACGAATCTCTCGTACCATTTCATCTCTATGTTAAACTGTGTGCGAGTGTGTGTGTGCGTGATGGTATGCTATAATGGTATCAGTGAGACATGATACATAGCTGTAGTAGGCAAGGCCTCCAACAATCAGTAAGTAGAGGTTGTATGAGGCCTTGGTAATGGTATAGAGACCTATTATGATAAAAATGTATTTGATACATAGATAATTTTATAAGTAGAATATTATTTTAGGTTAAGGTTAATTAAAGAATACATTTCTTATATAAATTCAACTATACATGAATGTATGATGTGCACACTCGCACACATCATTGCAGCTATTCTATAAATAGCACTAACGGCATTAGTGTCCCTCTCTGAGAAGTGAAGGTCACCTTGTAAGTGATCGGTCAGCAGCTTATCGAAGCTGGTCACCATTGTGGACAGGTCAAGGATAGACTTGTGCACTGTGTTACTATTCACTTTACCTACAGGGGTGTAGAGGGGGTAATGTAGGGTTGTTGTTGCTAACTATCTTGTTGCATTTACTGACAAATTTCATTATGATTAAATTAACAATATTTAAATTAATAAAGTTATCCGTTGATTAATAATAATAATAATGTCATATTAAATATTTTATTATTATTATAATATTGACATGTTTAGGTATACATATATACATATATACACATTCAATACAAAACTGAATACAATCTATAAAAGCTGTACTCCACTACTAACCCTGTTTATAGTAGCGAGTCTCACAACTAACCTTATTGACAGTAACTAGCCCCACCATTAACCCTATCCCCAGACCCACTACTAACCCTGTTTACAGTAACTAGCCCCACCATTAACCCTATCCCCAGACTAGCCCCACTTCTAACCCTGTTTACAGTAACTAACCCCACCATCAACCCTATACCCAGACAAGCCCCACCATTAACCCTACCCCCAGACTAGCCCCACTACTAACCCTGTTTACAATATCTAGACAACACGAGTCCGTTGTTCTGATAGGCTCCTGCTTTCGCAGTGAAGTCATGTTCTATAGCTTTCAGCGTGTAGTTGCTTAACAGCAGTAGTCTATAGGCGGGGTGGAGGGGAGGGGGTGAGTCATAACGGTAGGGGGCTGCGGCGGGGGGTGGGGGGTACGCACTGATTGTAGAGGTGGTCGTAGAGGTCATCACCACCGCTGCCGCTGCTACTGTAGAGGTACTGGTTCCAGCGTAGGTCCCAGCCTGTGTTCTTCATCAGTACACCTACTGTGGGAGGTACGTGTGTGTACTGTTGTTAATAGTCTGGCTTACGTTAGGGATGGGCGTATACACATTAGTACGCATGATAATCCCCCATATGAATATGTAAAGATATTCATACACACCTATAATAATGTACATCTAGTATATACATACACATTCTGTATTATAGATCTCTTATTTAGTTTATTATTGTAATAATTATTATTATAATTCATTCCGAACAATTTATTTAAAATTAGATTTTGGTGAATAATAAATAAATAAATGATACTACAACTAATACTGTTACAACGTACACACACAGACATGTGACTAAGTGCGTATAACAACCATTATCAGTGGTGTAACGTTTGCAGATCTTCAGCATAGGACTGCTCTTGAACAGCGTACGGAACAGCAGTTTGAACTTCTCGCCTACTTCCTCATCTATAGGTAAACGCTCGATTAGGTGATGACCTTGATGCGGAGGTGCTAGAGGTCGCGAGAGTGTATCACTACTGTAACCGTTAACGATGGAGCCGATGTAGTCTATCATCAGCTTCCAGTGGGCTTGGGGCGTGGCCTCCAGAACTAGGGCGATACATTCCGGCATCTCATTGGCCGCGAGTATGGCCGCCGCCTTCTTCACGATGCACAGAGTGGGCGTGGTCAGCCAATCGGTGAGCGTGGAAATGTGGTTCGGCATTAGGCGGTCTACGGCTTCTGTCTGAGCTAGCGAGTAACTCTGTCTGTAGTCTTGTAGTATCTGAGTGGGGGAGAGATATGTGTATAGTAATTAGATACAATACAACTCTTGTTATATTTTAGAGAGAGAGAGAGAGAGAGAGAGAGAGAGAGAGAGAGAGAGAGAGAGAGAGAGAGAGAGAGAGAGAGAGAGAGATATAGAGAGAGAGAGAGAGAGAGAAAGCGAGAGAGATAGTGAGTGAGATAGAGTGAGAGAGAGTGAGAGAGAGAGATAGTGAGTGATAGTGAGAAAGGGAGATAGAATCTATAGAAATAAGTCTGGGGTCAGTGGGACAACCAAAAGCTATTAATCCAGAGGTCCTGAGTATGACTCCTCAAGCAGTTCTTGTTTTTCTCTTGTGTTTATCAAGAACTTAATAAATAATAAATCAAAACACAAGACAAAAATGATACTATTTATATTGTATTCAATATATATATATATATATATATATATATATATATATATATAAATAATTTCAATAAATAAATAGTATTATTATAAGTATACTAGTTATACAATAGAATTGCAACGTAATTTTAGTAATTTGATATATACTATACATATATTAGAAATATTTCATAAATATATTTTAAAAAAATTTATAATTTAAAATATATAAATTCAGCTGAGTTTATAAGAAAGCAAAGAAAAATATTTATACTAGATTAAATTAATTTGTTTTCATTTAAATATATATATTTAGTATAATAATGAGTTATCAGAGTTATGTTAATACAAGGAAAGGACATCTACTCTCTGTAATTTTACCATTTTGTACTCCGAAATAAACTCTTCGGTATATATTTAATTATAATTCAATGAATTTAAAGATACCAGTTAAATTTATTTATTTGTATAATAATAATGCATTAATTTGTATTAATTTATAAATATTTTATTAAAATACTAATTTATTTATAAATTCCGCTATTTAGATATTTGTCTATATTATGTATATCAACATACTAAATAGTATAATATGTGATCGTAATAGATCATTTTGATTAATTAATAATAAATAGATTTTTGTAAAAATAAAACTGAAATTATTTAACACTAAAATTGAAAAAAGTTAAAAACAAATAATATAATAACTAAATCCTTCAGTAGGTGATGAGATAGGCTGATACAATAGATGCACATGATACAGGTGATAACAACACTAACTTCAATAAGAGAACAGTCCTGTACAGACTTGATGAACACATAGGTGAAGCTTTCCTTCAGGGAGCTATCTATATGGGGGTGAGGGTTGAGGGGTGTAAGAGAGGTGTGCATAGGGTGTATTGCAAGCTAACCATCATCCATGCCCAGGTTTACTATCTTCACTACGAAGTCAGTGAACTGGAACAATAATCTGATGTTCACTGTGGAATGTATAGTGGTAGTTAATAGTGGTAGTGGTAGTTGTAGTGGTGGTGGTGGTTGTGGTTGTTGTAGTGGTGGTAGTGGTGGTGGTAGTAGTGGTGTTTGTAGTGGTGGTTATAGTAGTGGTGTGTGTGAATGGATGAAGATATCATAGGATTATTTGCTAATATAATATCTATATTGATATAATAAATTATTATAATATAGCTAATTAATAAATAATCTAGATATAGAGTGATATATAAGTATTAGTTTAAAGCAGTGTTCCACAGGTTATTACCGCCTATGGTAATAACCGCGGTAATAACCGGTAATAACCTGTCCGGTAAAAACAGGTTTTTACCATGGTAAAAACCTAGTGTTGTCTATATAATTAAATATAATATTATCTATATTATATTAAACCTACTAGTGTCTA
Source organism: Osedax fenrisi (assembly GCA_964019155.1). Lineage (NCBI taxonomy): Eukaryota > Metazoa > Annelida > Polychaeta > Sabellida > Siboglinidae > Osedax > Osedax fenrisi. The sequence continues at coordinate 83,597,663 of OZ025241.1, read as the reverse complement.
TATAATTTACAATTATATATTATTTATAGATTTTATATTTAATAGATAATATACAATTATAAAGTTAAATAATACTACATTAAAATCAATATTATAAGATTTTTTATATTAAAAAAAAAACTTTATTAATTTTGACTCTATGTAAAGACAACATTTTTAAAATAAATAATATGATATTGAAATAAATGAGTAAATAAGTCAATATATATATATATATATAAAATATTGAATATAATAATATATTTATTTTTGCATTAGTAAAAGGAAAGCCCATTCACACCAAATAAAGCGAGCGATTTTTCACCGATATGCACAGTAACGAAATCGTCGAGAAATAGTTAAATATTTAGAGATATCTCGAAATGATGAATAGTGATATTGTCACGATATCGATGATATATTGGTGATATATCGATAGGGGTGTAGCACAGAGAGAGAGAAAAATCCGTACGATATTGGTGAAAAATCGGCCAACTTTTTCGGTGTGACAGGGACCTAATATTGTAAAAAAATAATATATATATTAAATATAGAACTAATAATATTTTCATTGAGAAATTATTTGAATATATTCATTATTTTATTTTATACCATGATATTTAATTAAATATATTAAATATATCTATATATATTGTTAATTATATATATATATATATATATATATAGTATTTATTAATGTATAGTATTTATTAAATACTGAATAGAATATTTATTTTTATATACATGAAATTAAATATAGTTTATACAAATATTTTTTACAATACTGTATAACTATTTAGTAATATTTTCATTGTGTAATTTTATGAATATATAACACAGTATGATTTTATTTCATTTATAAAATATATCCAATTACATCAACTTGTTAATTTTACAATATAAGGGTGGCAGACCTCAAAATCCAGTTGGATTTAAAATAATAAATGTACTATAAATGGCATAATAAAGCAGACAATTGTTGACAAATTTTCAAATAAATCTGCTAGATTAATTAGCCATAACATTTATATATAAATGAATCAATATTACTTTAAATTTCAATATAAATTTTTTTTAAAGGTATTATATTTTATGAGTACTAGGTTTTTACCGGTAATTACAGGTTATTACCGGTTTTTACCGTAAATTAACATGGTAGAGATAGGTTTTTACCGGTTATTACCGGTTTTGCCCGGTAAAAACAGGTTTTTACCGAAAATAATGGAACCCTGGTTTAAAGCCAAATAAATAGATGGATTATTTGGCAGATATTTCGTCAAGGATATCCACGAGAATTATTTTAGCCATGTTTAATTATTTTGAACAGATGACATATATTTTAATATCACGAGATAATATTGTAAATATATAAGATATAAAATAGTATTATTTAATCAAATTAAATATACTATTTTTATTTTTATATATCTTATATTATAATATTATAAATATATATACATTTTGCTTTTTTTTAAGAATCATTGATTAAATCAATTAAAATTTAATGTGAAACCCTTAGTTTTAAGGCTGAAAAACTATACTTTTTAATATATAATTCATTATTAAATTTTAATTTTCATATATTTTCATATATAGAATATTCATAAAAATTAAAACCATTATTTGTTGCTTGGGTATATATATATATATTAATATATTATATACTATATATATTATATATCCATGATGAAATCTCCCAGATAATCTTTAGGTTGAATTTGTTCTACTAATATTATATTATATACTTTTGGTTGAAGGTATCTTTAAACATAGGGTAACATAGTATACCTCGCCCTAGTTACCAGTGGGGTGCGTTATAGTAGCCCCAATCATGCTTACCTGTACTGGTGTTGCAGTGTTTCTTGATAAGTTGCCTGGCAGCAGTGTACATAGCCACGATGTGGGGGATAAGTCTGTTGTGAGGACATCGTGTCCTTACCATCGAATGGAGGTCGCACGCAGTGAATACATGCTGGTCTTCTTGTATCAGGTGGTGTTGGTGCTGATGGTTCTAGCGAGGCGAGGGGGTCAAGGTCATATGCGTCAAGGTTATTAGACGCGATGTAGTTAAGGGTAATGATGACTAGATCATGTATGCATAGTTGAAATATACTAATAAATACGATTATAATACATGCGGA
>OZ025241.1:83313043-83588043 GCA_964019155.1 Osedax fenrisi | reverse complement strand
TTGAAGGTTAATATAAACGATCATAATTATTAGAATAAAATACATACTCTTGAACGTATAAATAATCTGTAATAATCCGTCACTAGGTAACACTACCGCAAACATACAGTATAGTACTTCTATAACTTCTATGATCTGTGTGATCACAGGTACGAAGGTACTACGAGGGGGTTTAGTGTTTGTGGCGGTTACCGTGACCACAGCCTATCTGTACAAGTTCCACATAGAGCTGAGCAAACATAAATATCACCTGGGGCTCAGATCTGATATGGGGTGTAACCAGAAGAGGCTCAAACAGGTAGGTCAAGGTCGTTGTAGTGATGCGCGCGAAGCTAATATATTTATATATCACTGATATTATTCGAGTAATATTTCTAATATTATATATTAATTTTAATAATATAGAGATTTTAGCAGCCTACTAAAATAAATGCTAACATAATATTTATCTTAAGCAAGTTTAATGTACTAACAATAATAGTAATATATATATATATATGTATATATAATACATATAATCATTCCTCATAACGTTTTAGTTTATGGTATTTAAATGTATTTGAATTGAATATATCACACTATTTTATTGACATATATAATCTAAATACACAGATATAGAGAGAAGTCATTTCATTATATATTGATGAAAATCACACTATTTTAATTGTCATATATAATATGACTAATCAAAATCGTTTTTGCCATTTTGTTTTATATATAAAAGTGCTCGCGTATCTGTCTTTTACATTCACTGTTGCGTCAATAACGTATGCAATTTATATACATCAATGCTTAATAAACAATAACTAGTTATCCATACATTATACATAGTTAAGTCTTCAATCTCTTCCCCCCCCCCCCCCCCGATCTATAAACAATCCAACTATGAATTTCTTTATTCTTTATATTTATCTAATTTTATCTTCAAAGTAATAATATTACCTACTAATAGTAGGCTACTATATATAGGAAACTATTTTCCATAAAAATATTGTTTTTTTATTATTTTCTCCCCGCATGAGTGAAGGATCAAACATATTTATAGAAAATAAACATATGTCATCATCATTATTATCATCATCATCATCTTCATCATTATTATCATCACTATGTATCCACCATAGATACAGAAAACATCAAAGTACAATCTACGAGGCATAGAGTGTTTGCTGCTGGTCACGGCTGTAGGCTGGGTACCTTACTTCCTGATGTTGACCTTCGACCCCATACTGCCGGCATCTCAAGGTCGTGGGGTGTTGTTCAGGCGGTCGGTGGCTCTGTCGGCATGGACGCTGGACATCACTCTAACACCCCTCATCGTCATGTCTTACATGGTCAGTTGAGGTAGTGGTAGTGGTCAATAGTAGTAGTAGTAGTGGTGGTCAATAGTGGTAGTAGTAGTAGTAGTAGTAGTAGTAGTAGTAGTAGTAGTAGTAGTAGTAGTAGTAGTAGTAGTAGTAGTAGTAGTAGTAGTAGTAGTAGTAGTAGTAGTAGTAGTAGTAGTAGTAGTAGTAGTAGTAGTAGTAGTAGTAGTAGTAGTAGTAGTAGTAGTAGTAGTAGTAGTAGTAGTAGTAGTAGTAGTAGTAGTAGTAGTAGTAGTAGTAGTAGTAGTAGTAGTAGTAGTAGTAGTAGTAGTAGTAGTAGTAGTAGTAGTAGTAGTAGTAGTAGTAGTAGTAGTAGTAGTAGTAGTAGTAGTAGTAGTAGTGGTAGTAGTAGTAGTAGTAGTAGTAGTAGTAGTAGTAGTAGTAGTAGTAGTAGTAGTAGTAGTAGTAGTAGTAGTAGTAGTAGTAGTAGTAGTAGAGATGATGCAACAATACCCCCCCCCCTCCCTCCATTATGATGCAACACATGCACACAGTTCCTATGTGCATTCCTCAACAATAAGTCACTGCTGTCAACACACGACCAGTGGGTACACATGGAGATCATGCAGTTGGAGGCTGAGTATAAAGATGAGACGGAGATACTCAATGTAAACGATCATTGATTGTGTGCGCTAGTGTGTGTGCGCGGGTGTGTGTGTATATATATTTACATATTTAACTTTATATCTTTATATCTATATTTATATATATATATATATAAATAATTGTTTTCGGCCCCTCACAGTTATTTATAAGATGTACAAGTATAATACTCCATGAGGGGTATGTATTCAGGGCTCAATAAATAAATAAATATATATATATATATATATATCTTCATAATAAGGAATCTAAATCTAAATATATTATGAAAATTGTAACCTACTTTAAATTGTGATATATGAATTATGTATTAAGGGGATTCACGGTCTTTAAAAAAAAAAAATTTTTAAAAAAAATGTTATTGTAAAAATAGATTACTACATGTATAATGCATGATATGTCAAACTATCACATGTTAAAAACATATATAAAGCATAAAAAAATATAATTTTATAACACTACATATTTCTAATAAAATAATAATTTAGAAAATAGCGCAAAAATTACGGTTTACATATATTATGACACTGTTTTTCAATAGTTATAATGTATCAATTTGAAATATTTAAAAACAGTAATATCAATAATATATTTATTTTCATGTCTACCAGCGCCATCTGTTGGTTTCATTTTATAAATGCTAGTGATTGGCCGTTGGCTTTGTTCTATAATAATAAAAGAGTGAGATCCTATAAAAAGAAAAGACATACTCTAGTGAAGGGAGACGGGCAAGACAGAGAAGGAAAAGTTCAGCAAAGGATTATGGAAGTGGATTACTCTTATAATATTATCTAATAAAAAAAAATCAATCATAATTATAATAAAATTTATTTTTTTTATATTTGTATTCTTTCATATGCAACTATAATATATAATAATAATAATTTATATAGATGCAATTTATGTCAAAAGCATGATAAATTATACAAGTAATATAAAAATTGTAATAATTAGCTAAACTAACTTTTACCATAATAATAAATGTCAAAAAGCAGATAAATAATATAGTCAATCTTTAACATCAATTATTTCAGAATATTAGTTTTTTTTTTTTTAATTTCTATTTCTCAATGAATAATTGACTAAACTTGTTCAAATTTTGACAGTATGTTTAGTATTATCTCTATATTGTAGCTACAGAAAATATTTGTGATTAGATGGATTAGATGTAGAGTTTATAAATAATTGATAATTAAATTTTAAAAATAGATATTTTATTTTTATAAATTTTTTATTTTTTAAAAATGTTGATATTTTCAAAACTATTATTCTAATCATTTAGAATTCCTATAGACGAATTAACACAATATATCTTATGTTATGCAATTTAAATTATGTGAAAATCTTAATTATTTATTGAGTTTTTGAATTTTCAAAAAAAAAAAAAGTCCTATCTAATTACATTGAAATCTAAAGACCGTGAACCCCCTTAAATGCATGTTAAATATATATTGTGTAATATGTATCTATCGTTAGATGTACCTATATTATTGTAATTTATAACAGATAACATATCTATTGTAACATCAATAAATGTTATATAATAATCAATTGTTAATAAAATGATCACAATATTTAAATATACTATATGACATAATATATATGATATATTAATTGAATATGAGAGAAATAAACAAAATATATAAATGTAACAATTTAATAATTATATAATACTTTATGATTAACTTTATGATGTAATAATATAGTGTATTTCATTAGAATGCAACAAAGTAATAATGCATTATGATGAAATAATGTATGTGATGTAAAAATTTGTTATGATATAATATTGGTCTGGTTATGATGTAATATGTTTCTGGTGTAGTATCATTAATAGGTATAAATACTGGTATGTTTATAAAGTAATATTTGTCTAGTTATGATGTAATATTGGTCTAGTTATGATGTAATATATGTCTGGTTATGATGTAATATATATCATGATGTAACCTGTTCGAATCCTCCCAGGAGATCAGTGGTATCCATAGCACTATTGACAGCCAGCACTTGTAGTCTGTTGCCTGTCAGATGAGCCAGGGTGCTGATCAGGTTAGACTTGCCTGAGCCCTGAGGTCCTATCTGTATGTGTGTATGTGGCAGGTGTGTGTGTCAGTGTGTGGCAGCATGTGCTTGTCATACAGTGATAGTGACAGTTAATATGACAGTAAGGAAATGTATTATAAAGATAGGTATCGTAATTGCTGTCAGTGTGACAGCGAATGTACAAGCAGTCAATTAGTGACAGTTAAGTGACACTTATTTATTGTGGCACTGAACGAATCAATAGACAGTCGGTATGACATTACAATGACAATTAGTGAGTGTGACAGTTAAGTGACGCGTAGACATAGCGGTGACACATTGTGACACCTATTGTGTAATAGAGAAGTGTCACCAGCTGTAGTGGATGTCAATGTGTCAGTACAAACCAGTATAGCCATCCACTTCATGTTAACGCAGTTGGCTAGTATTTCAAGGTCGCGGGCGTTGTACTGAAGCAACAACTGCTGACGTGCATCCGGCAAGGTCATACCGATGCCAAGGTCAACCTGACAGGGGATGACCGTGCGGCCGAACTGAATACATCCGGTAGTGGTCACTATCTGACCATTGGGCCAATATACGGGGTGGCCTGCAGCTGTATGTGGGGGGTGGGGTTAGATAGGGGCACGGGGGGGAACTAAGGGCTAGTAAACGGGTCTACCTGTAGCTATGTGTGTAGTAAGGGTGCTTGTGTGGGTGGGGTAACTTACTAGTAGACTACTTAGAAAGAGCTACATGTCTATTATTACTGATTTAACGAACGGTGATTACTCAAGGAGATTCATGAAACATATTCATAGATTTATTAAAATAGGTATACTTTTATAGTAATAACAGAATCACAGGCCCAACATTAAAGGTATCCCCTTATAAGCACTGTATCTTAATGAGTGTAGAGGTGGCAGTGTGGGATAGTAGTTAATCCATGGTGACCTCGACAGATAAACTAGATAACATGCCAGTGTGTGGGAGGGCAGTTAATGAATGAATAACCTTCAGATACTTGATACTAGAGGACATACAGGTCAAGGAGGATTAGTAATGAATGCATGACCTTGATATACTAAATACTAGAGAATATGCAGGTGTATGTGAGGGGTAAACACTTAACGAATAATCTTTAGATACTAAAGATAAAGGTGTCTGACCTTGAGAAATAAGGTCGCGGAACATGTTCCTGTCCTCGGCGGTGCGAAGTCTAGCCGCGTACACGACGTAAGCGCTCTCAGACCAGTGGTCAGCGATCAAGTGGTCAGCGTGGTGGTGGTGGCGCCACTGTAGCAGATCACACCACCTGGTGACGTCGCGAAGGTTGAACTCCCACGGCGAACCCTGGCGAGCCCAGCTTCTCTCTATCATCGTCTCGTTGTATACCTGTGGGGCGCGGCGGGCGGGGTAAGATGGAGGGGTGGGGTAAGATAGGGGGGTAGGGTAAGATAGGCATGTGAAGTATTCAATCTGGCTGTAGTACCGGCGAGCACCGATTAAAATGTAAAATAATTAATATATATATATTTGTGATTACAAATAAGTCATTGTGGATGTCACCTACACCCTTTCTTAGGGGAGGGGATTGTTACGATAGTCTAAGGCGAATAGTGCGGTTTAAATGCACGGGTATGTGTGTGAATATAGATATGTGGTATATCGATGGAATATTAATGGATTAGAATAACAAGATGAATTATAGCGTAATATGAATCAGTTTCTAATAACTGTAGTATTAGGAGGAAGAGGGGTCATGAGGTCAAGGGGTCAAGGTAAGCGCTAACCCTTTCATTGAAGTCGATGATCTTCTGTACAATTTGCACATCGATGATGGGGTAGAGATGCTTCACGATGAAGATGAGATCTTCTTTTGTTAGCTTATCTATGTACACCTGCATCACGGTAGGTGTGACATTAACATCTCTGTACGGTACTACTAAAGCATGTGTCAATATGTTGTAGGCTATCAGTGATAACACATGCAGTAGTAGTGTTGAGGTGTTAGATGTACAATAAGAGTGGCTACATCGATACATTATTAATGTTTTTACACAAATTTGAGGCTATTTTTATTGTTATAATATATCATCATAAACAAAATTTGTAAAATTAAAAAATTTTAAAATGTTTGTGTGTGTGTAGGGGTATGTGTGTGTGTAGGGGTATGTGTATGTGCGCGTGTATGTAGGTGTGTGTGTATGTGCGTGAATAGTGACTTATGTTATTAGTGATAAGGTAATACCAACAAATACCACTACATTCTGTTACACACACATACACATGGGGTGTGGGTGGTTAACCTGAGAGAATCTATTGAGGAATGACTTAGGCAGCCCTTTCCTACCGCCGCCCTGAGTGAGGGGGTTCTGACAGGCGAACACCCGTGTCCTCTGCGAGTCGACCTTGAACGTGAGTGACAGCTCCGATACGAACACCTCCCCTCTGTGATCGAGGCACGCGTTCAAAGCTTCCAGAACGCTCTGAGATGCCAGGTTCAACTGTACAAGTGTGTGGGTGGGTGGGTGTGGGTGAGATCGTGAGGTAGCAACATAACAGCTATGCGTATACACTTCGCTATAGTAATAGAAAATGATATTACATCATTAATACATTTGTTGATATAAACCACGTATTGGGGAGTTTACTTTATCTACAAGTTATTTGATATAGTAATAGATTTAAATTCATTTTTAATTAGATAATTTATTAATAAATGAATGTATATGAAAACTGCAGTAGAATCGCATGGTATCAGTTAGGAATTATGTTCTAGATTAGTTTCAGCTGATAAGGTCGTAGGTCGGTAGAGGTCGGCTTACCTCATCTAGTACTATCCAGTGCCCTAGTTTGAGGGCTTTCAGCAGAGGACCATCTCTCCATGCGAAATGTCCCCCTTCTGCCCCTTCTACTGGCATGTCTGATCCAAAGAGGTCTGTTACATCCTTTAGGGTAGGGTAAGTAATGGGGGTATTAGTGAGAGGAATGGCGCACTATTGGAAATACTGATTATATATTATTATATAGATAGTTATTATTTATTATAATTGTAAACAAGCGATTACTATTGTAAATATAAGTAATGAAATATAGATATAATATTATAATGTATATATAATGAGGTTTTATCAAATATATACAAACATAACTAAAATTAACAAATAACATATTAACAATAACAATATAACTACAGATATTAATTAATAACTACATAGAATTTAAGAATATTATTCTGTGGTAAAGTTGGTAAGATAGCCAGTGGTCAGTTGATACAGTGGTAGTCTGTCCACGCTACAAACACCACGACCTTAGATGACCTCACTCAACGACCGAGTGCGCTGACTAACAGTTTGTTCGCTAAGATTGATCCTGGTAAGGTGGAAGCCGGCAGCCTTAGCTATAGCGGTGACGAGGCTAGTTTTGCCGACCCCGGGTGACCCCTCCAAGAGGATAGCGCGCCCCTTTAGTTGACAGGCTCTCAGCACCCTCGCCGCGTTGCCGTATGTGGTGGGGGCTTCGAAGGCAAACGATTGACTGCGGTCTTGTAGTGATATCGGACCTATGCGGGGTGGACGGGGTGTTATTGATGGGGGTGGACGGGGTTATTTATGGGGGTATGTGATGGGGGTAATCGTATAACTTATCTATTCATGTTTACTATACTTATGACTTATTTCTATATAACTAGTCTTAATTAGTTGTTATATTATACCATTATATTATACCATTATAAACTAAATATTCTAATAAATGATCTTTATTATATATATATAAGTAAATATATAAGTGTATAGATATTATTGCCAATGCTACCCCCCCAATATCCCTAGCTACTTACCAGTCGGTATGGAGAACGGAGGTAGAGTGAGTCTCTCAGACATCAGCTCCATCTGGTGCTGAGTGTTAGCGTTCACTAGGTAACAAGACTGTAGACTGTGCTGTTTGCCGGGCAGTTGTGACATCAGGAAGTCGAGGCAAGACTTCTTCTCGGCTTGGAGGCGTTGTTTAGCTTCTTCTGTAGCGCAATCTGCGGCCAGTGATGGTGATGTTAGGTAAAAGTTAGGTAATCATTGCGCGTGTTGTTAGGTGTTTATGACATAGGATATGTGTTTGTAAAGGTATCAATTTGTATTGATACATTGTATTTAGATAAATAGATCAATAAATAGATACTTTGATGGAGTATGCAATTTTAAGGAAAATCTTCACAAATTAAAAATATATACATATATATTAAAACACATATTAATCCATATTTATAAATATATATATTTATTCATATATTTTAAAGAGATATATATAAATATTAAACAATATATAATAAATAATTACAAATAATTGATATTATATTTGACGTATTATTTTAAATGTATATACTTTATAATCTAATTAATCACAATCAATGCTCGTTTACATGTAACGCATGGTAATGCATACTTCAATAGATATTAACAATAATATGCTATAATATGCTATACTGGATAATGAAGCTACCTAAGAAACGTACATGTAACATGATCACAATGGCTATCATGATGGTGGTGGTGCTGGTGGTGGTAGTGGTAGACTAACCTGAATTGAACGAGTCCAGGAATATCATGCAGGCCCCATGAAGGTAAGCCATCTCAGGGCTGAGAGAAGACAGGTTCAGGGCACTGGTGGTCTCGTTGATAAACTGGGTCCAACTTAGCAGATCTCTTATGCTGTACACTACCCTGGGTGAGGGGTGAACACTCGGGGGGTTAATGTGTATGTATAGGGCTGGATATACTACCATATATACAGGTTAGAGCTATGTATATATAGAGATTAGAGCTATATATACAGGTTAGAGCCATATATATATATATATTAGTGAAATCCTTTACATAATGCAGTGAATCATTGTTGATAATATATATACACTGTATATATTCACATGTGTATATCTATTACTAGAATGGCATGACAAACTTTTTAGAAGAGAAGCTCTTTGTGGTAAGCCATTCGATGAAGTTAATGCAGGCAGTTCCTATAGAGTGTAGTTGTTGCTTGTTTCCTGTAGTGGTGGTGGTGAGAGTTAGAGCTATATCATCAGTTATTGTTATTGTTATTGTATATTGTTATTTTGGTGGAGTCGTATCATCCCATCCAGGAACTTAGATGAAGTTTTCATTTATAACCATATATGGCTCTAATGTCCCTTCGAAGACACTCTCATGTTAAGGCATCCATGGTTTTAACGAGAGCCGATCATTTATTATACACAATTATATAAGATCACTTCTAAATATTATATTAATATCTATTTTATTAGTCCGGGCCGGTCTCGAACTCGTGTCCTTCTGCTTACATATCCTACTGTTTGACGCATTAACCAACTGACCACACGGGCAATTAACATGATTACATCGCCGCCACCATCACTAGCTACTAACCACTCTCTGAGGTGAAGGTCACGTTGATGTTGTGGTCAGCGATGTTAATGAGGTCAGCGCGGTCACTGGAAGTAGGGCACCAGATCTCTGTGAAGCGATTACGTAGGGCAGGCGACAACTGTGTGAGGGGGGGGGGAGGCGGGGCTTAGAGTAGGAGGAGCGAGGGGTGGGGCTTAGGAGTGATATTTGTAAGGATATGTAAATGGTAAAAATGTTTAAAAAAACTATAATTAAAAACACATATAATATATCAATAAGTGGAAATACAACTGACTATGTTCCCAATACAGGGGGCGGGGCTAATACACCTACTAGGGGGCGGGGCTATATACACCTACTAGGGGGCGGGGCTATATACACCTACTAGGGGGGGGGCCTATATACACCTACTAGTGGGGGGCGGGGCTAATACACCTACTAGGGGGGGGGGCGGGGCCTATATACACCTACTAGGGGGGGGGCGGGGCCTAGGTACACCTACTAGGGGGGGCGGGGCACTACTACGGTATGACTCACCTCTTTCTTGCCGTAATCCCCACCTGGGTTCATGGTGGCAGCGATACGGAACTGTTCGTGAGCCACGATGCTCTGTACTTCATTTGTACCTTCTGCAACGGTGTAAGGAGGTTATCGTATCAGTATAGTACGTGTACATACACTCGTAGATAGGTGTTGATGTTAATGTAATTGTAATGTAATAGATATATTAAAATGATTCTACTAAATACTAAACTTTCAGAATACAATAATTAATATTACAATATATTAGATTGTAATACTAATTGTTGTGCCCTTAAGTGTATCAATATTACACTATACCAATCACTACGCCCCTCGCACTGACCCGATGACCCCTTCTCGGCCAATAGCAGCGTACGTTCGGGTTCGAGGACACTGTTCAGCCGTTCCAGTACACTGTCGTCGGCCAGAGAGATCTCATCGACTAGGAACACGTGTCCGTTGTTCATACTCTCAACCAGGGGTCCATCCACCCACTCGAACAGCTTCTCTATATCCTTATCATCTTTGGAGTCTTCGCTAGACTTCTGTAGCGGGCGATAAGGGTATTAGTATACCGGTATATATCTTATAATGAATATATTACGTTTTTATTACACATATATGTGTATATCTATATATATATAATATATACAAGTTATAATGCATATTTTAATGGACGACAACAACAACAATTGTTATATTATGTTGAAACCCTTTAGGGGGACAAGGCATATTCATATTATAAACTAAAAATGAAACAGAAAACAAACAATATTCTTCTACAAATATTATTACGATGATTATATATGTATTACTAAGTTATCACACCTACACACACACCTACACATGCTACGCTAGTGACCTGTTGACTATCGGTACCGTGATGTCGTACGGGGCGCAGAGCACCCAGGAAGTCAGCACTCTCACTGTGCAGGTGACAGTTCACGGTGAACAGGCTCTCTCTGTTGTCCCTCAACTCTGCTAGCAGCTGTATTATAGTGGTCTTACCACACCTGTAGTGGGGGGTGGGGGGTAGTTTAGTAGAAGGGGCTGGTTATTTACTGCACCTAAAGAGATTGACTATATTATTATAGCACTATAGTTTATTTCATAAACTTTATTGCGATAATTTAGTATCGCGTATTTTTCTTTTAATATTAATTTCAATTCTCTCTCTATACACCGTAGAGGTTTCAAATTAGACCCGCGGGTCTTTCAACTTGTTACCGGTACTCATTATTGGCCTAACTATGGTGGCGAGGGTTTAGTTTAGTTATATAGGGGTGCCCTGATTATTGCCCTCTCTATCTCTCTCTTCTCTCCAGCACCGTGATGTACGGGATGGTGCTACTATAACTATATACATTATGCTTTATATAGGGGAGTCTATGATACCATTACTATCATTAATAAGGAACACTACTAGTATATCTCTCTATGTAAACAATACAATATAGGGGGCGCTATGTAAACAATACAATATAGGGGGCGCTATGAGTCCTCTCTAACTCTGAGAAGATATGTATTGTATAGAGGGTAAGACCACTATAACTATCATTATATAGACACGCGCACACATCATAGGGATGCCCACTATGGGTATCTCTTACTATAGAGGGTATTAGTATCTCTTCCACTCTATAGGTGGCGCTACGAACCCAGTATCTCCGACCAATAGGATTGGTTCTTTGTAGTACATCGACTGAGCTACTAGCACCAGCATCCTGCGCATGGCGTGAGTCCATACGATGTGATGGAATCGAGACGAGGTGTTTAAGTCTTTGTTCTTCATCACCTGAGTGAGGTCACGGTGGTGTTACGTCGTCAAGGTCGCGACATACTTTATCAAGGTTGCGACGTACATCATCAAGGTCGCGACGTACATCATCAACATCGCGACGTACATCTAGCACTTGCGTCACTTTCTTTTAAATTACTCCAAATATGAACAATGATTGAAATATACAATTATAGAGTATACAATCGCTACTTGTTATCCTTGTATTATAGGTGCATCATGTTAATGTAGATATATCTATTTGTTTACATTTATAAATCAATTAGATATGATTAATCAATATGATTTATATGAATACTTAGATATATTAAAATAATACATACTTAGAAAATAATTTTGAAAGTATTTTTTTAATCTGATAATATATGAAAATACCTCACAATTCGTAATATGGTATTAAATTATTGTACACAACGATTAAAGAACTATGAAATAGATCGCCGAACCTTTCGAAGCATAAGTAGACCGGGGTACAGTAAATCATCAGAGATATCATCGTTGGGAAGGTCGTACAAGGTCGTAGGATCAACGGTACGTCTGAGGTGTTTCTTGATGACTTCGATGATGATCGCGTGTTCGTCTGTGTGTCTAACTCTACCAGCAAGAAGCATGTATCCTAGGGGGAGGGGGGGTAGGGTATAGATTATAGTGTATACTAGTACCTAGGTTAGAATAGAACATACTACTGGTCATCCATTATTATGTATTAATAACACTGACCGCTAACTTTGTACCAACCACAGGTCACTGGCCACTGTTTGGCTGCAATGAATACTGATCAATCAATGATCGCTGACTAATTAACAAACTGTACCTATTAATCATTAGTTATGAATCATCGGTGATGATATGTTGATGATTTCGTTGTAATTCATCAGTAGTGATATAAATTATGCTCAAATTTAAAGCATTGATGCAGTCTCAATTACATTACTCGGCTCGGGCTCATTTACTGAAAATGAATGTCTCGGCTCGGCATCATTTACATCATTACTCATCAGTGATAAATGCACCGATTGTCTGTGTAATAGCCATATAGTTCACCCCTCCCTCACAACCGATTGGCTGTTAACTAACCATTATCCGCCAGCAACTGATCCCAATCGTAGAACTTCACCCTCTCAGCGACCTTGTCCACGTCGAACGCAAAACTAGAACACTTGTAACGTTCAGCCCATCTGAACAGGTCTCTCAGCGTGATGAACCCTTTCTTACCCTGGAACACCCCCGAGTGACGACGCCTCATCTATTGCGGGGTAGTGAGGGTAAGGAGGGTTAGCGGGGTAAAGGTGGGGTTAGAGGGGTAGTGATGGTAAGGAGGGTTAGTGGGGTAAAGGTGGGGTTAGTGGGGTAGTGAGGGTAAGGAGGGTTAGCGGGGTAAAGGTGGGGTTAGCGAATGTAAGAATGGTAATTATTTACATTTCACACTGATATATGAGAAGAAGATATTTTTAAAATTTAATTATTATTATTATGAAGATACAATAGTTATGCAATGGAGAACACAATCTACCTCAGTAGAATACATACGCAGGATAGTCTATTTACATTCATTTAATATTTAACATAAGTGCCTACACATAAAGTAAGATATTCTATTCAAATCTAGCAGATTTAAACACAGCAGTATTCAAGTACTACTACTACTACTACTACTACTACTACTACTACTACTACTACTACTACTACTACTACTACTACTACTACTACTACTACTACTACTACTACTACTACTACTACTACTACTACTACTACTACTACTACTACTACTACTACTACTACTACTACTACTACTACTACTACTACTACTACTACTACTACTACTACTACTACTACTACTACTACTACTACTACTACTACTACTACTACTACTACTACTACTACTACTACTAAAGAACTGTATGAACCTGTAACTCGAGCATAATGGCCACAAGTTTCTTACAGTGAGACTTGGGCAGGGAACACCTTCGATGTAGGATCTCCTCAAGTTCACGACTGGGAATCTCATCAAAGTGAAGCTCCACGAATCTGTTACGGAATGCTCTAGACAATACCTGTGTGTACGGGGGGGGGGCATAAAGTAGGGGTAATATAGGGTGGATAGTGGTTACATGGGTTATGATAGAGTTGTAATAATCATGTATGAAGGTGGTAGAGTTATCTAAAATCAGTATATAATCAAGATAGTTATGAACTATTACAGAAATAGATTACTTGTGAATCAGATATTTGTCATAATGTATAGTTAGTATTTAATTTAAGAAAATATATATACACTATATAATAACATATATAATGACTGAATGTAGAATAATTATAAAAAATATACTGATTCTATATTCTGATGTTTATGCAAATATATCAATATTAGAAATATAAACATGAATATAAACATATATATATATAATGATGCAAAGATGAAATAAAGATGAAAGTTCATGGTAGGCTGTTTAATACCTTACGACCAGCGTATAATCCAGGTGGATTCTGGGTAGCGAACAGCATGAACTTCTTGTGAGCCTTAATGGTTTGCTGAGTTTCGGGTATGAACAATTCTCTGTTATCATCCAGTAGCTGTGTGTGGGTGTGGGTGTGTGTGTGGGGGTGTGTGTGTGGGGGTGTGTGTGTGTGTGTGGGTATGTGTGAAGTAGTAATACCATTAGTTACCTCTAGTAGTCAATGTATACCCATATCTGTTAGCTAATAGCAACAAACCCTGTTCAGAGCTTCGAGCACGTCGGAAGGTGCCAGATTAAGTTCATCGAGGATAATCCATGATCCGTCTCGCATAGCTTGAACCAGAGCTCCTGATAGTAGGGGTCAAGGTCATGTTAGTATAGCAACGGTAACGACAGTAGTAGTGTGGTGTAGTATAGGTAGACTCAGGCGGGGAGGAGGAGGGGAGTATTAATGTGTGTTTAGTAAAGTTTGATATAGCATTACGTACGAAGTGAATATGTATGTAGTGATATTAAATCTTCAGAGGGGAACCAGTACTAAATGATAAGTACCATGCTATATTCAAGCATAACATTTATGTATTATTATACATGATACCTATAGAATGAGAATAGGGTGTGTATATGTAGTATGTATAATACATAATTTATAATATGTATATAATATTTATAGTAAATATAATATACATATAATATATATATATATATGTCAAGAATAAAGCCCACTAATATTACTACTACTCAATTCCACCCCTTCTACTACACCCCCCTACTACCATTACTGTTACCCTTACTAACCCTCCTGGAACTTAAGTTTGCCGTTCTCCCCGGCACAGTAACAGCCCACGTACTCCTGTATATCGGTGTGTTCGTGGTTGTTGATACGGATACACTTGTTACCCGAAGCCTTGGCTAGCCAGGTGATCAGGGAGGTCTTTCCTACTGAGGTCTCCCCTTGTAGTAGTACCGGTTGTTGACTACAGTGGGGGGGGGGGGCGGGGCGGGGTTTAGGGGGCGTATGATAGAAGGGGTGTCATTATTAGTAGGGAGTGTGTTAACAGATGATATATGTTAGGTAGTGGCAATCACTATTATTTAATATCATCTATATCATATAATATAATATATATATATATATATATATATATATATATATATATATATATTATTACTTATATTCAATATATCTGTCTTCTATAATTATAGAAAGATTATAATCTTTATATTTCTATGTGGGTATTAGAGAATCACATAAACAGAGTTCAATGATGTCCACTAACCCAGCTGAGACGACCCTTGCAAGGTCGCGAAGGTTAAGTTTCACAGAGTCGGTAAGGACATAACCACTGTCCACGCTGCAAGGAGACTCCCCCATACTTATCCAGTAGTTCTCAAACTCTACGTACCTGTGTGGAATGATTCAGTGATTAATGTGATTCAGCACTCTAATACGCTTCAGTGATTTACACACACACACACACACACACACACACACACACACACACACACATACACACACTCACACACACACACGCAGTTACTTACCCCTCTCCTGGTGACGCTATAGCCCTCTTCAGTATCGCCTTAGCTGATTTCTTACCCAAGATTGTGTTCTTTATCATGTCCTCGACTAAGGGGTACGAACTACGGTCCAGTTGTGTGAGGAACGACAGGCAGAAACTCTGGGGGAGGCGAGGGAGTTAGTACTAGACAATTAGCGAGGGTAATTATAGGTATTAGGGGTTAACTATGAGTAGTACTGTAGGGGGGTTGGTGGGGTTATCGTTAGGGCTAACCTCATAGATACTCCTATTGACGTTCTCAAATCTATTTCTAGACGAATGTTTCAAAGCCCGACAGAATGTTCTCAGACTGTGAACGAGAGAGATTATCAATATTGATTACATGCAGCACAATGTGAATTGCACAAACAGACACACACACACACACGCATACACAAACACACATACACACACATATATACATATACACACACATACACATAAACCGAGACACCCACTTACAGAGAGATTACCAAGGTTATATTACACACACACACACACAAACAGTATTATATAGACTGTACTACTATGATGTAATCCAACATAACACTAATTAATAACATTATGTGATGTTACATAATAACACAATGCATGTCGTAATGAACAACAATGATTGGATAATAGTAATACATGTGTTCAGTAAACTTAATAATAGTAATACATGTTCCCAATACAATAGGCTTGTGGTAACAGACTACAGGTTATTTATATGTATGCTGTGTAAAGCTCAGATGGTAGGGCTATTAACATATAGTAGGGTTAAGGTCCGCGATAGGGATACACCTATTATAGAGCTAAACCTATATTAGATCATATATCCCATGGTAGGGTTACAGACCCGTAGTGGGGTTACAGCCCCCATAGTGGCGTTGTACTGACCTGTAGTAGGGCTTATGTCCGGTACCATCAGTTAGTATCTTCTGTTGCTTCATAGACAGGTAGAACTTAACGATTCCGTCCACCAGGCTTTGGTTCAAGGACAGAGCCTTCAGGTACTCGCGCACTAAGATCACGAGGTCGTTGCTATCCTCTAGTTCGTTGACGTAGAACTCCGTGAATCTGGGGTAGGGTGGCGGCGCATTAACGCAGGGAGTGGGGGGGGGTTACGTGAGTAGGGGTGCACTATTACCCATGTGTGGGGTAGTAATTAGTTAAAGAACGGGAATGTGAAGAAGATATGTAACGTAGATGTAACCATACAATAACATTTATCAAATAATGTGAATGTGTATAATCTGTATAGAATGTAAATCGGTGCTAGCCTACATGCATAACACGAACTTCATGCCATGGCATTGTTGATTTAAAGATGTTAATTTATCAAATATTCAAAAATTAGAGAATCTATAATTCAGATAAATAATGAGTTGCTATCGCAAGCTATACAACTAGAGGTCAGCATTGTGACCTCTGTAACCTATGTGTACGTACATAGGTTATGTACTGACCTGTTCCTGATACCGGAGGGCAGGTCTTTCTTGCCTACATCAGTAGCTGGGTTCATACAGGCAAACAGTCTAAAGTCTTTGTGACGTACGATGGGCACCGTATCTCTGTGTGGGGAGGGTGGGGTGAGGAGCTGGGCGGGGGCGAGGGGGAGGGAGGGGGGAGAGGGGAATGGAGGGGGGTTTAATGTATTATTATTCTAGAATATTCCAAGTATTTCACTAAAAACTTATACATATATAATACACTAAATTTGAATTTTTAATATATACACATACCTCTGATGATATATCTGTCATCATACAATAGAGACATGTATATTATAATTATATATTTACTTTGACAATAAATCAATGATCTATTATTGAATACATATTCTCAATAGAAGAAAGATAATTATTGTTAAATATATCTAATTTATAAATTATATTATTTAAATAGTGAAAATATGTCATTAATGTCATTGAAATTATCTGCTCAATTGGTTATATTCTATTTTGCATTAATATTTTATTTATTTGCATACCTAATATATTATAGGTTTTAATAATAATTATTATTTAGGAGTGTTATTTGTTAACAATATTTGTATTAAAACATTCAAAATTATAATTTACCTAAATTTATATATATGAGTTTTTATTTCCTAATAAATATTAAAATGTATAGTTATAATTAAAGTGATTATAAATAAGAATATAATGCATTGCTAAATAACAAACAGCCTATTACCACTACTACTACTACTACTACTACTACTATAAATTATCCTATCCACTAACCCTCTTTCCACTAGAACGATGGAGCCAGTATCACTCTCCAGTAGTCCACTTAGACACTCCAGTGTCTCAGTGGACGCCAGATTGATCTCGTCCAGTAGTACCCAATCCCCGTGACGTATAGCGTTCACAAGAGTACCCTAGAGTGGGGCGGGGTGCGGGGGGGGGGTTACTACTCTGACTACTAGTACCTGGTTAACCTCTAACCTCTACAAAGGAGAACGCGAGGGCATTCTCGACCTTGGTGACCTGAACACTGGTATGTTTCAGTCTAACTCCTAGCGCAGTCCACTCCTGGGATAGTTCTTTCTTGTCGGGTACTATTGGTGTGTATGGGGGATAGTGGGGGTTAGAATAGGGGTAATAGTGGGGGTTAGAGTGGGGCTATAGTAGGGGTAAGAGTAGGGGTTAGAGTGGGGGTCATAATGGGGGTAATAGTGGGGCTATAGTGGGGGTTAGAGTAGGGGTAATAATGGGGGTAATAAACACATAAGTCTACACATCTCTATTACTAACATGGGTTGAACTTCTTCACAGATGTCTTCTGTACGTGATCCATGAGTTGTATGAGTGTTTTCCAATCGGCGTAGTTGTATACTTTCTGTAGAGGTCATCGGGTTTTAAATGTTAACTAGTTTAGTTTATAGGTCAACATGTTAGTACACCTTCTAGAGGTTAACGATCTTAATTTAGAGGTCGGCATGGTTTTACATATTCTATATGTTAAATGTTAACTAGTTTAGTTTAGAGGTCAGCGTTGTTAAATACTTTAAAGACTGGATAAAGGTTGTTGAGCATAGTTAGAGGTTAGCGTGTACACTTAAAGGTCGCTCTGTATAGGCATAATAACCTGAATATTGGAGAGGAACTGTTTGTTTTCCCTACGAGAGAACGACCTCGAGAATAGAGCTTCAAAGTATTCCTTCAGCGGGGATATGATGAATCTGACGTCTATTGGTTTGAACCTAAGTGGGGTATGTGTGGGTGTGGGGTGTAATGTAGAGGGTAACTAGGGGTGATGGTAACTTACCCTCCGAGTAAATCAGCGCTATCACTCTGCTGGTTCAGATTGATGACTCGTAGCTTCTTACCTGTAGTCAAGGAGAAGGTCATACGATATGATAATAGATGTAATAGAAATAGTCACTTTATTAAATTATTAAATTGTACAATAATATAATAATATTCATAAATTTAAATTATTAGATTATTTATAATTTACGATTCAAATTAATTTATGAAGATTCTGATATATATATATATATATATATATAATTATAATTATAAATAATATTATTCTTCTAACAAATCTTAAAATAAAAAAGTGTGTATATTATTTGTATATTAAAAAGATGACATAATTACAACTGGTATTGATTTCCCTGCCCATGTTATAAAGCACTAATAACTAATACATGATATGCACATTGGGGCCGGGCCCCATATACAAGGTAGCTTAGTAAGATGATTGCAATAGCGAAAATATTAACCACACTACTGCAGGCCCTTATTGACCCCTATACGACCCCTAACCTATCTTATCACTGAGGTACTGTACTGTAGCCATCTTACCGCACCTCCATGACACCTACACGACCTCTAACCTATCTGTTCACTGAGGTACTGTACGGTAGCAGTCTTACCGCACCCAGTAGTACCTCCATGACCCCTACATGACCCCTAACATATCTGTTCACTGAGGTACTGTACGGTAGCAGTCTTACCGCACCCGGTAGTACCTCCATGACCCCTACACGACCCCTAACCTATCTGTTCACTGAGGTACTGTACTGTAGCAGTCTTACCGCACACAGTAGTACCTCCATGCCCTCCATGACCCCTACATGACCCCTAACCTATCTGTTCACTGAGGTACTGTACGGTAGCAGTCTTACCGAACCCAGTTGTACCTCCACGACCCCTCCATGACCCCTACACGACCCCTACCCTATCTGTTCGCTGAGGTACGGTAGCAGTCTTACCGCACCCAGTAGTACCTCCATGACCCCTACATGACCCCTAACCTATCTTTTCACTGAGGTACTGTACGGTAGCAGTCTTACCACACCCAGTAGTACCTCCATGACCCCTATATGACCCCTAACCTATCTGTTCACTGAGGTACTGTACGGTAGCAGTCTTACCGCACCCAGTAGTACCTCCATGACCCCTACACGACCCCTAACCTATCTGTTCACTGAGGTACTGTACTGTAGTAGTCTTACCGCACCCAGTAGTACCTCCATGACCCCTACACGACCCCTAACCTATCTGTTCACTGAGGTACTGTACAGTAGCAGCTTACCGCACCCAGTAGTACCCACATGACCCCTCAACGACCCCTAACCTATCTGTTCACTGAGGTACTGTACTGTAGCAGTCTTACCGCACCCAGTAGTACCTCCATGACCCCTACATGACCCCTAACCTATCTGTTCACTGAGGTACTGTACGGTAGCTGTTTTACCGCACCCGGTAGTACCTCCATGACCCCTACACGACCCCTAACATATCTGTTCACTGAGATACTGTAAAGTAGCAGTCTTACCGAACCCAGTAGTACCCACATGACCCCTACATGACCCCTAACCTATCTGTTCACTGAGGTACTGTACTGTAGCAGTATTACCGCACCCAGTAGTACCTCCATGACCCCTCTACGACCCCTAACCTATCTGTTCACTGAGGTACTGTACTGTAGCAGTCTTACCGCACCCAGTCTCTCCTACCAGTAGTACAGGCTCATTACGTTCCACACACACAGCCACCTGTTCCAGTAATGCCATAGATTGGCGGGTGTAGGCAAAACTTGCTACAGCCGGCCTAGGGGTGGGGTTGTAGTGGTGGTTAGTAGTGGTTAGTGGTGGTTAGTGATCTATACACACTTACTAGTGCTTACTGTAGATGTTGCCTATACTACATTATCTCGAGCTAATATAGAATACTGAATAGCATTATTTCAAGATAATCGAGATCATTAAATTTATAACCTAGATGTTTTAAAATTGAACGAAAGTAAGGAAAACGATTATAAATATATACAATGCTATTAAATATAAATATATATATATACATACACAGATAGAAAACGATGCAACATTAACCTTACAGTACTCGCTACATAGTATACACACGTATCTACTAACTTGATGACGCAGACTATGGAAGCATCTGGAACAACGCGCATCAGCGTTACCCTGCCTACCCTGAAGGTTGACACCGTGTTCTCTATGATCGGCTTGTAGTTGGAACAGTAGTACTCGGCCTGTCACGCATCAACGCACATTTAAATAACGCAACGCTATTTAATATGTATTATATATATATATTTATCAGAATTAATTCATATTTTATATATATATATATATATATGTGTAGGTTATATATTATTATTATATGTATTACTTATTTGTATTGATAGCCACTAGTTATAGGCATTCTATGGAGATAGCTGTACTACAAGATTACAGACTAACCGTAGCCTTGTTAAGGTTCAGCTTCACGGCTATTTCTTCAGCGATACTTAGTCGTAGTTTGGGGCTGGTGATGTTCGCTGTGAAACTATCTAGAGCATCCTGTATGGGTGTGATCGAGGTGTGTGAATAGGGGCGGGGCTTCGTAGGGGAGGGGCTTCGTAGGGGTGGGGGCGTGCTGATGAGTTAATAGAGAAGCACGTATATGTGAAAGAGGAATTAATAGGGGTGGTATTTCAGTAGTAAGGGTTGTGTAGAGAGAGAGGTAGGTTAGGGACGTGGCGGGGGGGCGTGGCAGGGGGGCGTGACTAACTTGATAGACAAGTGATGCTTTAGCAGCAGTGGACGCGTCCTCTCCTACTCCTATGTCCTTAGCGATACGATTACACCACTTCATTAGATCTCTGTATACCAGGGTTTGTGTTTGTGTTGGTGTGTGTGTGTTGGTGTATAATGTTAAGAAACCATGATGAAACGTTAGCCTAGCGTATTGGCCATAGATTATATAATATTCTATTGTTCGTTAACGATTCATTACTAGGATGTACGCACGAAACAATGAACACGCAAAGAATAGCTCAAATAATGTAAATTCCAGGATCGCATTTCGAGCGTATCGCTAAAAGTAGTTTCTACGCGAACAACTGTCGTACGGTTGATAGGCTAGGGTTTAACCTCGTGGATATGAGACGACCTTCGCGATGTAACAGTTGCATGATTTCCTCGTTGTATTCGACCTTGGGACCTCTGTGTTTACACGACGACAGCGAGACATAGATAGCAAGGAAACGGTCGACTACGGTCAATAGTTGGGGGTCCCTCGTTATGATTACCTGTTATGTAATAGTGATGATGATATAACAGGTTACTAGTAATAGTGATGATGTAATAGGTCACTAGTAATCGTGATGATGTAATAGGTCACTAGTAATCGTGATGATGATGTAATAGGTCACTAGTAATCATGATGATGATGTAATAGGTCACTAGTAATCGTGATGATGATGTAAGAGGACACTCATAATCAATTAGTAATGGTATCAATAATATAAATATAAAATGTGCATAACAAAATATATTAGTTGAGAAACTATTTAATGCGAACACGTAGAGATATTTGTCCAATCGAATGTCTCTGTTCACATGTACATTATACTCGTACATGTGCGCTACAGGTGGTGGTGGTCTAACCTCTCTAAGCTCGCTGACAGGCAGGGAGTCAATAGTGACCACAGTCCACAGCCGTTCTGCTATGTCCACACCGGCTGTAGTGCTTCTGAAGTTGTGTCTTCCGTATAGGCTGTTAGGGGGGCGGGGGGTAGGGGTGTAAGTAGGTGTGGGGGTGTTGAGGGTGTTGAGGTGGAGGTGTGGAGGGTGTGAGGTGGAGGTGTGAAGAAGAGGTTGAGGGGTAACCGTCTGGTGGCGAATAAGCGAAACTCTGATGACGTTTTAATGTTCTCGTTGTTTTGACCTTGAAGGCTGCGACCTTCGAGGAGCGGGGTCAACATCGTGATCACGTCCAATGGAGCGCAGTCTAGATCTTCCAGTAATACCTTAACGATGAGTGAACGTGTGTGTGTGAGATAGGGGAGGGATGGAGGGAGGGAGAGATGGTGTTAGCCAATAGGAGAAGAGTATTGATGCATCACATGAGGGTGACTCACCCAGTGTCCGTCCCTGACCGCTGCGGCTAAAACTCCGAT
Organism: Osedax fenrisi; assembly: GCA_964019155.1. Lineage (NCBI taxonomy): Eukaryota > Metazoa > Annelida > Polychaeta > Sabellida > Siboglinidae > Osedax > Osedax fenrisi. Next base: position 83,564,910 of record OZ025241.1, on the reverse strand, counting down.
CTGCCACGTGAACTCCCCGGGTACTTCTGAACACCTGTAGGTTCCCAGCAATGCCTGCGATGAAGGTAGAGGTCAGTAGATGGGGGTCAGTAGATGGGGTAGGTTTAGAGGTAAACATATGTGATAATGTAATAGTTTATTTAAAGGTTAAAGTTTAAACTTTAACATTTCAATATATGTAAAGTTTACATTATAGATCCACGACTATGTAGAGCATACTTATAGAGTTTGAACACAATATATTATGTATGATAACATTTATTTAAAGAGAGAGAGAGAGAGAGAGAGAGAGAGAGGTAGAGAGAGAGAGAGAGAGAGAGAGAGAGAGAGAGAGAGAGAGAGAGAGAGAGAGAGAGAGAGAGAGAGAGAGAGAGAGAGAGAGAGAGAGAGAGAGAGAGAGAGAGAGAGAGAGAGAGAGAGAGAGAGAGAGAGAGAGAGAGAGAGAGAGAGAGAGAGAGAGAGAGAGAGAGAGAGAGAGAGAGAGAGAGAGAGAGAGAGAGAGAGAGAGAGAGAGAGAGAGAGAGAGAGAGAGAGAGAGAGAGAGTGATAGTTAAATACAACGTACACATTAACACGTTCAGTGCACTAACCTTACTGTCAGTCTGATCCCCGAGTTGAATCTTAATGAACCTAGGCGCCGTGACCCTACCCACGCTAGCGGCCAACATCTCCACTAGGGAGGTCTTACCACTACCCAGAGGACCCTCTATTAGTACAGGGGAGGCGTTGGACACAGCTAGCGCCACCTGCCGGGTACTCTCGTACACTGACGGAAGGTCGTTCAGTAGGTGGCCGTGATTGTACGCAGAGTCCATCTGATGTGTGAGCGAGAGAGATGATGAACCAGTGTATAATGGCTTATAGTTTAATATAATAACTATATATATATATATATGCGCTTAATAAACGCCGCTTATGTCATCAATTGTCAACTAAAGTAAGGATGAATCACATGACTGATGTATACACTCTGTGCAGCAGGCATACATGAAAGCAATGGTTAACAACTAGTGAAGGCTATCACTAGTTATACCTACAACTATCACTAGATGTACCTAAAACTATTCCATTACCGGTTCAATATATGTGCATGTTAAGATGGAGAGATAGGAATAGAGTCTATAATAGAGTCTATAAGCTTTATATATATATATAGGTTATATTTTGAATTAGAAAAATAATAAATATGTTCGAAAACATTTAGGATTATATTTTCAAATTGTACACGTAAATAATAACATATTTCACAAAGGGTGAATATAGGAATGAGGGTACATATAAATGAATACCATCAGATTAATTCAGTTGAAGCCTGGACTAACCACTTGGTAGTCTGCTATCTTTGGCAGATGAACTCCGCCCACAATTACGACATCATCTGTATATTCGCTTTGCATGCGAATGTAGGTGGACGTGTTCGAGATGGGGGCGTGTTCTTTAACTACGGTGCTCCGCCTCTTTTCATCATCTCTGCGTGTGATAGCAGCGTATGGGTGTAATGAATGTACACTAGCAGTTTATATAGGTAATGCATTAATAGTGTAGGTAGTAGTGGTCGTAGTAGTGGTATAGTTAATAGATATATTATAAACAATGCTATAATAACATGAGGGTATATGTTATGTTAGGTAAGATTAGGTCACCAATATCACATGTGAATCTCTGATTTCTTAGAGTTAGGATACACGTCAACAAATAATAATATGTACTGAGGTTAGGAAGTTTATGTTAATCACTAACTCATCACTAAATCATCAACGTTGAACAAATATTGCACACATTGCATATATTTAGGGGCGCTGGAACGATTTTCTATGTAGGGGGACCAACCAATAAAAATAAATTGTATGGTAAAAGTGGGGGGACCAATACATAGGAGGTCCCTAGATTTTAAAGTGGAGGGGACATATCCCCTCCGTACACCCCTGTTTCAGTGCCCCTACATATATTACATACATTGCATACATTATATATATTACAATGTAATAATTACATACATAGAATATATGTATAAGTGATTCGGTACAAACTTCATTAGGAACTGATCAATTTGATCCTCTTGAAAGTAGGCCGTCCTCATTTCATCTAATTGACTAGACGACATCTTACATAATAGTGCGGAACAATGGATGGAATGCCTGTAACGAATAGTGTCATTAATGAGGAATAATTCATTCATTCATTTATGTTACTAATGTAAGTGTTTCAATAAACAATGATAGAACAATACACTATAACTAATACATGTTTTACATTCTGCATTTTTTTATTTCGTATTATTCTTTATTTATTTCAATAAGTTATATTATCGTTATAAAATATGTTAACTTCTTTCTTTCAACTATGTATTAGCCTCGATCAACGATGCTGATACCTCGCTGTAACTTACCACAGGGTTTCGCTGTGTCTGGATTCGATGTAGTCGTTGAATTCCGACCAATCCCACAGTTTCAGGAAGTCGATGCTATCGGATAGGTAGTAGACGTACATCCTTACAGCTTCGGCTATCTGAACCATGGGTACCTTAGTGGTATCATCCTGGGAGGGTGGGGTGAGGGTGATTTGTGATACTATACGTGTACGTCTATCTTAGTTTCAATAGAAAACTGCGGGGTACTCGATTGATAGCCATTGTTTAACCAATAGAATATTAGTACTAAATATATTATACTCCTTTGTTAATATGCTAAATAAACTTTTAATATTATGCTGATTTTATATATTAAAATATATGATTTATTAATGGTATTACCTGTTTAATAAAATATAGATGATTGTGGTTTATAAACGAATGATTGTTCGTCAGTAAATAAGTTACACAATAATATAAAATAATAAAAAGCATAGCATATCACTATTTATATTATTCATATTTTAATTATCTATTGATTACATGTTTAGTTATTTTCTGTGTACATATTTATTAATTTATCATATATTCCTGTTTATATATTTGTTATAAATAAAGTATCTAATAAAAAAATAAACTTATTAACTATTCATCTATAATATATGAATATATGAATATATGAATCTATTTATAATATATAAACCATTTTCGCTTTCTTAGCAACAGTTTTCACGTTATCACGAATGATGAAGAAAGAGCACATTTTTCTTAAATATTCCGAAGCAAAACTGTAATCATTCATAATAGTTTAGGATGGTGATCAATAATAAATTAAATGTATACTGTCGCATACTCTAATAAAGTACCGATATAACAAAGTATAGCAATAAGAGTTTAATCTCTATACTATAAATTATACATTTCCAAATAAATAAATTATTGTGGTATTACTTTGTGCGATACTATTCAGTCAGTGTGATGTTATATAATCAAGATTGTTCTATATAAGAACAGCATTCATTACTATTGTTAGTATTGGTTCTCAGTTCTATAACCTAAGTTATACAGGAGCATTACGATATTCCAACTAGAAACCTACAATGGTTCTATATGATCATAGCTACAGTACAAAAACAATATTATATGCGATCACTACCGCTACTATTACTAATACACACACTAATTAGTATTAATACCAATAGTATTGGTCTAATACTGATCTTACTATTACTACTACTAAACATATTTTATCACGACTACTTTTAACATAGTTATAACTTATATATGATAACACTTTGAAGAATTACTTCTAAGACTATTACGTAAGTGTCTAACACACTATTATAGCTAGTATATCGATGGCTAGTATATCTATAGCTAGTATATCTATAGCTAGTGCATCGATGGCTACCGATGATCATAGCTCCGAGCTAACCTCCTACACTCGGCTGACAACGGTAGCAGTCGACTCAACGCCACGCTGAACGTCTGATGAGCGACGTACAGTTCGTCCACGTCGTTGTGGGCGTGAACGTCGCATCTCGCTCGACTCAGTAGGGGCAGTACGACCCCGTGAACCCTACTGGCTACCGCTACGGCGGTGTCCGGCGAGGCTATCAGTCGCGCCAGACAACAGAATAGCTTTCGCTTGCTGACGGATCTCCAGTTCTGCGGGCGGAGTAGGGAGTCGGGGGGATTAGTATGGCGGACATAGTTGTGGGGGTAAATATTATCTGTGTGTGCGAGCATTACACTCTGGATGCGTAATACTGAAATGTAATTCAGATAGAGATGTATATTTGTAATTGATTAGATGGTAAATATGAATGTTTTATTTTAAAGACGAAGATAAAAATACTCATAAGAAAAAGACTACTAATGAAGTAATTTTAGATGAAATTATGTAATGGTATTTTATATTTCTCTATAGTAACTTACTATTAGTAAGTGTATTAAATTTAATACACTTTAATGATGATCAAACTATTTTCCTGCTTGCACTAAAGCATATTCCTATTTCTGGATATAAGGTAATTTTAAAAGTCAGCACATTTAAAAACACATATATGTCTATAACCTAATTATATATATAAATATAATTAGGTTGAAATTTTAATGTCTGGCACAATAAAATATGTGCCATGGAATAACTATTGATATTATGTGCCGATATGTAATTGTGCTTGCTTTCAAATTTAAACCCAATTGTATGTGTATCTAATTATGTGTGCTGTCATTTCATTTTAAATGTGAATATTTCCTCCAATTACTTAAAGTGATTGGTAACAAATATGTGTTATGAAAAATAAAATATAGATATAGTGAAGATGTAATGCAGAACATAACAACATCAATTAACCCACAAATATCAATATTTGGAGTATTTACACATATATATATATATATATATATATATATATATATATAATCATGGTCAAAACTAACACGCGATAGTTAAAAAGTAAACAACACGATAGTTTTTGCGGGAGTCGCGTATACACATAAATGAATATATATATATATATATATATATATATATATATATATATTCAATAAAGGACGTATGTACTTTCTATAATATTTACATTTGCTGACATCATTCAAATTCGAATTTTATAATCAACTTACATTTAATTCAATGATTAATTCAACTCCCGCCTAACGTGTTTGTTTTTTTAATTATTGCGCGTTAGTTTTGACCAGTCAACTATATATACTATTAACTCGCATTTAAAATGTAATCTTTAACCCAAACTCGTTCTTTTTAATGATCTCTACTTAATATAATATACTTACTCTATATTAGAGACATACCCAGTATAAACTGCATGCATTACGAATAAGTTACCAATTAGTACTAAAATGTTACTTAATATAACTATTACTTAATATAACTATTATATTAAATTATTTAATAATTAAATAGTGTGTTAAACTTTATCATGATTGTTTAGTATATTTTAATTTAATTATTACTAATTAATTGTATATAGTTTAGTATCTATATAGTTATTATGTATATATATGTTATGAATATATAGTTTAAATTATCATTATATATAACTGCATAAATTTAATTAACATATTTAGATTTTAAATGTGTATTTTATATTAGCGATATTAAAACTAACTCGATTTTTATTAATTCTATTCAAAGCTTTACGACATTCCTCATTTGTTTCACATAATTCGTCAAGGCAATCACTTGAAAGTGAGTTTACCCATGGATCTTCATCCATTGAATTATTTTTTAGTTATGTATATAACAAAAATGTAATAATAATTAAAAATATATTTTTCAATATATTCAAAAATATTAAATTTTCATTTAATATTTAATTTATTTTATCTATTATCATTGATAAATAATAAAATTATTTAAAATTTTAATTATTTATTTATATTTATTTACTATTCATTTATTTTATAAGATGGGTAAACAGTATTATTGTGATTATTGTAATAAATCATTTATTGATAAAGCGACTAATCGTAAAAAACATCTTTTGAGTTTAAATCATAAGGTTGCCCGTACTCATCATTATAAACAATTTGATAGCCCTTTACAAATAATTATTGAAGAATCACAAAAAAAAACTTGCATAGAATTCAATAAAAGAGGTCCATATATTTAATCAGATATCAATATTAATATAATAAATAAATATGAATAGGAATATTTTTTATATTCAAAATGTAATATATAGTTAATTTTTACACATGATCTCTATTTAATAGGCTATTCCTATTTTAAATAGTATTTAATAAATAATGTATATTTAATATAATATTATAATAATAATTATTATTATAATATATAATATATAATTATTATAACATTATAATTAATTTAATTATTAACTTAGATTTTAATTATTAACATTAATATTATATTAATTTAAGAACCATTTCATGGCTCAATTTATTCAATTAAGCTCGGGTAATGGTTCTTACCTAAAACATACGTTTATATTTTATATATAGTTGTATACATGTAAAAGTATATTTAAAATAATTTATATATATTTGCATGTAGTTATTTTCCATCATGGCATGTATTAGAAGGATTTGTGGTTACACTAAGTAACTTACTGACAGTAGACTACCCTGACATATATGCTGATAATTACTACTTATTACAATGCAATATGTGGGTTCTTATCAAAAACAGCATTATATATTTTTATATATATAGCCTTATGGTAAAGGTGACCCTAAGGTTAATCGTATACATCAATATATAAAAATCTATACGGCTATTTTCGATAACGTATTATAAGGCTATTTACAGAAATATTGATAATACGTCATTTTCAGTAATTCTGATATTTACAAATCATTAATTAATATACGGTTATATATATATATAAATATATATGCCTGTTTTCGGTAACCTAATTTACAGATCTTTTCGTAAAATACGACTGTTTTTTTTAGATCTTCATGAATAATAAAAATTATACTATTTTTATTTTATGATAATTATTATATTTTAAATATTTATTATAATAATATCGGAGACTACCCTATAATATCATTCATTATAAGATACATATAATAGACTATAGTATATACTGTTAAGAAATAAAGCGTCAAGGCTTATGTATATTTATTTAGTATAGAAGTGCCTAACATGTGGCTATCGGCTGCTTTATATAGCTTGTCTAGCACGCGAGGCGGTCGTGCATGACGATCATGCAGATATTCACGGGTGTGCGCTAGGCGCGCGTATGATGTACGTCGCTCCTTATATGGCGAGTGATAGTAATATGCGTATAATAATAATAAGACAATATATATGTTATATATATATAACATATACTATACTGGTACTATAGTATATGATATACATATGTGTTATATAATGTAATATATACTATGAATATTTTGATATGGTTTATACATCTGATATATCATATATTTTGCAGTGTTTATTATAAGAAGTATTTTAATGTTGTTCTTTTATAAAGTATAAATCTGACGACAATCATGCTACTACCAATTCTATTACATCTCTCACTAATTCTCTATATCTATATATTTATATTATATATTATTCATAATATTTTCTTATGGATAAATTAATTATATTTGATATATTCAATAATTTATCTTAATCACAAATGCTATAAAATCGCGCAGGATTCTGTAAATTTAAAGATTCGTGCATGTATTCACATATGACGAGAGAAGAGCTCGATAAACTGAAGGCAAGATGTTAGTGCAATCTCTTAGCTAGATCTTATTTCACCGATTCTATAGTATATTAAATATATTATAATAAGGAAATAATAATTATATTATAATACGTAAATTGATTTACCCAATTATACGACCTAATAAATATTTCCGAAGCGATCAATTCCGTAATATTTCGTTGAATCTCCGAGTAACAAATTTTAATAATAATTATAATTTATTAGAAGAAATTTGCGTTCACTTTTATGTTGTTGTTGTTTATATGACCTCCTAATGGTCATCATAATGGGAGACGATATAAAAGGACGAGTTGATGGTTAGAGGTCACATTTGAAATACGAATTAATAGTATATATGTATATATTATATTGGTATTTATGGGTTATTTGGTTTAATGGTTTAGTTTTTTCCTGTTTGTTATTTTTAGCTACATTTACATCACAAAATGAGCATATATAAATTTATTTCACATTTAAAATGTAACCTTTGCTACTCAACTCGTCCTTTTCGATCGTAACCATTCGTAATAAGTGGAAAATAACTAAATAAAGCCTATCGTCTATCATCACTCGCAGTGAAGGCCGCGGAAGATGACGAGGAGGAGAACAGGAGACGGGTGGCCGAGCGACGCAGCAAGGTCAAGTCCATCAGAGACGTGCGAGCGATCGTTGACCGCCTCTCCGGCCGTAGCAACACCGATGACCAGCCATCGCCGGACCAGGTTGTGGTCGTAGCCCCGGTCAAGAGGAGGGCGTTACCGGGGTGGCTAGTTGAGGCGGGGCTCGAGGAGGGCGGCATGGAGGAGCTGCCCCCATCGATGAGACCACTCACTAGGAAGATATACGCCGATAAGGTAAACACGTGGGGATAATGACAGATCATAACCGCAGACCCAGTGAACTCATGTTTATGTTACGATTATTATTAAATTATTATCTCGATAAGTTCAGTATCTACCTTGGTTCACTCTCGTTTATTACATGATCCAATCTTATTATTATATTAAATAAATGTTTTAAATTCATGTTTTATTATCAAAAAATAACATAATAACGATAAAATAAATAATCGCCAACGAAGGCGCCGGTAACAGGTGATGACCTTGACGACCTTGAAGACGACGACCTTGAGATAGCGACCCCTATTAGTCGGTTTGTGACTTACGGCAGAACGGGCAGTGACCGAGTTGTAACATTTGTAGCTCGTAATCATCCGAGTGGAACATCTGCAGTAGTGGTAGCGGCGTTAACACACATGTATATTACTCACTATGTTAATCTAAAATAATTGTATATCATATACAGCGTGTAAAATACACAATATCTATGTAAAATGGAGAATACAATTATATTAAAGATATAATTCATTGTGGGAAATATAGTGATTACAAAAGTAAGAATAAATAATTAATGTAAACGATGTTCACATTTAAATAGGGAACATTTTGTTATATCTCTTTAATATATATATATATATACTTATATACAGTTAGTTTCAATGTGATATAGGTAATTTATCTCATTGAATCGATGAACTACTAAATCTATTCTAGTATTTACTATATTTTGGCAATGGATGTGTATAATACATTAGTCTCTATGCTAGTGTTTGTATTCAGTTATATTCATTGATGTAAGCTCTGTCTAGTTGTAGTGATGTTTGAGAGTGACGAGTTATTCGGAGCTTTGACCGAGTTGTAGTTATCGAGTGATTAAACATGTATGATAGTGTGGTAGTGTAAAGTGGAGTTTATGGAAGACGTTTTCTCAGTTGTAATTTATTTTGTATTTTAAGCCTCAACATTTAAGGTATTTTTAACCTTCAGGATTTTAATTTTTTTTAATACAAATTTGTATTGTCAAACTTTCTTATCTAGAATCTTTGATATATCATTATGTGTATAATTGATATCCCAATATGGTATGTAACTAATTAAAATTATCTATTATAACACCTAGTATTTAAAATAATTATAAAAATATATAAGTTATATACTATTATATATTATAATAGTTCAAAATATATTTGAATTAGTATATGAAACAGATGATGTATAAAATGATATAGATACTGGTACTAAATATATAATTAAGTTAGATAGTTTAGAAACTAAATTACAAATATTTAAAAATAAAAATAAACTATTTGATACTAATATATATATAAACCAGCAATTACCTTTCAATACACATACCATATTTTATAAAACAAGACAATTAAGAAAATTAGGAAAAATAAATAAAACCTGGATATATAAAGATACTGTATATGTAAATGCTAAAAAAGAAGATCTAAAAAACAATAATTGAAATTAATAATATTAAACAATTGTGTGAATATGAATTGTATTAGATTGAAGTATATTGTGTATAATTTTTGTTTGTTTTTTTTATTTTTTCTTCTTTTCTTCTTCTATTCTTCACTTCTTATAATTATATTGCATTCATACTTTATATTTAATTTTAGAATTTATATTCATAAAAACAATTAATATTTCAAATGTGTTGCATTTACATATACAATTGTACTTACTTAAAGTATTACAAATTTATATAATTTTATTTATTTTTCACTTAATTCAGGTTTATTCAGTATTACATGTTTACCAATATTATATAACAACATTTTAGAATTTATTACATTCACATATACAAGTATTCAAAGTTTATATAGTTTTTATAGTTTTCTTTATTTTTCACTTCAGGTTTATTCAGTATTACATTTTTACAAATATTATATAACAACACTTTAGAATTTATTGCATTCTCATATACAAGTATTTACAGTTTATATAGTTTTCTTTATTTTTACATTCCAAGTTTATTCAATATTACATTTGTATCAACATTATATAATAATATTTAACATTTATTGCATTTACATATTAGTATTACAATTTATAAGTATATAGTTTTTTATATCATTTTATTCAATTCAAGTTTAGTTTTTATTCACTTCAAGCATATCCAGTATTACATTTTTTTTTTCAACATTATATGACTAATTAAGCTTATTATTCTTATAAATATATTTTATTTTTATTTTATTTCTTTATTTTCTTTGAATAATTTTTAATAATAATTTATTTTTTTAATTTTAATTTTACTTTGTTCTTATGCACTTAAATTCTATCCACCAACCACATTATATATTAACAAATGAATCAGAAAATGATAGATATAATACTACTTCTAGTAATCCTGAAAAATGTAGTTATAAATTCAATATAGACTCACAGTATTATACTCATAAAGAATTTATAAACAATATACAAAATAAAAATAAATGTTTCTCTATAATACATATAAATATTCGTAGTATTTCAAAGAATTTTGATAATCTAATAATATTATTAGATTCTTTAAAATATGAATTTGATATTATAGCTATTAGTGAATCTTGGATCAATGATAATAACACATTTATTTATAATATCCCTAATTATAATGCATATGTCTCTAATAGAAAGCATAAGCATGCAGGTGGGGTATTATTTTATATAAGAAAACAATTTAGTGTTAAAATAATAGATATATTTACCAACAATTATTTTCAAAGCATAATTCTCGAAATAGACGATGAACATAATAAAATGTGTATTTGTTTGATTTATAGAGCACCATCTTTAGATTTTAATTCATTTTTATCACTTAATAATTATATTACAACACATTTTAATATTACAAATAAAAACCTTTTTATATGTGGTGATTTTAATATAGATATTTTAAATTACACAAAATGCAATACAACTAAAGATTTTATAAATTCAATGAATGAAATTGGATGTTATAACCTAATTAACAGGCCAACTAGAATTACGAAAGATAAAGTTTCAATTATCGACAATATATTCTACAACAACGACCTTGCAAATGTTAATTCAGGTATAATAATATCAGATATATCAGATTATTTTCACTATAATATCAAATAAAGTTAAGAAAAATGAAAAACTAATTTATAAACTAATTAACAATACAAGTGAATCAAATTTAAATTTACTTTGTAATTTTTTATCTGAAGTAAATTGGAATTTTATTGAATGTGATGATATGGAAATATCATGGAATTTATTTCAAAATTTTGTAGTAGATAAATTTAATAAATATTGTCCAAAAAAGAAAATTAAAACAAAAATGAAATCACTTAATCCGTGGATTACAATCGAAATAAAAAAACAATGCAGAAAAAAACAAAAATTATATTATAAATATCTAAAATCAAATACTATTGAATCATTAATTTTGTATAAAGCGTATAAAAACAATTTAACAACAAAAATTAAGATTCTGAAAAAAAAATATTATTCTGAACTTATAGATAATGCTAAAAATTTAAAAGATACATGGAAAACAATAAATGGACTTATATCAAATACATACATTCCCCTTTGTAACTCTTTCAATTTAGATAATAATATAATCACAAATACTAAATCAATTGCAAACGAATTCAATACTTACTTTAGTAATATTGGAAAAAAATTAGATTCATCAATAGAAAAAACAGAAACCAACAATTTTATCAAATATCTTAACATCCCAAATAATTCCAGTTTTTTTTTATCTCCCATCACTTCTAACGATTTAATAAATGTTTTTAACAATTTTAAACCGAAAAAATCACTAGATACTTTTAATTTTAATATGGAATTTCTTAAAATCATATCTCCATATATACTACACCCGTTACTGTATCTTTTTAATAAATCTTTTTCATCCGGTATAATACCATTATCGTTAAAATCAGCAAAAGTTGTACCATTTTATAAAAATAAAAATAAACATGATTTTAATAACTATAGACCAATATCGTTAACTAATCAATTTTCTAAAGTACTTGAAAAAATATTTTACACAAAAATAATAATATTTTTAGAAAAACACAATATTATAAATAATTAACAATATGGATTTCGTAAACAATTAAATACAACTGATGCAATATTTAATCTGCAATCACAAATTACCACAAGTATTAATTCTAATAAAATATGTGCATCTATCTTTATTGATTTCAGAAAAGCATTTGATACGGTAAACCATTCAATTTTAATTAAAAAGTTAGAAAATATTGGCATCCGTGGTATACCACTAAAATGGTTAACAAATTATTTATCTGATCGATCTAAAATTGTATTATATAATGATGTATACTCAGACATAGCTACTATAAATTGTGGAGTACCCCAAGGAACTATTCTTGGACCTATTTTATTTTTAATATATATTAATGATTTAGTAAATGCATCTAATATATTTAAATTTAACATGTTTTCTGACGATACCACATTATTTATTGATGATAGTTCAATTGTTTCATTATCAAGAAATATAAATATGGAATTATCAAAATTAAATAACTGGTTTATTGATAACCGGTTATCATTGAATACTGATAAAACCAATTACATTCTATTTAATTGTAAAGAAAACATGAATATACAAATAAATAAAAATAATATAAAAAGGGTAACAAATATAAAATTTCTTGGTGTAATTATTGATAACAAACTAAGTTGGAAATATCATATTTCATATCTAAGAGCTAAACTGAATAAAATAATCTGGATAACTAGTAAAGTCGCAAGATTATTAAATTTCAAAGCTCTAACAATGATATATAAATCTTTATTCCTTCCTCACATTAATTATGCTAATATAATATGGGGCAATACATATGTATCTAATACAAATTGTATCCCGTTACAACAAAAAAAAATGTAGAGAATAATTTGTAATAAAAAAATTCATGACCATACTAATATTTTATTTAAAAATATAAATACTCTTAAATTTTGTGACCTTGTTGAAAAAAACACTAGTATATTCATGTACAATAAATTCTACTCGTCTTCATCATTATTTTTTAAAAAGAAAAATATAATATATAATATTCGTGATTCCTTAATTTTTGAAATAGAATTATGCAGAAAAAATTTCTTATTATTTTCTTTAGTTTTTAATGGACCAAAAACATGGAATAATATAAAATCTGACATAAAAAAATCAAAATCAAAATCAATTTTCGCAAAAAAAATTCATGACAAATTCATCGATAATTACAATTAATCCAATAATTCAAACATTTACATTTATAAAAAAAAATATTTTATCTTTTCTTTTATGTTATAATTTTCAACCTGACATTTATATAAAAATTGTTTTTATTACTCTTCTAGTAAAATAACTATGTTTACCCTTTAGACCTATATATAAAAATAACAAACTTTAAAAAAATAATCATTTTATTCTTATTGACTTTTATAATAAAATATATATTTTTTTAATCCTTTTAAACTTTTCTATAAAAATGATCCTCATTGTTTTGCTCTTTTGTTCTCAGTTATAATTTTAAACTTGACCTTTATATAAAAATTTAAAAAATCCTTACAAAATATTTGTTAATGACTTTAATAAAATAATTTGTTTTTAACTTGACATATATAAAAAAAAATAAAAAAAAAAAAAAAAAATAATGTTAATCTTCTTACTGCCTTTTATAATAAAATATTTTGTTGTTAATAATTTTAGACTTCTATATACAAATTATACTCATATACAAATTAATAACTAGTTATTTTATTTATATTCTAATGACATTTATTGAAAATTATTTTTTATCACTTTTGACTTCTATATAATTTTTATTTATATTTTTTTTATAAATCTTAGTTTGTTGTTCTTGTTCAGTATAGTTTCCTCATCTGTTTATTTATTATATTCGAATTATTATTTAGTATCAAAATTTAAATTATTTTAATGATGTTTTTGTATCTTTATTTTTTTATACCTACACTAATTTTATTTATTTTTGTCTTTTATTTTATAGTTTATTTAATTATTAAATGATGAATTAATCAATAACGAGTTGACAGATATCACAATTTTATCATATTATATTTATCTTAGTGTAAACAGGAAGTCAACCTTATTATTATTATATATATTTTATATTCCATAATATTCACATTCCATTATATTTATATAATGGAATTAAATTATTTGATATCTGTCAACAAGTTAAATTAAGGGTAATTGTCTAGACAAGCAGCAATGCTTCTACAATTACCCAGGTACTTGTACCTAAATCTGATAATAATAATAATAATAATATATTAATATAATTATATTATATTATAGATGTTATTATATAACATAGTTATACTGATATCATCATTATTAGTTGTTTTGTCCAGTATGTTGGATGATAATTACTGTTAGTAGATATTAAACTGATGTAATTACATACAGATCTTACGAAGAATGGAGTGCTGATTTTACTGATTATCGGAGTAGTGATTATTGCGCATTTGAATTCGCTTGATATGATGTCACTTTTGTAGTATATGACTCATCAGTTATGTTGTTGTTGTTGTTTTGTTGATTAATGGTAGTCGGTGATTATTGGTTAGTTTATAAAGGTACTTTACGTGCGTGCTGATATATGATGTAGTGATGGTATATGATCACGATACGGTGGTAAGCATGAGTAATAGTGATCTACATAAGGGGTCTTAATAGTAAACACTAGCGAATAATTATATATAGATACAGAGATCGTATTACGATTATATATATGTGTGTTTCGAGAACAAATTAATATTTACCAGTGTAATAAACACAAGAAATATATGATATTGAATAATATTTGTATACCTATAGTATAACTGTAGTATACCTATATTATACCTATAGTATACCTATACCATATTAATATAAATTAAAAGAATAACTTTGCATATACATATACATAAATAAATATAATGATTATAACTTATACGAGTGTTCAATGAAATGATAAGTACATGCGTACTTAGCGGTAACACATATCTACGATGACAACGACCTTCATACAAAAAGAGCATCGGGTAATCGAGACGTCTGGCATCAGGTTCTTGAAGTACTGGAACCTGAGGGGTGGCGGCCATTTGCAGATAATCACCTCAGTGGAGGACATTGAACGCAACACGTCGCGATCAACTGTGACCGGCTGGAACTCGCCTAGTTCTTGCTATTGTGGGCGGACGGGGGTAGGGGGTTAGGCAATTCATGTGGGTATTCGTCGTGCATTCTTATTCACAATAATACAAGCTTCTAGATTTTTATTTAGTTAACGGTAATAGTTAAAAAATGTAAACTGAATGTTATATATATATATATTTCAATATTGTAATAGAGATTTGTAATGAGGTGATACTGATCAGTGTTGTATCTATTTTAGTTAGTTAAGTAATATATTTGATAATCTTATTAAGGACCGGGGAAAGAGAGATATTATTTACATGGTGAACATGGAGATTTATCTATAATTATTGTATACTAAAGCATAAATCTTTAAAATACATAAAATAATAACTACTTTTTTGTATATCTTATATATTTCATTTAGTACTATATAAAAGATTTAAAAGTGTATGATAAATATAAGTCAAATAGCATAGGAACTACATATAACCAATTAGTAAAATAATAAATATTCCAGAAATTTCCATAAATGTAATAATATATTATATGTAATCGGGTAGTATATTTTAGTTTGTTTATTATTACTGAAGAGTATCGTAATATAAATAAATTCTAAAGTTTCATCTATTTTGATCAAGTAATTCAAAAGTTAAAGATACAAAATTAGTTTAAAAAATATAACAAAGATATTAGTGGCTAACAATTTTAATATAAATTTGTATTCAAATATATGTAATAAAATAATGAATTATATCGAAGTTGGCATTATTAATTTATATTACGATACTCTTCAGATATAATAAACAAACTAAAATATACTACCTGATTACATATAATATATTATATCATTTATGGAAATTTCTGGAATATTTATTATTTTACAAATTGGTGATATGATATGATATAATAGGTGAGTCACGGTGACCTACAGTAGGTCCCATTCTATTTGACTTATATTTATTATATTGAAGTTGGCCGCCTATAATATAATGTTCATATGTAATATCGATGTGGCTGAGTATTAAAGATAATTAAATATATAGGTCATATATGTAACTATTCTAATATGACAATGTTTAAATATGCAAATATTAAAATATGTATATGAATGTAATGAATATGCAGATGTATAGACACTTAATACGAATATATAGTACATCTATTATATAGTACATCTATTATATAGTGATAGGTATGAGGTATTATTTAAAATGTCTAAATATTAAATTTAATAAATATGCATACACAGATATCGTACGCGGATAAATAAACTTCTATTCTTAAGTATATAGTTTTAATATTAATTATATTACTCTATAAATGATATATTTATAATAGATCGTTTATTTATGAGTTATTTTACATTTATAAGATGTATATAATTAGTATTCAAGCTTATAATATTATTGAATATCTATTTACGAATTCTTACTAAACTAAGTACATAATATAAATAATAACTAGAGTGTAGGCTACTAAGAATACTATTAATCCGTAAATAGATATATTTATTTAATTAGAATATTTAGACATTTCAAATGATATCAATACATATCATCGTATAACATATGTTAAACGAACGATATAACATGTGTACTTCATATGTGTATATATTAGTATATATTTTATACATCAGGATACGTATTATATTCATTTACATATTGGGATATTTACACATTGATATTGATCTATATATTTAATTATTTTTGAATATTTAGCTACCCCCAAATTAAATATGAAAATTATTTGGGAGGCCAACTTCTATATGCCCGAAAATAATGAAGTAATAATAATTGAAATAATAAAATGTAAACATATTTACAAGTATGCACATTGTGCCAACGCGCAGTATAACTGGAAGGGTAACTTTACAGATTATATCGTGCTTATTTATGACACTTATAATTCATTTTATGTATCATATCATATGTAAGGAAATAAATAACATTTTCTTATTTTTATAAAATTTTATTTTTAATAAATAATATATTTATTCAAAAATAATCTGTTAATACCCGGTCGTTGATATTACATAATAACATTAAGAATTTTTGTTTATAATAATAATGTATTATATTATAAATCTATGTTACATTATAATTTCTATATATTTATTTTTGTTGATGTATTAAATAACAAGACTATAATGTTTTACTCGCTAGATTTAAATGTTACAAACCTCGAAATTAGTGAGTTTTGAATTGAACAAGTCAACGTCTTCATTGATATCTCCGTCCATCCTTAACGATTGCATATCTACAACAATAGCGTTAACCAGTAGAGTCAGTATGGGAGTTAAGAGGGTTAGGTGTATATCGGGCAATCTTTTACTAACCAATTTTACGCAACCATTACTAACCTTGATTACAGACTTTTTATGAAATGTATAATAATAAAATTATAAATTAATATTTGAATTACAATTAGATTAATAATTAGAGTATACCTATATTAATATATTTTAATACATATCAATATTTAATGCATAGAACTTTCTGAATAATACACATGCAATAAATATTTAAATATTTATTTATATATAATTATATAAATATTACTTTGTGCAATATATAATACTATTCACTGTATTGTTTCATTTATATCAAGTTATTGTCATTTAATAAAATTGAATTTAAATAGAGCATTTTATAGAAAATAAAATATAAATAATTTAATTAAGACGTTATTTATAGAACGTACTATTCTCGTAGACTGTGTCATCTTTAGTTTGTTTGTTCCTAGGGGGCGCTGTATCAAGTAGCGTTATTGCTTCTTCATCGGCTATATCTTCCTCTAGGTAGAACTCCACCAAAGGTAGAATCTCTGCGATCGGTGCAAGTTCATTAATATATATATATATATATATATATATATATATGTAATGATATGACAGATTCTAACACATAATAAATATTGATTTCATTATACATGATATATTTAATCATCGAGGTATCAAATTTCATTATTAGTCAGTATGATATATTAAAATATCACAAATAAGATTTATATTCTACATTATAATATATATTCTATATATAATATATATATATATATATATATATATATATATATATATATATATATTGATTATGAATGTAAAATTTTATTTTGTTAAGTAATATATATGATCCTTAATAAAATTATATATAATCGGTTAAAATGATAACAAATATAAAAATGAACTATAAAGAATATTTATCTTTTAAATTGATTATATATTGATTAACATGTTAAGGTCATGATATACGGAGATATGCATGCGTCTGTAGTTAGCATTGTATACCATAATAGAGGGAGTTCTACTTAGAATATATTGTAATTATTGCGTAAAAAATATAAAATTTTCAATTAATTCTGCGATACTTTCACCAAATTACACACAACTAATAGCTCTCGTCAGACATACCACACAAACATGTGCCTGTACTTTGACCTACTAACCGAACGAAACAAAGGAATGAACAAAAGGTTGCAGACAGTTAACGCAGAAGTTGCCTCTACTGTTCAACAGCTGATTGGTCGAGGAACATCTGTAGCACATCGGCAGTAGATCCTGCAGAGGGAACACCCACGTGTGTATGTTATAGTGAAGGTAATGAGAGGTAGATGTTTAGTATCGAGGCTAATTTGTATCAATACATTAATATGGCTGTGTCTAAATTAAAACTGGGTAATATTTGTTATCTTCTATATTGTATAATTATAGAATTATTACAAAATGTAAAGTTACACATACATATATATATATATATATTAAATCGAATAACGTATGATTATATATATATAAATATTATACTTTCACTATAATCATCTGAGCATTATTAGTATATATATTATGTTCTAAATATTAATAATAATTGTATATTTATTAATGTACTTATTTATGAATAAATGACATGCAATATCATAACATATATAATGAGTTCGAAGGTGACATCTTTAACAATGACAACAACAACAACAATAACAACAACAACAACTGAGCAACCCGAACAACCCGAGGCGTAACCTATTCGACTCCCCTGTTCCCCATCGATGGAAAAATAGGAGTTGTTTCAGCGTTATGAGTAAGGCGGAGTGCGAGGACATCGGCCTGGATGAGTCCTCACGCGAGATGTTTGTGAAGTGGTTCCCCCCTCTTTGGTCTTGGGACCCGGCTCCAGCCTGGATAGTCCGGACCTCGTTATCAGGAGGGACCACGAAACGCAGCAATCAAGCCAGCCTTCTAGCGGACGCCATCAGCACCATTGACAACGCAGAACATCACGAGTACGTAGTGTACACAGACGGTTCGGCTCACGGCGGTATTACGAATGGCGGCAGTGCATCAATCGCCACAAGAGGACCAGCGGGCAACCCGTCTCTCGTCGACAAGGCCGTTGCTAAAGGTAACAGATGGACATCGTCCTATGAGACCG
This sequence comes from Osedax fenrisi, assembly GCA_964019155.1. Classification (NCBI taxonomy): domain Eukaryota; kingdom Metazoa; phylum Annelida; class Polychaeta; order Sabellida; family Siboglinidae; genus Osedax; species Osedax fenrisi. The sequence goes on along the minus strand of OZ025241.1, from coordinate 83,544,973 downwards.
AAGTGACGGCTTTGCTGTTGGCGGTTGAGTGGCTTGCGAGAGGGAGTTTCGGGGACACTGTTGTTATCTGCTCGGACAGCCAGGCAGCGCTCTCAGCGCTTAGTGGCTCGGGCAAAGATGATGACAGTGGCATAGCGCGGTTGAGAATTGGCCTGTCAAGACTGTCGAGTAGGGTCATACTCCAATGGGTTCCGGGCCACTGCCGGCTCATAGGGAACGACTGGGCCGACTCGGCAGCAGGGGAGGCATCAAAATCGACCGATTTACTACCGGTTACGACTGGGGGAATTACCTTCCAGTCTGACAAAGCGTTAATTGGTCGAGAAATTACCGACCCCGCTCTTACCCATCTCAGGACAAAAGCCGTCTACGACTGCGTTAGCGACCGATCCCCTCTCAATAGGCCGGATACCGTCTTCATCGCTCAGCTGAGAAGCGGCCACTGTCGCGGTTTGGCGGCCTACAGGAGCATAGTGGACTCCAGCGCTTCACCAAGATGCCCTCACTGCGACCTTGATGTTGAGACAGTAGAGCACTGGCTCCAAGAGTGCCCAGCGACGGCCGCAAAACGTATTCGTGTTTTTGGGGGTGCTTCCCCAAGCCTTTCAGTCTTGGTCTCAAACCCCAAGGCTGTTCTGGCATTCTCTCGTGGACTAACCTCCACGTGACGTCACACCAACGCCGCACACAACAACAACAACAACAATGATAGGGGTGGTGCGCCCTACTAACCTCGCCGTCGTGGAAGGGTTTAGAACGGATGGTGATGGAGCCCAGGTCTACGGTCTCGCGGAACTTCACGGGGATCTTGAGGTTGTTGAGTTTCTCGTAGGCATGACGGGCTAGTTTGTAGGCTCCCAACTGTTTAGCTTGTTTGGCTAGCGTGTAGAATGTACAGCTGGAGGTGTGTGTTAAGGAGGTAATCAGGTAGTGCTGTTAGAGTTACCTTCGATACCACTTGCACTACTACTACTACTACTAGTTGTACTACCAACGTTATGATCATAACTATGACCACCATTCCCATTATCATTATACAGTCATAATAACACACAAACACCACTATCATTATTACCACCTCCACTACCACAACTACTACCACTACAACTACCACTACCACAACTACTACAACTACAACTACCACTACAACTACCACTACCACTACCACTATAACCACCTCCACAACCAGTAGCACCACCTCCACCACTAGTACACCACTTGTACACAAAGGATACACTCTAGAGATACCATCGGGTGTATCCTGGCCAAACATGCAGTGAAGCAGATATCTCGACATGTTGAAGAGGGCATCCGAGGTGTAGGAGGTGAACGGTTCATTCTGTGAGCGAGAGAGAGGGTTGGAGTGTATGAGAGTGTGAGAGGGTTGGAGTGTATGAGAGAGAGGGGTTGGGGTGTGAGAGAGAGAGGGTTTGGAGTGTATGAGAGTGTGAGAGGGTTGGAGTGTATGAGAGAGAGAGGGTTGGAGTGTGAGAGAGTTAGTGAGAAAGAGAGAGTATGTACACACATACACACACCTACACAATTCACACACTGCATATGTGTGTATTGAGGGCCTACATTCTATGTATTTGTGGTCATTCTATCTAGGTATTATTGATTGAAGATATTACTATCACAATTATATAATACACATTACACAATACTTGTTTTAATCATGAATGCATGTGTGTATTAATAAGGTATTATGTAATATTGATTTGTCTCATAATATAAATATAACATACATGAACACATACATGCACACAAACGCACACACAATAATGGTGCAATATTATCAGATTATTACGGGTCACTGAATATATGTTATATAACTAAGGAATGACTTATAAAACAAATTAAGAAATGTAATCAAGTAGAACATAATGCTCCTGCATCCATTAGAATTTAACATAGTAGATATGCATTAATGAAAATTATAATATAAAATAAAAAATGTTTTGACATATTTAAATATTTTATTGTTGCATAAACTTTGGTTTGGTTTGGTTTGTCTAAACACCAAAGATAATAAGTAATTTCATCATTGAAAAATTAGTTTTAAAATTTTTAATTTTTACCTAGAAATTTAAACAATTTATATAATTTTGCTTTACAATTTAAAATCAAAAATAATCTCAAAAAAATAATTTCCAGGAATAAAATATTATATCTAATATATATTATGTGTTAAATATTATTTTTTACTATAACATTTTTCTTTTTTAAACTAAAATCAACTTATATTATAGAATTTAAAGACCCTTATAACAATTTAAGTTATTATTTGTAATGATAAAAAATATTATTCAAAACAATAATCTAAATTTCCCTATAGTGGGTATTAATTTTTTTATAAATAAATATAATATATAGATATAAATTTATAATAAAGACATACTAATATTTTTATTAATAAAATATAAATCATTGCATTATTTGTAGTCAAATAAGTATAATTAATTCATAAATATAATAAAACATGCATAATTCTTACACCAAGTAAAATAGTTAACAAATTTAGAATTTAACAAGCTTTACAGTAATACCATCGTTATTACAATAACATCAATATATAAAATCTAATTCTAATACCTATTTTCGTATATATTTTCGCAAAATATAATGAATAATAATTATATAATCATTGATTATAATAATTAATCATTAATTATACATCTATATATATATATATATATATATATATATATATATATATATATATATATATATATATATATATATATATATATATATATATATATATATATATATATTATAAATTTAATATATGATATAGATTGGGGTTTAAAAATTAAAACATGTTTTTATGTCATCTTACATTCAATTTGTATTAGTTAATGATTAAATAGATAGAAAATTTAATAAAATATATAATATAAATTCAAAAATAAAATAATAACAATCGATCTGCACATGTGAATGTCATAGGGTAAAATGGGAAATATTCTAATAAATATTCTATATCTTTCAAGCTTTTTTATTTCAATTTGTACTCAATATTTGAAGTTAATATCTCACTCAATATTAGTCAAAATATAATTTTTATTTTATATATATATGTTTATATTTTCGATAACTATTAGTTACAAAGTGATACAAGATTTAAAATGATCACACTTAACACACACATACACACACTCACATTTTGTGAATCACTAATTCACACTAATGTTACTTGTACACAAACTATGTATCTCTGAATGGACTGGTATATATAATACATCTCAGACTTGCTCTTGAAGCTGTTAAACTTGCCGAGCATCGATTGTTTCTTATCTTTTTCATCTGGTGGAGACAGAAGATGAGATAAGGAGACTAGGATAGATAATAGGTGGGATAATAAGCAGGTTAACTAGGTCATGCACTGATCATGCATTATATTCATCATAAGGGGGAGGGATGGGCAAATAGAAACCCGCTAAAATTAAAGCAGCGGAAAAAACCAGTAACGAAACTTTAATAAAGCAATAATAAGCGAAACATTTCAGTCATACATATTCACACACACAGATGCACCCACATTCATATATTCATAGATTCATACATACACACACACACACATACACACACATCCACTGCTAACTAAGGTAGCTATCTCATGCAGGTATACTTACCACAGGCTATGGGGTGTATGGGAGGGGGTTAGATAGTGTATCACGATGTATCAGTAAGTAGTGTAGTAGTATATAGTTAATAGTGCTAGGTTATTCAAGGTTAATAATGCTAGGTTATTCAAGGTTAATAGTGGTGGTTGTAACACATAATGCTAGGTTATTAAACTTATAACAACAATATGTACTCTCATAGTTATAATGTTATTGTTAAGGTAAGCATACTGATATGCTTACAAGTGTTATACAATATCGATTAATAGATATTGTTATCTTTAGTAATGATATTGTTAAATATAATATCAATATTTATATTGTAAATGGATTGACAAATTCACGATTTACTCAGCAGGTAAACTAGACGAAGTAGTTCGTCGAGTACTTTACATAGAATGCTATCTGTATATAGAGCAATGTGGGTGTCAGTTCATTAACACACTACTACTGCTGCACACACACACACTACTGCTACATCATAGACCTGCTGCTATCTCGAGGCATTGCTCGGCTAGGTTCCAGTAGTAGTAGGCTGCGTCGTTGAACCGGCTCTCCACCACTGCATTCTGGGTAAGCTGTTCTAGTACTAGGACGGCTTCATCTTGCAGGCCGGCCTTGTGGTAGGCTATGGCGGGGGGGGGAGGGTAATAAGTGTAGGGGAGGCGTAGTAATCTGTTTAAGGGGGTGTGGTGAGTTGTGTAGGGGATGTTGTAAGTTGTGTAGAGGGTGTGGTAATATGTGAATGGGGGTGTGGTAAGAAGTGTAGAGGGTGTGATATATGAAGTGAATGTAGTGAGCATGATTACACATATTATGTAATAGCAGACAATGTTACGCAATGAAAGATAATGGTGGCTCATGTTATATTCTATTGAGGCCCGGCAGTACGGTCATTTTTATTTGTTATCAACACGCTTATATTAATAAAGTACGCAAATATTATTATTTATCTTTAAAATGATGTATAATATTTCATTTAAAGGTATATATTTCATTCAACTATAAGTTTCAATATGCATTATAAACATACGCTTGTAAACAAATATTTATAATATTCAGTACATTTCAATAATTCATAGCATATAGTACTATTAGAACATGGCACATCAGAGATAGTAAAGTTATCTACATAGTATAACAAAATATTGTTATTTCATACCCAATCACAAAAGTTATCCACTTTTTAGTATTAACATTTTTTATAATTTACTACAAATAAAATAAAAATAAATACTTTAGAAGCAGGTTTATATCTTATGAATTTTTTTCCATTATTAGCTATATCTAAAACCGAATAGCTTTTGTTCCTTTGATAAAAGTTTATATAATTTTCAGAGCATAAATATACATACCTAATATATAGATAATACAAATTTCTGATATTTCATGTGGCAATAACAGGTAAAAAAATATAGGTTTTACTATTTTGTCAGTAACAATTTACCAGATAAGGGGTGAGAAAGGCTGAGAAGGGATGAGAAGGGGTGAGAAGGGGTGAGAAAGGCTGAGAAAGGCTGAGAAGGGATGAGAAGGGGTGAGAAAGGCTGAGAAGGGGTGAGAAGGGGTGAGAAAGGCTGAGAAGGGATGAGAAGGGGTGAGAAAGGCTTAGAAGGGGTAAGAAGTGGTGAGAAGGGGTGAAGGGGAAGAGAAACCTTGCTGAGCCTCTTCAAACTTGTCATTTTCAGCGAGATGCCTAGCGTAAGGGACGTATACCTCATTTCTAAGTTCTTTGTATTTATCCACCAATAAGAATGCCTAATATTACATATAATAATTAGTATGATTGCTGATGATTTAATCAATGATATCTATAGATATATTTTCAAGATATAGTGTCAAGATCGTATTTTTCAAATCCAATAAGAAAAATATAGATTTTAATCAAATACAGAATGGGTAGTCAGTTCATTAATAGTTAACATGCGAGATAATATCCAATAGGATAACAAGGGGCAATAAGAGTGAATTTTGAACACCATGATATCACTAAATACTGCAGCCTTTGCTTAGACCAGGTGTAGGGGCCCGAGTTAGGGAGGCAGATGGGGCTCGGTAACCTCTTCCCATTACTATAATGTACGTAGAGAGTAGTACTAGTATGCGACTGGGGGGGTACTAAGGTCACTAAAGGTCACATAATGACCTCGTCCCAGTAACTGGACTGCACGTAGAGTAGGGCCAGCTGCTTGCGGTCGCCTAGTTTCTTGTAGATCTCCGAGGCGTAGGCGTACTGCTTCATCTGACACAGGAAGTGAGCGCAGCGAAGCAACGACTCCCTCTCAGCCTTGTCCAGTTTACGCGAGATCTCAAATATTCTGAAGTCGGTGGAGGTTAATATTAGTGGGGCTAAGAGATTAGTATGACTTAAGATAAGTAGGGTAAAGATTAGTGGGGCTAAGAGATTAGTAGGGCTTAAGATAAGTAGGGTAAATATTAGTGGGGCTAAGAGATTAGTAGGGCTTAAGATAAGTAGGGTAACGATTAGTGGGGCTAAGAGATTAGTAGGGCTTAAGATAAGTAGGGTAATATTAGTGGGGCTAAGAGATTAGTAGGGCTTAAGATAAGTAGGGTAAATATTAGTGGGGCTAAGAGATTAGTAGGGCTTAAGATAAGTAGGGTAACGATTAGTGGGGCTAAGAGATTAGTAGGGCTTAAGATAAGTAGGGTAATATTAGTGGGGCTAAGAGATTAGTAGGGCTTAAGATAAGTAGGGTAAATATTAGTGGGGCTAAGAGATTAGTAGGGCTTAAGATAAGTAGGGTAACGATTAGTGGGGCTAAGAGATTAGTAGGGCTTAAGATAAGTAGGGTAATATTAGTGGGGCTAAGAGATTTGTGTATATTAATATTATTGGATATCAGTGGGGCTAAGATCATTGGGGTTAATATTGAAGGTATGTAAGATCAGTGGCATTTAAGATAAGTGGGGGGAAGTAAACTGTGGGTTTCATCATGCAGACAAGTGTACATGATTGTATGTGGCAATGTAAAGTTTATTTGAATATCAATCGCAAATATGTCAATGTCACAAATAGCGTTGGAGTGATGTTAAATACTATAATTGATTTGAACATTAATCTAGGTAATATTATTGTTAGGAACATTTTTATTGAGTGATATTTGGCATTACAGAATTACAGTATATTATTACATAATATCCTAATACTGCTATTACGCAATAGTTATCGGCCATAATGATTATATAATAACATTCGATCATTACATACGTCATGGTATAATGAAATAGTAATATTATGTGATTTGAAGTGAATTAAATATACGGATAATCTCATAATAAATTGAATTCACATAATCCAACCAATCATATGCTTGATATGCAAATTGTGATAAGCAAATAAGTTAACATATATCGTAGTAATTTAAGCAAATCAAATTGTTGAAGACATTTCAGTTAGGCGAACAATGAGAATGAAACTTAACGTGGCTAAAGATGTATAGACTAAATAAGAGAGAGGGGGCGGGGCAGGGTTAAGGGTCTAACTTATCCGCCCATTGATTGTCCCCAGCCAGTTCAATAGCTTTACGATGTTCCCCCGCGCTCATGTACATATCGCAGGCCGCTCTAGGTTCGTTGATGTTGCTCGCCCAATCAGCTTGCTTCTTTATCAGCATCTTACGATCGGCTGTACCCTCCTCGTCTATGTATTCCTGAGGGTGAAGGGGTTTGTTAGGTGTGCTGCGTTGGTAAGGGTGACGGGGTTTGTTAGGTGTGCTGCGTTGGTAAGGGTGACGGGGTTTGTTAGGTGTGCTGCGTTGGTAAGGGTGACGGGGTTTGTTAGGTGTGCTACGTCGGTAAGGGTGTTGGTGATTATGTCTTTAATATGATCTGTAATATGGCGTCATTAAGGGTATTAATAATGCCGCCAGTTATGGTGTCATTGAGGGAGTTAATAATGCTGCCAGTAAAGGTATCAGTAAGGGTGTCAGTAACTGTATAAGTGACAGTATCAAGGATACCAATATTGATCATTTTTCGACACCGGTTTTATATTTGAATACAATTATTTTACTTTGTTGATATAATTATTATACCTATTCATGTAAAATATATATTGTATTTAATGAAATAGATTTCAGAATATGTGAATGATATATAAATCAAAAATATTAATTTATTATTTCATATATATTCATACATATATAAAATAATATATATAAATGAAAAATATAAAATCCTATAAATAAAAGAATAATTAAATAGCATGTAGCATGCAGCATTGTAGTCATAGTTATCAGTAGTAGAATACCTTCGCCTGGTCAAACATTCTAAGATCGGTGTACATATTCATTGCCTTAGACTGTTGCCCCGCCTTCTTGTATAGTTTAGCAGCCTCTCCAAACCTACCTGAGATGAGAGGTTAAAGGTTACACTGATGCTATAACAGTTACTTATAAATAGTACAGTAATACTCACGTATTAGAAGTTTTGTTTATAATAATATAATAAATATAAATATAAATTATCCAATTTTTTCCTACGAAATGTAAAATGTAAATCTTTAAAACTATTGTCATTTAAACCCATTACATTTTTTTTTATTCTAAAATAATCATCCTATAGAAATAATAGTAATACTAATAGTAGAAGAGTCCCTTAACATCGTTTACTACTGACTTCTAACATCTGACAATAAGGCAAAGAAGGCAATAACACACTCATACGCATTAACACATATTACCTATATTTACTTATACAATATTATTATCATTGTTACGTAATACTATTACTTACATAATTAAATATTGTATTATTAACTTGATTATATTATAGTCATTAGGTAAGCATTGCTGTATCTGATAATGCAATATCTGACGATAATACACATTTATATTCTATATAAGGTAGCAACAGTTTTATATAAAACTCATATAATATTATTTTAACAATAATAGTTACTATAGAAAACATATCTTCATATTTAATGATATATTAATATTGAAAAAGATATTATTATCTTATATATTATGTTTTAATTTCTTCAATATAGCTATTATAAGCATATTATTACATTGTAATATACGATATCGTATAATTCTATAAGATAGTTGTAATGTATCATAATGGAATAAAGATGTACCACAGTGTACTTACCTTGATACGCGTATATGTCCGCTAGGAATATATTCTTGTCATGATCCCCCCTCTTCATTCTCTCCTATTAGACAGGTGTGCGTATGTGTATAAGTGGAATCAGTAAGCTGATTGGTTAATAGAGAATAGTCAGTAGTACTACTATTTAGTTCTATAAATAGGATATTAATTACAAATATTTAGATATTTAAATATATAGGATATAACAATGAACAAAATCGAAATAAAGCAACTTATCGGTATCCACTCGAATAAATGATTATTGCGGATAAGTATTACATAACAGAGGTCACTAGTACGAGGTCACCGACCTCAAAGTTAGTGATCAGTTCGAGGAAGGGAAGATCTCTTGTACGAATGAACGCCAGCTTTGCAATCTCAAACTTATTGTTCTCGAGGGCGTCGTAAGCGAGGGTCTGCCAATCATTGTCGGTGACGCCCAGACAGGCTATCTGCGACGCCTCCCTACAAGGGTGGGCGGGGGGTGGAGGTGAATGTATGCACACACCCCGTACTGCCTATTGTTAATGCATGCTACTACTACTACTACTAGGTTAGTTATGAATCAATGATGTGACCTACTTAGAGATATTGTGGACACTTTTACGTTACGATACGTTACGTTACCCCACGATTAACGGATAGTGTAAGTGCATCGTTAAACATATATGTATGGGTAAAGCATCACTACCAGCACTACTACTACCACTAGTGCTACTAACGAAAACTTAGCCTTCTCTAGGTACTGGAACATGGTGGTAGACTGGGGTACCTCCACACACGTGTGTGTATGAGGGGATAGTGCTGCTACTAGTGCTGCTACTAGTACTGCTACTACTACTGCTACTAGTGCTGCTACTACTAACGTAAACTTAGCCTTCTCGAGGTACTGGAACATGGTGGTAGACTGGGGTACCTCCACACACGTGTGTGTATGAGGGGATAGTGCTGCTACTAGTGCTGCTACTACTAACGTAAACTTAGCCTTCTCTAGGTACTGGAACATGGTGGTAGACTGGGGTACCTCCACACAAGTCATCGCGTACACGTGTAGACAGAATATCTTAGACCCTATGAAGCCCACCACGAAACCCTATAGGGGCGGCGGCGTGGGGAGAGATTAGAGTCGGGTCATAGAAGAGACCTCGAGTGGATTAGAACTAGACTATAGTGCGGAGATTAGTAGATTAGATCTAGGTTATAGAGGGGGTGAGGGAGTTGTTATATCAGAGACAATAATGGGAGCTCTACCTCAGTAATACGGGTGTAGTATTCAACGCACGTCATACTTATATATACGTACTGGGGCATGGTTAGTGGTTGTTTATTACGATAAATGTATAGATTAATATACGGTATATTATATACCATATGTATTCATTATTCATTAAGGGTGAAATGTAATAGGTAGGGTTTAATGCTACGATAAGGTGAAATCTACAACCTTACAGAGGGCATTATAGAATGCACGTACGGATATTGGATAATGTGAATTAATTATTTAGTTTTTAATTATTACAAAAATAAATATGTATTCATTCAATTGTTATGTATAACACGTATATGTTTGTTGTGTGTTACCTGTAGTTTCTGTTGATGAACGGGAAAGTTACCGGCCTTGATGTTAAGATAGCCCCCTCCACTGAAGCACAGCATGTCCTCGTATTGGGTGTTCCATGCCACACTGTTAGCATTCGGCTCCTGTAACACAAGTGGGTAATGATAGGGTGGACGGGGTGGGCGGGGTGGGAGCAGCGCACCCTTGTTTTATATTTCATTTTTTATATTTTAATATTATTTTTCATTTTTAGTAAAAATTTCAAAAATGCTAATAATTTTAATTTTCAAGAAAAATAAACTATTTTATTTATATATTATTATATATTGTATTGAAACATGTTTTATTTTTTTGTAAAACAAATATATGAAATAACATTAATATGGATAAACAAATTTTAATAATTGAATTCAAATACAAATTATATATTTTTTAGATTAATTGAATTATTAAAATAATGTTAAAATTAATATCAACAATATATGAATAGGAAATATATAAATATGTATACATATAATGTTAATACAGATATCGCATATTTAATTTGATATATCACATTTTAAACGTTTTGCATCATTCGTTTGTTAATTTAAACAAATAGCTATCATTCTCAATTTTAGCTTTGACATATAATTGTATATATTCATTTTTTTATCATTTTCTTTGAGATAGATAATACGCACCAATAAATTATAATATATTTAAGGGCAATGCAGTCGTCAAATATGTAATACATATTAGTGCTCATTTTTTTATATCCAGATTCAGTTATATTTATATTGTGTTCAATATTGAATTAAACATCTGTTGTATGAGTACTCTAAAACCAGTTCTTATTAACGGTAGGTAATAATATAATTTTTTATTTGTATATATGAATTAAAATTTATTTTACTTTTTTATTTATTTTTGACTGAAACCCTTACCAAGTTGTATTGAGAAACTTGCTGATAGCCTATTGAGGAATAAAACATAAACAAAGAATGAAAGAGAAAAATTAAGAACAACAGAAAATCTACTTCAATCAATAAATGACTATTCTATTCTATATAATACAAATTATATTAGAATATATTTATGTATACTACATATTTATATATGTAACATAACATTATTTATTTAATTAAAAAATTATAAAATAAATAATAATTAAAAATAAACTTAGAATAATTATTTCCCACTTTTACTAGTATTCAAAATAGAGATCTTATTATATAATAATTGTTGATAAAATAATATAATTTAAGATAATTTATATATCTAAAAAATATCACCTATATTTATAAAACTATTATATAGTAATAGTAAAATGATATAGCTGTCCCTATATTTATAGTAAACTACCTATCTCCTATATATCAATATTTACACAACGGCATCATCATGATTAGGGATGTGAAATCCACGTATGAAATCTTAGGCATATGTGTAATTGAAGCTTGTAAATATATTATGCTAATAGATCTGTATAATCTATATGTATATACTGTTTAATTATGTATATGTAATATCTATCGGGTCAATGCATATTTAAATATTAATATTATTAGAATGTTGCAGATATTAAATATACTGATATTAATGTGAATTTTTATGAGATTTATGCAAGCTTTTGTAAAATATCATATTAATATATTATAATATAATATTAATAAAAATTAATATAATCATATTGATTTCACTTTAATATATATATATCTATAATAAATAGATTTGGATTAAATAAAACATAAGATATTTTAATATTAAATAGTTCATCTTTTCATATATTTGATGGTGATTAATTGATCATCATTTTCTCACTAATACATTATATATAATGAATCATTATTAATGAATCATGATTAATATACTTATTTATATCTATGAAATACACTTTGCATTGAAATGTTTAGTATTACAAACATTTAATATCTATTATAATCATTACGTACGTACCATACCCCCACACCTCACTTACCCCCCCCCCCCCCACACCGCACCCCCACTACCTGAAACAACAGCTCCTTAGTGTTCACATCCTACCCCCCCACCCCTTCACACCCCCACTACCTGAAACAACAGCTCCTTAGTGTTCACACCCCCCCCCACCCCTTCACACCCCCACTACCTGAAACAACAGCTCCTTAGTGTTCACACCTCCCCTCCCCCCACCCCTTCACACCCCCACTACCTGAAACAACAGCTCCTTAGTGTTCACATCGTACACGAGACATGTGCCGTGTTCATCGACTACCGAGAGCTTCCTACGAGAGGAGGACATGTCCAGGCACCTGATGGACGTGTTCTGCTTCAGGATGTAGATAGGGAACGGGTTGTGCACAAATATCTTGAGTATCTGACGGAGGGGGAGGAGTTATCAGCTGTCAATCACTGTGTACCCTATAGTTTAGCTATACTTGTCAATATAAGATAATATGCGCTATACTATAGACGGGGTAATTAAGAAAGTTGTAACTATTGATGATGAATAGTTTTGTTTATTCTTTTTATATTTAAGTTGAATATTATTATAATGTTATGATATCATTATCTATATAATAGTATTGTTATTATTATTGGAATTGTTATAATTATTATTGATATTTGTACACTAATATACATACACACATACATACACACACACATACACACACATACACACACATACATACACACATACACAAGCAACGCGGAACAGACCTGTCCACTCTTAAGCCCCACTAGTAGTCCCTCTTTACCCGGGGGGCCTCCGATCACTTTGATGTAGCGAATCAGCGAGTCCATTATCCACTCTCGTTCCTTGACACCCTTGAAGGACATGCGCGTTAATCTCTTGTCCTGTGGAGTATAGTTTGGGTGTGGTTAGTGAGAGGAAAAGTCACGATGTTAATAACTATATCAAGTTTATATTATATGTAATCACTACTACACATTTATACTATATATATATATATATATATATATATATATACATATATATATCGGGAATTGTATACATATTGGTAATAAAATTAAATAACTACATTAGACAATTATATTAACTACAAAAGTATATTAACTACAAATAGTATTTGTTCATCGCTTATGAAAAAATGACCTAGAAGTTAGACAATAACATTAAGATCTACTGTATGTGTCTGTAGAAGTGTCTATAGGGATAACATAAGCATATGAATGAAGGGCATGTACTTGCCTGTATACAATACCAGGTAAACAGGGACTTGTAATTAGGCATGCATCCAGTGTTGTGATTTCATATTCAATTGTGTATGTTTATTGATCTTTTATTTAAACTAATATATAGTCGAAAGTAACGAAGAAATATTTTCTAATGTTAATTATATACGTTATTACGATTTATATGTAAAGTTTTTAATTTCTCCTTATATTTATATACAACAATTACCACAATGAACTATTGTAAACAACCCCCTCCCACACTCATGTGGTGCACTCAATGTTCCCCCCATAATAGTAGTGGTGCACCCCCCATAATAGTGGTGCCCCCTCCCTCAATACTAGCTGTGATGGTGCCTGACAGAGGATGATGTGGTATGAGCAAGACACCAATAGATCACACTACTATGGTTATCACAATGCCTCCATCCCCATACTATTGGTGGCTCCCCATCTCACTTACTCGTGTAGTATGATATGATGCGAATAATAAGTAACTTGCTGATTATACTCAATACTCCCTAACACTCTGGTTATGCCCCTCACTCTAATAATGGTGATGTCCTTCTCCCCCTACTAGTGGTACTACCCCCCATGGTACTACCTGACACAGTATGATGTGATGCCACCAGTAGATTACACCCAATGCCCCCCTTCTCCCCCTACTAGTGGTACTACCCCCCCTCCCTTAGGTACTACCTGACACAGAATGATGTGATGCCACCAGTAGATTACACCCAATGCCCCCCTTCTCCCCCTACTAGTGGTACTACCCCCCCCATGGTACCACCTGACACAGTATGATGTGATGCCACCAGTAGATTACACCCAATGCCCCCCTTCTCCCCCTACTAGTGGTACTACCCCCCCCCAGGTACTACCTGACACAGAATGATGTGATGAGAGCAAGCCACTAGTAGATTACACTCGTACTTGTTGAGAAGTTTGTCCTTGACCCTATAGTGCATGTCAGTGTCATCATCTTTGTACAGCTCGTACACTATGATCTTGTCGGGCAGCTGTACCTGTGTACATCGTCAGGGGTATATAACATGTAGTAGTAGTGGTAGGCATGCATGTAGTCAAGCAAGCATAGGCATGTATATAGAGGTGGTTGTGATAGTGGTCATGATGCATGCGATCAGTCAATCCTCAGCACGGCATAGTAGTAGTGATAGTAATCATGTATATAATCAATCAAGTATTGCTTGTATAGTAGTAGTAGTAGTAGTAGTAGTAGTAGTAGTAGTAGTAGTAGTAGTAGTAGTAGTAGTAGTAGTAGTAGTAGTAGTAGTAGTAGTAGTAGTAGTAGTAGTAGTAGTAGTAGTAGTAGTAGTAGTAGTAGTAGTAGTAGTAGTAGTAGTAGTAGTAGTAGTAGTAGTAGTAGTAGTAGTAGTAGTAGTAGTAGTAGTAGTAGTAGTAGTAGTAGTAGTAGTAGTAGTAGTAGTAGTAGTAGTAGTAGTAGTAGTAGTAGTAGTAGTAGTAGTAGTAGTAGTAGTAGTAGTAGTAGTAGTAGTAGTAGTAGTAGTAGTAGTAGTAGTAGTAGTAGTAGTAGTAGTAGTAGTAGTAGTAGTAGTAGTAGTAGTAGTAGTAGTAGTAGTAGTAGTAGTAGTAGTAGTAGTAGTAGTAGTAGTAGTAGTAGTAGTAGTAGTAGTAGTAGTAGTAGTAGTAGTAGTAACCTTGTAACCTTGTAACCTAATGGTTTATACACTGCCATCAACATCGTGTGAGTTTTCGGCCGTGTTTTCGTGGGTTATTTATATGCGATTTCGAACAGGTGTGTTTTTAATTTACGTTTAAAGAGTGGGGTTGAGGTGATTTCTCTTATATTGTAAGGGAGGTTATTCCATAATTTTGGGGCAGATATTGAGAATGCTGTTTCTTGTTTGCGTGATATGTGTTTTGGATTATGTATAAGTAATTTGTATTTATTGATTTTACGTTGTATTCTAGATGTGTTATTTTCTATTAGTATGTCAGTTAGGTAGTCGGGGTGATTGTGATGAATGACTTGGTGGGATATAAGTAAGGTTTTGTATTGGATACGTTGTGTGATGGGAAGCCAGTGAAGAGATTTTAGGTATGGAGTTATGTGAGTCCTGGAGTATTTGGGGATTCTGTGGACAGTTCGTGCAGTGGAATTCAGTAATCGGTTGAGTGGTATTAGTGAGTTTTTGGGGAGTCTATGAAGTATAGAGTTACAGTAGTCAAGTCGTGGAAGTATGAGGGATGTTGCTAGTAATTTTGATAGTTCTGTGGTTATAGATGGTCTTATTAGTCTGATTGTGTGTAGTGTTCGGTTAATGGATTTTGATAAGTCTGTTGTGTATTGAGTAAAATTCAGTGATTGGTCAATGGTAATTCCAAGATTTTTTACGTAGGGGGAGTATTTTATGTTATGGTTGTTTATCTGAATGAGTGGGACGATTGGAACAGTTTTAGTAGTATTGATTAGTATTGCTTGTGTTTTGTGGGTGTTTAGTGATAGCGAGTTGGTTGAGAGCCATAGTCGAATGTCTTCTAGACATTTGTTTAGTGTGGCTATGTTTGTTGATGGGTTGGGTAAGTTGCAGTAAATTTGTAAGTCGTCAGCGTAGGTGTGGAAGTAAATGTCAGGGTAGTTATCAAATATGTCTAATAGGGGAGATATATAAATATTAAAGAGGATGGGAGCAAGAACGGAGCCTTGAGGAACTCCATGTGATATAAGTCTGGGGTCAGTTGTGTGTGATTCGATGGAGATCGAGTAGGTACGGTCGCTAAGGTAGGTAGTACTACTACTACTACTACTACTACTACTACTACTACTAGTAGTAGTAGTAGTAGTAGTAGTAGTAGTAGTATTAGTAGTAGTAGTAGTAGTAGTAGTAGTAGTAGTAGTAGTAGTAGTAGTAGTAGTAGTAGTAGTAGTAGTAGTAGTAGTAGTAGTAGTAGTAGTAGTAGTAGTAGTAGTAGTAGTAGTAGTAGTAGTAGCAGCAGCAGCAGCAGCAGCAGCAGTAGTAGTAGTAGTAGTAGTAGTAGTAGTAGTAGTAGTAGTAGTAGTAGTAGTAGTAGTAGTAGTAGTAGTAGTAGTAGTAGTAGTAGTAGTAGTAGTAGTAGTAGTAGTAGTAGTAGTAGTAGTAGTAGAAGTAGTAATGGTAGTCGCGTATTAACTTTGTACAGTGGAAATATCTAATTAAATGGATGACATTTTTAGATATTATATACAATTATTTAATCGAAACTGTTCATAAATAAAACATTATAATATTCCTAGTTTAATATCATTATGCTAAAACGATACAACAAATATTATTTTAATGGTAATAATTATGTATATGAATATTAAATTACTCCTATTATATTAACTATTATTTGATTAATATTAATATTTAATAAAAATAATTGAATTCAGTTTCTAAATGTCTGTAAATAATATTTATTATAACAAAATATGAAAAATAATATGAATAATAAATTTAAATTTAATTTCTTATCAATATTTATAAAGATATTCTTAAAAACTGATTAATTTTATTTTAATCAGTAATGTATTAATAAGAAAATTTCATATAAACAGCTAATAATTAATAATTATTCTAAATGTTTATACATTAACGATATTTGTAAATGTATTTTAAATGTATTTTGTGTGCTGTAATTTGATAATATAACATGTAGCCAGGTAACACTGGCATTGTACTAACGGCTAGTCTTGAACGGTAGATAGCGATCTTCTTCACCAGGTCTCTACACTTTATTCTAACTATCGGGTTGGTGGATACATTTTTAGTGAATATAAGGCATATGTGCTGAATAATTATTGTCTATGAGGAAATAACATAACCTAAATAAATGTTATTAATATGAAATATAAAATCAATATTTCAGAAAAGATGGAAATATTCGATAAGGCGGAATCAAATGATTGATCGTATGTGTGTATTAGTGATGTAAATGATGCTGAATCGAGACCGAGACTTTCATTTTCATAACAAAAAATGAGCCGGCACTCTAACCAAACGAGCCCGAGCCGAGACTCTAGGTAACTAAGACTCTATCGATGTTTAAGATTCGAGCATCATTAACAACGCTAGCGCGAGGGAAACCTTTCTGGTCGGTGATCAGATGTTGAATGATAACGTCGGTCATATCGTCCCTGTAGGCGTACCTATCTCTATAGAGACCGTGTACCGTGCTGAAGATCAGCTGATGGTAGGCTATCGTGCCGTCCTGACACCCCACCGCCTGCATCATCAGTCGTAGTATACGTGTCGTACGATAAGTAATATATGCAACGAGTCTATATTTATGTTTACTTATGTAATCGTTGATTATTAATCAATGTTACTATTGGATAATAAATAATATATGTATATGGTGTAATGAATAAAAATAATAATGTAATCAATTGTAATATATATTTTTATTACACAATCTATATTACATGATCATGATCGGGATAAATATTTTATATTATATAATACATCTTAATATATATAATATATCTTAATAAATATAATATATATATATACATAATGGATATACACTATAGTAGATATAGTAGTACATCGGGTGAAGCTATACAATATAAACCACATAATTAGAGCCAGGTTTGACAGCTGCTGACCACACCCATGAAGTGTGTTCCCCTATAGCTCCTAGACACACCCCTTCGCGGGTCATCAACTGACAGCTCTTATTAGCCCCGCCCACGGCGATGTATTCGCCCTTAGAGAACCAGGCCAATGTACAAGGATCGTAACCCAGATTCTTATCTTTACCGATCTGAAGGTGATTATGTACACGTAGTAATCTCATTAATTAGAAATGTGAACTATTTTAATGACATGAAAACTAATTTAATTTAATAAAAGTATTATTTTATCATGAACAAACTACATAAGTTATTTAATAGCGCAATATAATATATTTATTGATAGAAAAGCTTATTGAATAATATCTCGTTAACTCTCTAAATCGTGAAATAGACATTAACATAAATATTTTACAAAATAAACATTTTATCTGTTGCATTCTGGGATTTTCAAATTGAAATATATACTTCTGGTTAGTGTATTTATGTTTACGATAATAAACTAATCTAACAATTACATAATATTCTCCTAGCACATAATACCATACTATAAACGAATTTATCCACACAATAAATTAATTTCCGATAATATATTCATAAATAGACCGTCGCTAATGAGGTTTATATAATGATATATCATTAACGTAGAACGAAGGACAAGTCGCTCTGAGTAAATAAATTATCCTACGATTAACTTATAACAATCTTTAGTTATCTACGTAATGTTAAATATAATCCTAGTACAATCCTTAGCTATCTCCGTAATATTAACTATAATCCTAGGACAATCCTTAGCTATCTCCGTAATATTAACTATAATCCTAGGACAATCTTTAGCTATCTCTGTAATATTCAATATAATCCTAGGACAATCGTTAGTTATCTACGTAATGTTAAATATAATCCTAGTACAATCCTTAGCTATCTCCGTAACGTTAACTATAATCCTAGAGGATAGTTTAACGTCTGAGAACAACGGGCCACCACCACTGTGCGTACCTGTTTGCCGGAGAGTTGATAGAAAGAGAGTTTCTGAGCCCAGTCGACCACGGCCAGTGTGTCGTAGGAGTCGTCAGTGGACGGGTTCCATTGTATTGACCACACCGGGTATCCATCCGGACGGTCTATGCGGATCTTCTCAGTACCCGTCTGTGTAGGGGGGGGTGTTAGGTCTGGGGTGGGGGTGTGTTAGGGGGGGTGTTAGGTCATGTGTGTGTGTGTTAGGTAAGGTGTGTGTGTGTTAGGTCAGGTGTGTGTGTGTTAGGTTAGGTGTGTGTTAGGTCAGGGGTGGGGTGTGTTAGGTCAGGGGTGGGGGTGTGTTAGGGGGGGTGTTAGGTCAGGTGTGTGTGTTAGGTTAGGTGTGTGTGTTAGGTCAGGGGTGGGGGTGTGTTAGGTCAGGGGTGGGGGTGTTAGGTCAGGGGTGGGGGAGTTAGGTTAGGTGTGTGTGTTAGAACAGGGGTGTGTATTAGGTTAGGTTTTTATTAGGTCATGCATTAGGTAATTTTGTATGTGTACGCATATATGTGTATGTAAATAAAAATGTATGTGTGGTTCAGTTGGCTAAGGCGTCAGACACACAAGCAGTAGGACACGATTTCGAGCCTCGTCCGGACCATTAAAATAGGTCTTAAAATAATATTAGGAATGATCTTATATAATTGTTTATAAATAAATGATTGGCCTTCATTAAAATAGTCTTAACATGAGAGCGGCTTCGAAGGGACGTTATTAGTGAAAACTTCATCTAAGTTCTTGGATGGGATGAAAGAACTCCACCAAATAATAATAACAATAACAAAATATGTTATATTATGATATGCAATATTTGTAGTGATTTAAAATGCTGTTCGTGGGGGTACGGTACATTATATGAAGATAGAGGACGTTCAAATCTAATAATAGATATTCATCACTACTTATGATACAATAGTTTATATTTAATTCTAAAATCTATATCAATAATATCTCCAAAATAATTTCTAAATAAAATATTTGTAATCGTACATATCCTATTTCCGATAACGTTTGTTTACATGCATTACTTATGAAAGCACTGGTAGCGAGCAGATAGGCGGTGATGATGGTGTATAGCCTAGCCCTATTAGCTACAATAAGCAGCAGCACCACTACGATAGCTGACCTTATTCCTTATGCTCACGATACCACTGTAGAGTCCCAAGGCTATGTACTGGCCGTCGTTCGTCCAGCTGCAAGTCGTGATCTTGGATCCGATCTGTAGATAAATCATTAGTTTGATGAACGGGTGGGGCGAGTATTTATAGTAAATAACACTTTTAATAGCCGATTCATTAATCCAACAAA
Source organism: Osedax fenrisi (assembly GCA_964019155.1). NCBI lineage: Eukaryota > Metazoa > Annelida > Polychaeta > Sabellida > Siboglinidae > Osedax > Osedax fenrisi. The sequence goes on along the minus strand of OZ025241.1, from coordinate 83,524,617 downwards.
ATAATATTTAATTAATATTTATACGATATTCGACACTTTATCGATTATAATTTAAATGATAATGACCATTAGGAATATATCAAGAATAATAATTATTAAAATTGAATTGACTTTTATTATCGATAACGTTAATGTTAAATTTATCTTTTATTAATTTAAATACTATAATCAATATCACCATGACTACAAGTTCCTAACATACTATTATGATCGTTAGTCGTAATGTAAGAGGTAATGATAAGCTGGTGAACATTACTAAGCTAACTATGACTAACGTCGTTATTTCTATCTACTATTTGTATTCGTTGTTCAATAAATAAATATTGTTCTTATTATAATATAATGATGTCTAATTTAACTATGACTAATCTAACTATGACTAACTTAAATATGACTAACTTAACCATGACTAATCTAACTATGACCAACTTAAACATGACTAACTTAAATAGAGATAACTTAACAATGACTAACTTAACAATGCATATCCTAAATATAACTAGCATAATGATAACTAACCTAGCGATGACTAACTACGCGGTGACTAACCAAGCTATGACTAACCTAACGATGACTAACCTAGCGATGACTAACCTAACGATGACTAACCTAGGGATGACTAACCTAGCGATGACTAACCTAGCCATGAATAACCTAGCGATGACTAACTTAGCGGTGACTAACCTAGCGATGACTAACTTAGCGGTGACTAACCAAGCTATGACTAATCTAGTGATGACTAACCTAGTGATGACTAACCTTATGTTTAACGACTGACTTCTGTTCCTGAGACCACAGTCCGAAGTCGCTGCAGGCACAGGAGGCTAGCTGGTGACTCACCGGGTTATAACACAGCGTTTGTATGGCGTCGTTGTGTCTGTCAGTTGAGTATGTCAGGTTTTATGTAGTCATTATCATTTAGCAGAAGTTTTATTCTATGCGCTATTATGAAATAGTATATTAAATATACTATTTCTATTAAATATACTATTTCTATTAAATATACTATTTCTATTAAATATACTATTTCTATTAAATATACTATTTCTATTAAATATACTATATTTAATATCTATAAATAAGACAGTAGAGAAATTATCTAAATATAAATATTTTAATAATTACTATTATTTTTAATTTATATAAGCAATTTTAATGATACAAAATTTATAATAAAATTGACCTTGATTTTAATATATAATTTCACAAATATATTATCCATCCGATATAAATTTTCCGTTGATATTAAATATATTTTTTATATTTAATTTAATTTTCGTAGTATTAATCATAATTGATCATAATTGTATAGACAAATTTTATAATTTATATACATATATATACATATAAATCAATAAAATGTTATATAATCGTTAGAGAGCTCGATGTATCGGTGACGCCCACCATCGCTAACGTATATTTCAGTATACCCTCGAGTTTATCGGTCCAGATGATCACGTTCTTATCGGCCGAACCGGAGGCGAACCTCTTACCGTCGCGCGAGTACGCCACGCAGAACACGGAATCCTTGTGCCCCTTCAGGGACTTCACCAGCGCCCCCTCCTCGGTGTCGTACACCAGGACACGGTTGCCCGCGGCAACGATCAACCGGTCGCCGCTGGGGCTGAAGCACAGGCTCCATATGCTAAGCGGGGGGTGGGTAGGGTGTAGTGGGCAGGGTGTAGTATAGTGTATCATAGTTTAGTGCATTGTGGCATATTGTAGTGTAGTGTAATGTAGTGTAGTGCATTGTGGTATATTGTAGTGTATTATAGTGTAATGTAGTGCATTGTGGTATATTGTAGTGTAGTGTAATGTAGTGTAGTGCATTGTGGCATATTGTAGTGTAGTGTAATGTAGTGTAGTGCATTGTGGCATATTGTAGTATAGTGTAATGTAGTGCATTGTGGCATATTGTAGTGTAGTGTAATGTAGTGCATTGTGGCATATTGTAGTGTAGTGTAATGTAGTGCATTGTGGCATATTGTAGTGTAGTGTAATGTAGTGCATTGTGGCATATTGTAGTATAGTGTAATGTAGTGCATTGTGGCATATTGTAGTGTAGTGTAATGTAGTGCATTGTGGCATATTGTAGTGTAGTGTAATGTAGTGTAGTGCATTGTGGCATATTGTAGTGTAGTGTAATGTAGTGTATTGTAGTTTAATGTATTATAGTGTATTGATATGTGAATTTATAGGTATTGGACCCATTCGGGAGTGTTAACATAATGTTATTAATGATAATAATAATATTATGCAAACGCACGATTAAAAACAATAGAACAGTACGGTTTTTATACATTATTTCAAAGAAATAATCATGCCGAAGTATATGAAAGTTTATGAATGTGTCTAGAATTATTGAGAAAATGGCATTATCGTCTGGAATCACGCAATGGGTATATCAGTTATTTTAGAACATATCTTAATTAAATGTGATCACACGATGAAGTCTATTTTCTTTGAAACCACCAGGAATACTTAATTACATGTTTACATGTGATTTTAGCTTACTTACTATATGTATGTATGTATCTATACGAAAATAAGTGATATAATACGGTTACACTTATTATTATAAACTCATCATAAAATATAACGTATACGTATCAATATTGTAATGAGATTAAGATTAAATTATGGTTTATATACATCAAGATAAAATTCACTTTTAATAAAAAATAGATAAATTTCTAAATATTGTTATAGAAATTTTATATAATAATTAACATGAATATTCATTAATGTATCATATTCATGAAATAGTAAGATATCTTATTAATTATTGGTAATTTATGATTTAAAATAATTGTTAAATATTGTTATATTATTTAGCCGTATACAAAAATATATAATTGAGGTATTTTTCTTTTTCAGTGATCTATCAGAATCAAAATAATATATATATATATATATATATTTCTATTTTAAAATTGTAAATCTATTATACAATATGATAAATCATACAATAGTCAAATATAATTTTTTTAAATATTGTAAAGCAGATATCGCATCACTTCTTCAGTAATACTTCAGTAAATATATGTCTGAACACTAATTGTAATACTAACTTTCAAGAATAAACACAAAAAATGTAAATTTACAAATAACGACTCATTTTTATAAATTAAATAAATATTTAATAATAAATTATTATATTCCGTGTATCGGAGAAACCGGTGTATTTTAAATAATATGTGGAAGGAGTTCACTAATGTGTTCTCATCATAGCCTATGAACATTCTAGTCATTTATTATTAGTTATATTTAAATTAATTACACTTAATAGGAATACGATCATTAGAAATATAAATATATATAACGGTCATATAAATATATATATATATTTATTTAGTAGTAATATAATTATTATATTTTGTCTGGGGTCTATGGCTCAGTGGGACAACCAAAAGCTATTAAGCCAGAGTTTGACTCCAGGTAGTTCTTGTTTTTCTCTTGTTTTTATCAATAACTTAAATAACTTAATAAACGATAAATCAAAACACAAGAACAACAAATTTTACTATTTGTATTGTATTGTCCGGGGCCCTTCACAGTTATTTATAACATGTACAAGTCTATGACTTATTGCGGGGTCAATTTGTATACGTTATTTGTATTGTATTCAATATATATATATGATATTTCAATGAATAAATATTATTATTTGTTATATAACATATATTACATATTAATATATAAAATATATATTAAATATAACCATTTTTACAATAATTATTAAGTAATCATGATTATAACAATATATGAATACAAGCAATGTAAAATTGCATTACTTTTAAATAACAATATATTTTATATAATATTAGCGAGAATTCATGAACACACTTTGAAGTTACTCTCCACATATTTAATTTATAATTATTATAATAATTATTATTGTTATAATATGATATTATAAAAATAATTATTTAAATACACCGATTTATCCCTTAATCTTATATTTTATTTTATTTTAATATCACATATGATAACATATTTTAATGTACACACATACTATGTTACGTTACATAAGTAATAACATGCTAATATTGATGAATACTGACATCGGCCCCAAATAAATCACGTGTCTAACCAAGAGTTCAAATACAACTTTCAGGAGGGCGCTATTATTCTAAATAAATTATTCACCTAGTAGTGAAGTTAGGTTCTATATATAAATATATATCATAATACCGTATGCTTATATATTAATATAATATTATATAAGACATACATATAGTGTTTACTTGAACTCTCAGTTAGACATGTGACATGTTGGGGGCCGATGTCAGTCTAAATCCTAATAGTAGGGTTACGATCAAAAAGGACGATTTGAGTTGCAAAGGTTAAATTTTAAATGTAAAATAAATTTGTACAGGCTCACTTTGGGATGTAAATTACATCATGTAATGCAGCTAAAAAAACCGAGCAGTACAAAACTAAACTACTTACTTACTTTTACTTTTTATATGTTATAGACTGCAACAGTGCTTAAATAAACAATCGGCCGTCTAATGGTTTTGTTAAAGTTTGTGGGCAATTTTGAAGAGGTATGTTTTAAGTAGGGTTTTGAATGTTAATGAATTGGTTGTGCAGCGGAGTTTTATTGGTATAGCATTCCAGCTGTAGGGGGCAGCTATTAACCAGGATCGTAGGTTTGTGGAATATTTGTTATATTTGGAGGGAAGTTGGATGAGGAAGGTTTTTGTGTATCTTGTAGTTGTGGTAGGTAGGGGGATTAGGGAGGTAAGATAGCTTGGTGAGTTATGGTGATTGGCTTTGTGGGTTAGTAGTAATAATTTATAGAGGATACTTTGCCGTATTGGGAGCCGGTGTAGGTTTATGATGAGAGGAGATGCTTTCGCGGGAGAAGTGGTTCATTTTGAATATACATCTAACGAGGGAGTTTTGTAATGTCTGTAGAAGTGTAATTTATGTGATTGAAGGTGGATTAGTAGGGAGTTACAAAAGTGGAAAATGGGAATAATGTAGGCAGAGGCGATAAGTTTTGCGATGTCGATGGAGATTGATTTTCTAATTAGTCGGAGTTAATGTATTTTGTAATATATTTATTTAATAGTTAGTGAGATATGAGTTGTAAAGGAGATCGTTGTGTCAAAAATGACTCCGAGGTTAAGTACATGGTTGGAAAATGTAATGGGGATACCATCGTAGAGACCTGGTGGATTGATGATGTTTCCACGGTGGAGAGGGAGATGCATGAAGAGTATTTCGGTTTTTAGGGGGTTGAAACATAGGGAGTTTTTCGATAGCCATTTTCCTATTTGTTTTATTGCATTGGATATGTTAGATGAGGCTGTTATTGGATTTTGGTTGCAGTTGGTGTAAAGCTGTATGTCATCGGCGTAGTTGTGAATATTGACCGGTAGTGTGTCGATTAGCTTCAGGAGGGGGATAATATAAATATTAAAGAGAATGGGTCCGAGAACTGATCCTTGGGGAACAACGCGGGGTGTTGTGCGAGTTGTTGAGGAGAGATTGTCGATAGCTACAGATGTGGTACGTTCTGTGATGAACGATGTTAACCATTTTAGGGCTGTACTATAAATACTGATATCATGTAGGCGGGAGATTAGGATGTTATGGTTGATGGTGTTGAATACAGCGGATAAGTCTAACTAAGTAAATATTGAGCCATGCTTGTTATCAAGTTTAGAGAAGAGATCGTCAGATATTTTCGCGAGAGCAGTTTCTGTTAATTTTGTGGGGGTGTATGCAGATTGAAAAGGGTGGGAGATGTTGTTTACGATAAGATAGTTGATTATTGGCTTGGCAACAATACATTCTAGAGTTTTGGAAAAAACGATAAATTTGATACGGGACGGAAGTTTTTTAGAATGTTGGGGTCAAGGTTCGATTTCTTTAGAGTGGGGGTTATGATTGCATGTTTGTATATAGGAGGAACAATGCCGTGGTTCGGTGAATTTAAGAATATGTCGCATAGTGGTTGGGCTATGTCATCTGCGATAGCATGCAATAGCTTGATGGGTATAGGGTCGAGTGCCGAGGAGGAGTTGACCTTGAGGAGGAGTTTAATGATATCAGAGATGGATGGTACTATGAAAGAACTTAACTAATTAAACCAAATAACCAAAAAATATCAATACAAATTAATAACTCAAATACTATTAACTTGTATTTCAAATATAACATTTAACCCTCAAATTTGTTATCGTCTACCCTAATATTATATTAAATATAATTATTATAATAATATTAAATAATAATTATATATTTCGGCCGATTATTTATAATTATTATAATAATTACAGTAATCTTTACTCATATTTTTTAAATTATTTATGTATATAATAATTATTATTATTTATAAGTACGTTATTAATACAATTATTATTTGAATTTGTTATATCATAACTTTTTGTCTTAACATTTATTTATATGAAATTCATATATAATATATTATATACTATATATTATCTAGATAATATAGTAAATGAAATTTTTAGGTTTCTTAAATTAATATAAAATTTATATTGAAGTAATATAAACCATTGCTCAATATTCTCTTTATCTAGTACTTTATCAACCCATGTTGTAACAGATCTCATTTTATAATTTGTTTTAGGATATTTATTATTGGGTATCTAGGACGCGAACTAATAATAGAATATAAATATACAAATAAAAATAGATTGATATTTCATATATTTAAATATTAAATACAAGAAAATTATAATAAAAATGCATTACTATGTAAAGTCTAATTACCAATATACTAGTATATAGGAGTATATACTATACAAATTATAATAATATACACTTATTTAAAATCCTATGTTTTTCTATATATTTATTTTTATTATAAATATACCACATGTTATTATCGTTAATTAATATGCAGATAAATTAATAATGAATAATTTAAGAGGTATATCAGCAAGTTCTCCGGTTATAAAAGTAGAACGGAAAATATTAGATCTATTAAATGTTTCAAGTGCGAGTCCTGAGGTATTTATTACTAAATAATTATTGGCGCGAGTTCAAATTTATTTTTTAAATGGCAACTGTAATTTATTTCCTAAAGTTTAAATTATTTCAAAAACTTTATTATATGATATTATAATATAAATAATATATGAAATATATTATCATTTTTATATTTTAATATTATTTAATTTAAAAAATAATTTATCAATAATAAATAACTGAGTATATTGTTATTTAAAATAAATAATAAAACTATTTTTTATTAAATTAATAGTTAATAATTCTAGTAATATCATTAAAATATAGAATAGTTATTTTAAATATAAATACATTGTTTTTCAATATTATTTTTTAAATTATGTAATAAAAGTATATTTTAAGTAATATATAATTATTATAAAAATACAAAATATATATTAAATATAATATTTTCATTATCACTCGAATTTCGAGTCGAAATACTTTATTAACACATAAATTGACCGCAACTAATTATAATTATATATTAAAATATTTACATTATTTTATAATTTTTCTTCATTAGAACTTCTAATAGAATTCAAAATAAATATCTATAGTATATTCTTATTATCTCATAACTAAATAAATGTTGTTAATACATTATTGAAATAAATAAAATAGGAGTAAATCTGAAATCGGAATCTTGATATATTTAATTTAAATATTATACATTATATGATAAATGCATAATAGTTACTATTATAGTAAACTTGTAATAATGGTGTGCTTATGTATTTCAGGATAATGATTGATGAGTATTTGAATATTCTCAATGTAGAATCACTAATTTATTATATATTATATAATATAACCATAGTCATATTTAAATTGAATAGAACTTAACTCAATAATTGGTTACATACTATATTTATATGTGGTAATTAATATTTTGGATTTTAGTTTGTTACACTGATTTTTTTAAGTTTATATTGATTTTGTTGGGTTTAGTTTTGACATTCCAGGTTTTTTAGCTGCATTACATCCAAAGTGAGCCTATAAAATCAATTTTATATATATATATATATAAACTTTATATTATAACATATATAGCCATATTCCCTATGTAATAAATAGTTTGTAATACATAATTAAAATGATTTTATATTATAAAATTCACTTTATAATTATTAAAAAATTTTGAATCGATTTATTAGTTTAATTTAGTATTTCTTTACAAAATTTCTAATAAAACATAAATGGTTATATTTTTAATTAGTAAGTGTATCACTCATAGTGATTCACTCTACATATATATATACCGCCACATCTTTATACGCTTATATATATGCCCATTTAATAAATGGGCATATATATAAATGGCATTTATAAATTACAACGTAAATTTACCTTATTCGACTTATTGCAATTTTAATACTGCTGTCATGTCCCGTCATATAGCTGTAATTATAATAAATAAATATTATAATAACTAAATAATTGTAAAAAATATGTGTATAAATTATACACTGTATAATATTATTTATATAAAGAAAGCGGATAAGCAATTGACGCACGTAATGCATGTAAAAGATAGATTCGTTATGGGTACTTTTATCGATAAATTAACTAAATGACAACAGATATTTTGAGTGGATATTAGTCATATTATATATGTCAATATTAAAACAGTAGGATTTTCGTGGAAATAGATATAAGTGACTTCTATATATATCTATTGATTTAGATTATAAATATCAATAACATAGTATTATATCTATAATTTAAATACACCATATGAGAAATGACTCATGAAATTCGACTGCAGTGTATTTTTCATAAAGTTTCATATAATACATCTAATTGCTTATCTACTTTCTTTACATTGATCTATAATACATGTGTTCTCTTTTTAAATTCTTCTGATGTATAATTGAAATATATTTATATGAAACTGGAATTAATTACGATCCATATCGTAGAGTTAATAATAAGGATGCCAATTTCCAAATCTATATCCTTTAGCTCTTATATAGGAAGGAAGGATGTCAAATTAAAAATCAGCATCCTTACACAATTTTGGAAATATATCTATTGTACCCGATGATCCATACTATGTATTGATTAATCATTGTTATATAGTTTACAATTATATAAATTAATCATTCACTGAATTAATATAAATTAATTATATATGTATATATTATAACACACTATATTACAAGTGTCACACTGATAGTGTTTATAATATATATAAACTTTATATATTATTAAACAGTATAATTAATAACATTAATTTAATATATAACACAAACAAATCTAAAATTAAGATGATCACATGCTGATTTTAAATTGAAAATGTACAGTTACATTACAAATAAATTTGGCATCAGTAAATAAATTAACCATATCTATATTAATATTAATATAATATACACTTTAAATATTAAATATTTGTAGATGAAAAAAAGTGTATATATATAATATATATATATATATATATATATATATATATATATATATATATATATATATATATATATACTATCCTAGACTATAAATTTGTATGTGTATATATAATGTATATTTATATATAACTGATTATTTATTTCATACATATATATATATACAGAATTTAATGTATTAATAGAAGACTCATGATTCATATGATAATCTTCTGTCAACAATTTAAATGTATATCATTAAATGAGAGTAAAATAGATGGATGCTGATGATATCCATATTGAATTTTGAGGGTGTCGTCAACTCATACATGTGATTTAAGTATGGCCCATACTGTATGGGTATATGATATACTTGTATGTAAATATGGCTACAGTTATATTCTCAATATAAACTCGATGACGGGGATATGCACTGTAGCCGGCGAATTCACAAGGGGTGGGACTATAGGCATGGCTATATCAAAAGAGTTATTTTATTTAATTTGAATATTTATGTTATAGTTATTTTATTTCCATGCATGAATCGTGTTTATTTAAATGTTACACGTAAATAGGTGGTATTTTAAAAAAGTAACTGGTCACTGAATATTGAATATTTTTAATTAATTTTTAGTATATTATATTCACAACATATAGCTTTAATTTATTATTTTTATTTAAAAATCTAAAATGAACCTAATATATATTAAAAATAAGATAAAGTAAGAATAATAATCTATTTAATTTATGACAAATTTACTAATAGTTTTAAGTTGAGTACATTATATAAGTAAACAATTACCTATATAAATAGGGATAAGTATATAAATAAAAAATATATATATTTATATATATATGTACAATATAATAAACATATAAGTATTTATTTAATATATATATATATATATATAATATATACATAATATATATATATATATATATATATCTATTTTATTTATATACTTATCCCTATTTATATAGATCCTTATTTACTTAAAAAATGTATTAACTTACAACTATTAGTACAATTGTCATAAATTAAATAGATTATTATTCAAACTTACTTTATCTTATTTTTAATATAGATTAGGTTTAGTTTAGATTTTTTAATAACAAGAATAAATTATAGCTATATGTTGTGAATATATTATACTAACAATTAATTAAACATATGCAATATTCAGTGACCAGTAACTTTTTTACAAGACCACCTATTTCCACCTATCTATTTACATGTAAATATATATATTTATACATAGAACACGAGTCATGCGTGCAAATAAAATAACTATAATATTTGTAACTATTATATAATAGAATTAGTGATTCAAATTAAATTAAATAATTCTATAAAAAAACTATCTACAATATTATATAATCGAATTAGCGTTTATAGTATTTTTGATATAGCCACGCCTATAGTTCAACCCCTTGTGAATCTACCGGCTACAGTCACTGGTAACCCTCGATGACAATATACTTAAAACATATAGTATATACGAAGAATTTATTTAAAAACTAATTCAATTATACAATTTTTATAACGTGACAATAATATATAAAATACAATAAATAATATATGTATATATATATATGTAGATTTTCTCAAATTGATTTTATACTATAAAAAAATTGATAAAAACCGTTAAATTTAAAACTATAATTTATTTGAATTAATTTTTTATTTTCTTTTCAATATAAAAAGTTTTTATTAATTATAAATTATATTAATTTAAATAAATATTAATTATTAATAAAAACATTCATATAATAAAACTACTTCATATAATATATAAATTTTATTATGTAATTAATTAGTGAGTTTATCTTGGATATATAGCCATGCCTAACTTATGTCAATTATTATCCAGTAGATTGTATCCACCTACAAACTATCATTCCAGAATACATGATCCACCTTATTAGCATTAGTATAAGGTTGATATAAACCATAATATATTATTATGATTATGCATAGATTATGGTAAATCCTATATACATATATGTGTATTATATAATATCTTTGGAACTGGTTTATACATTATATAGTTATATAGTTATTTAGTTATTAACTATGTTTTATTCACAGATACAGCTAAGAGGTCTACACATAGCAAATATATACTTTAACGAAGGAAAATATGACCTTGCAATTAGGTTATTTCACTCTTATGATTATTTGTTTTAGAGAGTTCATTATTTAAATTTTACATTTATACTGTTAAAAATAATGTTATAAAATATCTCAAATTTATAAATATATCAATATAATGCACTATAGCGTATACATTCCTTAATGCATAACTAAATATGTAATAACATACTGTATTTATTTATTATCTTGTTCATATATTTGATTAGAGAAAAATATCTATATAAATTATATCTATATCACAATCATAGACATATTAAAGATTTTATGACTGCGAAACCAAATCATTACCCTGGGTGGATACTGTTGGGAAAAATCTACGAGAAGAAACAGCAATATGGAGACGCAATCGATGCTTTTAAATTGTCCTTTAACATCAGGGAAGATAATACCTTATTGGTGAAAAGTTAGTCTGCTGATATATAATATATTACTATCACTAATCACTACACGTAACACTTAGTTTGTGATCTATTGGTGAAGCATAATAAGAGTCATAAGAATGTGAATATTTCTGATTTGAAGGTAAATTTATACTTATTTTTTATACTAAAAATTATACTTATTTCTATTATTATATTTATTAAAATGAATATATTTTGATTAATGAAAACTTATATATATATATATATATACACACATAGTATTGGTGTACGAAGATTGAAAAGATTCATAATAAACATGAAATATATTTCAATCTGAAAAAAATAATACTATCGTGCGCGCCCGAAAACGAAAGGAGCCTGGAAGAAATGGTCGTACTAATCAAGGCTGAATTAGTTAGCTAATCTAGCGAGCGCGCCCCTCTACACCCCTAGTTACAACACGCGTCACCGCCACCCCATCAGGTCAAGAAGCCCCACAACGTAGACAAACGACTCGAACTCGTGAAACTCTACGTGGACAACTCTATGATAGGCGACGCCTACTCTTATGTGGTCAGCATCGAAGACAAACAGATGCACGTGGACAGCTCCAAGTGGTACAAGTGTCTGTGCAATGTCTACGTGGTACGTACGCGTGGGTGTAGACACGATGGTAAACAGTGGTCTCGCGCGGGTGCATGATCTAGTGCGTAGTGTAAATTCTAATATTTAAGATCATTATTTACATTAATATGTATTATTATTGCGCACGATATCACTTCACATGAGATAACTGGTATTCTACTATGCCCCTGCTACAACCACCTCTACACTAACCCACACACACACACATGCCCCTGCTACAACCACCTCTACACTAACCCACACACACACACATGCCCCTGCTACAACCACCTCTACACTAACCCACACACACACATAGTTGTATGCCGTGAATTCTCAAGCTGAGCTGAACTTCAACATAAAGTTTGTGTCTGCTGTGTGTGCTCTCCTGACGCTTACCTTCAGTGAAAACACTGACAAGCGCGGCATGATTAGAAGGTTTGTGTGACATGAATGCATAGGTTTAAGTTTGGTACTGTTTTATGAACTACTATTTCTGTACCAATCCGATTGTATATCGTTTATAGAATGCATTTATGCATAACATCGATGATTTTTAAGAATTCATTTTATCCATCTATATTTACATATTCTTGTATATCATACAGATTAGACGAATGGATACAGAAGGTAACATCTCAGCTGGGCAATAGGCGCGAGTTTAAACTGTTCATCGATGAAATGAAAGCTCAGTTCTACTTCATCATCGGTGTTGTACTACTGAAGAAAGACTCTCAAGTTAGTATTCATACACCACCTAATGCTCCACGTAGTGAACTTGTTGTCTGACTTGTATTACTACGTAGGCGATGGAAAGCAATCCCATTTTGGTGGATTTATCTGCGATGTGTTTTGCTGCGAGTAACAGTATTCTTCCTTTGAATACAACTAGCCCCTGGTGGAAGAAAGTAGATAATAAGGCGTTCTATGATCTTTGGGCTATGAGAGCCAATCACAGATCTAGTCAATGCGGTAACTATACATTCATTATTCTCATACTTTGCATAATCTACAACGATATTTATTTTAATAGGTAATGTTCTTAATGATATGATTGAACAAAATGATTCTAATTGGATTAAAATGCTAGAAAGAGATTATGCTAATAAAGATGTTGGTTTTATATTATATATATATATATATATGTATATATATATATATATATATATACATAAATATATATATATATATACATATATATATGTGTGTATATACATATATATATATACATATATACATTACTAATGTAGGGTCACATGAAGCTCTATTCAACATTATACGGAAACTCTTCTGAGGCGCAGCACATGGAATCATTTCTGTTCAAATCTACAACGTTCATAGATTTGAACATCAAAACCACATCAGCCGATACTCTAGTGCTCTACAATAATGGTAAGCTGTTACATGTGTACACCTGATACCACTACATCTATCTCCCTCCCTCCCTCCTGCCTATAGTAAGTGAAGATTTATACCCGAACTCCCTGCACTTGGTCATCTGGAGACTATTACACTCGTACTCTTCCTGCGATACGGTCATACCTAAAAGTTAGCCCCGCCCCACCCCCCTAGTGTTAACTCTTCGTACTAACCACTAATCACCACCACCACCACGTGTAGTCGAAGTGAACGTGTTTGCAAACCTTCACCTGGGCGAGAAGGATATCAGCCGAAACGATTCCATCGAATCCCTGTGTAAATACGACATAGAGGTCTACCATCTAACCTATCTATGGTACTATGGTACTAACTCCCCCCCGCCCCCAGGCATTCGTGTGTCTGACGTTGTACTGTAGTGCCTGCGTCGTGGACAAGAAGATGAGTGCCCTAGGCAAGCGTGAAGGTTACCCGGTGATAATGCCCGATGGTTTGGGCGATCTCCTCTGTTCTGAGGTACAGCAGTCGTTCTGGACAGCTGTCTACAACTTCTACAACAACACTAAGATATCGTTAGTCACCGCCCACCTCCCTACAATGGCTCTCTAACCCCCCACCCCACCCCTGATAGCACTCAGAACACCACACAACGCCAGTTGATCACTAGTTCCCTGTCTGTATTGAGAATGCGCGACAACATAGCTACTACCGGTCTGGATCCTCGACTGTACATACAACTCGCTAGATACTTCCAGTACAGGGTAAGTTATAATAACACTCTCTCACTAGCAACTGTGTTATGTCATGCTTTCATCCTTAGTGGGAAGAATTGCTCGATACGGAAAGAGAACTGCCCTACAGAAGAGCTAGAGCCCTATACTACTGGACGGCTACTATTGATATCATCACCTCCACACAAAAGTTTGTTATCATCGTGTTACCACATTGTACTTGCGTTACCAACACGACCTATGCTTATAGAATAGAAGAGTGGAAAAGTGGACTAGCTCAAAGACAATTGAACCCCCTGTTCATTTTGGTTATCTCCGAAACAGACATAAAGGACACGCTACGAGATTGCGCAGAAGAAGGTAAGACTTCATTAACGATATGCGTATTCAACATGCTTCATTGTTTTTATTGACAACAGGTAGACTTTTGATGGAGCGAATCACAGCTTGCGAGAAGAAACAAGTCATTGAGAATGCTTTCCAGAATCTATCTATGTATTCAGATGCTACCCTTGATGATATTGAACCTTTCACTGATGTTTATAATTTTTATAATAAGCTATTTATAATAACCTTTGTATTTTAGTTTTAAAGTAAATAGGATAATCTTATTAAAGAATTATTGTATTGTTTTAATCATTTATAATTATTTTAAATAATAGCATCCCATATCCATATAGGGATATAGAAGGCCATCATGAATATAATTATTATATTATAAAAACATGATCTAATAATTATATAATATACTTTGAGAAATATTAATTTAAATCAAAAAAAATATGATTTAAATCATGATTTAAATCATTCGAACCCTGATTATTTATATATTTAAATTCTTGTATAACTATTTAAATATTTAGTAGTGAATAATATATAATTTGCTTTTTCTAAAACAAATAATTAATGTATTTCATTAACAAAAGATGGATGCTGTATCAGATATAGCGTATAGTCATCAAACTCCCACTAAATCTACTCAGAAGAGTATCAACAAATCTACATATGAATCTTCATCTCAACAAAGCTCAATTGTAAGTTAACTATATTTCGTTATAAGTTTATCTATTTGAGTTATAAATAATATAAACGATAATAATAATAATTCAGAATTCTCTATACATGGATCAATTATCAAATTTATTGACGAAAATGGGAAGAATGGAGGTTATTTAACGTGAATATTCGTATATATATAAGCACGCATTTCTAATGTGTACAAATTCATGGTAATAGGAGAAACTGGACACAGCGCTTGGTCGTATATCAGATCTGGAGAAGAATGTGGAGAAGAACATGAGACTGAACTCTGACCCCGTGTCACAGCCTCTTTCCGCCACTCCTAGTACCCCCAACATGGTATCCCAGCAACACTATGCTAACCATCTCATGCAACAGAACCTCTTCACCCCTAATCAGTACGGTCAACAATTCCAAGGTCAAATAACTTATACTAATAGTATATTTATATTAGTTTAGAATCTATTAGCAGAAATTTAGAGGTTAAAATTTGTGATCATTAACAGTATATGTTTCTATTGAGTCGTTAATAAATCTCATTATCTTATAGCTCCGATGAACTACCAATCTCCGATGCACAATATTCCTCCTCAGAATATGCAGAATTATCCACAAAGTAAGTACTACAAGATTCACTACTACTAATATTTACACAATGACATTAATAAACAAATGATATCAACGACATCTATACTATAACATGTTATATTTACACAAGTAGGATAGCATCAATGATAATGTAGTCATTCTTGTAATATTTTCTAAATAGAATACATTACAATTAGGTCAACTTATACATAAGTCATATATTTATACTTTATATTAATTTTATATATTTTAATTATAAGAAATAAATATTAATATATTTAATATCGTATATAATCGGTTAATTAATTGATTGACTATTTATTTAAGAAAATGCATAGTCGAAATATATAATCGAAAGTATTAAGTATAAATATTTGCTGCAATATTTTTAATTAAATATTAAATTATTTTAAAAGATAAAATATATTAGGAGAATTAATCATATAGTATATATAAAGGAGGTATATATATATATATTAATAATTGTATCAATATCAGGGTTGATGGTTTTTTCGGTTTTTACGTAAAAACCAAAAAACCCGGTTTTTATGGTTTTTAACGGTTTTTATCGGGTTTTATCGGTTTTTATGGTTTTTACGGTTTTCACAATACAAACAAGTACAAATTATAATTTTTTCATAACAAAAAATTAACTAAATTGTATTATTTTAATTATAATTTTAAATATATAGACATCACATAATGGAAGAGTTGGAATCGTAGAATATATTATTTTTGATTGTTACGAGTATATTATATATATTAAAAAAAATATTAAATATTATCAAGCCTATCAAATATTATTTAATACTATTATATTATTGTTATCATAAAATAGATTATTAGCTATATGTAATTAAAGTGGTCTTGAATCAATAACAGGGTTGATGGTTTTTTCGGTTTTTACGTAAAAACCAAAAAACCTGGTTTTTATCTGGTTTTATGGTTTTTTCAAAATAAACAAGTAGAAATTATAATTTTTTCATAACAAAAAATTAACTAAATTGTATTATTTTCATTATAATTTTAAATATATAGACATCACATAATGGAACATAATTATTATTCAACATTATAATAAATTTAATAAGTTCCTCAGTTAAAAACCATTATTGTTAAATAATTATAAATTAATAGATATCATTTGTATAGCTATTTAAATAAAAATATAATATCAAATGTAATTATATAATATGATTACATTTGATATTATATTTTTGATTCATATTTATAATATTTAATTTGATAATATAATAGTTAAAAATATTATAGTTATTTTATTTGCGTTTAGAGTATTTCGGCTATAGCCACACCCATAGTCCCACCCCTTTTGAAATCACCGGCTACAGTGTCTGGTAACCGTTACAATATACTAAACATTGTAGTCTAAAATAGTACTTTACTTAAGTTTGGTAATATTTGGCTATTACATATAAATAACTATTATTAATAATAATGTATTATCATAAAAACTATAATTTAAAAGTTAAATTAATTTGTTAAAAACCGACGAAAAAACCAATTTGAAAAAACCAATTTTAAAAACCGAATCAACCATGCTTTTAAAGCAGTGCTTTACTTCATATTATTTAGTAAAATGATTAAGTTTGGTAATATTTGGCTATTACATATAAATAACTATAATTAATAATAATGTATTATCATAAAAACGATATATTTTTACATTTCAATATATAAATAATTCATAATTAGAATATTCTGCCTAATGGTGGCGTAATTAAATTTGTTATCACATAAACATTTTATCGTAGGCATGTAAGTGTAATTAGATGAGAGTCCTACCCACTCACTGATATAACATATAATGTAGGCAATTATAACTTATAATTTAAAAGTTAAATTAATTTGTTAAAAACCATAAAAACCATGGTTTTTACAAATTGAAAAAACCGTAAAAACCGATGTAAAAACCCATTTGAAAAAACCAATTTTAAAAACCGAATCAACCCTGATCAATATATCCCTTAAAATTAAAATGCTATCATAATTACATTTGCATTAAATACACACGAATGCAATATTACATTGTAATTTTATTTAAAGTCATTAAACTCGTAGCTTCTATTAGTGTAGTGAATGCGCAACGTGTCCACCCTTGACCCCTGGCCTACCGTGTATAACGATGACCCCTAACTATAGTGGACTACGGAAGAATGCCACAGCGCCCCCCCGTCAGAATGCCGATGCAACCCGCCGCTCAGCCGCCCGCACCCCAACCTATTGTCTACAACGATGAGGAATACATAACAATAGATGATAACCTTGACCTTGACTCTGCCTACGCCGCCATTGAAAATCAGTATGGTGATTGCGGTCAGTTTCAACTTACACGGAGCGAGTGTGTGTGTGTAGTGGTATGTGTAGCTTACTATCATTTAACATACAAATATAGTTGATAAGTATCAATGGTATGTTAAATACCATTGCAAGACTAATACATTATTATTTTCTTGTATACATGTATTTATAGCATCAATATCATTCATAATTTAGAGTCATTATTTTTAATATTAAAAATCCTAATTTTTTGTAAATTGTACTTTCAAATAAGCACACTATTGATTGTGTAATATATTGGATATTATTATTAATGGATTATAACTAATAAGATGTGAATACAAAATTGTTTTGATTTAAAGTGTTTGACAATGTTCACTTAGATTTGCATAACAAAGCAATATGGTCTCCTTTGTTGTTGAACTGTTCTCATATAATAAGTGATTCACCATTATAATGCATAGTATATTATATATATGTATACTTTTTTAAATATCATAATATAATAGTTAATAGTTTCATTTTTCAGCTGAATATATTCTTTATGTAATAGACATGTATACACAAATTAAATATAATAATTATGTAACTAATGTATGCTAAATAATAATATGTTATTAATATATGTATTTTTATGAATATAATTAATATTATTTTATTATACATATAACCCATATTATATTATTTTAGATAAATAAATAAAATTTATAAAATGTAAACAATAATTAATAATATAATATTTAATTATTTCTTTACTATAAAGGATTCATGAATCAACAACAAACTAAGGAAAATGTACCTGCTAAGCAAGCCAATATTAGTGGCAGACATCAAAAGAATGGTTTGTTTCTAGATCGACTATATTATGTGAATGCAGTATATTATAAGCATATTTTGTACTTTGTATATATATTTAAAAAATACATGCTATTAAATCTAATAATAACTATAAACTCAGTATCATGACTACAGTAAAACATCTCTGTACTTAGATAGTAGTCCTTATGATAGGATATGTGGCATTGATGGTATTTGTATATATGTTAATTATTTGCTTATAAATAATAAATAGTATAAATAACATGTTTCTAATTGTTCATTACCATAGTGAAACATTTATTTATAGATTTAAATAACATTTGTAAACATGCAGTATTTACATTTCATAATTTATTAATTGAAAATACTAAATATTGTAATAGAGTTGATGCTTTATAGATGCAACTTATAAAATCTATATTACAAATTTGTTATCAACTAATTCTCCGAATACATTAGACTATGAATATTTATATATTTTAATTTAATTTCGGTCTCCCCTATTTTTCTGTCGCGCAAATGCAATTTCAGAGATTTAACTCAGCCATTCCTCTGGAGTTCACACATACGCTAGTATGTGCCTGGTATAAACTTACACACACATATGTGTGTATGTATGTATGTATGTATTAGGTAAACATGTTAACCAATCTCATGATAAATGAGAGCTTATTCGCATATTCCTGACGATTAACATATTAAATTAGATCAACAAATGTCATATTGATTATACCGTCTCAGGGTTTGCATACCATTGTATTCGTGAGCATTGGATGATTAACGATTTCACTTATATTTTTGAAATTACATTCGTAGGGTATTGAGTTTCTCATTATCGTGGCAATATTAAGTATTTTAATTTTTAAATTTAGTTTAAAATTTTAATAATAAAATAATATATTAAATGTAAACATTGAATGTTTACGAATGTTATTTAATTCTATAATTAATGTTTACATTACCTTGGTAACTCAATATTTAGAATTATTTTATTTATTACAATTTCATATTTATATGAGTACATTATTTTAATTTATATAATTAATAACAATATCAGAGAATACCTTATATATACTGATTGAATTAAACTTAAAATAACATCAGGTAATGCTAGACCCCTATCTGCTCTCTCTGTTCTATATACATATTCATATCCTAAATATACCAAGCACTCCACCATATTTCATTATTATTAATTTGGTGAAGAATAGTTATCTCATTCAGGAGGATACTGTGAGATTCAAGCATGCATTATAAAATGTGTTTTAAAATACTATTAAGATGACTAGTAATCATGTTAGAAAGTATATGTATAATATATCTCCATGGTTCACATTTAACAAACGCTCTGCTTATCGCATATTATCTATTGTTCATTCCTCAATATACTCTTCAAATTGCCCTTCATATATTTCTGCTTCTCTAGTACAAAGAGCTCCCCTTCCATCACTTAGAATCCATGCATCTCACCTTCTATCTACCCCTATTCTACGTCCCTCAAAAATGAATACTCGGGCACTGAGTTATATTGGTCCTAAGCTATGGAATTCACTCCCGCCCTATATTAGATCCATAAAATCGCATAAAACATTCATGAAATATATACAACAATTGATCTCAGGTGGTAACCTGAATTATTAATATTGTTTGTCATTATTATTTTATTAATTAATTTCCGTACGGCTTATTCTATTTTATTGTATTATTATTATTGGTATTTATTGTTTACCTACTTTTATTATTTGTATTCTATTATATACACCTTTGAGAAATCATTTATGATTTATTTAAGTGTCTAAATAAACATTCAATCAATCAATATATATATATATATATATATATATATATATATATATATATATATATGTATATTAAATACATTTTTATATTATAGATATACATTATGTATGTTATCATAGATTTATACAAATCTGAAGTTAATACATAGTACACACACACACCTATTGTATTCTATATAAATGAATGCTTTACTTTCTGTATGTTAAGGGGTTTGATTATGCTGTTTTGAAAATTCAGTTAAAAAATATAGGGTTTTTTATATTTTGTTAATTGTCAATAAGTTTATCTATTTTTTATTCAAATATAAAGCTTATTTGAATAAAAAGAGTATAGTATACGTGTATGTATGTTTATTATACAAATATGATATGTATATGATGTATGTATATGTATATTATACATAGTTATGATAATAATCCACAATATTATATAATTATGATAGTAATAGTAATCCAAAATATTATATTAGATGAAAAAAATAAGAATTCTGTAAAATAACTTATATAAACGTATTTTTGCAGTATTTTTAGATATTATTTCTTATCATTATTTATTCTCAAAAATAGGTTGTGTTATAAAACATTAATTTTTATATTAAATAATAGGTTTTGAGCTCTAATATTTTAATATGAGTATATTAACATCTCAAATATTACATATTTCAAATACTTTTTTTTTTTGAAATATCTAAATTGTGATAAAATTTCATTAATTTCTCTTCATAAATAAAAAAGTATTCATATAGCGTGAAAATTGCATTATATATATAATTTATTTGATTTGTTGAAAAATTAAAACAGGTTTCGCCATCTAGTGGATTTTTACCAGATCGTATTAAAACCACCTAACCCGTATTACAAACATTATTTGCAATACGGGCTGGGTACATTTTTGACCATACATACAATTATTATTGAAATTGTAATGTTATTGACGTTTATAATATCTAAATTGTGATAAAATTTCATTAATTTCTCATAAATAAAAAAATTATTTGATATCATAAAAGTGGCACGTATTAGACACAATTCCCCTATACATATATATTTTGTATTCTTTATAAATGAATGCTATATGTAATAAGTTTGTTAATAAATTGAATATGTTCTAAGTTCTAATTACCTGTCATCATATTAGTATTTTTTAATTTATCATTTTTATTTTGATGGAACCAAGAACTTAGATTAAATTCTTATATAACAAAAAAAACTATAACGGCAATTCTAGGCCCCCTCTAGTATATATGAAAAGCTAACTTTACTTTATATAATACGTATCCAAGTTTAGATATATTCATTACTAATTAATAATTAGTAATTATATATTTTGAAGTATTTATATGTTTTATATAGCTATAATATATTTTGGAAACAAAATATATATTAAAATAATGTCATTATATGTTCAATATAATAGAATTGAATACGTTTTCTATTCATCCATGTAGTAATATATCAATAATATACATGTAAATCACATTATAAGATAATATATAACCTATGCTATATAAGAGATTTGGTGAATTTGTTTTTAAAAATATATCATTGACTTAATATAAAGTGATCCATTATAATTTTGACTAAGTTATAATGTATATACTTAATTATATTAATGTATATTTACAATCGATATATATTGTTCGAAATTAATCCATAGGTATTTGTTATATATTGCCTAATGTGATAGATTGTTAGCATGTTTTGTTGTTAAAACACATCATACTTAATGCTTGTTTACAGATCCTATAAATAGATCATCTAATGATTGTAATTACACTCCAGCGGATATTGCCAACCTTGAAGTTGAATTTCCTTCAAACACGAACCAATTAATGTCCAAAGAAAGTCCCATGCAACAGTTAATGGTTAGTGAACGCATGTGTCATGTGCTCATCAGTAATCTATTATTAGGCTATTACTATGATTACAAAATATGTATTCTGTATAAAATAACACAACAGCAGGAAAGCCAATCGCCGGACTCTAACCTAGCCTCGATGAAGCCCCGAGTGGTTACTGCGACCTCTAAGATTACCTCACCTTCGGTGACCTCTGCTCCCACCGTCACCGCCAACAAAACTCTACTAAGCACTCCGGTTAAAATACCACCGGGTCTATGGGAATGTGAACAGTGTTCTATACGTAACGGAATCGAGGTTAAGATCTGCATAGCTTGTCAGTCTCTGAGACCTGGCCAAGGCGACTCCCCTAAAACAGGTTACACGAACTGTAGATATATCACGCCTACGCTATTCTATTATCTTTGTCTTTGAATATAGATACTGGTACAACTGGTCAAGATATCACCTCTTCAGCTTTGTTTGGCAAGAAGCCCCTTAGCGATCAGAAGTCTTTCTTTAAACCGATGCCCTCGGGATCAAAGTTCACCAGCGTCAATGCCACGCCTACAATCGTCACCACCAGCGTACAGACCTCAACCTCTACGGTATTTTCGCAGGTCACGAGCTCCTCTAGTAAACCCGTCCCAAGTTCAGTACCGCAAGACGCCTTCAAGTTTAACTTCTCTTCGTCCACTCCACAGAAACCTGTTGAAAGTTTGTTCTAATCGATATGTGATGATTTATAGCGTAATAATGATTCATATATACTTTGTAGGTATAGAAACAAAGACCTCAAGTTTTACGTTTAGTAAATCTATAGGATCTATCGAATCTATGACAAAGGTTTTTATTTATACTCGAATATTTGTTCATTAAATGTATAACTTTATTAATTCCTAGACACCTGAGAAATCAATGACTGAGACACCTAATAAGGTTTGTATCAAACTCTTATCAAACATGTATTAATGATTATTCATTTCTTATTTAGAAATTAGAAACTGATTTATATGTCGATGAAGGAAATGATGGGGAGCATATTTTCTTTGAACCAATCTGTAAGCTTCGAGATGATTTTGTTATGACGACTGGGGAAGAATCTGAAGATATATTGTTTGAAAACCGAGCAAAATTATATAGATTCAATAACAATCAATGGAAGGAAAGAGGTCTCGGTGATATTAAAGTATTAAGAAACAAAGACACTAAAAGGGGACGCATTGTAATGAGAAGAGAGCATATTCTGAAGATTTGTTTGAATGCCGCTATTACACCCGATATGGAATTGATGGTAGCTTTAAATAATATTATTTATATAT
Source organism: Osedax fenrisi (assembly GCA_964019155.1). NCBI lineage: Eukaryota > Metazoa > Annelida > Polychaeta > Sabellida > Siboglinidae > Osedax > Osedax fenrisi. The sequence continues at coordinate 83,500,313 of OZ025241.1, read as the reverse complement.
TAATGTAATGACGTTATTAAATTATAGGAAATGAATGTAAATAAACCAGGAACTTCGTGGATATTTCAAGCAGATGATTTCTCTGATGGTGAAGTGCAAAGAGACAGATTTGCAATCAAATTTAAACTACCCGAATCAGCTACAAACTTTAAAAATGCAATTCAAGATTTAAAAAAAGAAAAACTAAACGAATCAATGAATAAAAGTGGTAATATTATTTTAAATATATTCATAGATGTTAAATATATATTTTTATAATATATTCTTAAAATGTATTATATCTCTACCTTAATCAGATCATTTCAATAATTCATTATTTAATACTTCTCGAACCAATAATATTTATCAATCGGTTATATTATAATGTATAGTTGATGCAGCGAGTGCTGAAGAAGACGATGATGTCATTGTGATGGACATTGGTCTGAAACCTACCGCTGACCAAATAAAGAGAGCCAGGGCCTTACAGTTACCTGATCATTTCTATCTATACGAGAACAACACGAACCCCTGTATCGGATGCCATGGATGTGAAGACAAAGGTAGTATCTCGTAGCATGCTCCTCCTCCTCCTCGCCCTTTGTTAACCATAGTTACCCCCAATAGATCAAGATAACTCAGTACTCGATAAAGTGAAGCCTACAAACTATGAATCGCGGTTTTCCTCATCTTCTATATTGATGAATGAATCAAACTTCTTCACATCTCAGACTGGTCAGTCAGTTATAGCTAGTAGTAGAACAATTAATACCATAGCTAATAGACACAGTATTAGTCATATATCTTTGTAAATATAATGCAATCATGTGGGTGGAAACTTTCTCAAATATGTTGATATCATTGTGTACTATATTTAATCTTAAAACATGTACAATATAATTCAGTATACTCAGTATATATCATCGACTTATTCTACAGTTGTTGAAGATTTAAGTTCAAAATCTGCGGTTTCCTTAGAATCTACGAGCTCTAATACATCTCTGACGACTGATTCAAGTAGAGTTAGTGTTATCTATTCATGCTATGTTATCATGTTCTTTCAGTATTAATAATGTTAACATAGTAGTTGCCAGGTGTATCTTATATAGATTATGAATAACATGGAAATACAATTTTTAATTTATATCATTATATTTTATTTATTTAATTATAATTTAGATTTATTTATTTTAATAATGTGATATAACATATTTTGTATAAAATAATAATTTAAATAATCCTATATTTTTTCTGTATATGATTAATAATAAATTATTTGTTAATGCATTTAAAAAAATAAAATACAGTATTAAAAGTTATATGTTTATTGAAAAATTGAATTCTCAAGATTTGTATTTAAATAGTACACATTATATTCACTTGTTATTTTAATATTACCTCAAGTTTTATTAAATAAGAAATATAATAAATTAATTAAACCTTTAAGACCCAGGTGTCTGTGACTTGTCTCAAAAAACCTAGGCGTTGCGGATCGTCTCGTAATTTATAAACACATATAATTCAATAATTCAGCACTCGATTTATATAAATGAAAATATAAAAATATGTGATGTTTTCTTTATTGTAGGATTTAAAAAAATCATCTTTATATTTTAGTTTTTGAGAATTTGTATATAATACAACTGTTATAAATTATAAATGCACATTTTATATCATCAAAATCATCTATTAACCCTTTTCATCCGAGCTGTTGATTTCTGTTGTGTTACGAAATGCTGAGCTGTTGATTTCTGTTGAGCAACTTATATGATACTACATATCATATAGTATCCATTTTATTATTTAAATGTATCAACATTATATAGTGAAATGTTTTCTTTATAATAAGATTTTTTTTAAATAAGTTTCATATATTAGTTTTCAAGTTAATAGTTATAATATAACCATATATGAGGTTTTTTTTAGAAATAAAATTAATTATATTAATTAAAATTGAAAAATGAATATCATTTGTATTATATAAATTAATTTTAATATATAAAATAGCTTTAAAGACTATATTATTGTGTATAGTAACTAAAGTAAATATCATTATAATATATAGTTCTTTCAATAAAAAGTATTTTATATCAATACAAAATTTAAAATTTGATAAAAAATTAGATAAATATTACCTTTAATTATAATTATAATAAACAATTATTTATGTTAAAATTAATGAAAAATAATTTATGGCTAATTTTTTTTGTAATTATGTAATACAATCTGATTAGTATTATTAAAATTGGTGGAAGTATATGTTACAATATTATTTACACCGATAGTACAGATTGATAGCATTACTTTTTATTTTAAATTAAAAAATATGTTATATTATTTGTGTACTATTACTTTTAAATTATTCAAGAGTGACTCAATTTATATAATTTCTTCAGTTTATTGTTGTTTTATATATTGTAACCACTTTATAAGACTAAATTCGTATAGAAAAAATTTATATTATATACATTAATTTAGGTTTGAAATATAATTATTTATTTTAAAGAATTAATTATAATTGTTACTTTTTAATTGATTATATATTTTGAATAATTAATTAATTACTATTTTTTCCAGATTATTAAACTATGTTATATACTAATCCAACAAATTATAACTTGTAATAGAACATTTTTTATATTTATATCTACATTTTCATTTATTAAAAACACATACGCTCGGAACTGGGCGACATGTAATTATAAAATCCTCGGATGCAAAGGATTAAGAAGTATATTATACTAGGCAACAACAATTTAAAGATATATTGTATGAAGCCCTTTAGTAGAGATGAAAATGCAAAATTGTATTATTATTTAATTATTTTATATACAATAAAAAAATTGCATTGACAAATAATTATTCTTATTTTATATTATTTACAAAATTTTATATAAAAAAATATGCTATCAAAATATGAAAATCAATTATACAATTGATTTTCTAGTTTTATTCTTTTGTATGTGTACTATTTATTATACATTCAGCTTATTTGTTTTAGTTTTTATTTTTTTCATTTTTAAGTTATTATATTAATTTTATAGTTTGGTATTTAGAATTCAACTCGTTTCTGTGATTTTTTATATAACTTTACATCTTTTATTTCAAAACTTTACTTATTGATACATATTATTTATTCTTTACATCTTAATTATTTATATTTAAATTTTGTTTACTCATGAGTATCTAATTTATCTAGAATATGATGATTGGGGAAGTTCTTGCAAAATACAAATACATTTGTTTATTAACTTCTCATTCATTTCATGCTTTACAACACAAAATAATAAATCTATGATTTATTTATATGTATGTAATTCTTATAATTTACTTATTTTAAAATATATACATATATATTAATTCCATTTAAAATTATATATTAATTTAAACAGTATTATAATGAAATAGTATATATTTTATAATTTTGAACAAAATTGTTTACATAATTCATGATATAAATAAATTTATTTAATATATGTAAATATTTATATATTTTAAATATGTTTTATTTAAATTTCTAAATTAATTGTTTAATATATTATGAATGTAGAGTGACAGGATACCATCAGCACATCTTATAGAGTCACTGTTAAAGACACCCGTGTGCAAGCCGAATACTAAAGCTGTGGCATCATTGGCATCTCAATTCAAGGCTAATGTTGGACAGTGGGAATGTAACACTTGCTTAATTAGAAATCAAGCTACCGATAATTTATGTTTAGCTTGTGAAACACCAAAACCAGGATTTGTTCGACCAGAAAAGGAAAAACCAGGTATTTAAATATATATATATATATATATAATATATATATGTTACTTTTATTTTGTAGTAGTTGCAGCACCTGTATTCGGTGCTAATGGAGGATTCAAAATTGATCTTGGAAATACAACTTCAACTACGTCCTCTCCATTTTCATCAAATGGATTCTCCTCGCAATCATTCACTAAACCCAGTGAAACTTATTCATTTGGTAAACCATCTGCAACCGATAAAGCTCCTATATTTGGATCCAGTGGATTTTCCATGAAAACGAATGAAAGTGCTCCTATATTTGGAGCTAAGAATATAAATATAAAGCCTAAAGAAAATGTTGTTGCATTTGGATCCACCGGGTTTACTACGAAACCTGCCGATGTTTGCCGTGATGTCAAAGTCACCCCTGTATTCGGGTCTAGCGATTTTAATGTAAATCCATTTGAGTTATCTACAAAAACATCCGCAAGTACTAGTGAAGCTATAGTACAACCTTTTCCTTTTAATAAATCTATTACTATGGTGAAAGAAAGGACGATTAAACCGTTTGGATCTAGTGATTTTACATCTCAACCATTTGCTACTCCCCCTAATGAAGCAACTTCAACTGGCATATTTGGAAAACCTTCATCTTTTTCATTTGGTGCACCGATTACATCTGAAAAGACACTAGCTGATACTTCTGAAATTAGTAATATTTCAACACCTAAATTTAATTTTTCTCTCAATAAAACCGAAACACGTTAGTTATTTTACAAAATATTTAATTAAAACATTTAACTATACTAATTATACCTATATTATAGTTTTTACATAAATATATAATTTATTTATTATATACAAATTTTATAATTTTGTTTCTAAATTTTAAAGCTGAAAAAAAAGACCCTGGTTTCACATTTACAAATCAATCTATATCTGTTAGTATTTTAATGTTAAATATATATATGAATATTTTATATATTTCTTATTTACCTTTATTTATTCATAGATGACTGAGAAATCAATGACTGAGACACCTAATAAGGTTTGTATCAAACTCTTATCATACATGTATTAATGATTATTCATTTCTTATTTAGAAATTAGAAACTGATTTATATGTCGATGAAGGAAATGATGGGGAGCATATTTTCTTTGAACCAATCTGTAAGCTTCGAGATGATTTTGTTATGATGACTGGGGAAGAATCTGAAGATATATTGTTTGAAAACCGAGCAAAATTATATAGATTCAATAACAATCAATGGAAGGAAAGAGGTCTCGGTGATATTAAAGTATTAAGAAACAAAGACACTAAAAGGGGACGCATTGTAATGAGAAGAGAGCATATTCTGAAGATTTGTTTGAATGCCGCTATTACACCTGATATGGAATTGATGGTAGCTTTATATAATATTATTTATATATTAATGTATTGACGTTATTAAATTATAGGAAATGAATGTAAATAAACCAGGAACTTCGTGGATATTTCAAGCAGATGATTTCTCTGATGGTGGTGAAGTGCAAAGAGACAGATTTGCAATCAAATTTAAACTACCCGAAGCAGCTACAAAATTTAAAAATGCAATTCAAGATTTTATAGAAGGAAATCTTGATAATTCTGAATCGAATGGTTTATAAGAGTAATAATTAATAAATTACTATAATTTTATATGTAATATATTTGTAATTCTAAAATAATAACCAGATGAGCAAGTGGACGATGATAAAACGACTGTAATCGAAAATAATGAAAAAATTTTTGAATCTACTCCAACTGAAGTTTCCAAAATTACATTTGGATCTCAAATCGAACCAAAAAATGAACCCACTTTTGGAATAAAATCTAATGGACCCTCTGTTATTTCAGGTAAGCTTTCACTCAATTTTCTTAATATTTTCTTATAATTGTTACTTTTATAATTTTAATATCAATTTTACAGAAACATACTCTTTTAGCGAGGACGTAACTAAGTCAACATTTGCAAGTATTTTAAAGGACAACGAAAATTCTCCAAGTGGATTTGCCTTCGGAAAAAGTTTTATTAAATAATACTCTATTAATAATTTAATTAATAATATATAATTGTACAGAGGATGATAACTTTACGTTTACTTGTGGATCTAAATTCTTCTCGAGTCCAGTAGTTGCGGATAAATCATTAAATAACTCAAATGCTTATGATGACGTCGAAACGGAAGATAGAAATCTTCATTTTGATCCTATTTGTCATTTGGAAGAAGTAACTGATCTGAAAACAGGAGAAGAAGGTAGTGAGTGTGTGTTTGATGAACGATCAAAAATGTACAGATTTGACAGGTTTTTATTCTGTCAATGTATGTCTTTTTATATGTTCATAAAAATTATTAAATTTATATAATTTGTTTGTGATAATGCTATATTATGTACATTAAAAATGTTTAGATAGTCATGTAGAATGAATAATAATAGTTATATACCAAGATAATTTGTTAAATAAAATATAGCAATGGTGCATGGAAAGAAAGGGGAATAGGACAACTGAAGATATTAGTAAATAATGAAACAGGTAATTTATATTAATTATCAAAAATTCATTGATTACAATTATATTATGTAAATAGGCCGAGCACGAATAATACATAGGCGAGAGCACATATTAAAACTCGCAGCCAATCATCTGATTACTAAGGACATGTCAATCAAATATCTGGCGACTAATTTAAAAGCGTTGTGTTGGACCGCTGTGGATTATTCTCAACACCCTGAAGAAAACGAAGCAGACGATCAAAGTACGATACACGACGGAAAACCCGAACAAATCTCCGCTAAGTTTAAGACCGACGAACAAGCTGCGAAATTCGTGAAATTGTTTAATCATTACCGAGATGTTGCCGTGACAACAGCAACCACGACTACTCAGCTTCAAGACTCCACTTCCAATGCTGAATCAGTAAGTTAACTTCAAATAATTATTTATATTTTAATAACTATTGAAATATTTATTAATTCTAATAATTATGTTTTTATTTTAGATTATAATTTCAATTATATATTTATGATTTAAAAAAAAGTAATATAACATTTATAAAATTACAAATTACAAAATTACATAAAATTATAACATTTCTATAATTTTTTAAATTAGTACTTTGTATGTAAATATAATTTAAAAAAATTATCCTTTTATATATTTCGTAATCATCATACTTTTAGTAAAATATAAATCTTATTTTAGTTTCTTCTTGTTTACCATAAAAGTAATGCATATGTGTAGAATATATAAGCCTGCCCTTAATTAATTTTATATTTTATTTATATATATATAATTTTATTATCTTTTATTCTATAGTATATTAAGGAGTTTTTAAATTATTTAAATGTAAGCACTTTAAATAAATATATTTGTATAATCATTGTAGATATACATATTTAATATATTATATCTTTTTTGTATCTACTAAGGAATTAACTATTAAGAGATATTATTTACAATAAATATAATCATAAATATTACATATGCTAAAATATTCCAAAATTATTTTCTAGTATATTTTTTAATTTGATATTAACATATGCGTAACATTATTACATAACTAAACAACAGGAAAACTATACCGACTACGAAGATGAGGAGGAGGAAGATGACAACGACGCAGAAGAATCCGTTTACGAGGAACGTTGCGTTGCCAAGTACAGCGAGAATAACTCTCAGGAATTCATCGTTAGTGATAGTCAAACATTCATTCTTACATAACACTAGTTCATTAACGCCGTCACCCGTTCACACGTTATCTAGAATATCGGCGATTGCACCGTGTCGATGTCAATTAGCGTCGACTCCACCTTCCTGCGACTGACGCTATTACAAGACTACTCGGGGGATATATATGCAAGCCACCCGATTTCAATGAATTCGCAGATTAAGTTGGTGACCACGAACACTACTGCTGCAACATTATAACACTACTGCAACATTTTAACACTGCAACATCACACAATAGGATGTTATCAGTTAAGACCTGTGAATGGACAGCAGATGATGAAGCCACGGAAATCATCGTACTCAGGACTTACAGGCTCACGTTTCAAACTGCAGATGAAGCCTCTATGTATATGGATAAATTCAATGAGGTTACTATAAACACCGTACTACTTTATTAACGAAACGTTATATAGCTGATATTTATGATTATTTCTTCATTTATACAGGGAATACAATTTGCAGAAGAAAACCACAATAATAGTGAACAACTACAAGTATAAAGCATATATTTTGTACATAATATTAATTATATCAATTGTGAATATATAGTAACTACTATATATATATATATAGATAATATGTGCAAACATTATTGTTCATTCTCTATATTATTATTTAGTTTGTTAATTGTTTTTTAATAACATAGTTATTATTATATTATTGAATGAAATATGTGTTTTATATTAAATAGAAAATATTTAATTTTGTATTAAAAAAATCTAATTCAACTTTATTTATAATAAATAAAGTATATAAATATATAATAAACATAAATAAGAAATAAACTATTCCAGTAAAGATCAAGTTTTTATATATTTACACAAATCATATATATATATATTTGACATTGCTTTATGATATTTAATGTGGGGATGGTGATTTCATTAAATTCTCTAATATATTTAAATTTAATATATATCCGTTTAATTCATTCTGAACAATAAAAATATTATACAGAGATAAATAGCAAAACAATATAGTCAGCAATCTGTGGTAATGGTGGTATTATTAGTATTAATTCAAGTGTATTCTGTATTATCAATACTAACGTGGCTATAATGGCATTACATGGAATCATAGAAAAACAGGTAAACACAAATAAAATCATCATCATGGCTAAATGTTTTTTATAACTAAATCTGAAATGAATAGCGAATATGAAAGTATGCATCATGGTTTATATATAAAATACCTGGTATTATTTAGTCCTTCTTTTGTTAAAGTTCTCAATTCCATAATACTCTCAAAATATCCAATACGCCAACCTTCTATTGTTTCTAATTCTTTATCCTTAAAAAGTTTTATAATAATAGTTTTGGTTTACTAGTCTAAATTAATTATTTCTAAATATTAAACAGATTACAGTAATTCAATTTCAAATATACGAATTCATTATTAATTAGGTAAAGTTATAATTTATTCAAATTATATAAAATGTATTATTTCATTATTAATTTAGTTTAATTTTAAATATAAAACTGACTTTTTTTAAGATATATCGTAATATAAATCTAATTTATGACAATTATATTATTCTAAATATATATATATTTGTAATAAATTCTCTAACTGGGGTAATATTGTATCGGTTAGATTGATTTCGCTTACCGAGTCGAGGGAGAAGGTTGCGCAGATTGCCTCGTGATCAGAGAAGTTCATGTTTAAACCGCCGATAACCTCCGTCATGCATAAGTTGCACGTTTCGCAGTCTGCAATACCTACGTGTGCGTGTTGATGTGTGTCTACGGTGAGATGCTAATCAACTAACCATTGTACATTATGTAATCTATGCGAAGACCGTCGGGATTATCTTTGAGGCTAGACGCAGATGTGTACACGTTTGAAGAACGGTCACAGGTGCTACCATCTCTACTGTTTCTATGCTGGTGTTGTGTATTCAGTTAATTACATTAAATTGGTGTGTGTGTGTTAAATATTCTATTTTAATTACTATTTATAATATTATATTGATAGTATGATAAATATACTACTATATTAAAACTATTAATCCCTTTATGAATTCGATTTAAAACAAATTAATCATTTTTGAGGAATATTAATTATTATATAAATATTATATTATATTATTATAAAATTTAATAATTAATTAAATTACTATGACATACATACTACAATCAAGTTTTATAATAAAATAAAAATGCATTAATTTTTTTAAGTTATATATCTTTATAAATATTTTATGAAAATACGAATTTACGAAATTTGCTTTAACTTGAAAGATGTTTTCATATATTATATATATCGAAATTCTAAATAATATAATATGTATTACATTATATTACTATTATAATAAAATCATATCGAATAAGTTTTTGCAATTATTTGCATATCAAATTATATACTGCTTGACCAAGATGTTTAATAGTATAAAGTCGAACCAGAAATAAAAGTTATGCATAAACAGATTTCATATTATTTGTACAAAATTATATATATTTAGTAGTAAATATTAAAATAATAATACATTAAGTGTAATAAATGTATGAATATGTCTTTCTTATATATTACTGAATATCCAACCGGATTTAAAATTTTCCATGCATCGATCAAACCAGTCGCATTCTTAATTAGCCGATACCCCAATGTATTATCAGTAAGATTGAAGTCTCCCGAACAAATAATAGCCTTTGAGTCACCTTTAGTTAAACTGATATATTTTAGTTCATTGTAAATTTAAGAAATTAAGACAATATATCTATATAATATATAAATTAAATTATATTAATAATATATATATATATATATTGATATAATATTTCTAATAAATTATTATGCAAAATAACTTAACTTTCTAATGAAATATAGTTGTGTTTATGGTAATATAGTAGTACACTGTGTATGATATAAAGTAAGAATAACGTTAATAAATGATCATGACATTTATATGAAGTTACGAGACAACAAATGTTATGATTTAAACTTCAAATAGTAAACTAATTATCTAAATAAAATTGTTTTGAGAAAAATAATCATTTTGTTAAATATATATAGTATTATTAACAAAATATAGTAACATTTCTAATAATTTAAATCAGAAATAATTCAAATTTAAATATTTACGATTGTATTCGGTAATACAGATCATTCTCCAACCAGGAATGATTGATTTCACATATATAATCATCAACGTGTAATAACCAATATGTCTCGATACTAAAAATCACTAACTTAATAAATTGCGAAAGTTCGAAAGCTTGTAGTGATCTATGGCCCAGATAATCATCATTACTGGTGATGCCTCCACTATAGTCAGCATGCAGCTGGGTAGGGGTATCGTCGATGTTAATAATAGATAGATGAGGAGTACAACGTACATATAGGTATGTTATTGGTATGATGGATTATCTAAGTGCATTAAATACTGGCGTACATGAGTGTTATAGAAGTTCACAACGTGTCGTCCAATCAGAATGCGGCATAGAGACACGCCTTTAGAGCCGTACCAATCGCCGTGGTAGAATCTCGATGCGTATCTACGATTGTATTGCTCGAATTAATTTATTAATGTTATTACTTTATATAATATTTCGTATTAATAAATTATATTTACCAATATAATGCTTATTATATTTAGTTACGAAATGGATATTGATGAATTCATTAGTCATGCGTGTAATTGATTACTTTGTATCATAATTAATGATGATAAGGTAATGTATGTATAGAAAACTTTTAGAAAATAGGGAATTTATCTTGTTTTCAATTACATAATAGATATATAACGGTATTTATAGTAAAATAAAATATATTCTATATATATATAATATCTAATTAATAAATTTATAAAGTATAGTTAATTTTTAAATTTATAATAATTTAAATAAATATTTACACGTATGTGTGTATGTGTTGAATAACTAACCCGTTCAACGAATAAGCGCGAAAAGATGAGTTGAGAATGGGGCACTTGGAGAACGTACACAATCCACTGCCGAAGATACCGCTACAGATGGGGAACGAGGCGTCACTTAATTAGGTAATCTTAATGCTTGTACGAGAGATCATCGTAAGGCGTCAGTGTATAGCTATCAGCTTAACGTTACTGACGGTAACACTGAGACTGCAGTTTAACGATTCTCCGGTAATGTCAGGTGACCCGCTAATCCGATCCTGTCAGCCGGTGATTCATGCTTTTAAAACAAAATCATGCATTAAAAAAGAGCTCGAATCGGCCGTTAACTTGATATCACTGGCGAATCGTTAAAGCAGCGGTCTGAGGCGTTACACACACACTCTGTCCGTAATGAACTATTGAGGGAGATCGCTAACAAACACGTTAACTGTTCGCGTTCAACAGTTTACTGAACATTCAATAGTTAATAATAATCACTTATTTAATGATCGAATTACGTAGATATTCGTGATATTCGATCGAGAAAATTAAACGTAAAATTCTACGTAAAATCTGTGATTTTTTTTTAAAAAAAAGTGTTAATAATAATATATAGCGTCATACTATTGGTGTATAATATATACATATATAGCATGTAATAATATATAGTTTTTTATAGTAAATAAGGTAAACATACATTAGCAACGACTATAACCTGTTGAAATAGACAGAATAAGGGTAAATGTGTGACACCATATTTTCTAGTAATTTATAATCTGCTTGTAACCAAATCTGAAGGAATGTATATATATTAATCATCGACAACAATTAAATATTAGTCATAGAATTATTTAATAATTCGTAAAATTATTTCAACTATAATTGATATTATATATGATAATTATAATTGATCATTTGTAATGTATATGATATTAAACACGTTTCTCTCCTTCTCATCTAACACTATTATATATGTATAGATGGTGTAGACGATTAATATATCATATTTATATATCATTATATCAAATATACAATATATAAAATGTAGTTGATATATAATATTCATTATTAATATTATTTGCTTTTTAATAGTTGTACTTTATGTGCACTTATTTAAATTTAAATTTAATGATGTGATATTTTCAAAAAGTATATTATGCTGCTATTATGTTGCCGTTAAAAGTATAATATGCTGCTGTTATGCTGCTCTTACTATTAGCTGGGTACTCATATCTCGTCTCACATAAAATACTTTACAATCATTGGTCATATAACTAATATATCCCTTTGACTAATCTACTATCTAAAGACAACTCACTTTTCTACAAACATCACTGATCCGTGAAATCTAATTAACTGGCCATCCTCAACAAAATGTGCCAAACTAAAATTACTATCTATTCTATAATCATATATTTACTAAACATTCTGGCTACCTTTATTGTATAATTAATTTCCTACTGTACCGCACAACCTACCATCTAAAAACCCTACCGGCTAAAAACTATACTGTCATGGCTCATGACTGAACCCTTATATTAATATCGCGTTCCAAGTTTTTTCAGACGATATAAAGAGGGTATCCCATTACAACTGATAGATAATCTTTTAAGTTATAATACTTATAGTGGGATACCCCCTTTATATCGTCTGAAATAACTTGGAACGCGATATTACTCTGTTAAACTAGACATTATAGAATATACTTTATATTTCAAATTACTAAGTATTGTTAACTATTTAAATCTACTATAGTATATAAATTATAATATAATACTTTTAGATAGTATACTATCTAAAATTATTATATACAAACAGAAAGATATTTAAATTATATAGATATTCGACTCAAATATTTGACTCACATTTTGAGTTAACCATAGATTATTAGCCTATTATTATTATTAGAATGTCAGAGTTAAATTTTTATTTTTAGGTTTTTTGATATATTTAGTTTTATTTGTCTGTTTTTTTTAGCTGTATTATATCCCCAAGTGAGCCTATAAAATATTATGTTACTATATAATATCTTATAATGCATATAATATGCAGTAGTGCATATATAAGTACCGCCTACCTTGAACTCTGCTATTCTAATAATAACAATCGGCGAACTGCTTTGATATAATTCTATATAATATTATATTATATTAAATATATTGAATGAAATATTGAATATCATATTCAATATGATTATCATTATGATAATGCCATTATCACATAATATTATCATAATATTTATGTCATATTTAATATGATATTATGCTAATAATAATCATATAACATAATTATTATGCTGTATACGGACTAATGGCAATTTTATTTAGAAAAATATTAATTTTAATTCTAAAAATGGGGGGATGCACGGGTTGGGAATGGTTTTCAAAATGTTATCAGTATTTGAGGCGGCGGCGAGCGCGCATAGCGCTAAATATATATATTATATATATATATATATATATATATATATATATGTGTGTATATATTGATACTATATATACATTATATAATTTAATATAATATATATATAATATAAATATAAATAAAATATATAATATATTTTATATAAGCTTTATCAATATCGGTAGGCATTGATAAATGAATATAAACATATAATCTATTGTTAACTGTATTATACAGTTAAAATGACATAGTGTATATAGAGTATACACTTTGCTCGTTTGCCGCACGCCTTAATTGCTGGTAACATTTTGAAAACCGTTCCCAACTCGTGCAGTAACCCTAAAAATGTATCATATAGTTACTACTAAGATTATCTTAAAGATAGTATAATCAAAGGGCTATGGTATAAGTTAACTTTAGTTATCAATTATTAATAGTAGAGTATAGTCTTGTATTTATGTATTATTTCATATGATAGTATTAACTGTTGAAATAAATATAAATATGGATGAATATTATAATAATAATTATTCACTGAATATAATATATAAATTATATGATAATTATAATAATATAGATAATCATATCATATTAAATATGGTTAACAATATAATAGTATAACATAATGAAATATATACATAATATATACGATCATCATTAGTCAATATCGAAATAATATAAATGTAATACATTTACATCTGTACATAAAATATCCGTTGCAACCATTATAATAATGGTTATTATCATAATTTTGATAACAATATTCAATATTCAATATTATATTGAATAATTATAATTATTAAATATATGTTATTAGATTAATTATATGATTTTATTCAGAATCTATACGGCTTACTTCTGTCAAAATCATACATATAAACTACTGTAGTGGGTTCTAATGACGAGAATCTTATTTATTTAAAATTTCTAGGATTTTTTAAGCAACTTACAATATAATATATTATAGCTTTATTGTAAATACCTCTTGGAATTGAATCACGTCATATTCACCATTTAATATATGATGTGCAATTTCTATAATGCGCTTACTCCTATCCTTACACGCTAGTGGAGTAAACACTCCCCAGCAATTAAGAGTTAGGACTTTAAATTTAAAATTGGACATAATAAATTTATAAATTTTGTTTATCAATGATTATAGATACTGTAATGAACATTTATCACAGACATTTGAGTGTAATCGAAATAGAGCTAGAGAGAAAAATGTCTCTCAATCTCTATGGTATTCGCCATAGATTTGTATTTTACCTAAATCAATCCTGTTCTAAACTATAAATCTATGGTTAACTCAAAATGTGAGTCAAATATTTGAGTCGAATATCTATGTAATTTAAATATCTTTCTGTTTGTAATCAAATATATAAAGTAGGATTCTATAGAATACTTTTAGATAGTATCTAAAAGTATTATATTATAATTTATATACTATAGTAGATTTAAATAGTTAACAATACTTAGTAATTTGAAATATAAAGTATATTCTATAATGTCTAGTTAACAGATTAATATCGCGTTCCAAGTTATTTCATACGATATAAAGGGGGTATCCCACTATAAGTATTATAACGCTATAAGTATTAAAAGATTATCTATCAAGTTGTAATGGGATCATAGATATGTATAAGGGATATATATCTATGAATATCTATCCCTTATACATATATATGAATGGGATCCCCTCTTTAAATCATCTGAAAAAACTTGGAACGCGATATTAATATAATGGTTCAGTCATGGCAGTATAGTTTTAGCTAGGGTTTTTAGATGGTAGGTTATGCGGTACAGTAGGAAATTAATTATACAATAAAGGTAGCCAGATTGTTTAGTAAATATATTATTATAGAATAGATATTAATTTTAGTTTGGCACATTTTGTTGAGGATGGCCAGTTAATTCGATTTCACGGATCATTGATGTTTGTAGGAAAGTGAGTTGTCTTTAGATAGTAGTTTAGTCAAAGGAATATATTAGTTATATGACCAATAGTTGTAAAGTATTTCTTGTGAGACGAGATATAAGTACCCAGCTAATAGAAAGAGCAGCATAACAGTAGCATAATTTACTTTTAACGGCAACATAATAGCAGCACAATATACTTTTAACGGCAGTATAATAGCAGCATAATAGCAACAAAAACAAACTTTATAAGATCAGCATAACAACACAATGTAAACATTTGAGGCTATTATGTTATGTTATTATGCTGTTGTTATGCTACTCTTACTGTTAGCTGGGTAGAACCGATACCTCCTATAACCTAGATGTTATAGGAGGTATTGGTAGAATAGGATGTCAGTATTCTGATACTATACTATAGTGTAGGGATTATATATACCTATTAGAGAGATAAATAAAGCCTGGGAGATTGTTAGTGCGGTTTATGTGATGGTATAATAAGTTATTACTAATAAAGTATTTTGCTCATAGTGAAGATATGGTCAAATGTGGAAGGTGGATATATATATATATATATATATATATATTAATAAATATATTCGTATCGAGTGCTAGGTTGTTGTTGATATGTATACTTAGGTATTTTATTCTAGTGGATTTTAACGTATGACAAAGATTTTCCGAAGGCTTCGCAAAATCTTTGGGTATGCTATATCTAAAATTGTGGGAATATTAAGGTGGGTGAGGCGTTCGGAGGTGAATAATTCATAAGTACGGTCTTATTAGGGTTAATTAGTTTATAGTTGTTAGTCAGTCAGTTATTAATAGTAGTGAGACAGGATTGAAGGTGGATATTGGATGACTGGTGACAGGTAGCGTGAATATCAATGTCGTCAAAATAAATGTTGAACTTAAAACTGAAAGAAAATATTTTAGAATTTGTAATGAGTAGGTAGATGCAGAAGAAAATTTGGGAGAGGGATTATCTTCGATTTACCTAAAAATGTACTCGTCGTTAGGGGGATAGTGACTGATTTTGTTTAGTGAAAAGATTATGTTGGAAATATAGTTGGAAAACCAGAGTAGTAGAGTGTGTTCTAGTTAAAATAGTTGTAGTCTATGAATAAGTAAATCTAGGTTAATGGATCAAATTCTGAAAAGAAGCCAAGAAGAAATATATGTGTTGTGAGGTCGTTATCGGGGGTTTAAGGAGGTCATAATGTATGGAGTATAGTCGGGTCTATGTATTTGGTTTTATGAAAGCGCTTATGGTTAAATATGTTGTTGTCGGTGAGATAATCTATTAGATGTTTGTAAATTATGTGTCCACGTAGTTTTGTAAGAAGATGAATATGAGAGATTGGTATGTAGACTAAATAATGTAGTTAAGAATTATTAAGGTTTAGTTATGTAATATTAATAAAATGGCTTATAATTGAGTGTTTTGTGTATGCAGTGATAACACAGTTCTTAGATATGTGTACTGTTGCTTCTGATCTTCCGTTTGCTTTAGAGTTACCAGGGATTATTGTTTCATGTGTGAAATTATAATTAAACTAGCCTAGAAAAGAATGTTTCATCTATTTAATCAATAACATTGAAGTTGGGGCCTCACTCAATATTTATGATATCAATGTATAGAAATTATATAAATATATAATGGAATTTATATAAAAAGGATATATGATGGAATATTATACCTTCTAACGTATATACTTATATCATAGATTTAGAAAAACTGTTTGTTGCTCTAAATCTATGACATATATGCATATTCTTCATTAATTTCATATAAATATTTATATAGATAAGTAATATATATTATAATACACTATATAGCTACAGAGACAGTTTATCTCTATATCCATGTAATACACTAACCCACATACATATGTATATAGGGTATATATATATATTGTTATTTTTGTGGAGTCATTTTGTACCATCCAGTAATTTAGATGACGTTTTCCATTATAACCATATGGCTCTAATGTCCCTTCGAAGCCGTTCTCATTTATAGGCATCAATGGTGTTAACGAGAGTCATTCATTTATTTATACACAATTATATAATATAATTTATAAATAATATGTTAAGACCTATTTTAATTGTATGCACTAGGATTGGACTCGCGCTATAGATTACCAGGTACTCTAAATCTATGACTGGCGCCTACTGCTTAAGAAATAGGCAAAGATTTTCCGAAGGATAATTGCTTGCATAATCTTTGTAATATATTAAAGGCTTAAGCATGGCCTCCTTTAGCTTCAGGCCGTGAGGCAGGTTTTCGCGAAATAATTTAGAAGGGACGCTTTTTAATGACTTTTTCCATAAATTTATGATTGAATAAATTAAAGAAAAATACACTAACTAATATCTGATAAAGATTATTTTATAATATTAACTATTAATTCATTAAATTAACATATTATATCACATCGTTTTACATGTATTTGTTTAATAAAATAAAAATTAAATAGTATAATCTTTGTTAAATATTGTCAAATCTTTGATAATTATATTTAAAATTTAAATATTTTATCTAGTTAAAGTTATTTAATTACACTTTTAGGAAATTAAATGTATATATATGTATAGTATATACATTTAATAATTAATATTTATTAATTGATTATGGTATGCATTCTTAATTAATCATATTATATATTTAATTCGACGTTTTAAAAATAATTTTAAATTGTAATTTTTTTTAATATAATTTATAATACGTTTATCTAGTTAAAGTTATTTAAATACACTTTTAGATAAGTAAAATTATATATATGTATAGTATATACATTTAATAATTAATATTTATCAATGGATTATTGTACGCATACTTAATTAATCATATTATATATTTAATTCGATGTTTTTAAAATAATTTTAAATTGTAATTTTTTTTAATATAATTTATAATACGTTTATCTAGTTAAAGTTATTTAAATACACTTTTAGATAAGTCAATTTATATATATGTATAGTATATACATTTAATAATTAATAGTTATCAATGGATTATGGTATGCATGCTTAATTAATCATATTATATATTTAATTAAATGTTTTTAAAATATAATATATAATATTTTTAATAAATGGTGTTTAAAATGGATTGTACGGACGGTAGGCAAAAATTAAATAATTATAAATAACAAAGTTCACGCGCGAATACATTATTTGTAGTTACTAATAACTGTGTATAGGCTCACCTTAGGATATAATCATTATAATAATGCAGCTAACAAAACAGAATAATAAAACTAAACCAAATAAATCAAACAACCCAACAAAATCAATACGAAAATATTAATTAATTAATTAATACGAATGGTGTATACGTATATTTTTATAAGGGCATTATTCTATATATATATTATATTTTTATCATTTAGATTTTATTTTCGTGTGCACTAGAGTGTATAATGAATTCGGGTAATGCACGACATGCATTGCACGACGTGCAATGCACGTCTTGCCCGAAATTTGCTATTTATAGTTATTTAATTTTTGCCTATCGTCCGTATTCCTCTTTAAAATTACTTTAATATATTTGTATATTATATTTATTAAATTTATAGATACAATTATTATAGTATGTATATTTAATATATCATATTATATATTTAATGCAGTGTTTTTAAGATAATATTTATAATTATAGAATTCCATTTAAAAAAATATAAAGTCGTTATTATAATATTTATAATTTTAGTATTTTCAAATTTGTGGATACTATATTAATACAATTCCTATCCAAATATTAATTATTATTTAATTTTAAATAATGTAATTTAATATAAAGTAATTAATACATAGTATTAACAAAGCCAGGGTTTTGGTATTAATAATAATTTTAAATTTAATAGTAAATATAATATATAATAAAATAATAACAATAATATTAAAATTTAGCAAGTTTATATATATTTTTTTTGTTCACATCTGATTTTAATTTTCTATAATTGTTTAATAATATATTGATAAATACTGATAATCCTTTTTTTATCATAGAATAATTATCGCTATGACAATATGTGCAGATTTCATAAATTTCCATTAATTCGTCATCATTTTTACTAATATATTCTATACTAATTGCTAATATTACATTCTTTTCATATGTACATTTAGTAAAGTTAATTTCATATTTAGATACGCATAAATTAAATATATCATAAACAATTTGTAAAACTTTAAATATAATATTAGATGGATATAATAATCCCCCACGATTAAGGTCGTCAATATATTTAAAAAATTCTTTATCAATTTCTAGCTGAATAGTATCTTCACTTATTACAAATGCTTTACATTCTTCACATTTATTCTTAGCAACATAACCATATATATAGCATAGTACCGCCATATCGTCATTAGTATTTAACATGATATCGTCATAATCAAAATCCTATAAATAATTAAATTTTATTTTTTAAACAATAGATTATATGTATTTAATATGGTTCGATCAGCCATATTATATTGTAATTGACCTTAGCAAAGTTTTCATCATACTTGGATTGTTCTGTACTAAACTGACAACATATTATACTGGAACATGATACTACGGTGTACTGGAACGTGACAATATGTTATGCTGGTACTGGAATGTGACATTACGTTATACCGGAACTTGAAAGTATGGTGTATTGTAACGTGACAACATATTATACTGGAACATGATACTACGGTGCACTGGAACGTGAAAACACATTATGCTGGTACTAGAACGTGACATTACGTTATACTGGAACTTGAAATTATGGTGTATTGTAACGTGACAACATATTATGCTGGAACATGATAGTACGGTGCACTGGAACGTGAAAACACATTATGCTTGTACTGGAACATGGTATCACGTTATGCTGGAACTTGTAATTATGGTGTATTGTAACGTGACAACATATTATATTGGAACATGATACTACGGTGTACTGGAACGTGACAATATGTTATGCTGGTACTGGAATGTGACATTACGTTATACTGGAACTTGAAATGATGGTGTATTGTAACGTGACAACATATTATGCTGGAACATGATAGTACGGTGCACTGGAACGTGAAAACACATTATGCTGGTAATGGAACATGACATCAAGTTATGCTGGAACTTGTAATTATGGTGTATTGTAACGTGACAACACATTATGCTGGAACTTATAAGTACGGTGTACTGGAACGTGAAAACACATTATGCTGGTACTGGAACATGGTATCACGTTATGCTGGAACTTGTAATTATGGTGTATTGTAACGTGATAAAATATTATGCTGGAACTTATAGTATAGAATATATTAGTAAAAATGATGACGAATTAATGGAAATTTATGAAATCTGCACATATTGTCATAGCGATAATTATTCTATGATAAAAAAAGGATTATCAGTATTTATCAATATATTATTAAACAATTATAGAAAATTAAAATCAGATGTGAACAAAAAAAATATATATAAACTTGCTAAATTATAATATTATTGTTATTATATATTATATTTACTATTAAATTTAAAATTATTATTAATACCAAAACCCTGGCTTTGTTAATACAATGTATTTATTACTTTATATTAAATTACATTATTTATAATTAAATAATAATTAATATTTGGATATATGAATTTTATTAATATAGTATCCACAAATTTGATAATACTAAAATTATAAATATTATAATAACGACTTTATATTTTTTTAAATGGAATTCTATAATTATAAATATTATCTTAAAAACACTGAATTAAATATATAATATGATATATTAAATATACATACTATAATAATTGTATCTATAAATTTAATAAATATAATATCCAAATATATTAAAGTAATTTTAAACACCATTTATTAAAAATATTATATATTATATTTTAAAAACATTGAATTAAATATATAATATGATTAATTAAGTATGCATACCATAATCCATTGATAACTATTAATTATTAAATGTATATACTATACATATATATAAATTTACTTATCTAAAAGTGTATTTAAATAACTTTAACTAGATACAATCCATATGGGATACCCTTGGGATACAATATTTAAATTTTAAATATAATTATCAAGGATTTGACAATATTTAACAAAGATTATACTATTTAATTTTTATTTTATTAAACAAATACATGTAAAACGATGTGATATAATATGTTAATTTAATGAATTAATAGTTAATATTATAAAATAATCTTTATCAGATATTAATTAGTGTATTTTTCTTTAATTTATTCAATCATAAATGTATGGAAAAAGTCATTAAAAAGCGTCCCTTCTAAATTAAAATTGAACAAAATAAAAAGTCTGCCTCACGGCCTGAAGCTAAAGGAGGCCATGGCTTAAGCCTGTTACCTATTACTGCAGTAGCAAACAATTGTGTGTCTGATTCCAAATGAGTATCCCACAATTACCACTACAAGTATTTCCTGCAAATTGCCGGAAATATTGTAACTTTAAAACAATTTTATATAAAATTGTAATGGGATATCCCCATTAAAAATACTATATTTCAGGCAAGTTGCCGGAAAGTATACTTTTTAAGGGGGTATCCCACTATAATTGTAATTAACTTGATACAAAATCGATTTAAAATTACAATATTTCCGGCAAGTTACCGGAAATATTTGTATAAATAATGTAATGTTATATATAGTATTATCTCGATAAGCAATGCATTGCTTCTATAATTACCTGACACTGCCTAAATGTGAAAATATATATATACATTAGTATATAATTATTATATAAATTAGTATATATTATTATCATAATAATATATTAAGCCTATGCATAATGTATTGGTATGACAACCTAAGTTTTGTTAGGTTGTAATATTATAAATATTTGTTTTTTCTTATATATTTAGGTTAGGTCAAAGATTCCGATAAGCAGTTTCCTTCTGAAAATCATATTATTCATATTATTAGAATATATTCTATAGCAACATAATATCAGCATAATATACTTTTAAAATTAATAGCAGCATAATAATAGCATAATAGACATTTAATGGAAACATAATAGCCACCTCGATTCTCTGTCTCCCTCCAACTACCGACCGATCTCTAACCTCTCAATCCACTCTAAGATCATTGAACGTGTTATCTCCTCCCAACTTATCACATACCTTATAACCAATAAAATCCCCAACTTCTTTCAGAGTACCTACCTTCCCCACAAATCCACCGAATTCGCGCTAACACTCATTACCTCTGACTTACTCTCTGGTCTAAACAATAATCGTGGCTCCATACTCGTCCTCCTTGACATGTCTTCCGCCTTTGATACCCTTGACCACAACGTCCTCATCCACCGATTTTCAACCATTGGCATTACTGGCATCGCCCTCAATTGGTTCACCTCTTACATTTCCAATCGTTCTTCCACTTTCAGGGTCAACTCACACTCATCTCCACCCGCTCTATTACCCATAGTGTTCCCCAATGTTCTGTTCTTGGTCCTCTCCTTTTAACATTTACCTCCTTCCCATGTTCCAAATTTTTACCGACTACCCAGAAATTTCCTTTCATATCTAAGCCGATGACCTTCAACTCTATCTCAACTGCACGAACTCCCCCACTCATGCCCCCAACCGACTCTCCTCTTGCATCAACTCCATACACCAATGGCTTACTTCCAACTCCATTAAACTTAACCCCACCAAAACCGAAGCTATATTTCTCCACTTACCCTTACGTTCCTCCACCCTCCCCTAAACACCCCATTTTACTAAACATGACTACCTTACCCTACTCTAAAAATGTCCATAACCTTGGCCCATACATCGACTCAACTCTTCCCTTGATATTCACATTGCCCACATGCACAAATCCATCCACTAACATTTACACTGCTTCCGCCTAATTCGAGCCTCCATTACCTTCCCCATTGATATTACCATCGCCTCCTCCTATATACTCCCCTATTCGACTATTGCAACTGCCTAGTATTCAATCTCCACGCCTACAAACTTATTAAACTGCAATGTTTAAAACATGCTGTAGTACGTTGCGTACATCTACTTCTCCGTCGTTCCTCTGATTCCATATAATGCATTACACCTCTCCTCAAACAAATACAGTGGCTCCCAGTCTTCTACCGTATTAAATACAAACTTTCCTTGACAATACACAAAGCCATACATCACAACTCCCCCGACTACCTTGCCTCCCTTCTTCATCTACACACACACACTACTCTAATCCACAACCGATCCTCCAACATATTTTGCCTTACTACACCCCACCTACATAACCTCCACTCCTCCCATATACGCTCCTTTACCCTATCTGCCCCTTATCATTGGAACTCCCTATAGGGTATACCCTACCACCTTCGAACAATGACATCAACCTCCTTCTTCAAACGTCATCTAAAGAAAATACTTTTCTCACATGCTTTCCCCCCAACATAATAATCTCTCCCACGGATGGCCGATTGCTCATGCACACTGTCGCACAGCGTAGTCTTGAAACCAGGGGTCGCGCTAATGTGCAGTCAACGCAAAAATGGGAAGTCAATAATTTATTTGTGCAGTCAATTTTTCAATTTTGTGCAGTCAATTTTTCAATTTTGAACAACAATATTTTTATTATTCTAATTAATTTTTGAAGGCATTATTGGGAGTTTTCCGATATTATTACATTATTAAGCACAAGAAGATCACCAATAACAACATATTGTGATATAATATATATATATATATATATATATATATATATATATATATATATATATATATAAAAGAGACCATTATGAAGTATCTGAGTTCTGAATATCATAACAAATGTATTATTGCTTATCAAAAAAAGAATGAAACAATCACATAATATACAACTAACAAACTATATATCAAAGTAAAATAGTTATTTAGCTTGTAAGATAGGATCGTTATTGATCATGGTATATTATTATTCAAGGAAGTTGGTTTTACCTGAATATTCTTATCTGCTAGAGCAGTTGTGAATATGATTGAATCAAATTTTAAATATAATTCTGATGATAATATTATTACGAATACCTATTTACAATATATGACGCAAAAAGAATTATTATTCATTATAATAGATACATCTATGGAAAACAAAAATTACAAACAAAAATCAAAAATTCTACTGGAATATCTCCTCGGTCAGACGGTAGTGTAGACAGGAAACATATGTTGATAAGATATACACACTTGAGAAATGAATAGATAAGGTTGGAAACAAATCGCTTATATTTGTAGGTGTATGAAAACCTTTGGAACTTGGAGCTCGTGGGATATTTAACACAGTGATTAAATCAATGGAAAATCTTCTTGGAAGTGATGTACAAAATTTAATAATGAAAGAGGTTTCGTCGTTATTGACAAATGGCACATCTGTAAATACAGGACATAATAATTATTTATGGAATATATTTCAAGAGTATATATTTAAGAAGTTCAGCTAGCCCGTAGCTCTACTTGCAATATAGTGTTGTGCAAACAAGCTAAGTCTTGCATGGAAGGCAGCAAACAATGAAATACCAGAAATTAAAAATATACTGATGCCATTAAGTGGTATTTAATCATATTTCGTTAAATATGGATTCAGGTGCAGAGTGTTAACAAATATTGCAGAGTACAATAACCTTATTGTTTGCTCATTTCCAAAAATATTTGAAATACGATGATGTTAATTCACTCATCAACTATAGTTGACAGCATATTAACATCGTGGAATGCATTAATAATGTATTTTAATTCAATGACATTTAATGAAGCCTGTGGATTTTCAACGTACCTTTGCAATGAACATAAACTTCATCTATTATTCATACAACTTGCTTTATGTCCGATGTACTAATTATATTCTCTCGATATCAAAAAAAAGATGCAATCCGATTCGACTACGATATGTGATATTTAGCAACAACTTAATGATATTGAGGTTTGTCATATTTATATAATTAATATTGCAGAATACAATGCCTATAGCTCCTGATATTCAGAATAAAATAAATAATGTTTCATAATATTTGTTAGGTTTAACTTTAATAGAATATGCTAAATAAATTATTAAAAACCGATTAAATGGCGGATGGGTTACTAAGTTAATCGAATCAATTGAAAAAATCAATGGTACTCATCACTTGAAAGGTATTAAGTTGAAGAGAAAAAATAATCGTGAAGTAAGACATCTCATTATGCATAATTTATATTTATCTGAAATGAGAGATATGATATATATCATATATCTGAAATAAAAGTAGAACTTATATAAACTTTAGTAAATAATCTAAAGGAGCGATTTACAACAGATGAAAATATATATTCAAAACTTGATCATTTTATTAAATTAAAAGAATAAGTAAACATAAACAATTACATACTTTGATAAGTGCTGAGTTGAACTTAATAGATTTATCCTTACAATATAACGATTTATTATTGCATTCAGAAATTAATATATATAGAAAATACAATCTTCATGAACTTGTTATAAAGCTATAGATTATATGATATAATGATATATCAAGGTATGTATGAAATAGACATAAAATATACCATATAACATACATTTATTATTTTTTAGCATGGAAGAATTTTCTACATTGTGTTGTACATAAAGTAGAATTATGGGCGCTAAACCACACAGTTCCGATGTGGAATTATATTTGCAAATAATTAAGTCTGTACATAGAAATAGAATGAAAATAGAAACTGAGAATAATCAATGATATATTCATTATAATATGCCGGATCTTGAAAAATGTAATCCAAGACTTGCGGTATTAGCTTGGTTAGATATTTAATTAAAAAGTCATTAATAATATTTTAGCCATCATTTAATGATATTTCAAAGTAACCTAACATTTTTAGGATAAATAAACGAAATAATAGACAACACGAAAGAGAGCATGGTAAAACACAAGAGTATTTCAAGGGATTTTTTTCTGGTGCAGGAAAAAATAAATGAAATTCTTTTTAAACAATAAAATTCTAAATATAAAACAAAAAAAATAAACAAACGCTTCATCTTTAAAATATATTTTTTAGTCATACGTTTTTGCTGTAATTATCAGTATTTCAGCTTACATGCATATATTACCTACCTTAGGTAGGCTACCTATGCATTTATAATAATTTTATATAACTATTTAAACTATACAATATTAATTGATATATAATTATTAATAATATATTATAGTATACTTACTATTACCAAAGCCCTTTAATTAAAGGGTTTTGCTATTACCTACTTTTTACTTGCACTTTGGGCTTTGGTAATAGTAAGTAGGTAATACCTAAGTAAGTAATAGCAGCATACTAGCATGACAACATACTTAATAGCATCATATGATATACATAATATGATATATATAATATATATGATATATATAATATACATTTAATGGCAACAAAATAGAAGCATAATAGCACAATGTAAATATTTGAGGTTATTAGATATGATATTATGTTACTATTATGTGGCTATAGCCAATATATTACTGTTTGCTGGGTAGGTTTATAAAATAATACATATCGTATACGATAGGCTATATATAGACTAGTCTATATACGAAATGCTATAGCCTCCCAGCAAACAGTAAGAGCAGCATAACAGCATATTCTAGATCCTCAAATGTTTATATTGTGCTATTATGCTGCCATTATGCTGATATTAAATGTCTATTATGCTGCTATTAAATGTCTATTATGCTGCTATTAATTTATCATGCTATTATGCTGCTGTTATGCTGCTATTATGCTGCCATTATGCTGATTTTATGCTGCTATTAATTTTAACATTATGCTGCTCTTCTAATAATAGCAGTATAATAGCAGCATAATATACTTTTAAAATTAATAGCAGCATAATATCAGCATAATGGCAGCATAATAGCAGCATAACAGCAGCATAATAGCATGATAAATTAATAGCAGAATAATAGACATTTAATAGCAGCATAATAGCACAATGTAAACATTTGAGGCTCTAGCATATGCTGCTCTTACTGTTAGCTGGGCTACCATATAATTTCTAATTTTATACAAAAACATATGTAGGATGTCACCTATGTTAACCCAGCAATAATAGCCTCATAATAGCAGCATAACAACATATTAAATAGCCTAAAATGTTTACATTGTGCTATTATGCTGTTATTAATTTGTCATGCTATTATGCTGCTGTTATGTTGCTATTTAATGTATATTATTCTATTATTATGCTGCTATTAATTTAAAAAGTATATTATGCTGCTATTATGTTTATATTATTAGAAAGGCAACATATATTTTATATTATAATAGCATCATAATATACTTATAAAATTAATATCAGCATAATAATAGCATAATAGACATTTAATGGCAACATAATAGCAGAATAAACATTTGAGGCTATTACATATTCTGTTATGCTGCTATTATGAGGCTATTACTTATTACTATTAGCTGGGAAAATATAATCTCAATAATAGAATATATAATAATCAAAATAAAATTCACTATATTACATGTACGACTATATTACATATACGTTATACCCATATATTTATAGTTTGCCGTTTAGACATTTTTACCCCGATTTTTATAATGCATTTTAAATACTTTACATAAACACACTGTAGATGGCACTACTTATTTAATTGACGTCTGATAAACATGGCGGGTCAAAATAGAACGAGTTTTAATAATGATTTTGTAGAAGATCGTTCGAGAAGGTAAGCCCTCACATATAGTATTATATATATATTAATTAATAATTAGATTATATATACTAATTCGCAGAGAATATTTTATGTTATTTCTAATAAAATAATATAAAAACCATAATTTGATAAAAAATCAATTATGTATTTTAAATATTGTGTTTTAGAATGCCAATTAATTTTTTTTAGTTGTTTTAATTTAGCTAGCATTATTGTATACTATTTATAGGATTAACATTTAATATTAAATATGATTCAATAATAATGTATATATATATTTTCATAATAATATAATGATAAATATCTAATTACACAATAATAAAATATTATTTCTAAATAAACATGCTGTTTACCATATTTAATATGTTAATTAATAATATGTTTTGATACAAAACATGCACAATATAATATCATTTAATTGTAATAATGATTTAAATGATAACATTATTTCTTAAATAATATGAGTACATAATTGTTTTTTTAGATGAATTTATAACGATAATTCAATTAAATCGATCTTCTGTTTATGTAGACTACGAAATATTTCCTTAAAAAAGCAAATAAATTTAGCATATTAATTGTAAATAACTTATTAAAATATAATTATATTTATTTATTATATTAATATTATAAGAATATAATAATGTATAAGTAATTAACAAATTAATTTATAAATTCTTTAAAATTTATAATAAATGTTAATTATTAACTTTATATATTACAATTTTATAATTGTATAGATATATTACCATATATGTATATCAGAACAACCGGTGTATTTAAATAATATGTGTAGGCTGTTAACAAATTCACACTACTTATAGCCCATGAACTTGCTACTAGCAAGATACTAGTGATTTATTATTAGATACCTTAAATTAATTACATTTAATAGAAATACAACCATTACAATTATTATTAATTACATTATGGTCATATAAATATATATATTATATACCATATAATATTGGTGATAACAATGTACGAGAACAAGCAATGTAATGATACATGGAATTTATGTTTACATAATACTATATATTTACACGCTTTCATGAACACACTTACACTCATCATGTTATTTTAAATATTCTGGTTTTTCTCCCTAATCCTCACATATATACACACAAGTTAAAGATAATCCTACAAATAAATACATAGATATACACATTGTAATACATTACAAATACACATATATAAAGTGTAAATATTTGTTAATTATAATATATATATATGTAATAAATATGGCCATGAGACCGGTCTCGTTGTTTTGATTAGGTTTTATGAGGTTACATCTACAAAATTTAGTACTTTACACACTATTGTACTGTATAATTTGTACATTATAAACTAATACAAGCGGAGGACATATTCTATATCCTCCTGTATTTGTCTAATTCATTACAATATTTGATTTAATATTATTATACAACTCTGGTTGCATGTATTCTAAATATAATATTTTCGTTTATATATAATTTATATTTTCTATTAAATTTATTTATAATATAATATTAGTGTATATTTATATTATTGATTACATAATTATATACTAATTAAAATAATACTAATAGATAATGTTTATAATTCAATAACTTTATTTTTCAGATATGTTATTAATATTTGTAAATATACTAACTTTAATAACTATTGTGAATTTATTTAAATAGGTAAATATTAAATAATACATATGTATTTTATATTATATGAGATGAATAATGTAGTCATCTATATTGCGAAGTGAAGCGTAATTTATGATATATTATGTAATACATTAATTTTATTTTTAATAAATATTAAATTAAAAAAATTATAGTTTACAAAATACCTTTTCTTTAAAAAATATAGTCATATATGCAATTTATATGTTAACACATACAATAAATTACTAGATCTATACACATATACATATGATATATAATAATACTAACACTCATGAAATTAAGCATAACTAAGAAAGAATATTAATATCAAATGTTAAATGTCAGATGTATTCATACCATGATATAGTTTTATAATAAAACTTTTATAACATAATGTATATTATGTTTATAGTTTATATTAATATATATATATATATCATGATATCTAAATGTGTATTACTAATAGTATTGTCATAATTAATGATATTTAATTATTATATAGGTAGTATGATGCGGGTTCAAACCATGTACGTCCATTAAAATAGGTCATAACATAATATTTAGAAGTGATCTTATATAATTATGTATAAATAGATTGGATCTCGTTAAAATCATGGATTCCTTAATATGAGAGTGGCTTTGAAGGGATATTTAAGCCATGTGGTTATAAGTGAAAAATTCATCTAAGTTCCGGGATGAATAGACTCCTCCAAAATAAAAAAATAAAGTAATTTATACTTACTCCACAAGTTATCCTAAAATATGCTATCTTCATCTCATATAAAATACATTATATTCATATATATAGATCTAATCAATTAAAAAGAGATGTTAATATTATTATATTGATAAAGCTAATATATATCTACTAATACACATTTATTAATAATATTATTTACAATATTACAAACAATTAATTAACAGTACATAACTTAAATATTACGAATAACTACATTCTATAAATAATATATGTATATATATATATATATATCATATACTTACATGTACATATTTATTATTTATAAATATGATGTTTTTATTATTCTCATGTTAAATTATTTTGAAAAATATCTGTACTTAATTATAATATTTAGTTCTTATATAAATATACTAACATTTATTTATTAAATTGATATTAAAAAGTAGTTATATTATTTTTTAAATCTATGTTCTGTATATTTAACTGGTGATTTAACAGTTATATATAGAAACAGAATTATTATACATATATATATATATATTTATTTATGATTTAGTAGGCATATTGTAGCACATTTACATTTGTAATAAAACAATCATTTACAGCCGAAATTTCCAATATGGACAGCAACCGACCGATCCAGCTAATTCACCTTTCGAACCCCCATATAAGATTTATGTTGGAAATCTACCCATGGTTAGATATACACAAATAATAGATCAAATAACTTGAATACAAATAAATACACTTTTCCCCAGTATTCTGATTAATCATTCAATACAAATTCCAATAGGTAAATTTAACTCCATCCCTATTAAACATCACATACATATGAGCCTGGTTAAATGATTATTAAATATGTCCTACAAATATGTCCTTTGTAGGATATAACACAAGGAGATATCGCCAAAGTTTTCGAAAAGATGGAGTTAGAAGCCAGAAATATTAGACTTGGTAAAAGCAAGGAAAACGATGCATTTTTAGGTTCATATTTATATATATATCTGAATAACCAATATCATTAAATTATAATAAATTTATTAACATTTAAATCGGTGATGCTTAAAATATGACAACACATTTTGAATAGAGATTTTTCCAGAGGAATGGAGGTATAATCAGAATTTTTTTATAATATTTAATTATTGTAAATTTCATAAAAATAAACTTAAATATATAATAATAATTAAAATTGGTGTATATTTCTTCTTGCATTATCTAGAAAATATTGAATATTATATAAACTAATTATGAGGAAATTATAAATTAATTTAAAATATAACTTGTTAACTCCTTTATATAACGAATAATTTGCATTCAGAAAATATGATATATAACAAACGTGTATAGAAATGTACTTTCACGTGTATTCAAACTTAAAATAGAACTACAAGTATTTCTGGAATCACAATGAAAGAAGGCAGAACATTTATTGAAAGAATTATAGGATATATCTTACTTAACTAGCTGATATATTTAATTATTTAATGTTCTTAATCGACAACTGTAAGGGCATGATACCACAATAATAATGTACTGGGATGTGACAAGCATTCTTAAACAAACTCATTCTATGGGAGAGGAAAGTCAACAGAGAAGTAAATGTAGCATCTTTTTTATTTTCGATTAGGTCAACTCTATTGTGACACTTACAAACGAGCTGCTATGATATGGCATACAAAACCTGTCATCACATCGAATTTAAAAACTATTTCCCCCGGTATTGATTAAAATAATATTCGGATGAAACTTACTCGTAAAGCATTTGCATATATCGTGAATGAACTTGATAATGATATTCAAGAATAAATATCTTATTTAATCAACCTAGCCATAAGAAATAATTTTTGGATCAGCAACAGCTAAGCAACTCTATTGCTGTGTCAACATTATCTCTGTTTATGCCAATCTATGTACATTTGTATTGATGATTATACCTCTTAGAGGTAATCTCTATAATCATCATCTTAAGTTGTGAAAGATGATTTTCGATTCTACTCATTATAAAATTGAAGGCCAGTAATAGGTTGAATTTGGAAACTGATATAATATGTTCATTGAGAAAATCACAAGCACGTATTGACTTTCTCGTATCAAGAAAGCTGATACAACCATAATATTAAGAGAGTAGATCTTCATAATTTCCATTTATCATTTTTCTATCAATCACTTCATGTAAAAATCTTAACTAAATTATCTATATTAATAAGTTTAAATTATATTTTATAATACAATCAAAATATTTACAAAACTTTGACAGCTATTTTCTCTGTATTCTATTAATATGCAATAAATAAATACTAATACACATATTTAAATTTATTTGTAAGATTTTGGGATAAGTATGATCCGCAATACAAAATGGGAAATGGGTAACACAAAGTATAAAAACCACTAATTTAAATAACTAATATATGATAGTTAGTATTATAATATTTAATACAAATTTAGTTATATTAAGATGATACAAAGTTAAATAGTGTTTATTATGTAGGTTATTGTTATGTGGAGTTTGACACTGAGAATGCCCTGAAGACAGCATTAGGAAACAATGGCTTGGTTATTATCACTTTATTATGTTATATATATATATATATATATATATGCTTTATTTTAATCAATTTTACAGATGCTTAATAATAAAGTTATAAAAATAAATCTTGCACAAGATAAACGAAAGAACAACCAAAGTTTGTATTATTAAAATATAGTATAGTAATTAATATTATATTTTACTATAATAATTGTTTAATAAATTCCATTAATGATAATTATCATTTACTAAATTTATATTAAAAATATATATTTTATTTTATTTAAAGTAGTCGTGAAAAATTGGTAAATTTATTTATTATTTCGTACAACTTGTTTTCCATATTCAATTTGTTATAACTTATATATCATCTATATTATATGAAATTTTAATTCAAAATTTTTACAATATCAAAATATATAAAACATATCAAAAGTTTGTTATAGCTGGTGTAAAATAAAAATTATTTCAAGTATTACAAATTATTTAATTTGCTAATTATTTTAATAAGATATGATTTATTATATTTTATTGCATTTATATTTAATATAAATTAAAGATTTTAAAAATTTTAAACAATTTATTTGTCATTTTTGTTTCTATTACATTATTGTGTATAATCTGTTACGTGATATTTATATGGCATTACAAACAAAATCTATTTTTACTTATTTATTTATTTAAATACTATTTTTATTAGATTTTAATTATTATTAATTATATATTTGTTTTAAGTTTAGATTAATAGTTTTTATTATCTTAATATTTATACAATATGAATATCGAGCAAATAATCAAAAATAATTATTTATATATAATAAGCT
The DNA here is from genome assembly GCA_964019155.1 of Osedax fenrisi. Taxonomy (NCBI): domain Eukaryota; kingdom Metazoa; phylum Annelida; class Polychaeta; order Sabellida; family Siboglinidae; genus Osedax; species Osedax fenrisi. The sequence continues at coordinate 83,466,284 of OZ025241.1, read as the reverse complement.
TATTTAATCTTTTGTTTATCTAGACTATATATTTTATAACTAAGCTTAGATATTTAAAAGAGGTATTTTTATACCCACAACAACTTGCCTGCAATAATTTCTGGAAATTGTTATCTAGCTCAATAAAATGTCCACTACCATTCTCATTACAAGATTATCTGCCACTGTATACTATTGCTCGGAATAGTATTATTCTACATATTTATATCATTGTACTTATCAATCAATCAAATTTTGTATTGTTTTTAATTTAAAATTAATTTTATCTATTGAAATAATCATTATTTAAGGAATCCCACAACGATTGTGAATTCCTGAACATTTATATAAGTTTATATAAGTAATATGTATAATTTGTTATTTAACGAGTTTGATATATATTGTATTCGAAATTATTCAACTAAATTAAGGCTGGAGTAGCAGTTGATAAATAAATTGTATGATATACGGTCATGTATATATATGATAAATTACTTTCAAATGTGTTTCCTAATTAAATGATTACTAAATAAACTGAATACATTATTAGACACTAATCTATTATTATTCATCCGTTATTCTATTTTATTAAGTATTTTTAAAGTAGTAATATAGATAAATATGTATATTTTATTATATAAAATTGATAACATTTAATAAAATTGATTTTACCATCAATATTCGTGAATATATGTATATGCGCTTTATTTATAGACATTTAGGCGAGGTCGATGCCCTCCTCAATTAATGGAGGCATTTCAAATACTGTCCCAAATTCATTCATCTCATGTATTCATATTTTATTTACTAAATTTAATAATATATATTATAAATTTAATTAAAATTAAAATTTAGTAACAATCATCATATAATATAATAGATATATCTTTGTTTTCGAGCATGTATTGCTGGAAACTATTATCTGAAAATAGAACAAGTTCTATTATACTTTTCTTCTATATTGCTAGAGTTGTGGAATGTAAATTTCCCACTTCAACTTTCTTAACATAGGCTATTTTGAAAAGTCTAGTATCACATTTACCATAGAATCATTATTTTCTTAAACTTATTTAATTTAAAATAAAATGATATTACAAATAATATTTAAAAATCATTTTTTAATAAAAGTAATATATAACCATATCTATTAGTTATCTTTTTAATTTCCCTTTATTTGTATATTTCTTTATTGGAGTCAACTTTTATCATTTTTATAAAATATAATATAATTTTCACTCATATATGATAAGCTTATTCTGTGAAAAAATACATTATTCAATCTATAACTATATATGTCTAGTTTATGTAGGTAAAATAATATTGGACAAATCCAAAACTGATATCATTTGTTACATTTATAATAGACCTATTTATATCATATCGATGTACATGTATATATTGAATACAGTGATGACAGTGATATTCTGTATTTATATATACAATATTAATTTTCCATTATTTAATTGAGATAATTAATACAGTCAAATTTTAGAATATAGATTGTAATATGTATATTAATATTTTACAATTAAGATGGTTTTAATAAATATTTGTTATTAATAATTTAAATTTAAAAAGCATCACATTATAATACTTTTAATTATGTAAACTACATATCCAATAATGTAACTATTGTAAATATTCTTTGTAATACCGTCATTATTAAATAAATTATATTTAACACAATTTAGGTATAACGATAATTAATATATAATGTGATAACATTTTAAAAATTCATATATTTAAATCATATTTATTATTTTATTGAAATAATTATGAGTGTTATTTAAACAATAACATTTTATCTAGTTATTTTTATAAATTTGTTATAGTTTAATAAAATATCATTATTAATATATATATATTTTATTGAAATAGACAGAGGTGGTGGCTACAATAATAGGAACAATTACGGCCGGGGTGGAGGAGGTGGTGGTCAAGGAGGCTATAATATGCCACAACAAGGTGGAAACATGAGTAGAGGCAATTACATGGGGGGACAGTTTGATCAAAGAGGAGGCGGTCAAATGGGACGGGGGGGAGGTCATGCAGGTTATGACCGAAATCAAGGTTAATTTATAATGTAATTATTGAATTTATATTATTTTTATTTGTTTCAAAAATAAAATACTGTTACTTTATTCTATTGCATTTTCTGATTACAAAATTACTAATTAATACTCTGCAAACTATAATAATATTTAAAATCATCTCAGATTTCGGAAATCGGAATCAATTTGGAAGCAGGGGAGCTCCGATGACCAGAGAATACAGTTCAGGTCAGCAGAGAGAGCGAGGAAATTATCAATCTACTTTCACCGAAGAAGAATTTCCTGTTGATAATGGTAATAGACTATTTAGCTCATCAGTTTTATATCACTGTACTCTTCATTCTATTATTAATAATTGTATTTAGTAATAGTATTTTAGGATTTATTAATTTATGTCTATTATATTTAATTTTGAAAAGAAATTTATTTATATATAGTTGTAAATTTGTACCAATCATACTATTTTGATTGAAGTTATTAAATTACATTTCCAAAGAAATAAGGTAATTAATAAAATTATATACTTTTTTTATAATATAAATTACATATGTATAATATATATATGTAATATTATGTCTACAAGATATATACTTAATATATAATTTATAAATTATAATATATATATATGATTATTATAAGATTTATATTATAAGATATTTAATTTCTAGATCCAGCGTCTCTAAGAAAAAAATTAGTTCTAAAACCAAGATCAGTTGCTAAGGATGGTGATGCCGCCAGTACTCAACGGTCTAGTATCTTTGGAAGCGGAAAAGCTAAAGGTTTAATATATTTATAAATTAATATATTTTAATGATATTTATAATATTTTATAATCATGATTATAAATTCATAGATTAATATTGAAAAATAAACTTATTAATAATTATATTAATATTCCTTTAATATATATTAATTAATAATATTATTAAGTTTGTTTTTTTAATGTAATATTTGTTATATATGTTTTCTTATTATAGCATTACTATATAAAATAATATTATATTTTTATTACAATTTAATTCTTCTTTTTTTAGATCATACTGCTTCAAAAGACAATGTATAGTGATATTATATTTTGTTAATCAATATTATTGATTCTTTTATTTCTTTTATTTGTTTACTTTATATTTTATAATAAGATATTATAAAATGGATTATGTTGATGTATGAAATAAAATAAAAATTATAAAACTAATATTATTTTTATTTCAAATATAAATTATATTATATTTATATATATATATATATAGTTTTATTAGTATCTGTATATTTGAAAATCTGCAATATCTATTTTTATATTACCTACTTAATCTATAAGATTGTTATTTATTCATTATTTATATCTTTCAGTGTAATATTCTATTTCGATTATATGAATATTAGGATTTTTTAAATTATGAACCCTTTTGTAATCATCTATCATAAATTATTTAATATTATCTGCAATATATCTATAAATATTTATGTAAATTTAATAAAGAATTTCACATTGTCAATTAAAATTGTAATCAAATTATTTAATTTTATAATTGTACTTTATATTAATTAATTATCTTATAAAATAATTAAATTTCTAAATATGTTTGAAAATAAAATATTTGTAATTATGTTACAATGCTGTAAATATGAATAATTGGAAAAGAAATATGAGTGACTTAATAAATGGGATAGGTAAACAGGGTCTAGATAATTTTAAATTATTGATATTATTCCTATAATGCATTCTAATATTCTATACAAATAATACAAAATTAGAACATTTTGCTTTTTTTTTTTTAAATTCAGAGAAATAATATTTCTAAGCGATATTCTAGTCATTGGAAAATAAACTCTTACATTATTTTCATTGTAAATTTGATATAATGTAAAAAGTATTCAGTTCTATATAAATTCTGTATACATTGAATACAGTGAACTAATTAGTATATTTAATATTACATTATAAATTTATATATATATATGGAAGATTTACTACTTTATGTATTTTAATAGATAGATTGAATACAGCCTAGTTTTGCATTTGAATACCATACATGATTGACAACCTATTTATGGTCATGTTATTTATCTTTCATTTGATCAGCGCGAACCCCGTTTTGTTTATTTGTTATTATCTTATTGTGATACCAATAATATGGTAATAAAATATTAATAATTAAAAAATACAGATTCATATATAAAATTTGAAAATATTAAAACCGAAAATCACAATGATAATAAAATGGGTAGTGACAAAATTATTGAAAAATTGATTCAAAATTAGACATCTAAATGAAATCATAGCGATATCAGCAGGGTGTCACACTAAGAGAATAACTCTCAAAAAGTCAGCCGATTTATTATTTGTGACAGGCTATTAACAAATTTAAATATTATAGACTATTTATATATCTATAAACTATTAAAATATAATTTATCATATGGATTATTTGTAATAAATATTAGTCAACTTTTATTAAAGTGAATATATCAAATTTAATCTATATATTCTTCCAATAGTATTACTCTATTGTAGTTTGGAAATTAAAATATACCTTGTAATTTTATTTATATATTGAACGATATGTAATAGAAAACTGTCATATTAATATTATAAAAGGAGATTTAGTAATTTATTAAGCAGTTAAGAAAAATAATGAATATTATTTTAATATTATGAGATATGGGAAATTTACTTAAATTTTAATCTACCAATTGTGTTTACATGTAAATATATAGGTGAGGGTTTCTTATTTGTTAGTACTAGTTGGATAATTGTCAACATTTATTTTCAAAGAAAAATTTAATTGAGATAAAAATTTGGGCTTAGATAATTTAAGTTCAGAATTATTAAAATCATTATGATGAAGTATTAATAAATATTTAGTAATCAAAATACATGAATTAGGTCAATATTTAAAAAATAAATTAATAGATCATTACTCTATTGTAGTTTGGAAATTAAAATATACCTTGTCATTTTATTTATATATTGAACGATATGTAATAGAAAAATGCCATATTAATATTATAAAAGGAGATTTAGTAATTTATAAAGTAGTTAAGAAAAATAATGAATATTATTTTAATATTAAGAGATATGGGAAATTTACTTAAATTGTAATCTACCAATTGTGTTTACATGTAAATATATAGGTGAGGGTTTCTTATTTGTTAGTACTAGTTGGCTAATTGTCAACATTTATTTTCAAAGACAAATTTAATTGAGATAAAAGTTTGGGCTTAGATAATTTAAGTTCAGAATTATTAATAAATATTTAGAGATCAAAATACATGTATTAGGTCAATATTTAAAAAATAAATTAATAGATAATTTTTAAATTATTTAATAATATCAATTGTTTTAATCAAATGTATAGACAACTATAGTAGGTTTCAGAAATGGTTCAATTATAACATCAGATATGAACACATTAATTGGTAAGATTATTTGTATAATACCTTTAAAGAATATATTGAAATGGAAAAATAATATATGCAGATTAGTTGTTATTAATGATACACAAATTAAATATATTTAATTAATAGTCTAATAAATAATTATTATATATCAATGCAAATGAATAAATTAGATGAAATCATTTGAGCTATACAACGTTTTTGAATTAATTTATAATAATTAAGAAGTTTGTTGAGTATAATTGTATTTGTTTATTTTATATTGTGATTGTATACTTTTAATAAATAATATTAATTATACTTTATTAATTTTCACTTATTTAAGGATACACTATAATTATTAAAAGAATTGATTACAATAAAATCTTATTTTATCTGTCTTAAATTCTATAAAAAAATCACTTCTAATATATATTTGATATAAATAAAATAAAAAGTGTTTAAATGTTTATATTTACATTAAAGTTCAATATTTATAGAAAATTTATAACAAATATGTTTCAAATCCCTAAATATAATATGAAATAAATTTTATAATAAATATATTATTTATTATATTATTAATATTATAAAATAAATAATAAGAATAATAATTAATAATTATATTTATTTGTAAGGTTTACAATAAAATAATACTATTGTACAAATATTAAAAATTAATAACTAGTAAATTTAAGGTATCAAAAGTTATGTAATTATCAAAATGTAGAATATTACCTTAACTTATTTTTTAACAAAATAACTTAATCAATGTAATTATTTGAATAGTGGGTATTATATGTACATGTATTTGCATAAGTAATTAACAATGTAACAAATAAAAAAATAAACTATTAAAAAGTAAATAATAAGAGATATCAATGTAAATCTATGTATATGTACAAGGGTTGAATACAAGATGATTTGTATGTACAATTTTAACCGGTTTTGTATTATTCTATATAACAATGGTTAATTGATCGAAGGAGGAGCAAATTGTTCTATATCGGCATCGATGTCTGATGATTCACTATTTCTCTGCGACGAGCTTAAAGCTTCCTTATAAGGCCGTATTACAACATATGTTAATATGTCTGACAGAGATATAATGCCGCAAACAGTTCGATCGGGATTCACAACAATTAGTCTATGTACCTATGTATACATCATAGTTATATAATCTATTGTTACAAATAATAGTAAACAAACCTCAGCTTTAACAATACGTTCCATAATAGTTCCCAAAGTTTCCGTTTTCAAACATGTCTGTACCCCTTCAAATTTCTACAAAATTATAAAATAATAAATCATATTAAATAATATAATAAAGGTTATATAACATCTTTTCTTTCCTTGACTGCCTGCTCTATTGTAACATCTAGATTATTATACGTCTTATCAGCTGCTAAATTCTGAAAGGAATGATAATAATATAATATGATGTTCCTTTCGAGATAGTCGCCAAACTAACGATAACATCAAATTTAGCATAGATATCCACAACTCTTCCTTGATCGTCCAGCACTGGTAAAGCTGACATGCGTTCAGATACAAACAAATTTAAAGCTTCTATGATCGGTGTATCGCGTGTGGCCTACGTTTTGAAATGTTAGTATTGTATAGGAGAGACACTGTAATGGTTGTACCAACAGTTTTAATGTTGTTATATGTTCCAATATTGAGTTCTTCGATGGATTTATTCATAAAAGAAGGTGAAGGTAAGTCATATATCTGATAGTAATCATTGGCATTAAATTCATATCACAATTAATCATGTATACTACTAACATACAGGTATAAGAATCTCAATATACGTTTATGGGTTAATATGTATAAGGCATTTCCGTTACTTTTATTGATTACGGGCAGTCGATGTACCTGTAGTAAATATTATAACACGATATAAACAGTTAGTTTGCCAATAGGTGGAGACACCTACCTTATTTGTGCATAACATTTCAACAGCATCAAATAAACTCGCATCAGGTTCAATATTAATGATACCTACACCTTGGTAATCGTCAATAGCCTCTGTAGGATGAGTCATAATAATAATAATCAATATTATCAAGGTGACTAATGAATGCAAACCTCTCCACGTTTCAATCTTGTGTTCCTCGAGTTCATCCAAATGAACCTAGAGAATACAACCAGTAATACATATTCATTATAGGAGAGCAGTAATATAAGGGTATTAAGGACACACACATTTGTGAATGTATCAATATATGAATATAAATATGCATATATCATAAGCGAGGTAATGATATTGACTAATATGAGCTATTTTGACAAAGCTATATTAATCAATACGGGTATGTTAATAATTAGTAAAGTATAACATGCAATTTCACTTACAAATATGCTATTGTGAGTATTTGAATCCTGAGTATAAATATATGATTAGTTAAATACAATCAGTAATTGTAAACAATAATCTATATTAATAAATATATAACACAGCAAATATAAAATAAAACAACACAATTAAATAAGTATAAATGATTAGGAAAATATTAAGTATTAAATATTAATAAAACCATTATATTAAAAGTTATATATACATTAAATAAATCATATATTAACATATTTAAATAAATATAGTAGTAGTATAAATATACTAGAAGTATTTGTTATTATATATATATATCTATATATTTTGTCATAATCAATATCTATATATTTAATTTATGAGAATAAAAGTTTAATATTCAAAATAATATTTACTTGTGGGGATTTGTAGTATCTTTGAAGAATTTTAATAAAGTCAGTAATAGTAAGCATACCTATAGTGAGAGGTAAATTATTAGTGTGAGGAGTGTGAGCTAAATGTTAACATGGCGATGTTATTACAAACCAACAAACTTCTGTTTAAGAGAATCCCATAAGGGAGCAGCTCTAACTCCATTATAGACAAGAGCGTAGAAAGCTTTCTTTACCTGAGATATACATGCTCAATGAAAGTAGGTAAACAAAGGGGAAATGTAAACAAACATTTAACTGGGTGTCGAATATAACAAGCTTTGAACTCGTAGGAATTAGGTCGTAACACTTGTGAGCTCTCATGAATTTTCCGAATACCAAATCTTCATTATCATCTGAACGTACGTATATGGTAATGTAAAATACACTACACAATACATAATAATGACAAACCTAAATCCTCAATTTCCATTGTGTGTTCTTCATCAGTACTAGTAAGCTACAAGAATTTAGGTATTTTAATTAAAATAATTTAATGTTTATTACTATCAATAGAGAAAATATATAAATAAAGGATTCATTAATAAATATACTTATCATCAATTTGAATGATAAACTATGTCACTATATATTCTATATTAATATTACAAATTATTTATAAAATTGGAATAAATTCATTGATATAAAGAAAGTGGATAAGCAATTGACGCACGAAATGCATGTAAAAGATAGATACACGAATGGCACCTTTATCAATAAATTAACAAAATGGCATCAGTGATTTTGATTGGATATTAGTCATATTATATATGTGAAATATTAAAACAGTAGGCTTTTCGTCGAAATAGATTAAAGTGACTTCTATCTATATCAATGGATTTAGATTATAAATATCAATAAAATAGTATGATATCTTCAATTTAAATACACAAAATTACGGGAATATTGATATGATGTAATTTAAATATATAATTTTATTTTTAGTATAGATAGTACATTACAATTGGTAGTAATTATCAATATATTTGTATAAATAAATATTAATTTAAAATTTAGTAGTGGGCTGCGACTCTATCGTAAATTGCCATACACTACATTCAATTTCTTATCCACTTTCTTTATATCGATGAATAAATTATGTATAATATTTGTACTCTACTGAAATATTTAATATATAAATTGCTAAACTAAAATAAAATAGATAAACAAGCAAATAAAAAAATAAAATTTATATATGCAAATTAAAAATATTATAGGTATGGATTATTAATGTACACAATTTAACATTATTATTAAAAAATGTATAATTATATAGTAAGAAATATTTCAATTAAAATAAATAATATTTGTAATTTACTAAATATAGATCATTTTCACATTTCATACACTCATACACTTTTAACCAATCTTTATTAATATTTCTATATTTTTTTATCAAAATGATATATAAACATATATTCTTATTAATAATTAATTTAAATATTCAAAGCGTTTTAATACAGAAATATTATATATCATATTAATCTATACATTCTATTAATTAATGAGTATATTAAATAGATAGTATATTAATCTGTTTATTATAATTTTATATTTTAATAATATTTTTATATTTCAAGAATCTATTTATTATTATTTAATTATATTGATACTTTTATAATTGATGTAATTTTAAATGAAATTTTGTAAATCATCATCATGTAAATATTCCCGATTAGAATAGCATAGAAGAATAATAATACTATTATACTATATATATTCTATAGTAGTATTATATAAATGAAATATATATTATATATTATATATACTATTTTATAATAATTATTACTACTCTTAATTATAAGAGATAGTACAATAATTTAGATATAATATATAAGTATCTATAGACAATAACATATTTAAATTGTATTACATAATTATATAATATTGTATTGATTATAACAATGTTATAACATAATATAACATAATGATATAATATAACATTATACAATAATATATTATATATTATATATTAAAGAAAAATATACGGTATATAAATATATATATATATATATTATAAATACGTGTCATTGGTATTGATTTATTACTAACGCGCAGTTTACACAGTATTATTATAGATTGTAACATTAATAAATTATATATACAGTATTATACTGAGTATATACTCTATATTATATATAGGAATATATAATATATAATATACTATATTATATAGGAATGCAGTTAGATTGTATAATGATTTAATCATTATAATAATGTGAGTAGTATTATATGTAATTATAATTAAATGTATGTTTTATATACAGTGGTATAATGTATAAGTTATAATTTACTCAGTATATACATTCAATGTAACATTGTATGACTTACATAAAATTGACTACTCTTCCTAGAATATTTATTTGAATTTACAGATATCCATAATTTTAAACGTTTAACATGATTTGGCATTTCGTATAAATTAATATTTACTTTATTAATTTAGTTGATAAATATGTTCATTATATATATTACAAATATGGTAATATTATATATTAGTATTTGATAAATTAATAAAGAATGCAAATTAAAACGAAATATGAATAAATCAATATATTCTGTTTATTTACATATTTGATGTATGCTAGTGACACCTATAGGCATTTTATTATTGTGTTGGCAATTATCCAAATAATTCTATAATTATTATAATCTTATAAGCATAGGTCCATAATGACTCATTATTAATGAGTTATCTATTGGAATGAATATTTCTTATGAATTTATAATTTATATATTTTATAAAATAATATAGGGAAATAGATTATATATATATATATATATATATATATTATTAAAATATGTAGTCCCTTTTAAAGAATGTAGTATTTTAACTTAAGATGCCAATTGTTAAACAACACTATAATTTATAGTCTATAAATAATTAATTTATTATAATTATATAAAATATTAACAAGCTTTATTATACATTACAGTATAGTATACTATAGTGGTTTTTATGGACATTATAATACAATTTGTAATAAATGTAATTATACAATTATATATATATATATATTGTTATTTTTATTTGGTGGAGTCCTTTCATCCCATCCAGGAACTTAGATGAAGTTTTCACTTATAACCATATATGGCTCTAATGTCCCTTCGAAGCAGCTCTCATGTTAAGGCATCCGTGGTTTTAACGAGAGCCGATCATTTATTTATACATAATTAGATAACTTCTAAATAATATTTTAAGACCCATTTTATAAAATTAATTAATGGACCGGACGAGGCTCGTACCCGTGTCCTACTGCTTGTGTGTCTGACGCCTTAGCCAATATATATATATATATATATATATGTATATAAATTATATTTATTATATATAAATAAGTGAATATTTATTAAATATGGATTAATTCAAAAAAATAATATAATTATCAGAATATTAAGAATTTTTAATAAATAGTTTTTAAACCTAAACATAAAGTTTTGGAACCAATATAAATATATACATGTGACAGTATTAACTAGAATAAAATATGTAAAATAAATTTAATAAAACTTAATATAATAACTAAATTACTTTTATTTTTTTAATAATAACATATAAACACAATTATGAATTTATGGTTAATATATAGAATTATTCAAAAATAATTATTACCTTACATATATTTAAGATGAATTAAAAATTATACACCAAAAAAACAGCCTATTTATTTATTCCTTTATTCGATTTTAATACATTACCAGATATTGGGCAAGTATTTAATAGGCGATTTAAATATAAACGCACTCATTTGTCGACCTTCCAGATATCGGTATAGCCATTCACACCCAAACTACCCGATTTTTATATTTGAAAAACCATATTTTTATCTTAGGCTATACAATTTTGGGCTGTTTTTTTTTGGTGTGAAAGCACCTTTAAGCTATAAATTATATAATATATGTAACATAATTATAATTATAATTAAATTAAAAATTAAATATTATATATTTATTGGAAATATTTTAATTTTAAAATTTTGTTTATCATATTTTAATTAATAATAGTATATTTAATTATAACCTAGGACATGACATCAGATCACTATCTCTACAGTTGTACATTTTATATACTCCGAAATAGATCTTTTTCATTGGTATATTTAACTATATTTCAATAATATTTCAAAGATATTAATGATATTGAAAATATATCAGATATTTATTTATTTATAAAATACAAATTCATTAATTATGTTTAATTTGGAGTGGAATATGTTTTTATATTATGTCGACATTCTATATAATATTATGTATATTACATTAAATTATCATTTTAGTATAATCATTGAATTTAGTTAAAAACGAATTTTTGCATTGAATTGTGTATCAAATTAAAATATGTACTACAGGACCATGATGCAATATGATAAAATCATTCAAGCGTAACAAAAGGACATAACAAAACATTCATTGGTATGTCCTTGGTTATATCATCAACACTCACAATTTCATCAGATACTTCCTATCCCTCCCACATAATTCACCCGATGAATTATTTACCACTCTTTCAACTACCCTCGATTCCCACGCTCCAATAATTATTAAAAAATCCATCCTTAGACTTGACACCTCCTGGTATACCCTCGCACTCCTAAAACAAAAGCGTAAATTTCGTACACTTGAAAAACTTTACCCGACTTTCCAACAGACACCCTATCATCAACTTTCGATGAATATTTCCATCATAAGCTCATAATTAATCTCAGCAATCTCCCACGATATACCTCTTTAATAACATCCACCATGCCAACTCACTCACTTAATGTATTACAGTCCCTTCCATGTCAGACACGTGCATACTTCTTAAAGCAACTAAAAGTTCATCTCCTCTTGACTCTATTCCTCTTTCCCTTTTACATGAAATCATTGAATCCCTCACTATCCCTCTCAATAATATATTCTGTGAATCCCTCGTAACCGGTTCTTTTCCAACATCCTATAAACATGCACTCATTACACCCCTCCTTAACCAATCCTTGACTCTTATAGCCTCAACAATTATCGTCCAATCTCAAACCTGTAGATATTTTCCAAAACTTTGGAACGAATAGTCGCGAAACAACTAATGTCTTATTTAATATCACACAAAATCCCTCATATCTTCCAAAGTGCATATCTTCCTTCCAAACCAATAGAAACCATACTAGCGAAGATATCCAGAGATATTCTCACTAACCTTGATAACAAAAATGGCACAATACTCGCACTACTTGATCTCTCCTCTGCGTTTGACACTATTGACCACACGATTCTCATACACCGTCTTACATCTATAGGTATCACTGGTACTGCACACAAATGTCTATCCTCATTCATAACCAACCGAACTTCCTCAGTTTTAGTTCACTCAACTCGTCCTTCTTCCCGTCTTGTAACACATGGTGTCCCCAATGGTCAGTCCTTGGACAAATACTCTTTAACATTTACATAATTCCCCTTCTCCACCTTATATCGAATTCTCCAGTTAGATTCCATACATATGCAAATGACATCCAACTTTATGTAAAATGTACAGAAAACGAAAATTTTGCACCTGACATCTTTTCCTCTACTATTACCACCATTCATAACCGGCTCACAATAAACTCCCTCGTCTTTAACCCAATTAAAACCGAGGCTATCTTCCTTCACCTTCCACTCCGAAGTAAAACTTTACCAATTGGTAGTTAACTCCCACCCAATTAACATTAATGGATAGCTCATCATGTACTCAAGCCATGTCAAAAATCGTGGTGTTATATTTGACAATACTTTTAATTTTTATAGACAACTGTCCCACATAACAAAACTATTAAACTATCAACTACATTCACTACGCATTATTCGTCATTCAATATCAATATCCACCGCTACTATTATAGCTTCTGCTTACATCCTACCTCTATTCGACTACTGCAATTTTATCCTTTACAATACCCCCTCATCGTATATTACTAAACTCCAAATTCTTCAAAATTCCATAGCTAGGTGTATATTCAACATACCAAAATATCTCCATATATCTCCATTCCTAGTTAAACTCCACTGGCTACCTGTACGCCATAGAATCCTATATAAAACTCTACTACTGGCTCATAAAGCAATCCACCATGACTCTCCTGACTACCTAGCATACCTACTCAAACTTAAATTACCAACTAGTACCACTACTCGCTCCACCAATACGTTTCTACTTCAACTCCCTCCTAAACACAACTTACATTCAACCAACACTCGCGCATGGGCAATATCCGTCCCATACTCCTGGAACACTCTCCCTACATCCATCCGTACTACACCATCAACTCCAAACTTCAAGAAACTACTGAAAACCCACCTATTTAATATGAAACATTAACTTCAAATATATATGGACGGCCGGCCGATTGCTTTATAAGCACAGTTCGCAGTACGAAAACCGAAAAATGTAATGTATGTATCCTATCATATTTAAATATATATTTACTTTATTTTGTATTTATTAAATTATTTGAAATATTTAAATGTATATTCTTATCAGGTATTTGATATAGTTTAGACACCGCTAAGGAGAAACACATTCCTTTTCATTTTTTATCAACAATTAGTTTACTTTACATTATTAAATAATAATTCCTTATCTTTAAAATGGTTTATGTCTATGACAAAAATTAAACATAAGTGACTTATTTATGAATTATAAACATACTCACTCCTGTAAAAAATATAATATGTCATATATTATGTCATATAATATTATTACACACAAAACTTTAGATTCTTATATATCGAGATTTATTTTTACTCAATTTAATTTTTTTTGAACATTCCACCTTATTAACTGTTACATAAATCTTTATAAAATGATTAGGAGTTTATACATAATATATTGATTATGTTATATAGGTACTTTTAAAAACATAAATATATTGCTTTGAAACTTATAATACACATTTTTTAGTTTTGCATTCATGCGTTAGTGCTGCCGTTCTAGTCTTAGTATACACAAATTAAATATATTTGTAATTTAGTGACTTATAAATATCTAATGACATTAAATAATGTAATTTGTTGATTAATTTAAAATTAAATTTTCTAATTATTTTATCTAATATATAATAAATAAATGTATGTATTTATAAATAAATAATTATTATGCTATATAAAGAATTGTTTATATACATTCTATAGAGTGGGTAATAAATTACATTAATATAAAAAATAATACAATGTAGAAGTAATATATATTATAATTATATTTGTCTATAGGCTATATATAGGCTATATATATATATATATATATATATATATATATATATATATATATATATATATATATATATATATATATATATACAGTTATATTTATATATAATCTGTAGCACTGATATAAGATAAGAATTTATATGTAATATATATAGTCTAATATATAATTAAAATAGCATAATAGACATAATGTAGCATAACAAACTTAGTTATTATCTCTCTATATATACATGTGTAGAACAATTGCATGATTATTTAGACTAATGAATGCATATACACCAATTAAAACACCACACACACATGCTCATACACCAAATACACACCAACACATACATACACACACAACATAATATATACACCAACACACATACACAATGGTATAACAATGTGACTAACATGGAGAGGTTTCGAACCAGATCCATTTCTATCATGCCAGATAATTACGTGTTGGGCATCATAGGAATTTAAGAGGTGGCTCGGAGAAAGGGATTTACCTGTGTAAAGAGATATAATAAATATATAAAATTAATACATATTAATAAAACATTACTATATTTGTAATAATGTAATAAATTGGGTAAACAATTTGTTAATTTATTTTAAGCAGTGAATAGATCAACCATAAAATAAGAATAAATATTGAAAATAATTATAAATCCCATAATTTAATTGATTAATCAGGTAAATATATCATCAAATATATTTAATTAAATAAATACAACAAATTAAAAAAAAATTCATTTGTATCAATCTACACAAATATGTATTTATTATAATATAATATATCTTAATTATCATTAGTTTAATATAAGTTTTTAAATTGTATAAATAGGTTCAATTAATTTCTATATTATATATATATATATAAATTCTATATTATATATATATAAATATAAATATAAATGACATTAAAAGTTCATAGACCTCTATAAAATTGATGAATAGAGAATATATATATAATCTATATGCTTGATCCATTTGATCATATATTATATAATTAATAGATGAGTATGATATTAATATTAGTATTATATCACATTGCATGGTATAATTAGAGAGTTATAATACATATTTACATAGTTATATTGATATATTTAATTCCTCTATGTATAAATATTATATATAAATATAAATATATTTATACTATGTCATAATTAATTATAATGTATATTACTCTAATTACTATATATTGTTCAATTATATATATATATATATAATGAATATGTAAACATATAAGCAAAGATTTTGCGAAGCAAAGATATAACACTCCCTATGCATGCAACGTAATTTAGTAATATCCCCAGCCGCTGCTAGCAGCAGTATCGAAATCACTGAAATAGATATAGGTTCGGCTCTGTTTGCATACAACAATGTTTTCATTGCTCTATTAAATTACATGCAATATAAATTAACTTTTACTTACTAAATATATACCTATAGCATTTAAAACATAAATATCATATTTGTTTGTTATATATTAGTAATGAACACTTAGTTTTCATCATATAAATATTAATGTAAAACATATTATTTAACATTTTAAAAGTGTATAGTTAAATACGAATTTACATTATAAACAACGCATAGTTCCTAAAAGTAACCCGCTATAGGTGGCACCAGGGTATTTTGTATACAAATTCGAATTACACGATTTCGCGTAAGTGTTATATCTTTCCTTCGGAAAATCTTTGATATAAGTTTAGAAGTAAGTTTAGAAATAGCAATTTGAACATTGATAATTTAGATATTTTATATATTCTAGTCTTAAGAGCTGTTCACATGAGCAATCTAGAAATTTCGTAATGGAATTCTTAAGAATTCCAGTTTCAAAATCCCCTAGCGGTATCAATTTTAGGGTGTTCACATGAGCAATGTATTTTCGCAGTAGAATACTTTAAAATACACACATTTTGTGAACTTATGAAACTAAGTTAATTATAAAATCATAAAGTGGTAATATATATTATAATTATAATTATTAATTAATTATTAATTAAACGATCGTAAACGATTATAAATAGATTAGTTAATCTATTAACTAGAAAGGTAAATGAGTATGCATTAATACTCGTCAGTATACCTGTGCGTGCGTTTATTTACCAATTATATAAATTTTCATAAAACTAGAATAAATTCGGATTAGAATATTTAGCAATAATCGCAGAAAAATCATTTAGAATTTTACATTTTGGAATTCTTAAGAATTCCTTTGCGTAATTTCTGGAATAGATTGCTCATGTGAACAGTGTTTTATGGATTTATTATAAATACAATTATGTTTGATAACAAATAATATATCTATTATAAATATAATAGTTATGCAAATCATAGTCATAGAATTATATGAAACATAATAATGAACATCAATTATAAAAAATGTTATAATATATATATATATATAATATATAATATATGATATATTGGTAAATAGTGTTAAAATAAATTATTATAAAATAAACAATTGTTGTAATAGTATTCTTTTAAATGTATTTTGTAATCTCTAATTAATCTATAATCAATATATATAAATATATATATAATTCTGTAAATATAATTATTGTCATGAATGTTATTAATAAAAGAATAATAAGTATAATATAATATAAATAATATTATTCACTATAAATTACTAATAATTTAACTGAACTTACTAATTATTTTATAGTAATCGATAGTAAACTTATATAATTATAATAAACTTATACTAATCTATAATCGAATACTAATACATATTATTTATATAATATTTAATATAAAATGTTATAAAGGAATAAAGTTAATACAGATTTTACATATTTACATTGGTATCTGTTTAAATATTGATGTAATCAAATAGCATTGATAAATAGATAAAAAAAATGTTGGTATATAGGTTATAGAAAAATCAATATTTCCATTCTGTTGTATTTTATATGTTTATATATTACTGCAACATATATATATATATACATACACCACTATAATATATTACAGTTATAAATAGTAGACTATGGTACATAAATATCACTTTCACTACAGTATATATATATATATGTATATATACAATATAATCTATATATGAACATATAAATGATCATGCACAGGTAAATAATATATGTATGTATAAATATGTGTATGTATATGTATATTATATATATATATATATCACTCAAATTTAGTGATAGGATCAATATTATTTTCTTATATATTTTTTTATATATTGTATTCATTAATAATTTCAATTAAAACTAAAATTAAATTTAAAACTAATATAGAACATATTATTATATATTTATAATTAAGGGGATATTTATATACTGTTCTTATCCAAAATGTAGTATTCTATTTTGATTTTTTATAATAATTATGTTAATAAAATTCTGTAAATAATTATTAATTTTTTTTCAACAAAATATTGGTATATTAATTAAGTTTATATTTATTGAAAGTGTAATAAAATGTATAGCTATATATAATCTAAACATAATACCAAAGAAATGTTTGTATTTTACCAACAAGCATTACAAATAAATGTGTATAGTGACAGAACCCTATTTATCTATTTACATATATAAAATGATGCTTTTGGTAAATAATTGTCCTAATCTAATGAATTGTAAATGAATTCTATGAATAAATATTTATATTTTAATATATTATCATATTTAATTATAATCAAATGTTAAGGGGATATCACACGACGCCCGCCTCTCTATGTATAGAGATAGTAAATATTGGGTCTATAAAAAAATAGGCGAGCATAATTCTATTCATTGAATTGAGCTAATTTTTTTATATTCTATTCATTAAATGTATACACATGATATTACAGGAGTCATTTTCTAAATTTGTATGTGTATAATAGCAAAAAATAACAATCTCTATAGAAATTCTGTAAATTAAAAAATTAAAATGTGTGCATATATATATATATATATATATTATATAATATATATTATAAAAAATACGTCCTGTAATATCATGCCTATACATTTAATGAATAGAATATAAAAAAGTAGCTCAATTCAATGAATAGAATTATACGCGCCTAGTTTTGTGTAGACCAATTATTTGCTATCTCTATACATAGAGAGGCGGGCGTTGTGTGACATCCCCTTAATATAAAATAAAATATATACAATTATTTTTAAAAACAATATATTCTATAGACGCAGAAGAAAGAAAATTATAATATTGTACAATATACAAAGATACCAAGTTAATAGGATTGGTAATAATACAAATAATATTATTTATTTGTTACACCTAATTTATAATATATGTGTATATTTATATTGCATGAGTGTATTGATTTATAACTTATGAAGATATATAAATAAAAAACTAAAATGTTTTAATTAATGTCTATTCATTATTTATCTATGCTATATAGTGTTTAACAATATTTAATATTATTAAATTATTTAATTAATATATTTTCTTATCACAATTTAAAAAAATGCAAGTTAAAAAATGCACAACATTGTATACACTAATTACATATTATATTAAGTTAAAAATAGAACACATTATTTATAGCTTAGAAAATGTCAATTTTTTATGTCATAGTTGTTATGGTTCCATCTATACAATATACAAATATGTTATATTAGTATTATTATCAATATATATATATAGAAAGTTTGTTAACTTGTTTTAATACTTATTATAGATAGTTATAATACTAGATAAAATTCATTCTAAATATTATATAAAATTTAGAAGTTTTAATTAAAATATAGAGCCTAAAGATATAAAGTTTATTTGAAATAATAATTAATTATAAATTATTATTTATTTTTATACTTTATATCTATAATGTATATTATAATATAAATAATACATTTAAAATAGTAATGATTATATATGCTATGTTTGTACATGCATTTTAATGAGGTTATATACATATTAATGCTATTTTGTTATGTGGTAAATTATGTATATTAAGTCTCATTGTTATATATATATATATACAATAACTATTACTCATATTAAATAATATTTATATATATTTTATTTTCTATAAAATAATATTACAATGTATATATCATAGTTATTAGTAAGATTACTTATTACCAATAGTGGTAAAATAAACTTACATTCCTGTAAAGATTCACTAATACTACGTGGCCTTGACCTTTCTATTGTAATGGCTGAAGCTCCTGTGATCTTATTCCTAAATCTTTCCATAGTTATATCCATGTTGAATACTCTAATATATGTTATGTATAGTCTTACTCATGGGTATGAAATAGTGCAATGGCGTTTGACTGGCACACACGCACCCCCATAATTATATATTCATTTCAGTGATTATCATTATATAAGTTCACAGTATTTCATTGTGCGCAATTCAATGGTTGTTTATAAAAAATATGAGTGTATGCAAATTTTACATTGTAAACAGGATTTTACCTACTTATATATACAGGTATTTTTTATATTATATATATATATATATATCTAACCATGTAATAGATATGTTAGTATAATATATAGTTGTATAGTTAATTTTTTATATATGACATTTAACATATTTATGTATATTGTACATATATAAAATATATGCTACTATATAGTAACTAGTTAGATATTATATCTACTAGATATTCTATAATTAATAATATATATAGTATCCCTGGATAGTATCTATAATAGGAATAATAACATAAACTAAGGCTAATATTGATAACTAACCATCAACAGGTATACATGGAGGACTGGTAGATGACATTGATACTGCCTGATATGATTAATTAATCATTGTTATTTTAGATTTAATTCATAATGTATTGTAATACATATTAGCATATAGTTAATTATATAAATAGTATGCTGCTTATTAATGATTATTATAACTATAATATATAATTATGTAATATTTATATAATGAACATATGAAATACATAAATATTTATAATAATGATATATTATTAGTAGCATAAATTTATTTATAATTATTATATAATTATTTAGTTATTATAATTTGCATATAAAATAATATCTAATAAATAAACTATGAATTAATATATATATAAATATATATATATTAATAATAAATATATTTAAATATATTAATAATACTATTTAAATAAATATAATTTTATAATTTATAATATATATATATATATATATATTTGAATATATAACTAAATATTTGTAATATCATATTTTATTTTAATTATATGAATTTCTGATATTCGATATATTAATTATATTTCATAAGAATTCTCTTTGTGAAATATATTTTATTTAAACATCACTTTATACTTTATATATTCTACTATCATAACATACTTATTACAAGGGTGATAATAGTATCACTATTGTAATAAATTATTATTAATAATATATATTATTATTGATTAGTATTAGAATTGATTAATATATTATGCTATAATACATATATATTAATAATAAACTACTAATATACAAATATATTCTATGCATTATTATGATTTTATTTATCATTATAGTGGAATATAAATATATAAGTTAAGGTGGTATTCTAATATGTTAATATTTATTAATTATCAAATTTATAGGAATTTAATATAAGAATATATATAGTTTATTGTATAATAATATTTATATATTTTTATATTAATTATTACATGTTAATTATTATTATAAATATATTATAATTACACATAGACACAAAACACACATAAACACACACACTCTTACATATATTATACAATGAATTAATTGAAAATACTATGAATATGTTTTTTAAATGATGTTGTATATTGTTATAGAAACATGAAGGAAGATTGGTATATGTTATTGATATAGTAGAAATAGTATGATATTTCTGACAACTCATAATACTAAGGATATATAATATAAATAATAACAGTAATATCACATGATAGAATAATATTATATTTGTACTATACATATTATATATACATATATGTGTGTGTTTCTATGCATATATCATATATAGTTTTAACTAAATAACCTAAGCTATAAATATGAATTTTCTAGTTCTGCTAAATGTATATTATAATAAAGCTACATTTGTATATAGTGACATATATTTATACATTAATTAATTAGGCTACTTTACATAGATTTAAATATAAAATTACCTCATAAACAGCACTCATATGAAATAATAAGCATGTAATGTTAAATGTTATTTGTTTACATGTTATTGAACTGAGAACTATTCAGTGTTGTGATTGGTCATTGATAATATACAGGTCATTTATAATATATTCTATTATATATCAATAAACATATACCATTCCATATATATATATATAATAGAGAAAATATAAAAAATGAATATAGAATACCAAGAATTATCTGATATAAACATATAATATATTAAAGATCTAATGCATGCATTTAATAATAAAATACAAATATATTATTATATATATATATATATATATATATATAATATACACACACATATATATAATATACACACATATTATATATATATATATATATATATATATATATATATATATATATTGATATAGAATCTAGATATAGGGGAAAGTCTCCGATTACTGACCACCTCCTAATACAGACCGCCCTCTCGTATCTCAGTAACTATAAGAGATATCAAAAAATTATATATACATGAACTGTTAGTAATTTAATGATAAATATGAATAAGTATTTTGTTTAAAAAAATATTTATTCCTATAATTGTTATTTGATCAAATGTAATATTCTGTTTTTTACTTTTTAGATATTTGAATAATAACTTTTTTTAAATCATTGTAAATACATTATTAAAATAAAACTTAATTTTTTGCATAATATTGTAGATCAATAAAATATTTATAACTATTAGAAAAATAATTTAATTTGAATAAAAATTAACGAATATATCTTAATTATAGCAACCCATATAATTTTTATATTACCGACCCCTTAAATTACCCTAATACTGACCCCATGTGATTTATGATATTTAATCAAAATAGATCAGCATTTTACTTTAAAATTTGTCGTAAATTGTTTATGTATTATTGATATAGATTTAGGATTCATGATTCCAGTTGATTATATACATACTTATATAAATACTTATAATAAATAAATATTAAATAATAATATACACTATTTTAATATAATTATTATAAAGTTTAAATTTAAATTTAATATTACTATTAAAACATAAATTCAATAATAAATAAATTTTGTGAATGTTATAATTAATTATATATAAGTATATCTACTATTCTTATTGGATATTATAATACTACAATTATTTATACCACAATTTTTTTAGGGGGTCGGTAATAGGAGAAGGGGGCCGGGTATTAGGCAAATGTATCCGATTACAGATACCCCTGTTTATTCTTGAAAATATAATAATATCAAACATTTAAAATAGTCACATTATTCATTGACATAATTACAAAATTTCATATAAATATATTTAATATTGAATAAGTTATTACAAATAATCATTTAGGGGTCGGTAATCAGGGACTTCCCCTATACCATATAATATAATGAAATATTCTTAAAAAACAAATGAAAATATAATTTATCATTAATATAGTAAATTACTGTAATAATGGTAAATGGTAACAATATATTGAAGTAATATTATATTATAATGTAATCGAAACTAATATTTTATATAAAGAAAAGATGTTTAAATAATTCTGAGCAATTAAATATATTTCATGTGATAAATTGATGTAAATGACTTTATAATTACCTTGTATATATATATATTATAATAATAATAATATCAGAAATTAGGCATGACCATGGTAAACGAAGAAGCGATCTAGTCGTATACCTATATCATGTATATATATGATATTTATATTACTAAAATTAGAATAATATAATTATATATATATATAAATATATTCATATATATAATGTTTATATATATATATATAAATTAATATAATGATTCATCTTGGGCACAAAAAGTTATGAAATAAAATAAAATAAAAGTTCTAGATACAATATTCTAAAATTTGTGCAAAGATGTATATAAGTCTATACATATGTTGTCTATATTAGTGCCAATAATACTTTACTTTTTATCATATATTATGTTTAATATTCATATTTCAACTACTTATAGTAACTTTCGCATGATATATTATATGTAATTTAAACAAATAAATGACTGTATTTTTTTATTTTAATAAAATATTTCGTAAATAAAACATAAAGATTTGCCCATTAAACCCTCCAATAAATAGTTAGCCAAATGATGATAATAAATTATAAATGATAAAAATATAAATATTTCCTAATATATACCTTACAGGATCGGAATTGTTTCCCGACAATAAAAAAACTAATATATACAACAATCTAATATAGGATACTTTTTTGTTTATAATTTGACATAAATAATATTCTTATCAAATACTACAATGAATAATATTCACTGATATACAAAATATTAATAATAATAAAAGAACATGGTATAACCAATTTGTATATTATTATTGTTGTTTTATTTTGGTGGAGTCCTTAAATCCCATCTAGAATTTTGATGATGTTTTCACTTATAACTATATGGCTCTATTGTACCTTCAAAGCTGCTCTCATGTTAAGTAATCTATGATTTTAACGAGAGTCAATAATTTGTATACAAAATTATATAAGATCACTTCTAAATATTATTTTAATACCTATTTTATTGGTCCAAACGAGGCTTGAACCAGCGTCCTACTGCTCGTGTGTATGACACTTTAGTCAACTGAGCCACACAGGCAGTTGATATGTAATAATATATACATATATATATAATATAATATATTGTATATTTATTTTATAACTATTTATCAAAACTATTTTATATTTATGTTACAAATTTTAAGTTTTATATATTTAAATTTACATAACTAATAAAAAATAAACTATATAGTATTAATATTAAAAGTATTAAAATAATAAAAAACAGTATTAAAATAAAGATTTTGCGAAGCAAAGATGGTTCACTCTAAACTATGTAATTATTTTAATATAGTTTTTTCACCAACCACTAGATGGAGTCACATGTATTATTTTAAGTTAAATTTAATTCATAAGGTAATTAAGCTAATTATTAGACTAATATACTTTTAATATTATAATATATATGTGAATTATATTTTAAAAAATATATTTTAAAATTACGACATTTTCACGGTATTGAAAGTTTACATGTAAATAACAATGATTAAATCGATCTACTTTTGACCTATAAAAACTCGGTAAAAATTGTATGATTATATTTTTGATATCTCCAAATAATATTTTTGCGGAACACTTACTTTTCGATATATATCGAATTTGTATACATATCTTAATTTAAGATTATATTAGGGTATTATTTTTGAATTTACATGTAAACAGATACGAATCAAAAATAGATTTTAGTTCTTTCACCCATCGCATTTGCGCTACTGTCGTTTTTATTTCAATAAATCAGTCGAGTGAACTATCTTTCCTTCGGAAAATCTTTGTTAAAATTAAAACAATAAAAACAGATTAATATAGTAACCAACAAATATATATCATTAAAATATTATTAAAATTGACATAAACTATGTGATACAAATACTTATATTCTCTTATAAATATTATATAACAATTATGAAAAATGTATTAATTATATTTATACTTTGTTTTGGATGCTAACATGGGAATAAAATATTTGTTTTAGGTTTGTTGTTGTTATTGTTCTTTCTTTTATATTTGTGTTTATTTTAATATCCATTTATGTAATTTTATTGTATTTTATCCGAATGAAGATGATGAAATATGACATAACACTACTGTTAGGAGATATGGAATAAAAAAAGCTAATCGCTTTCACTGATTCACCTTAGACATTGTCTATAAACTGAATGCATTCATTCATATATATATATAATTATGTAATATATACTATTTAATCTATCTATATACACACATATATGTATGTATATAGTATATAGAAATATATAATAAAAAGTTATAAAAATTACCATTATATATAGATAGTATTATTATTAATATATTTGTATATATGTGAGTATATTGTCTACTAATGTATGAATAAATCATTATATAAAAACAATCTTATATATATAGTGTAGAATACAAATGATTGATACAATGAATATACCAGGCATAATATACCATGTATATAGTATCTATGTTTATTATTATATCATTCACACATGTGTGAAATATCTAATAGATACTTTAATAATATGTGTGATAATATTAAACAATAATTATAAAATATATATTATTAAATAATATTTAATAAATATAGATAACATAAATTACATATTTATAATAGACTGAAGTAATGTCATCATACATATTATTTTATTAATATAATAATTATATATATATATAATTATATGTTAATAATATATAGATGAGGATTATATAAATCATCAAGATATTATATAGAAAATGCATCATTTATAAATATTATGATCATTAATAGCCTATATTTTAATATTTAATGACATTTTTTAAATATTATTATAAATTTTGTAAGATAAATATTTAATAATAAATATTTCAACAAATTGGAATACAAAAATATCTGTTAATACCAATTATATAATTTAAAAAAGAATATAATAAATTACAAAAATAATAATTATTGTGTTTGTTAATAATTATTTACGGATGTTGCATTTTTGTAACATACCAAATTACCATAGTACCATCTGCATTTACATGTATAAGCATACAAATGGGACGTTGGTACTATGGTACGTTACGAAAAACGCTTGCTAACTTTGTACTATGGTAAGTTACAAAAAATGCACCCTAATAATATTTGATATATCTGATATTATTGAATAATTTAAAAATTATTGTAAAAATTAAATTTACATTAGATTCTATAATTCATGTATCATATTTATATAACTCTATATATTCATATTTCAATACGGAATTTACTATATATTTTATTGTCAATAATTATATATTAACTATATTTATACTATACGAACTTGTATTGTATAACATTACAATTTAAAAATAAATTTCTTTAAGAAAGAATTATTCATTATGCGTAGGAAAATATAACAATGTAATTCAAGTTAGTTATGATTTATAATACTATATTATACTACTTTATTATTATACTATAAATTATAATTGTTATTTTATAACATTATATTTTCCAAAAATATTGATACATTTAATTACTACATATATTGATATATTATTGATACTCTATTGATATATCATTATATTTTATATGACATAGTTGATAATATATATATATATATATATATATATATATATATATATATATATATATATATATATACTAATATATAAATTAAAATATTTAATTTAAAAGAAAATATAAGAAAATATTTAATCATTATAATATTATTATATAATATAATACTATATGATATATAGTATATAATATATAATACATTTTTGTTCAATTGCATAGGATGAACTTTGTAATTTAACTACAATTAAAAATTGTTCATAACATAAAAATGTCTTATATATATATACAGATGTTTCTGAAAGAGATTTATGTCATCAAAATCTATTCTAAAATCTATTGAATTCAATATTTCATAAAAAAAAATATATGCAACATATGAAATGATATATTTGAATTATTGATGAATTATCTGATTATTTTTTGAAAAATTTTATTTTAAATCTATGCATATGATATAAGTGGAATTAATATGTGAAACAACAGTAATATTAAGTGTTTTAAAGTAACAGATGGGAGAAGAGTACACTTCTATTTTACGTACAAATTGGTCATGTGATGAATCAGACATTGGATAAAGTTTTAAGTATGATATTATCTATGGTTACGTATGATATTATCTATGGTTATTAAGAATATGTATAAGATTTATTCAAGAATAACCAAATAGCTCAGTATAGACATGGTAAGGTGAGTGGATCCAAATAATTATAATTAATTTTATATCAGTTACTTTCCTTATATAATGAGAAGGATTCTAATGTTAAAATATGTAAATTTCATATATCAGTAGGTTTCGATGGTACTTGGGAAAGGGGGCTTCTTGTAATATCATGGTACAGATCTTTTATAGAAAGCCTAACCAGACTCTTGTCTTGGATAGCTATATATTTTGCAACTAATGTAATCATATACATTTATACATAATATACATATATTTATACATATACTTTAAATCATTATTTCTCAATTTAATTTTTTTTAGAAATTCTAAATAATTAATGTTTCTCACACATTTTAATAATATATATTTAAAAAAAAAATGTTATCACACTATATTCTAAATGTATTACTAAAGATATATCTTAACTAAGTTTATTTAATTTAAATATTTATATATTTTGTAGGACATTAACAAAATAATTGTTCATGATTTATTTAAAAAATATTAATATATCCTTTTATTTTAATTATATATAAATGTATGATTATTGTAGATATAATATATTTTAGTATATATTTTTAATATAAATTTATTATATAAATATAAATATATACAAATTATATAAAAATTATAATTAAAATATATATTACAGTTAATAAACGGTATAATTATTGAATAAATATATATATTTTATAATTAATATCTATTAATTCATTTTTAATTTTACAATACAATATTAATTTTAATATATTTTTTATAAATTATGTGTAAAAAATACTAGTACAACTAGGTTTTCATCATTAAATAGCTTTATAAATAACTTTATTATCTGATTATACTAGATTTTAAGGAACAAATCTATTCACTAGCTACTGATATAGTTGGTAGAAAATAATATGTAAATACTATATTTCTAGATATAGATAAAAGCTATTTCCAAAAATTTGATGTAAAATATATTATAGAGTATCATGAGGCTTATTTTTGTACTGCAAATGAAAGACAACTACTAGTAGTCTATACTCTACAGTACAGACATAAATACTCTTAAAAAAAGTACTACAATGAAACCCGCTTACTGAAATTTAATAGTGTAAAATTGATATATAATGAACAACATATATCGGGTTTATTTTAAATCTATTATTGAAGTAAAATATTTTAAAGATATAATTTATTATATTAAAAAAAGTTACCATTGGTGTAGATAGAGAATATATGCCCTGTCCTTGGTTAAAATATAAAAATGTATATTGGCTTAAAAACAGAATATTTGTTATCTATAAATAAATTTTATGATTAAAATCCATCAATTGATAAAGCCGATATTAAATACATTAAATATATTTAATATAGTTTATATATATATATATATACTTTAATAATTAGACAATTATTAAAGTATATATATATATAAACTATATAGATCAATCACTATCAGATCAATAATATTCATATATATCAATAATAAACAAACTATTTGTATTTTGTATATCTATAAGTAATAATATACATTTTTAATAATTGTAAACAAATAAATTAAAATAACTAATGGTAACTAATTTCATGATTTCAAGCTTATGCTTAATATATTTTCTATATATTTTATATTAGAATTACTTATTAAATATTGAAAAATTAATAAATATACATACACTATATATATATATATATATATATATATATATATATATATATATATATATATATATATATATATATATATAATATATTAAATATATTTATTAAATATTCAATATGAATATTAATTTAGATATGTTTAATAATATATTAAACATATATGGTTTATTGAATTAACAAAAAATAATAATACAAAATTATATATTTATAAATATATAATTATATTTATATAAATTTGTTTGAAATATCTGAAATTATTTTATATATTTTTTTAGTTCAAATATTAAAAATTAGAATATTTGTTAATAAATATTTCATAAATTATTATTTCTTTATATATTTATTCAATGTTATTATTTATTTATATATTTATGTAATGTTATTAGTTAATATTATGGATCAACTGAATAATTCAACGTTCTATATCTGTCCAAAACTTATGAAGTATGTATATTTTTAAACCAACATCCTTCATACATTTTAAAGGATGTTGATTTAAAAAAATATATATTCTTAAAAATTAAAATATGAATATATAAAAAGCAACAAATATACTATATATAACCAAGGATATGATATACGCTCACTATTTCTACAATGGTAATTTTTATACTCCTAACTAGATATTTTCAGTGGTATATTTAATTATATTTCAATGATTTCAATCTTTGAATCAAAGATATCATTGATATTTATTTATTAGTGAAATAAAATGTATTCATATTTTGAATTTTTTATTTCTATATAAATATTTTATTAAAAAATACTAATTATTTATAAATTAGACTGAATTGAATGTTGTTTTTTATATTATGTATGTTGACATTCCATATAAAATAATGTGTATAAAATTATATTATGCTTTAATATAATCATATTGAAATCATTGATTTAAAAATAAGTTTTTGCATAGATTTCTATATCATATTCAAATTTGTATTCCTAGACCATAATGCAATATGATAAAATCACTCGTAAAATCAATCATTATTTTAATGAAAGTTTCACAAACTAAGCATTAGCTGACTCCTGACCTTGGTTTAACTATGAATAATTTATCGCAAGTATTCTAGATTTATTTTTAAATATTTCATTAATAAATCTGAAGAACTTGAAAGATGTATATGAAATATATTATATATAACTTTTAATTATTTAATAACATTTATAAATATTATATAAACAGTTATTAAATTAGTTACAAGTCAAAAGTTGTGTATAATATATTTCGTATGCATATTCAGATTTAT
Organism: Osedax fenrisi; assembly: GCA_964019155.1. Taxonomy (NCBI): domain Eukaryota; kingdom Metazoa; phylum Annelida; class Polychaeta; order Sabellida; family Siboglinidae; genus Osedax; species Osedax fenrisi. The sequence goes on along the minus strand of OZ025241.1, from coordinate 83,435,192 downwards.
TACAGAAATATTTTAAAATAAACCTAGAATAGTTGTGATCAATTATTTGTTATAATACTTTAACAACAATATTAAAAACAAATCTATATTCTTTATAAATGTGAATGATTTATTATTCACTTGATCGAATATTATTGTGTGATTTAATGTAATACTTGTTAAATTAAATTATTATTATAAACATGTAAGTCAGATTATTTATGAATATTTACAATATTAAACTTTTTATTAATGTTTGTATGAGATTTAACTATATGAATATATTTTTATTATTTTATTTATAAATAATAAATGTGATTTGTACAGGTTTATTTTGTACAGGGATAATAACAAAATATCTAATTAAACCTAGATAATTTACTATTTATTTACACTATTTTTCCTTCTAAATCAAAAATATATACATATTATTTATATAAATTTATTTATAAAATTAATCTTTTAGTTTATTTTATATATATATTATATATTAAGGGATGGCTTCACTCAAACAAAAACAGTACGATATCGGGCAAGTAAAATATTGAATAGGTAATTTATATATAAACGCACTCATAAGATGTGCGACAACCTGTCTATAACCATTCACACTGAAACTGCCTGATTTTTATGTTCTAAGATATCGTGAGATTTTTTGAAATTGGTGTGAAAGCAGCTTTACTTATATAATTGTATTATTAATTACATTAAATAAATTTGAATTATTTAAATTATATTTTATATAATATACAATTATGAATTCTTACACTCATATTTAATTTATATAAATACATATATAAGGAAAAGTTATAATACATCAAATGAAAATAAAAATAGGTCGTACAAATATAAATGATAATGGATACCAACTCTAGTACGTTGAAATTGATTCCTAGCAGCCAAAGCAGCCATTCTACTAGACTGAATGTTACCAGATCTTGGATCAGTATAAGATCGATGCCTGAACCTGCCTATGATATGATGATGTTTACTTATAACAGTAAATATACACATATAGAGACAATAGTGCTAAACGACACAGTATCTAAACAAGATTGAAACCAACAACATATAGTAGCATTATTATATATCTAACTAATAGTAACGCTAGGTGATCCATTCTCCCCATTGTGTTGGGCTTCGATGAATACAGCAGACATCGGGGCATTCATTGATCTAGAAAGTAATCCATTGCCTGTTAAATATGATTTTCGTCTTGGCAGAGAGTTCTGCACATTCTGTAAAGTTAACATATTGATTACTAAGGAAAGGTTGTACTAAATTCTGACCTAATTAAATATGTAATGTAAAATATTATGGTGAAGTATTATTAAAAAATTAATTTCTACAATAAATAACTTTTGAACAATTAGTACTAAATCAATTGATAAATATATCCTAATTTAATAATTATTTAGTTTATAATATTGAATAAAATAAATAGTTAACTTCATTATATTGACTATGTGCAATGTTATAACAGTAACGGAAACTTAATATAATATTTCTATAGCATTTATTCTTATATTATATAATATATTAGTATAGTAACACATGATAAAGTTCCCTTTATACATTAATACATGAAAAAGTAGGATATAGTACATATAAAATGATTAGACAGATGGTGATGTAAACAATAATATACTTGTACATTAATAAGGGCATGGAAATATGTCATCTAGATATGTCCTTTAAATTAGGTTGATTTATTTATGTACACAATAAATCGATTATTGCTTTTTTATTACTATAAAATATTCAATTATTATTTGTCTAAATAATCCAGATAAATATATTTTTATATTTAAATATATTAATTAATATTAATTATTTATTTATATCCATATAAAATATATATATGTATAATAAGTATTATAAATTAACTCATTTAACTCAATTACTTATAATTAAGTCATTTCTTTAAATTTCTTTAATATTTTAATTTAACCATAGAATTCAACTTATATATATATATTCTATAATTAAATTTAGATATTATAAAACATACATTTTGATATACATAAATAAATATTAATGTTAAACATATATTAATATATAATCATATAAACACAGTAAGTTAATATCAATATCAATATATATACATGTTAATATTTGTCAATGTATTGTAAGTGAACTATTGTTGCTAATAATGCATGGTTGTGATAATATCCAACCAGGACGATGGGCTCTGTAACACTGAGTGATCTCTGACTGCTACAACTGGCTGCTTGTCGTTGTCTTCGACTAGCGGATGCAGCATCGTTAGATTGTTGGGCATCAGATTTTGATCTAGGTCGAATTGCATCCAGAAAATTTCTTACCTACCATATTATAGTATGTAAATTATAGTTCGATTGTAATCATATTTATGCACTTTTATTAGTAATATTAATATAAATTATTATAAAAAATGGTCATGTTATAATAATGGAAATAATAGTTATTTATCTTATTTTTAATGTAAATTAAATATTATTAATAAATTATATATATAAAATATTACAAACAAAAATATTTATTAAAAAATAATTTTTTTATTTTAATAAAAGTTTTTTAATTTTCTAATGTTGAAATGATAAGTTAATGATAATTTTAATTAATAAAAATAATGTTAAAAAATTAATTTTCTTTTCTTTTCAAAATTGACACCTTTATTTAAATAATGGACATTTGTATAATATAACTCTATCATCAATACCATTTTTAATTTTTCGTACAACGAATTACCATCCTTCGATTGTTTATATTGTATCTTCAACTATGTTTTTCAGATATATTTATATTTATATATTGTATCGCCACCTATATTTAAATAAACAACTGTCATTCCTATAAAGTACACATTAAAGTTATTTGTGACACCTATTATTACAAAAATGATTGATTTTCATACTTCAATATATAGGATCATTTCTATTTTTATTCACCAAAATAGAGCATCATTTTATCTTTCTATTTCATCAGAAAGGACGACCTATAAAAAACGGTATTGATGTGAGACCCATATAAAATGTATTTGATAACTAAAATATATATCGAGAGTATACAAAATAATATATATTACAAATTAAATCTAGTTTTATTAAAATATTTATGACACATATAGTTATAGTGGTTTTTAAAATTATTTATTATGAACATAAAATCCTAATTTATACATCATTTAAAGATAATTATCTTTAAATGATGAATAAATTAGGTTTAATTTATAATTAATGATATCAAATTTATTAATAAATTATAAAAAAATTAGAAAAATATTTTTATTTTGAGATTCTATAGGGTTGATTGCATGCCTTTAACTCACAGATAACTATGATATTAAACTTTATAAGTAAACCAATTACCTTCCATAATATTGAAATACATAATAATATACTAATGCCGAAATCTTTGACAAATATCTATGAATTACAATTACTACAGACCATGAAATCTCACATACGAAATATGACTAAAGCTGTGTTCACATTAAATACATCCCTATATTGGCCACTTTTGTATAGCAAGATATTGTCGAACATAAAAATTGAGCAGTTTCTGTATTAACGGCTATAATTACATGTCGATTATTATATTGAAATACAGACCGATGTTCTAATAAATCTGGCATTTAACATGATATTGCAATATGTTTACTTTAAACTCTATTTAAAAAAATGATAACAATATCATTGTTATATATGTAGATATAAGTAGATGTATTCCACATAATACAATTATATATATATATATATATTTACAATATTTTTAAATTATATTCTATACAATTCTATTATTGATTTAATTACTAAGCACCCATTATAATTATAAGGAACATCCAACTGGCCTAAATAAATGATACATAATATATTTACCAATTTAATTGGGTCACACACAGTAAGAGTGCATGTATCCAATTAAATTGGTAAATACAGTAGACATGTACTTATATATAAATTAGCTATTATAAAATCTTTTATCTTGCTTTTATCCTATATCTAGTCAATTCTACAACAAATAAATTGAATCATCCGATTTCTGGCTTATCCGATTTTCTGAACTCTTAATATAGCTATTGCTAAACTGATTCAGCTATGTCAAATTAGAAAATACCTACCTATTAATACTACTTTAAAACTCCCAGAAATATTCACAATAAAGTCACGTATCAATTGATACATACTGAAATATAAATTACAAAATCAACTATTTAATATGAAGCAGAGACAATGAGTACTATACAATACCAATAGAAATATATTATATATATAGCATACGAAAAAATTGCTTGGTAGAAAATGTTTCGATATTGAGGACCCAATGCATGGAAAATATTCTAAATATAACAGATAATATAATTACAAGGATAACATTTTATTTCCACAGAAAATATACTTACATATGTTTAATACTAGATATAATAATAACTCGATAATAGATAATTAATTATAATAGATAATTACAATGCTTAAGTTCTTTATCTATAAAAAACAATGTAATTCCCTATTCTCTTAAGTAAATGATTTCTATTTTTATTATATAATATAACAATATATATATATATATATATATATATATATATATATATATATATATTGTGCATGTGTTGTATGAAATAAACATATGTTAGGTGAGAGTATTCTATAAATATATGAAAAAAAAACATATAATGTTTAAACAACATTGATTATGATATCAAATTTATATTCAAATATATAATATTTTAATCATATATGATTAAATGATCAATATAATGAACATCAAATAATAATATTACATGAAAATCACAAAATATGATTTTTCCCTTTAAAATGATACATGACATGATAGATAAAATTAATTATAAGATAAATCAATAAGCATTTATGAACACGATTTACTATCTTTGAAACTCCATCACTTTTGAACAAGCCTCTCTAAATTCATACAATTAGAATTTTCACGAAACCTAATTCGTGCATATTTATATATAATTCGTACATGCATAAATTAAGAATTTTCTTTATCAACATTATTTTTTGTACAATATTCTTTCCATTTTTTATTAGATTATTTTAAATGACATTCAGATTTTAAATTTATAATTTTCTTTTTATATATATATATATAATATATATATTATATATATATATATATATATTTATATATATACGAAATGTCTCTTCTTTTCAGTAATTAATAGATAATGTATACAACACATTGGGGTGTAAGTTTTAGTGTTTTGGAACAAAATTGTAAATATGCTGTTGCACTTTCGAGTGGTCATATTTTCCATACCACTGTACTATTTCTGACTCTCTTGCTTTGGCTCCAAGCGCCACACCCTGGTAAACCACTTCAACTAGTGGACTAAACTTGCAAGAGGGGGCTAGGAGAGGAGACTGGCGCCACCTAGCTTAAACGCCCCCAGAAAGAATCATAATGAACAACAACAATAACAATTATACCATGCCGGATCGGTTGAGCCCCTGAAAAACAACGACAGCGCTATCTATTGGACTATCCCAGGATGGAAGTGTTAAATTGGCTACTGGAGATACAATAATTAAAAAGAGAAAAAATAAAAATAAAATAAAAATAAAAGTAAAACTAGCAACGAGTATAACGACTATTGGAACTTGGAATGTGAGAACACTGAGCAGATGTGGAAAATTAGAGGAATTATCAAGAGAACTCGATCGCTACAGATGGGATGTAATTGGATTGACAGAGATAAGATGGATAGGAACTGGAGAAGAAATAACTGATCACGGACATAAATTCTTCTATAGTGGACATGATAAGTTAAAGCGACACGGAGTAGAATTTTAATCAGGAAAGAGTTAATTAATTCCATACTCAACATTAACATGATTTCCAGCCGAATTATCTCCATACAGTTTGCAGCCACACCAATGAACATCACCATAATACAGGTATATGCACCAACTACAGATTACTCTGATGAAGATATCGAAGAATTTTATGAACTCATAGAAGACACAATATCAAAAACACCTAAAAAGGACTTCCTAGTAATACTTGGCGATTGGAATGCAAAAGCTGGAACTGATGCACATAATATATGGCCTAACTCTATTGGTCGCTTCGGCCACGGTTCTACAAACTCTCGTGGTGAAAGATTATTGGAGTTTGCTGAAAAACATAAGTTTGTTCTCGCTAATACACTTTATAATCACAAAAACTCTAGAAGAACTACGTGGCACGCTCCGAATGGAAGAACAGATAATCAAATTGATTACATATTGACGCCTCAGAGATTTAAGTCGAGTATAATTATTACAAGTACAAGAACATATCCTGGTGCCGATATTGGCAGTGACCACGACTTAGTATTATGTAATCTCAAACTGAAATTGTGTATAAGGAAAAGAGCAATCACGAACAGGATAAGATTTGACCTTGATAAACTTGAAAACGCAACTACTGTTAATGATTACAAAGTAAAACTTGATCTTGAGCTTTCGCAAGTGAAAATAAATGAAAATGATATTACTGAAACTTGCAACATGGTTGAAAAAGCTATCTTACTAACAGCGGAAAAAACTATTGGAAAATATAGGAAAAAGAAACAACCGTGGATAACACACAATATCCTTGACTTATGTGATGTTAGACGTAAACTCAAAGCGCTAACAAAAGTGGCCAGACCAATGGACTAAATCACTTATAATACCAATTCCGAAAAAAGGTGACTCACGGAAATGTTCAAACTACCGCACCCTGAGCCTTATCCCGCATGCAAGCAAAATACTTCTAAGAATAATCCTAAACCGTCTAAACCCACAAGCTGAAACAATCCTAGCAGAAGAACAGGCAGGCTTTAGAAAATCCCGAAGCACAATTGAACAAATCCTCAATTGCAGAATTCTCATGGAAAAGCACATAGAAAACAATAAAGATGTATATCACAACTTTATTGATTTTAAAAAGGCTTTTGACCGTGTATGGCATAAAGGTTTATGGCAAAGTATGTATAACTTCGGAATATCACAAGATATCATAGAAATAATAGAATCATTATATTCTAGCTCTACTAGTGCAGTCCTTATCAACAATGTAACCGGGAGCTTCTTCAACATAACTGTAGGAGTCAGACAGGGATGTTTACTCTCTCCAGTATTTTTAACATCTTCCTTGAACAAATTATGATAAACACGCTCGATGAGTATACTTCAACTATCTCGATTGGCGGTCGAAAGATCAGCAACCTTAGATTCGCAGACGACATCGACCTAATAGCAGGAAGCAATACCGAATTACAAGACCTGACAAATCGACTAGTCGAATCTTCAAAAGCCCACGGCATGGAAATAAGCCAAAAGAAGAGCAAAACGATGGTAAATTCAAAGTATAATGATAAGTGCGCTAAGATCTACATGGATGGAATACTACTCGAAGATGTAAAAATCTTCAAATATCTAGGAGCGACCCTAAAATCGGATGGAGCGTCAGGTAATGAATTACGAATTCGCATAGCTACTGCTACATCTGCAATGATAAGATTAAACATTATATGGACCAGTAAAAATATCAGCTTTAAAATAAAATTCAATTTATACAGATCGCTAGTTCTATCTATACTACTATACGGTTGTGAAACCTGGACGCTAATGTCAAATGAAGAAAAGAGGATCTCGGCATTCGAAAACAAAGCTCATAGAAGACTTCTTGAAATCAATTATCGACATATGAAAACTAATCAATATCGAAATGAGACAATAATAAAATTGGTAGGCAAATTCGAACCTCTGCTGACAACCATCAAAAGAAGGAAAATGTCATACTATGGACACATATGTCGCCATAATAGTTTGGCAAACACTATCATGCAAGGAAAAGTTGAAGGTGCAAGAAGCAGAGGTCGCCGAAAGAAAGATTGGATGTCAAACATCACTCTGTGGACAAACAAGTCGTTAGATGAACTGTTGGAGAAGACGAGGGATAGAGATAGATGGAGAAAAGTTGTTATTGTTGCAAGCAACATGATTCCCCCTACGATGCATGCGTCACGGGATTAAAAGTAAAAGTAAGTATACAACACCGATACAATTTCACCATTCTCTGGATATCTTTCACTATTTTTAGTCCGTATTTTATTTCATGTATTTCAAGAAAATTCCTGTTTATCGACATTATATAAAGTAAATAAAATAAAATTAATAAATACATTTTTTTATAAATAATAATCTTTGGTAAATAAACAAAAACATTTTGCTAAAATATACAAAAGATTTTCTGAAGCTTGTTATTATATTGGAATATACTAATAACGTTTATTTTCATACAAATTGTATATATTCTATAATTTATATTATATATTAGTAAATTAAATTATGAAAATTAAATAATTTAATGGTTATTATTTGCACGAATTTACAATAATTCATGCATTTTTAGATATAGAATTCGTACAAATTTGTGCAAAATGCACGAATCTAGAGATTGCTTTTGAACATTGTTATCAAACTGTATAAAACTTTCAGAATTTATTTATGTTATGATACTCTCCAGATATAACTATTAAATAAATATAATACTCAATTAAAATAAAATATTTAAAATATTGTTGACATTTCTAGAATATTTATATTTTGAAAGTTGGTGATATGTAGGCACCAATCTCTGTTTTATACTAAATAATATAGATTATTTATTTTTATTATTATTTAAATACAAAATTGACTACTATAATAAGTTATTATAAATGTTAATATATAATTCTAATATACAAAATTCATAATTATTTATGAAACTAAAATAAAAATAAATTTATAAGTTAAATTTCATATTAATATAATATTAATGATAAAACTCTTATTAAAAAGTTACAAAGATTACATGGTTTTATTTACATTGGTTTTATTTATAATATATATTCTAGTTTTCATATATATATATATTTCAGTTGTTTATTTGAAATAAATCTATAACATTTAATTAAAAACTTTAAACTATATTTACACAAAATAATTATTTTTACCAAGTATATACTTACTATATGGTCACTCTAAATATTTTATTTGAATTTGGTACTATATATTTATAATATAGGTAGAATTATTATGCAAGCATTGATTTGAAGAATTTATAATTATTTAAAAAATAATATATTGTTAATTTGTCCTTAATTTTTCCTTAATTTTATCTTGCTCTTCTAAATATATATGCATCCATTATAGAAATATTAAAATAATGAAAAAACTCCTGTATTATCAGATTAATTATTATAAAAATAAAAACAATTCATTAATTTTAATAAATATAAATTAGTGAATATATCTTTGAAAATGAGTCCTCTTTTGTACCTTTTACATGAACAAATTATCTATTCCATGTGCTCTTGATTAAAATTATAATTATAATCACATACATTTTAAATATAGTCACTGAATATTAGTTAGGATAAAGTACAAAATTATCATTTAATTAAATTACAATTTATTTTCATTATATAACATTCATTTATTATGTTATGAAAATATTCAATTAAGATTTTTGTTATACATTAGGTTCAAATTAATTAAATTGTGTTGTTATAATTATTATATATCTAATTAATAAATAATTAGATATATAAATATTAAATATTAAAATAATAAACTAATAATTTTAATAATAGATGATATAATGTAATGTAAACAATAACACACTTTAATTTTAATTAAAATAATTATTACAAATGTTTACAATTATAACAAACTTTTATAATTATAACAAACTTTTATAATTGTAACAAATGAGTTATTATATGTATACAATAGTTTATAACTTATATTAGTAATAAAGGCAGTATATTATGTTCATTATATAGTAATATATCTTAATATAGGGTAATATATTATATAGTATCAATATTATAAGTATTACTATAGGTGTTAATTAATAGGATAAATATTAATATTATAAATCAATGTATATATATATAGCTATATTACAATTGAAATCAATAATAAATAAAAGTAATATATTTTAATATACATATACAATTTTGTTTATAATTTAATAAATATAGGTATACCTAGTATACTAGTGTATGAATGAATGAATGAATGCATTTAGTTTGATAGACAATGTTTAAGGAGAATCAGTGAAAGCATAATTAGCTTTTTTTAATTCAATATCTCCTAACTGTAGTGTTATGTCATATTTCATCATCTTCATTAGGATAAAATACATTCAAATTACATAAAAATGGCTATTAAAATAAACAATAAACGCAAATATAAAAGAAATAATAAAAAAAAACTAAAACAAATATTTGATTCCCATGTTAGCATCCAAAACAAAGTATAAAATAAAATTAATAAATTGTTTATAATTGTAATATAATATTTATAAAATAATCTAAATATTGTTATCACAAAGTATATGTCGATTTTAATAATATTGATATATATTTGTAGGTTACTATATTAATACTGTTTTTAACTGTTCTAAAAGGGGTTTCACACCAACTCGAACGCAATTATTAACTCTAATTATTAGAGGTTAAAGTTTAACTATATTATTTAATTCTCGGTAAAAGGAGTTTTACACCTAATTATTAGAGTTAATAATTGCGTTCGAATTGGTGTGAAACCCCTTTTACATATAAGCATTTATTTTATTTTAAATATTAGATTTAAATATAGAGTTAAACTTTAACCTCTAATTATTAGAGTTAATAATAGCGTTCGAGTTGGTGTGAAACCCCTTTTATATTTTTAATTTTTAATACGGTTTTGTTTTTTTTTTATTAGTTATGTAAAGTTAATTATATAAAATGTAAATTTTTTAAAATATATATACAATAGTTTTGATAAATAGTAATTTTTTTTAATTTTTAAACATTTAATATTGTTTTTTTTTTGTATAGTTATATAATGTAAAATATATAAAAATGTAAAATATGTAAAAATGTAAAATTTATATGGAGAAATACCTATTTAATATTGATTTTTTATTATAATTTTATAATACAAGATAAATGTTTAATTTACAATATAATATTAAATATATCACTGCAAAAATATATATCAGTATTATATTTTATATTGGTTAGTATATATATATGTTAGTATACTAGTTATAGTAACTAATGTATATAGTGGCAAATGTTAAATATGAATTAATATAAGTTTAATAAGTTTAATTAATTTAATACACTTAATAATATATTAATAGTATATTAGACTTATTATAAATTAATAATATATATATACTCATAATTAAATATTAGTTATATAATATAATAAAAATTAATATTGTTAAACTAATTGTTTGATTCATATATACCTTAATATATACTAGTGATTAAATACCATTCTAAAAATATTAGAAAGTAAAATATCTCCATGCTTATGATATCAGTTATATATAACCAACACGTTAGTTTTCAAACCTTCGATTTAGATATATCATCTGGCAAACCATTCTCCATAGCGATGGGATTGCATTGTTCTTTAGGGGTAGTGTTCTGATTAGCAGACTTTTGTCGTTTACGAAAGAAGTTACGTATACCTCCGCTGTTACTTCGCGGTCTAAACGAAGAATCTTCGGGGTCATCGTTAGAGGCTCGTTGACCTTGTGGCATCGCGGATGTCCTCTGTGACCTCGAAGTGGTACTCGCGCCGTGAAGGTCATCCATTAACGGCATAGCGAAAGCTCCCAGGTCCTGCGACGAGGAAGGGTGGCATTGTAAACAGGCGAACCGAGGAATAGTGATGAGTGTAGTGATGTGTGTACAGTAGAAGACCTGTTACACAACGTATATAGTGTTTAACTAATAAACAGTAGCTGCTATATCTGTTCCCGCAGCGGTAGATTATGGTACGTATTTATAGAAGGTAACAAGTTTACATCACACACACGCGCGCGCGCACACACACACACACACACACGATAGAGATAATGAAGGCTGAGCGAACAGAACTGCGCATGTGTATGGGTGCTACTGCTGCACCGTACAATGCAGGCACTAATGTACGCCGTACACTAGTATGAGAGCCGAGTTATCTCGCAACACACTTTACTGATACGCAAGTATACTTATAGGCAAGTAGATAGTCTAATGGTTAGTCACTGTTACTGTTACGTATGAAGGGCATATCTACCTTATCTCGGTTGGGGTGGGGGTGGTTGTTGTCGTAATTACGTAAGTAACGCCTCATCGCAGCGATAGGTATATAGGTTAAGAGGATAGCGATAACGTTATTAACGTGCTTCGTGCACGAATGCCAATGTGTTAATGAATGTATCAATATGCGTGCGTATATTGGCACCGAATTAGGACAAATAGTTATTATTATTATTATTATTTTTATTATTAGTAGTAGTAGTAATAGTATATATATATTATGATATACTATTGATAAATGTAAACATGGAGGTCAGATATATATATACATCTGAGCGCGCGAACATATAATAACGTAAGCAGGTAATACTAATTAAATTAAATATCTTGCATCAATTATTATTATATATATATAAATGCATTTACATATACGTCGTATTTAAAACTTATACGACATATATATATATATATATATATATATATATATATATATATATATATATATTATATATAGACATATAATATAGTATATTATATACCTATAGGTAATTTATTATATATTTGTTCACAATAATATAAAATATCAGGAGCATTGGTAATAAATATAGATACACATAGATATAGATTAATAATTTACAAATACAAATCTATTGTAATACATAACACAATATTATTAATAAAAGTACTATATTAATTTGTTATGTATACATATTATATACAAAATTAATATAGTACTTTTATTTTTAAATATTTTTAAATTAACATATATGTTAGCAATGTTAACTTAGCAGGTAAATTAAGTGTGCTGAATATTATATTTTATATTACTGGTAATTAAATAAATTTCAAATTAATAAAAATATATATTGTGTATATAAATATATAAAAACTATAAATACATGAACATTTAAATAAAAAGTAAAGATATAAATTTCCTTTGAAGAAAGTACTTAAAAATAGTACTTAGGTCTACATTTCCTAGAAAAGTTATACTAGCTATATGATTAGAAATTATGTTCTAGGCTTGTCTTATATATAGATGGAAAATTCCCTCAGGGATTTCGTAAAACACTTCATTCGAATTATATATAGATATATTTATATGTATTTTTTATATAGTTAATAAATAACCTATATATTTTGTATTAACAAATTTAAATATATATATATATATATATATATATATATATATATATATATACATAAACACTATAGTGATACTTTCTACAAGTAAGTTTATTAGCAGGCAATGGTATAACTATAATAATAAAATAATTTAAATGTGAGTAGGATATGTACCTAATGGTATACATATATATATATATATATATATATATATATATATATACAACCATGTTTATAAATATATCAGAATACACAATATCTCTTAATTAATACTAAGTACCTTTATATATATTTATTATTATGTGGTCCCACCCTGCAGGAATGTAGATGAAGTTTTCACTTATAAATAAATGTATCTATATGTACTCTTTTTATACTCTATAATAATAAGTATAATTGTGATTCAAAGAAACTATGGTATATGTTATACAACATTGGTTTTAACAAGAAGAAAATTCTCACTTATATATAAGATAACTTCTAAATATTATTTTAATATCTATAGGTATTATACCTATACAAATTATAATGTATGTGTAGGAAACATTGAACAAATTCATTTGGTCACATAGGCAGTTAAACTATCTAATGTAAAGAAAATTCTTTCTTTATACACTCACACACACATACACAAATACCCACACACACACACACAAACATAATCACTTTCCAGATATTTAATAACTGGATTAGGTATAACCATATCATAGTTAACTATCAAAGAATTTATTAGAATATTGATCGATATTTAAATAAATATTAATTAACTATATATATGCAAGGTTATAACACTAGCATATATAACAGCAAACACAGTGTATTATTACAATATTCATATGTATACATATGTATACGTATATATATATGTATATACAATGTATATTACACACATATATATATATATATATATATATATATATATATATATGTGTGTGTGTGTGTGTGTGTGTGTGTGTGTATGTGTGTGTGTGTGTGTGTGTGTGTGTGTGTGTGTGAAATATAAAGTTACATAATATTTGCATTATTCTAATGTCCACAGCATGGTGTGTGCCTTAACAAATCACTCTCTTACACATTATATAATGAATCATTATTAATGATGCATATATTATTAGTATATTATATGGGACCATAATAATGGGTGCCTTAGTAATGATGCCTTGGTAATGGTAATTTATTTAAATAATAAAATTTACATATATTTTGTGTCTGTGAAATTGAATTAATATAGTACATCTATTTTTTAATATATATATTTATATGCCTATAAATACTTATACAATATATAATGTAGTTTTTGACATCTTTAAAAGCTATAATAAGCAATATAACATGTATATGATACATATAAATCATACATTATCATATTAGTGTATTGTATTTTAATATGAAATATATTACATGTATAGTATATATTATATACTAAAAAAAATAATAGAATATTGGTGTTTTAAATAAATATTCCTATCCTATCTTATCCTATATAATAAAACTAACCTGTGTAGTAAATATATAGATAACAATAATAATTAAATATGAAAGTAATTTTTAATATATTATTTTTAATTTTCAGATATAAAAATATAAAATAATAATCTAAGTGAAGGTTACATTATACAAGTATACATGGTTGCACCTATAGGTTACAATATTTAATACTGAATAATATTTGTAATTTACACTAAAAATGTTTCATTTAATAAATAAAATTGTTAGTATTATATAACACATATATATATATATATATATATATATATTTCAAAAACATAACATTAAGTTATAATAAATTAAAAAATAATGTATACACTTGTATATATAGAGATGGTTGGGTTACGAACAAAAAGGAAGAGTTGAGTTGCAAATGTTAACTTTTAAATGTGTAATAAATTTGTATAGGTTCACTTTGGGATGTAATGCAGCTAAAAAAACAAACAAGACAAAACTAAACCCAATTAAACCAAATAACCCACTACTGTACTGTGTTATACTTTTTACTAATAATTTAACATATTTAAAATATTTTGTAAAACTAATTATTTTTTATTTTATTATTTTGTAAAGTTTTTATATATTTATTTAATTTATATATGTATTTAAATAACTAAACCTAGAATACTTATCCGAAGGAAAAGCATATAAATGCAGCTGCATATACATATATAAATCATCCACATAACGATGATATTTAATATTAGTAACATGATGTAAAATTGCAATCCAATGTCCATAAATAATAATATAAAACCAAGTATTGATCAGTGATTATACTCCATGAATAAGTGAGTTTTTTGCTAAATATCCATTGTTAATTTTAACCGAAAAAATATTTGTTGATAAGATAAGATATATACAATAATAAAACATGACATTCTAATCATATTTAAGCGATCTATAAATAGATTATGGTTAATGGTATCAAAGGTTGATAAGATCAAAAAAATAGCAATTGTATATTATTATTATGAACAAACGTCAATAAAATATCAATAAGAGAAATTAATGTAAATTATATACTATGAAATTTTCTGAAAACACCCTGTTTGGTACAAATATAGTAAAATGCAATAAAAATTCATCAAATTCCTTTGCCACAATTTTGTCCATAGTTGTACTTATGAAAGGTAATTGTGATATTGGCCCATTAGATAATATATCTTTATCAAGATTATGTTTTAACAAGGGGTAAACTATGTCATGCTTTGAAATATAATATATTGTTCCAGTACTAAGGAATTATTAATAACCATGGATGTAAAATATGTTGAAAAGAAACAAGATTATGAAATCAGGAAATAGGAAGAGAATCAAGAGGATATGAATATTTTAATGTTATAAATAAATTATATATATCAACATTTGAAACTGAATAAAAAGAATGAATAGTAAATGGAAGAACAATTTACAAAAGTTAAATTATATGAGGAGATCTACTAATAACTTATTGAAAATAGAAGAGGAAATTTTATCAAACTTATTGATATAAAATTTAGAAAAAAAGATTAAAAAATCCTTATAGGTATGTGTTTGAAAATATTTAGGAAAACCATTATTATATAAAGAATTAATAATTAATATACATTGTATTTGTATAAATATATCGTAATTTGTCTTAATAAATAAGCTTACTAATATATCACCTATCACTTTATATATATATATATATATATATATATATAATTTAAATTATAAACCCATGGGTGATTAATAGATGACATATTGTATCTATATAAACATGTGATATCACATATTAATTCATTCATATGAATAAATAAAGCACATATTAGTGCTACACACACACACACACACACACACACACACACACACACACACACTATTGTGTATTATGTTTCTCATTGTTTCCTTGATACATAGAGCTAGAGATACATTTTCTATATGCCTTGATATGATATACCATATGTAGGCAGACTGTATTTACAATATTCTCTATGTCCTTGGAATATAATATTATTTATATATATATATATATATATATGAGAGTATTATGCTAGCTTATTATATAATAGTTGCACTAACCATGCCTTGTGCCTGGTTTAATTGGGCTACAGGATCCTGTAAATAGATCAAATTTAGTATACTGTAAATAGTGATTATTTGACTGTGGATAACATAAAAAGATAAAACACTATCTATGAATAGATAAGATTACTTTATAAGATTTAAAAATGGTGATTTACATATATGCTTACCTAAGCTATTAATTAAAATATATTATAAATATACTATATAACTATAAAAACCTGAGCAAGAATATAATATATATATATATATATTTATATATAAACCATATATTCAATAACATCAGAGATAATATTTATAAATATATATTAATTGTATATTTATTTGTCAAGACATGCTAGATGCATCAATGTAAATAAAAGATTGTATTGATATCTATGGCTAGATGTGATAATATATAAACAAGTAAGAAGACCAAAGTACATATTTATATTAATTAGTAAATGCATAGCTAAAAATGTTTCATTATTACATATATATGTGATAATATTATACATGCATTTATGTTGTTTAATAACTATTATTATATTACATTACTATATTTAATATCATATTCATATATTAACAGTTGATATATTTTATATAAATTGTAAATTATAAAATGGCAGTGTTGGCCAAAAATTGGTTTTTGGGATTTCTATTTTCTTCGTTTTTTTTTTCTAATATTTATGGTATTTCAATACATAAAGAAGTAATTAATGTAGTATATTAGTATCATATTTATATATGTATTTATTTTAAATAAATATCAACATTTATTTTATAACAGTTATAATTATTTTATTATTAATTGTAAATGTTAATGATTCATACCATTATAAATTATTATATAAAATAGAATTAATTGTAATATATATATATATATCAACTATTCAAAAAACCATAACAAAATCTAAAGGATTTGGGTATTTGCTAATCCTATACAATTGTTAACAATTTCAATTATTTTTCTACTAAAACTATATATATAATTTATGATTGATTAAAATTATCTAGTGTCAATATATAATCATTTATCTCTGAAGTATTACCTCAAATATTAAATAAAATAGTACTATATTAATGAATTTATTTAAAAATCCAACTAAAAAGCCCATAAACCCAAATATAAATTCCCAAAACCTGAGTAAAACGGATTTTTGATAACAAATTTCATATATTTCTATTTTTAATATAATATTTGAATATGAAGAATAATTAACATACAATATTAATTTAATTTTTAATAACAAATTATTATATTAATAGTATTAAGATGAGGTTTTCAACTTTGAAATAATTTGCGAATAATCATGATTTTACATATTAGCGAATATTTGCAAGTTTTGTATCATCTACACTAGATAGTCAATTTTGGCAGATTCATTGTTGATATACATCAAATAAAAAAAAGTTGAAACTACATAAATATATTCATATATTATATACAATATCATATATGTAGTAAATTACTAAATACAAATATATATATAAATTGTAAAATACAAATATATAAATATATATTTGTATTTTAAAATATGAAATTTACAATTTTACAATACTAAATTATGTATAAAATGGATTTAATAATATGCAATGTATATTTATAGAATATATTGTTTATATGCATATAAATATATAATTATATAATACATTACATCATAATATATATGTATATGAGTTATAAATGCATATAAACTATAATAAATGTATAGAACAATAGTATAATATATACATTACTTTTATAACAAATAAAATCAATAACAAATATAAATAACAATATAGATTTTATGATTATGAATAACAAATGAATACATATAAACATTATTTAATAGTTATTATAGTACATTATATATTAAGAAATATATTCAAGTATACATATTATAAGTATTAATATTATAAGATTATATATATATAACACTAATATCAGTATTATATCATTATATTAGTTTATATCTTTAATATAGTTCAAAATATATTTTGCGTATATATACGCATTACAGTGTAAACATCATTATATACTAAACTATTTATGAATATACGTTTATAAATATAATATGTAGTTAATAATAGTAAGTTATATATAATAATATCAGTTATACAGAAGAGTGTAAACGGTAAACGATTAACTATATATATATATATATATATATATATATATATATATATAAGATTGCGCAATATTAATTAATCGGCACACGGCCAGTGATTACGTAATATTGACACTGCGTTGACATCTACTTACCCTCGGCATGTTGAAGTTGTGATGGGGGGGGGGGGTGGTGATGGTGATGGTAGTAGTAGTAGATGCGGTGGTACTACACGGTGGGGTGGGGTAGGCGTGGTAAGCGTGGTAGGTGACGACGGTGACTAGTGTATTATTACGACTATTACTGCTGTATTACGTGCTAAACGTTGCGTTGCGTGTATCGTCGATAAGTGTGTGTGTGTGTGTGTGTGGATAATTATTGAAATAAACATAAAGAAAGCACGGGTTAGTAGTAGGTGTATGCGGCATCTAAATAGAGAGAGATAGCTAGAATACGCGGTGGTGGTGGTGGTGGTGGTAAGCAGCAGACGACGACCAATGGTTACAACTGACCAATGGGCAGCAGTAGTAAACAAGCCGAAATCTAGGGTCTGGCGAATGCACTGAGGTCACACAAACCAGATATAGGACAACGGCGGCTATCGTATTTTTACCAATAAATTATATGTGGTAATATGTGGTACTATGTATAGTAAAACACACTACAGCCACCACCACCGCCCCCACAAACATACATATAAATAATAAAGAATCTAATTAAATATATAATTACACACATATATATATATAGAAATATACATTTCCGACACAATTATAACAGTATAAACATAAGTAAACATAATTAATATAAGTAAACATATAATTAAACATAAGAATTCCATTTATAAAATTCATATATGTATCGTATACGATTGCATGTAATTGTCATCGATGTAAAAAAAAAGTAGTTATTTATATCGATGGTAATTGTATATATTATTTTATTAGAACATTACTACATCCTTATTGCACATATGTAATTATATTTAAAGTATACTTTCACCTATATAGCATGTTTTTATATTACATAATATATATATATATATATATTGTTAGGTTCATTATATATATGTTATAGATAATATACGACTGTTAAATTATACTTAACTTAATTAAACTTAGGTGTGGTATTAATGGTGATGTATGCATTTTCGTATGTTATTATACGTCATATATATACGACATTATAGAGCATATATATATATATATAGATATATATAATTATGTGATTTAACTACTAACAAAATAATTACATAAAATGTTATAAACTATTTTTGTATTACTGAGTAATATATTATAATATATAAGTCCTATTGTTTGTATGTCTGACGCCTTATTAAACTGAGCCACACACACACAGTTCAATATATATATATAGGGTCATCGGAATGATATTGTGTATGGGGGGGGGGCTATATATTTCTAATTACTAATTTATATCTTATTAATATACCTCTTTAGTCTATGTTAAACCTTTAATATGCAATTAATAATATTTGATTTTTATAACAATACATAAGTAATCTAGAAATATATTAGAAAATAAATAATAAACAATGTTAAAAAAGTTATTATTATATAAATATAGATTTTTATTTATAAATATATCCATCTCAAATGTATGAATTATTTGTTTATGGATATTTGCCAATACTAATGCATTTAATCTACTATCTAGTATAGTAGACCACTAGTCTTTATTGTTGGTAGCTTACAAATCCACTCTAGCATGACACAGAACTTGATGGGCAAACCAATAAAAGGTTGATCAATTATATTATGCAGGGGAAACATCTTTTGAATTGTAAAGGTTGTTCTATCATGTATATGTTTACCTCATTAGATGGTATTGAACTTATTTATTGATTTGAACATATGGAAATTCGATCTTTCATATCGATAACTTCATGATAATTTTTTTTAATAAGATTAATCTAAAAACAAACCTTTTTTTCATGAATTATATTATTTGTTAATAATGATTCCTTTAATTTATAATAATGTATAAGTAATGTTTCCTTAGTATCAAATTTGGTTTTAATTGTCATAATTATGGAATCAAACAACTCAGTATATTTTATTCTGTAAATATTAATGATAAAGTATATTAACATATTAACTGATAATATCTAATCACATTCTTATATTAACATACCATTAATAATTGTATATTACCCCAGCAAACAGTAAGAGCAGCATAATAGCAGCAAATTCTAGAGCCTCAAATGTTTACATTGTGCTATTATGCTGCTATTAAATGTCTATTATGCTGCTATTAATTTGTAATGATATTATGCTGCTGTTATACTGCTGTTATGCTGCTATTATGCTGATATTATGCTGCTATTAATTTTAAATGTCTATTATGCTGCTATTATTATAATAGCAGCATAATAGACATTTAAAATTAATAGCAGCATAACATCATTACAAATTAATAGCAGCATAATAGCAGCATAATAGACATTTAATAGCAGCATAATAGCACAATGTAAACATTTGAGGCTCTAGCATTTGCTGTTATGCTGCTATTATGCTGCTCTTACTGTTTGCTGGGACTTTATCTAGATGAGATACCTTACATAGTCTTTTGAACTTTCATTACTATTCATCTCATACATATTTATAATAATTGAAATGTCTTATTATTATTATCTGAATTAGATATAATTAGACAATTAAATTATATATATATTTAATATAAAAATAAATTATTATAATATTTTATTATAAACATTTATTATAAGCTATTTTGTATTGTATACAATATTTTATATATGTTTATAAAATTAGTTTATTAATCTTGAATCAATATAAAACATTTATATATAAAATACTTTTGTTTCTATATCTTCAATGAATGTGTGTAAATTATTTCTATCATTATTGAATTTAATTGGAATCATCTTTGCTATTATTTGATCCTTTAGGTTTATTTATTATTGATTTTTATTATGATTATATATACTTATAATCATATATGTTTTCAAGTATATTTTTATAAATGTTACCATCAATAGTATTTGTTGGTATCATGAAAGCTTTCACGATACCAACAAACTTAATATCCAAGCTTTAAAATATCAAACTTGAAATATACATAGAAAAAATATTTGACTTATTCATATTTTTTAATAATAAATTTGCAATATATTTGTGGTCATTGGTAATATAATCTAATTCTTTATATTCTTTCAGTGCATCAATTATACAACTATATTGATCTAATGTTGTTTAATACATGATTTTGGCAGTCCATCTTGTTGGGCATAATGGTTTCAATGTCTTTACTTTGTTATTATTAGTATTATATACATTCCGGAATTAGATAGTTTGTTCATATAATAATCCCAAATCATGAACCACTCTCAAGGCTTTTCTTATATTTATATTATTATCGAATGATTATGGTATTGAGTTTGTGCAATGAGCTCCACAGTGTGTATAAAAAGCTAATGGCTGTCTATTAATTATTATAGTCTTTACACCATTATATTTACCAGATATATTAGCTGCACCGTCAAAAGTTCAGATAACATTAAATTTTCTATATTTTCCCAAGTTGTAGCCCTAACCCTCAGTCTGACTGAGTCAGTCATATTGCATATTTCTTTAATTTCTAGTTTTTATGTCAAATAACTAACCATTAAAATGTCCTGCTCACTTCCGAATATATCTTGAATTCCATCACATTGAATTGAGAAAGTCCCATTAATATCTTTCAATACAATATTTAATAATTCAGATTTATATAGTTGTATAATTTCATTCTGAATATCGCCAGATAACAAGTATCTCTGAGAGATTCTCTCATAAATATTATCCTATTTCATGGAGGGGGCAAATAATACTTAGCCCCCCCCCCCCCATATTTTTGGTAACATTATTTAGCAAAAAATTATATTAACAAAAACAATATACTATATTTAATATATATATATATAATATATTATTACACATTTCATGGGGAAACATAATTAGCCTCCCCCCCCCGTCCGACGCCCCTATATATATATATAGTTATTTTCTTATTTTAGAGTAGTAATGACCCATATACATGGTCTATGGGCAGTAGTAGATAAGTAGTATAGTTATTTTTAGAACTACCTATAGTTATACGTAGTTATATATAGTTACTAACTATATATAGTTCGATGATTCTTTTAGAGTAGTGATCCTTCGGACGTGCACTATTGTCTATTGCGAACTGTTTTCTACGTGTTAGCGGCCTACTATACGTAGTCATATATGACTACAGGCACGTTATTCACATGTAGGTTGTGTGTGCGCCGCACATGTGTGCGTGTAAGTGCGTATTTACATCTCGCAGATTTGTATGTAATACATTAAAAAACGAGCAACGCTTCACGATATATTTACGATCACGCCGCATTCGATATTATATCATCATATACGATGTTATATCATAATCACCACACTGTTTGATGATTGAAACGATGAATCACGTTGTGTATTATTCTCTCGTGAATAATGTCGATATATTAAATGGAATGTATTATTTTCTACAGTGCTGATATTATGCTATACATATTATAGAAAATATATTTATATTTAATATATAGAGAATATATTTAATATATACACTATTAATATACATATATTTTATTATAACATTATATATGTATTACTACTATTACTATTACTAGAAGTAATTTACTACTATAGTATAATTACTATAGGACTTCATATATGATATAAGTAATAGTATATATATATTATTATAATTAATGCCTAGGCATATAATATATTAATACCATTTTTAAAATAAATAAAAAATAGATATCAATAGATTACATTATTTAGATCTTATAATATAGTATATAATACACATATACATGCATCAATAAATTAACTTTATATATGTAAAATATGAAAAAAATAATTGCAACATTGTTCAAATAAAAAAAATAGTTAATTATAAATAAGTTAAACTATAAAGCATATTACTTGAATTGAAGTATTTAATAAATGTACACATTTATTTTATGCATTAATCAATAAAATACATTACTGTATACTGTATAGTATACAGTGTGTACAGTATAATATATGAACAAATAATTGGCCTGGCTATTTATATTTTACATTGAAAACTGTATTTTACATTATGTTTTACTATTCTATAGAAATACAATTCTATTAATAATTTTTCAATAATTTAATGTGAAAATCGCATTCATGGCATGGTATCTGCAGATATATATGGTATCTGCATGGTATATTCATTTTATTTTGTGAATTATAAATGTAATCCACTCATAATTCAATCTATAAAATCAACCAAGCATCAAATAAAAATGTTAAACACTATTTTGTAAACTGATGGTTTACTCATTTCTAGTCAATATATAATTCAATTATCTTTAATATATTATTAAAATATTATCAATTATAATATAATAATTATATTTTTAATTATAAACATGTTTTTTCCTTATAAAAAAATCAATGAATATTATATAAATATCAACCAAGAATGTCATGAAGCCTGACTGCAGTCATGCTTTATTTTAACATGTGCTGTATACATGTATATATTGTATGTGTGTCTTAAATATAATTTATTTATCATTTACAATTAAAAAGTCTAGTTCAGATAGATCACATTAACCAAAACATGATACTGTACGATAATATATATTGATCTAAATTATAATGTATAACAAGTGAAAATGTGAATATATATATTCATTAACTGTAGTCATAGATATAGAGTACCACTTACTCTAAATCTATGACTGTAGTGAATAGTAACATTTATTTTGTTTTTTACATTGTAATTATAAATAAAACTGAAATACAAAAATGTTCTTAATTAATATATTATGCATTCACTTTATATATATATATGTGTGTGTGTGTGTGTATGTGTGTGTGTGTGTGTGTGTGTGTGTGTGTGTGTGTGTATCGTTTTATTACCAATTTTCTAATTACAACACACTAACAAACCTGCATACGCTGCGTGATTACGTAAGACACGCCTATCGATCTGCTATAATCGAATCTCCTGCAGCGGTGCTAATCACTCTCGCCGCATAGAATTAAGCATAATAGCGTGTGTGTGTGTGTACACGAATAGATATTAGCGTAGCTCGGCTGTGAGATGCGGAAATCTGCGCTCACACACACACACACACACACACGGTGTTGATGACGCGCACCCATCCGAATGCACGACATCCACGCCTGCCACGTGTGTGTGTGTGCACTATATAGTGGACACACACTCTCACCCTCTCTCGGTTAGGTCAGGTCACGCAGTCTCTAATGAGAACGTCTGATATTGACCACCACTGACCACCGCCACCACACACTGGCCACTATCGATTCGCAGACGGAATTCTAGATGTAGGATTTCCGACGCGTATATTATGATGTATATTCGTTATGTAACTATAGTTAGATTATATATAATCTACATGTAAGACATGCATAAACTATAATATATATATATACCAAATATATATATATATATATATAATATATTATATATTATGTGTGGATATATAGGGTGGAGTTAATTTTGAAATAATTATGGCGGTCTGGTTATATCTCGCGATAGTTATTTAAGGTTATATGTGGAGTTCAATAATGTCTATACATTTTTTAATTTTATTAAAAATCACGAAATTCCATTTTTCCGTATTTATTTTAATTAAAATCCTTCTAAATTGCGAAAAATCGATATTTCTCTACACATTTGTGTAACGTTTACCACTGCATGTGTACGCTACTATAGTAGAAACATCTTAAATCGTGCAAGTTGTTAGATTTTCCCGAATTTTCCCAAAACACAATTTTCAATCATTATTAATATTTATTACTATTACTACATTATTATAATCGACTATTTAATGGATAAAGTAAGGATATATATATCATGGAATAGAAAATATTACCATTTTTTACATATATTTGAATTTAATTAATTACTTGAATTAAATTCTCTGTACTTAATAATTTATAATTTGTTCTATCACTCAAATTTAAAGATTGATTTTTTCAAATACAAAATATATTTAATACACATACAAATAAATACATTATACACTGTGAAATTATACATAATATATATATATATATATATAGAGTTAAAGAAAGATTCTAGATGTTACATTGATGAAAATATATTGTATTTTAAATTGAGAAAAATAAAAAAATTATATTCAATAATTTTGAAATCACCTATACAATTGTTTCTCAAAAAAGTGTTTCATCCTATGGTTATTTATAAATAATATATTCTTAATATTTTCTAATAATATATATATACATATAAGTACTGGGAATTACATCTTTATGTTACTATTTTAAGTGTTTACTTATAGAATTATAACCTATATGTCTTGAGAATATATATAAAATCTTATTATTGTGGAATACTATTTAAGATATCTATAATTGTTATGTTATAATATATACATAATTGTTATGTTATAATATATACATAATATATATGTATATATATATATATATATATATATATATATATATTATGTTTGTTAATTAATATAAATATGTTATTTATTTTATTTTAATAAATATATGTATTCATATATATATATCCTTATTATATATATATTCATTTATTATTATTATTAAATACAATTTAAAAAAAATAAAATATCACCTTTTCAATTACATGCAATAAAGTTTCCAATTATAATTAGTTAATTAAAGGTTATAAATAAAATGTTATAAGTTACACATATATTTGTATGTAAATTAATATATAAGTATTTGTTTATGATTAGTTTATATTAGTGTATACAATGTAATTTAGATAACATATACATATAGTGTAGTATGTTCACTCATGTGAGGATAGGACTGTGCCCATTGTTGTATCACTGATACATATCACAAGTAGGCCCAGAGGCAGTAATTCAATGTCATATATTAACATTATGTATTTGACATATCAGATATCTGAAATATTATTCTAAATTATTAATTATTCTTTATTTAGAAATATAAATTAAATTAATTAAAATAAATAGTTATTTTTGATATTCCAACCATTACTCTCTTGTGTAATCATTTAGAATTATAAGTTACGAACCTATACTTACATGTATTCAATGAATACTATTCATAACATAAAAAAGTGTTCATGTTCATATTATGGCCTAAATAAGTTATCATGATTTCTATAAATACAATGCTAACAATGAATAATATATATATATATCACAAGTGAAACAAACAAAAACATAATGTAATCAAGTTTATCTCACAGTGAGGCTATTATATACATATATATTGCCCAATTTAGTATGAACTGTTTATGTATCATCTATATAATCTTATATACTCAGGCATTGATGTATGCATCTATTATACATATTTATTGAAAATTAATGTATATACAACTATATTAATATTTTACTATATATATAAATATTTGAGATTTGTCTTACAAAAGCCGTTTACATTATTGTATGCAATATATTATGTAATGAAACATAAAACATATTATATCAGATTATAAAAATAAATATAGTATGTGTATATTAATATAAATAATAAATTAATACATAATGTGTATACAAAATATTGAAGGTTTTTGAAAATTCTGTAAATATAACTGATATTAATTTATGTATATTTTTTTATATTATAAGATTAACTTCTGATTCAATAGAATTATATATTATACCTTATTGCAATTATATTATACTATTTTATAATTAAAATCAAAATATTGCAAAATAATATTATAATTATAAACTATAAGGCTATTAATTAAGTATATACATATGTATGTAAGGTTATGTTAGAAATTATTATAAACAACATTTTTAAAAATAGATACAATATTTATTGAATTATATCAATACTAAAATATATTCATATATTGAAAATTTTTAATATTAAAATAAATGTATATCAGATTTTCTATAATTATAATTTAATCTCATATTCATACTCTTAAAGGGATTCACAATCTTTAAAATTAAAAAAAAAATTAATTTTCAACAAAAAAAAATTTCCTATCTAATTACATTGCAATTTAAAGACCGTGAACACCTTAATTAAAATATACTATTTATGTATTATGTAGATTAGGTATAGATTATATTTCTAACGTTCATTTGAATATTATATATTATTACAGAAGTTTATAATATATATGTATAAGGATATAATATTATCCATATACGAAACTGTATAATTAATATATGGAAAATATGAAATACACTTTATACATCATACAGGTTATATATTATATAACAAATAAATATCAATATATTTTACTTGTAGATTATAATTAATTCTAAAATCAAATAAACATAATAATAATTAAAACCTTTAATGTATATATAATATTTATTAAGAATTGTAGTAATTACAATATATATTACAAATGAATTTAAAATTATTAACTAATTAAATATAATATTATCAATTATTTATACATATGTATTTTATTATTTAATAAAATAAATCTGAATGATGAACCTGGACCCTTGTTTTCTTCACAGAAAACTTCCGTTTGAAATTTAGTTTCATACTAAACTCTATGGTATATAATAATAAAAGCCTTCAAATGCTTAAACTACAATGAAAATACAGATTACTATAATTACTATATATAGAAATATACAGATATAAATAACAAGGTTAGTAGTAAATAAATAAATAACCAGCATTAACTGAATCTGACCACTATAACATAAATAGTACCATAAATAAAACTAATCTAAGAATTAAATACATTAAAGCAGTTGAATGGTTTTATTTTGTTTACCCTCACATTTCATATGTATTGATTTAATAGTACTATCAGACAATAGCTGTTCTTGAATTGGATGTCAATACAATATCTATTGTAAGGAAATACTGATATGTTGATATGGTTATATTTAAACACATGGTATTTAGTAGAAACTTCAAGGCTAATGTACTATTTTAAGATTAATTCTTAATTCTCAGAAATAAGTTCATACTATACATATTAATTACATAGGATAAATATTATGATTTATATACACACATATATTTATATATTTGATATAAATATTATTATTGAAAATTATTTTTTTAATTATTATTAATTTTTATTCTTAAAAATATTTAATTATTACATTTGAAGAATAGAGATTCCTTTATTATATATGTATATTTCTAATACTTTTTCATACACAAAAGATACTGATGAATAAATAAACATGAATGTATATTTATATATACTTGTTTTAGTTATTTATAGAAATATATAGATGAATGCCTAGATAATTACTTAGGTAATTATTTAGATGAATAGATATATGAATATAATATATATATATATATATATATAAGTTATAAGATATAAACTATCTATTCGAATATATGGGTAATATAATAATGTAATGTATTTATATTTATATCATGCTGTTTCTAATATGTTTATTTATTTTACATACAAATTTATAAATATACCAAGATGATGACAATTATCCGAGTAAATATAAAATTATTAAAACTATATATAAATATTTTTAAATATATAATAACTATATTTGAAATACAAATGACATGTATCATAAACCTAAATTATAAATGTGGTTAAAAACTGAGGAAGTAAACATATTATAAATAATATTTTATATGAAATTATATCAAATAAAATAAAATATATTTTATATGATTTTAAAATAATATTCAAAATATAATGGTTTTTATACAATTACTTACTTAATCACGTGACGATATTGTAGGGGTTCCTATGATATTAGAAAATTACAGTTTTTTATATATATACATATATATCATATGCTAATTTGAAATTGAATAATTTATATAAATAATAAGAGTATTGTTTAGAGCATTAGTTATTTTAATTAAAAAAAATTAAGTTATGGTCCATAACTTATGGATAACATTCTATATAGAATATATATATACTACACATGAATTATGCATGTAAATATATTATAGGTGGTGATTATAGGTTATTAATTAAGCACACTCGATTAAAACTAAAATATAATATTATAACTCACATTAATTACTAATCAAATATTAACACCATAAACAAATATTTCCACCACACAAATATATTAGTAGACATACATATTACATTTTACGAGTAATATATCATATCACATATTAAATATACCCCGATTACTAAATGATTGGTTAACACTTCAATCTGCATAAAGTTTGCAACTAAATTAATACTCAATTTAAAGTTTATAAATTATATAATGTATATTGTATATAATTTTTAGGAAATATATAATTTTTGGAAATATATATTTTGATTGGAAATATATTTGTATTGAAACAGTGGTTTATATTATACTAGCTATCTACGGTATTATATTAATAATATATCAAACGTTATCAACACCTCCTCCAATCAACATTAATGCGATATAGCCATGGATAAATTCTTTAAAAAGGAAAACAAAATTATATTATGTACTATTGATTAATGATATGTTATTTAGTAACTGTGAACAAATTATCTATGAATTCAGTTTAGAAATAACATAAAAAGCATCTTTTATATAATGTCTTTTTAGATAAATTATTTATTTTGAAATCACATGCAAAACTAATATAAATCGTTATATGTGTTTATATATAATATAATCACAATTTCAAAAATTTAAAAACTGGATTTTTACATTTAATTGATTTATAAAATAAATTATTAATCTAGTCAAAATTAATATAAATTATTATATAATATTTTATATCCAATATATAAATTCTATAAATATAACATTTATATATAGATAATAAAACATATCTATTACTATATAATATTGATTTTATATTAGTTGAATACATAATTTTATTACACTCTGATATAATACAAAAATAATATTTATATAGGTACTACAATTATTATATAACATATAATATATATATAAATTTTATAAAAATAATATTTATATATTGATAAGAAAATATAAAACTATTATTTTTAATATTGATTTTATATTAGCTGAATCTATAATTTAATTCTACTTTATAATTTATTTGAATTTATTAATGTTTACTTTTGCAAATGCGTTTTACTTGAAATAATAAAAAACAATTTTTAATGAAGATGTTTTACAAAACACTCAATAAACGGAGGCAATACACTCCCTATCTCTACAATACAAAATGGCCGTCCCATAGCGATATCCCTTAATGGACAGCTCATCAATTACTCAACCCATATCAAAAATCTTGATGTTATAATTGACAATACTATTAGTTTTAATAGACAACTGTCCCATATAACAAAGCTACTAAACTATCAACTACATTCACTACGCCTTATTCGTCATTCAATATCAATATCCACCGCTACTATTATAGATTCTGCCCACATCCTATGTCTATTCGACTACTGACATTTTATCCTTTACAATACCCCTCATTGTATATTAATAAACTCCAAATTCTTTAAAATTCTATAGCGGATATTCATAACATACCAAAATACTTCCATACTCGTATATATCCACATAAAGCAATCCATCATGACTCTCCTGACTACCTAGTATCCATACTCAGACTTAAATTACCAGCTAGTACCACTACACACTCCAACATATTCATACTTCAACTAACTCCTAAACATAACTTACATTTAACTAAAACTCGGGCATGGGCAATATCCGTCCCATACTCCTGGAATATTATCCATACACCCATCCGTACAACACCATCTACTCCAAGAAACTACTTAAAAGTTGTAAGTTAAAACACATTTATTCAATGTAAAAAATTAATTTCACACATATATGGATGGACGGTTGCTTTATAAGCACAGTTTGCAGTCCGAAAACCGAAAAATGTAATGTATGTACCATAGATTTTATCAACAAATAATATTATTTATAAAAATGTATTTTAATTTTGCTATACTTTACTTTTACTTTTTTTGGTTTATGGACTGTATCAGTGCGTGAGCAAACGGCCGTCCGTGGGATGGAATTATTGAGTGGGAGGGAAGGCAAGGGAGAAATAATAAGTCTTAAGGTGGCGTTTAAAGGAGGGAGTTGATGTGTTTGTTTGTAGGTGATTGGGCAGGGAGTTCTAGTGGTAAGAGGCAGAGAGGGCAAATGATGGTATATTGGAAGAGTGGAGTTTGTGTAGATGGGGAGTGGTAAGGATAAAGGTGTTGGAGGAACGGGTCTGGAGTGGAGTGATGGGTGTGTGTAGATGTAGGAGGGAGGCAAGGTAATCAGGGGAGTTGTGGTGAATAGCTTTGTGGATGGTCAGGGAAAGTCTGTACTGTATGCGGTAGGGGACTGGCAGCCAGTGTAGTTGTTTTAGGAGAGGTGTAATGGCAATCATTTTGAATTTTAATTTTCTAATAATCTATATTATATAATATAGCAACATTTGTAACATGTAATATATAATAAACACATATTATAACTACATATTTTGCCAAGTTAAAGATATTGCACTACATATTTAAAAATGTATCCAAATTTGTTGACTAGATTAAATCCATTATCACTAAATGGAAATCTATTATATAAATATTTCACTTGATAAAATAATTAATTATAATAATATATATATATATATAAATTGATGCATAATATAATGTAATACTACTGATTAATTATATCGATTTTTTAAATTGAAGTCCAATCATTGTTTTATAAATGTTAATAATATATCTTTATCCTATATATATATATATATATATATATATATATAATGTAAAACGGGGGAAATACTAGTATTCACATTATCAAAATAAATACCAAAATTTTCCTAAGTGATTATATTTTCTTCAGAAACTATTTGTTATAACTTTCAAATTAAAATTAATGAAATGCAATAGAAATATTTCATGACTAATTTCATGTAATAGGTTGATAAGGTAACCGTTAAAAATTCTTAGAGTGAAATATAAATATCATGAAATACAAAGTGTGAAATAAATATGTGAAGTTTATATATATATATTTCATTGTAATTATTTTCACAGAAGAAATTGTGTTGGTTATTCTTAATTGGTTTGTATATTTCACATTTGTTCTTGCACCCTATATTATATAGTATATAATAAAAAAGGTAATATATTGAATAAATGACTTGGTATAGTTATAGTTTTACAAGGAAGAATTTTCATTATTTTATAAATATATATTTAATATTTTAAATTCTTATATGTATTGGCTGAATACTGACATCGGCCCCCAATAAGTCACGTGTCAAACTGAAATTTCAAATAAACATTTCGCGGCTGGCGTTATATTTCTCAGTAAAGTATTCACCTAGTAGTGAATTCGTGTTTTATATATATATATATATTTTATATGTATATATACATACATATCATAATACTGTATGTTTATATATTAATATGATATTATATAAGCCCTACACGCATTGTTTACTTTAACTCTCGGTTAGTCACGTGACATATTGGGGGCCGATGTCAGTCTAAATCGACGAATCATATTTCTATTCGCATATATCTGGATCCAGAGTGTCGACACTCACAAATATATTTTATATTATAAAATATGGGTTAATATTATATTTTTAGTAATATAACCCAGAGTAAATATAGAATACTTTAAGGGGACGGGCTACCCTTCAAATTATGTAAAAAAAATTATTTAAACTTTTTTTTTTTATATTATATGTAACTTATACAAAATATTATCTTTAAAATGGTGTTTAAATTATGTTCATTACATTATTCATTTTGTATATATTATATTATTTGTACCTATATAATCATATTGTTTATATTCATATATTATATTTGAAACTTGATTTACTCAGAATAATTATTTTGCATTTTGTATATCTCCAATTAATGTCTCTTCTTATTCAATATTGAATATTTTTTCTTCAAATTTTCACAATATTATATATAATATATAAATGAACAGTATGATTAATTATTCTATATATATAATATATGTAAATTTATATAAATTGTAAATTTAGTGATAATTTGTGATAAATATCTTAATTAATTATTTTTTTTTATAATTAATCATTTTTATATTATTTATGTTAATAATTATTAAAATATATTCAACCATATGATAAAGCTATATGTTTATAATAAGATTGTTAAAAAATTATTACAAAAACTTTAATATTATAAGAGTTTATACATTTTTAAAACATGCTATTTTCCCTATCTTTTACATGTATACTGTTTATAAGTAGCTGGTGCCCTAATGTACAGTTATTCGATGTATAAATCAATATACAGAATTACAGGCACACTTCGAGGAGATTATTAATTTGTATTTCATAAATAGTTGTAATAGTATTATATTATATATATATATCACATATATGCAATTATAAAAATAATTATATGTATAATATCATATACTCATTATTATAATGATTATATGATATAATTATTATTGTAATATATCAAATTCTAATAAAATTTAACCCAAAATGAATTATATAATTATTATAATAATTAATTTTGGGTTAAATTCTTTTAATCGAAATATAATTTATATCCTATACAACTATAACTATTTTCAATGTTAAATTATTAATTCATGAAAACTGTGAACTGTATAATCATTATAATAATGAGTAAATCAAATTAAATACATAATTTAAAGAAATTCTTCATATGAATTACAAATGATTAAATTCCATATTCTTCTATACACGTGATTTCTTGTAAATAAATATTTATATTTATAAATTAAATAATATATGCTGTTTTAAACTATGTATAATAATATTTATAAAATATTTTATTACTAGCATTAGGTTTAATATCTTTTAGATTATATAATTTTAACTATTTTATGAACGTTACCTGTATTTAAAAATAATATTCATTAGTAAACACAGCCCAATTCACGACATGTGCTTGATATATTTCTTGGTTAAAGTTCAATAGTTCAATATCATATTTATTATTGTATATTAATTTATTTTTAGATTAATAGTTCCAGTTGAATGATTTTTCATGGATTAATAAAATATTATTAAATTTAAAAGAAATATGAATAAATGTTATTTTAGAATATGTAAATAGTTACTATTATAGTAAGTTTACATATATATCAATAATCTCTTAACTTGGCAAAGAAATTTGATTTTAAAATATATTTAAGTGGGCGTTTTCTATAAATGATATTAAATATAATATTATTATAATAATTATAATTAAATACTTAGTGTAGTTAACGCTGAATACTGTCATCGGCCCCCAATAAATTAGTTAAAAGTTTATAAGTTACATACGTTACGTATGATACGTATAACTTATAAATTACAAATAAGTATAGTCACTATAATAGTGTAAATATTAATTAAATATTTCATCTAAACTTTAGATTAAAGTGATTAATCAATGATTAATAATCATATTCATTGCTTCAATGATTTAATATGATTATCATATCCCCCTTTGTTGCAACAAGGGGGGATATGTACCCCCCATTTTAAAATATAGGGTGACTTCCTATGTATTCGTCCCCCCCACTTTACCACAACATTTATTTTGATTGGTTGGTCCCCCTACATACAAAATCGTTCCAGCGCCACTATATATTGGATGTTTATAGAATAATTTTTCAAGAATTAAAATAATATTATTTAATAAATTATTATTTATGATTTAGAATGACATCGGCCCCCACTATGTCACATGACTAACCGAGAGTTAAAGTAAACAATGCGTGTAGAGCTTATATAATATCATATTAATATATAAACATACGGTATTATGATATGTATGTATATATATAAAACACGAATTCAATACTCAATGAATAATTTACTAAGAAATATAACGCCAACAGCGAAATGTTTATTTGAACTTTCGGTTTGACACGTGACTTATTCGGTGGCCGATGTCAGTATTCAACTTATTTATAACGTTATTTTATATTTAATATAATATAATATTAAATATATTATTATTATTATATAAGTACTATATAGTACTATAATTACTATATAGTAATATTATATTAAATATATATTTTATTTATTAATAGAATATATTTAATTAGCATTGATCTTAATATAAAATATAGTAGATTACATTTTTAGCCGAGACTTAAAGATAACAATACGTATAGGTCTTATATAATGTCATATTAATATATAAGCATAATGTATTATAATATGTATGTATATATATATAGGACACAACTACACTACTAGATTAATAATTTACTGAGAAATATAACGCCTGACGCGAAATTTTTACCCAAACTCTCGGTTTGTCACGTGAATTATTAAGGGCCGATGTCAGTATTCAGCGATTAAATATAAGAAATTATAATTATATATAATCAATAATTTCTTGTTAAAGAGTTGTTAAACTTGATATTGGTATATACAAGAGTTATTAACAGTAAACTGCTATAATTTTTACAAACTATATATCAGTTATCCAAATAAATACTCTATTAATTGAAATAATAACTTTCTTAATAATACTATTAACAGGTATAAAGATGAAATTCTAAATATTACAATCAAATTATGAGATTTCCCAAGTTTTACTTGATATGCATCGGTGGTTTCACAATCTCTCTCATGATGATATTCTACATGTCTACGCATCAATTTGATTCTGGGTTTACACATATTTACTATCCTCATATATTTAACCCCCGACTGAAAATATTAATCATTCGATTTATGTGAATTAATGGTATTAAATATACCTAATTTATATCCACTAGCTTAAAACATGTCTATTCTTTTATGAATGAATAATATTAATATTTTAAATATAAATACTAATAAATTAAGTAAGTTCAGTAAGTTAACCTATTAAAATATTGATAAAAATAACTTTTTGTTGTAAGTCAAATACTTTCATCACTCCTTGAGATAATATAATTTTTAGAACTTGTATCATATGTATGTAAAATACCATATCATACTTACTATTATTTATATCATTTAATTTATTTAGTTTTTATATCAAATATAATATTTTGTTAATAATTTAAAAAAATATTATTTAACGGAGATACAAATTTTTGTTAACTGTTATATTATGTATATATTTATTCAGTTTGAAAGATATGATATATAAAGTAATGATTATTTTATTAAATAACATAATATACATATATCATCATTCTTGTGTTAGCATTCAAAGCGTAAAGACGTGTTTTTGCGCGCGCGCTCATCCTTGAATAAAATCAGATAAGTCGATATTTATATATTTACATTTATACAAACAATACATTTATAATATTAAATATCAAATAGTATTCTTACAATATGTATTCCTAATAATATAATTAACTTATAATATTATTTATACATAACTAATATATAGGTAATAAGTTATAGTTAATTTATTTATTAGTAACTAATAATTAGTTATATATATATAAAATGGATATGCATATATAAATATGTATACCTTGGTAGAATGTTTATATATGTATATTATTTCGTATAATATAAAATATCAAATATAACACACATAATGGCAAATAGAATGACTAACTTAGAATTATCAGAGTCAATTAAAAATTACATTAAGGAATTATTTGATAATGACATAACATTTTTATTAGAAGAAAATAATAAAATAATTAATGAATTAAAAAACACAGTAAATAATCTTGAAGACAAAATTTCTAATTTTAATACTATTAATATAAAGGATAACGTTAAATCATATGCTGATATTGTAAATACTGAATTAGAAAATAATATTATAAATACAATTAATGATACAATATCAAATAATTTAAAATCAATGAATGAAATAAATGCACGTAGTAAAACAATTATATTACATAATGTAAAAGAAATAATTCATGATGATAAAAAAACTAAATATGACGAAGAATTTAAAACAGTATCTAATATACTTGAAACAATTTAGTCTATTAAAATTATAAAAATGCATAGAATAGGAAAAATCGATATTGATGAACAAGTACATGCATATAAAGTTAGACCTATACAAATAATACTGAACACGGAAAATGAAAAAATCGATATTTTAGATAATGCTTTTAGATTAAAAAATACAATTTATAATAAAATTGGAATATCACATGAATTTGATAAAAATCAATTAAATACACAAAAGAAATTATTATCAGAAGCAAAAGATAAATCATCTGATACAATTGTATATAAAGCTAAATTTATTAACAATACTTTCAAAATGATAACATTTAATATAATTAGTGAAACTAATAATGATTTGCCATAATTATAATATTAAAGATTATAATAGAATTACATATAATTTGAATACAGATATATCAGTCATTATATTTAATATAAGGAGTTTTAATAAAAATATTAATAACTTTTTAATATTACTTGATACTTTATATAATAAACCAGATATAATAATTCTTACTGAAACTTGGTTAATAAATACTGATGACCCGTCAATATATTTTAATAATTATAATATATTTTTAAATAATCGTACACTAAAAATTAAAAAAAGAGGTGGGGGTGTTGCTATACTTGTAAATAAATTGTTAGATGTATGTGTAATAGACGAATTAACTATTTCTATTATAGATAATATTGAAATATTATCAATACAAATAAAAAATACAACTAAACATATACAAATAATCTCAGCAATTTATAGATCTCCTAATAGTAATATTGATTTTTTTAATGATTTATTTTATAATATATATTCCAAATTTTTAAATAATGAAATATATATATGTGGTGATTTTAATATAGATTTATCAAAATGTTCATTAATTTCTAATAATTTTAAATATATACTAACACAATTAGGACTAACAGCTAATATAACAATACCGACTCATGATTCCAACTCAACTATTGATAATATACTTTCTAATAATGATCATATAACAAATAATGGAACCATTGATACTGATATAACAGATCATTGTATTTTATTTTTTATATTTACATCATTTTCTCAGGTTAAAAAATGTGATAATAAAGTGATGTATAGTAGAAATTTTAATCAACAAAATATTGAATATTTAAAAAATGATTTTATAAATATAAACTGGCAAATAGTATTATCGGAAATGACAGATCCTTCTATATGTTATAATAATTTTATTGATATTTTAAATGATATAGTCAACAAAAATTGTCCTTTAATTAAAAAAAAAGCCAACATAAATACCCCGTATAATCCTTGGCTAACTAATAAATTAAAGAATGAATAAAAAAGAAAAATAAATTATTCAGTTTATATAAATCTACTAATTGCATGTCTATACTAAATAGATATAAAAAATTAAAGAATAAAATCAAGAAAAATATAAAACACGATAAAAATAATTACTATAAGCAACTTTTTTCACATAATAAACAAGAAGACAATTGGAAAATAATTAATAAATTAATAAAAAGAAAAGAAAACGAGTATCCATCTATATTTATTTATAAGAATATTGAAATATATGATGAAATAGATCAATGCAATTGTTTTAATAAGTATTTTGCAACAATAGGAAAAACCATAAATAATGCTATTGAAATTTCATCAGAAAAAAATAGTTTTAAACAATTTTTAACAAATTATTCTAAAAGTTTTTATTTGTTACCAATAACAAATAATGAAATTATTAATGTAGCAGATAGTATGAAGTCAAAAAACTCAAAAGATATAAATAATTATAATATGTATTTAATAAAAGAAATTATATATGAAATATTGATTCCACTTAATCATTTATTTAATTTATGCATTGATAAATCAATATATCCGGATAATATGAATGATGCAATAATTAAACCAATATATAAAAATAATAATATCCAATTAATAACTAATTATAGACCTATTTCTTTATTACCACAAATAAGTAAAATATTCGAAAAAATCATATATATTACTATCAAATTTTATACATAAAAATAATATAATTAATAATAATCAATATGGCTTCATACCAAACTCCAATACAACTTTATCATTAATAAATATACAACATTTTATTTAAAAAAATACTAATAATAATAAAAAAGTAGCAACAATATTTGTAGATCTTAAAAAAGCTTTTGATGTCGTAGATCATAATATATTAATTGATAAATTAGAATCGTATGGATTCAGAGATAAAATGAAAACATTTTTAAAAAGTTATTTATATAAAAGATATATTGTTACAAGAATGATTCATTATCATAGAAGGATTGTATAGAATATGGAGTACCCCAAGGATCAGTTCTTGGGCCTCTTTTTTTTATATTATTTATTAATGATATGCCAACTATTTTGAAAGATGCAGTCAATATTAATCTAAACTTATATGCAGATGATACATCACTTACAATATATGCAGACAACAATGAATTATTAACTAAATACCTACAATTGTATATCGATAAATTAGTATATTGGTTCAATATCAATAAACTAAAACTGAATATTGAAAAAACAAAAATTTTACCTTTTATGAATGCTAGAATATTAAAAGATATATATATTGGAAATTCTAAAATTGAAATTGTAGGTAGCTACAAATTTCTAGGATTAATTTTAGATCAACATTTAACTTTTAAAAAACATATAGAATATCTAGCTAATAAATTATCATCAATAATATATTTTATGAAAAAGTTTTGTTTTTAAGTACTGAAAATATGATTTTATTATATAACTCTTTTTTTTTATCTAATATTTCTTTTGGCATAAAAATATGGGGAAATTCCTATAAATCAAATATAAATATTATTATGTTATTGCAAAAAAAAATTATCAGAATTATTAACAAAAAAATCTTAAATTTAAATCTATTACCTTTAATCAGATTATCAAATACATCTGAATTATTTATTAGTAATAATATTCTAAAATTAAATGATCAGGTGATGTTTAAAAATATTATATTAATTTATAAATTGCTAAATAAAAATTACAAAATTGATTTTAATGAATATTTTACATTAAATAAACGTAATGATAGATTCATTTTACCATTAATGAAAACTACAAAATACCAAAATACAATATTCTTCAAAGGTATAAAGTATTATAATGATATAATATTTGGTAATATTATTAAATAAAATAAAATAACAAATATAAATAAATTAAAAAAAGTTATGAAATTGTTTTTCGTTAACAAATATAAAATATAACACTTATGTGTGATGTTTAATAATCTACATATATATTATTTCTCTTAATCGTCGTCGTCTTCGTACGACGCTAGCGAGCGAAGCGAGCTACCGGACCTTCTACGAGCGAAGCGAATCTCGCTCGGCACCAATTTTTTCCACATTTATAAATCTAATACCCTCTAGATAATAAATCGTCGATAATATTTATATATATCGATTATATAATTAGGACACGGTTAGTATACGCGATTTACATATAATTTTAT
Organism: Osedax fenrisi; assembly: GCA_964019155.1. Classification (NCBI taxonomy): domain Eukaryota; kingdom Metazoa; phylum Annelida; class Polychaeta; order Sabellida; family Siboglinidae; genus Osedax; species Osedax fenrisi. Next base: position 83,394,139 of record OZ025241.1, on the reverse strand, counting down.
ATATTTATATATTTATTCTATTTATAAATATTCTATTCATCGATCGAGGCATTCTATCGTTCTCTCGATTCTCTATGGCGGAGATAGGTAAAAATCTCTATATCGCGTATACGGACGACATAAAATACGTTATATACGAAATTTTTTCGCCGGTTACTAATATTACTCGAACCCTAATAATACTAGATTTCGTTAAATTTAAATTTCGAGTTTATAAAAAAAAATGTCCTATCTCCGCCGTTAAAACAAAAATTACGAAATATTTTCGTTAACGTACAAATTCTACGGGCGATCTTATATCGCGTATACGGACGACATAAAATACGTTATATACGCATTTTTTTCGACAGATAATATTAATACTTCGACTCCAATAATACTAGATTTCGTTAAAGTTAAATTTCGAGATTATAAATTTTTTTTTCCTATCTCCGCCGTTAAAAAAAAATTTACGAAATATTTTCGTTAACGTAAAAATTCTACGGGCGATCTTATAGCGCGTATACGGGCGTTATAAAATACGTTATATACGCATTTTTTTCGCGATATATTAAATCTATACTATATAGATACTAAATTAGTAATAATATTTCGATATAATTACGATATAATTAGTAAACGAGTAATATATACTATACGTACTATATTTATATATTTATATATTTATTCTATTTATAAATATTCTATTCATCGATCGAGGCATTATATTGTTCTCTCTATTCTCTATGGCGGAGATAGGTAGAAAGTCTATATCGCGTATACGGACGACATAAAATACGTTATATACGAATTTTTTTCGCCCGATACTAATATTACTCGAACCCCTACGATACTAGATTTCGTTAAATTTAAATTTCGAGTTTATAAAAAAAAATGTCCTATCTCTACCGTGTAAAAATTTAAATTTATAATATTCGTATCGCGTAAAAAAATCGATAATATATAGATATAATTATAAAAATAACATTTATGACGAGTATTAATATATATCGTACGTACTAAATTTAGGTTATTCGGTTTAACGAGTTTATAATAATTATTTCCTATCTCCGCCATATAAAAATAAATTATTAAAATTATTAGGTGATGTAAAAAATCAAAATCCACGATAATGATTAGATTTCAATAATTTTAACTTTATTACATAGATAATTAAAATATAATATCGTGGTATAAGTTGTGATATCTAATATTTAATATTCTTCGAGTTATGGCCGAAATAGTGAAAAATACATGATTTTAGAGTGGTAAATTTGACCGACTTCCGTTAATGCGTTCGCTTCGATTATAATTTCAACGGATGCGGAGTACGAAAGTACCTAAAATAAAATGAGAAAAACCATTAATATATGAAGCATTTGGGGTACGGATCGGTTTTAATTTTTCGACAAAATTCATCATATGGTCAAGAAAAAAATTTGAAATTTATAAAAAAAAAAAAAATTCTAATTTCTATTCTATAATGTTAAGAGTGATGAGTAGATATAAATGTAGCCATCCGATATGCATTTACTATGATTATTCGCCACATAAATGGCTTTAAAAGGTACATTTCCTATCTCCACCATGTAAAAATTTGAATTTATAATATTTGTATCATGTAAAACATAGATAATCTATAATAATCATTGGATTTCCATATTTGTAACTTTATAATTTATAGTATAATTAATATAATTTTATTATTTTTTACTTATTTTAATAATAATATAATATCTAGATACTAAAATAATTTAAATATTATCGAAAAGTATAGTAGTGTAAATGTTATGAACTAATACATTTAATTATATTATAAATTTATAAATTTATAACAACAATTATAAATTTATTAATATGTATATTCATTCGATGTGATAATACATATATTATATAAGCATTATTTACTTATTTTATTATTATTATACTATCTATATAATAAAATACTATAAATATATACGAATAATTCATTAACGTAACTATTATTTACAAATATATATAATTATATTTATATTTTTATAATTTTATAACACAAATTATATATTTATAAAATATGAAATTCTAATAACTTATTTTATAACAGTATCATAAAGTTTATTTTACTTATTTTATTATTACTATACTATCTAATTAATAAATTAATATTAATATTATCGAATAAGTCATTAGATTAAACGGTATTAATTATTATATTTATATTAATTAATTATATTTTAAAATTTTACAAAAAAAAATATATCTTTATAAAATAGATATACTTATAACAATAAGATTACTAACTATTATAAATATATATCATAAGTACTAGATTTCAGTTATTCGGTTTAACGAGTTTATAATAATTATTTCCTATCTCCGCCATGTACAAATATATTCTTAAAATTATTAGGTAATGTAAAAAATCAAAATCCACAATAATGAATCGATTTCAATAATTTTAAATTTATTACATAGGTAATTAAAATATAATATCGTGGTATAAATTGTGATATTTAATATTTAATATTCTTCGAGTTATGGCCGAAATAGTGAAAAATACGTGATTTTAGAGTGGTAAATTGACCTACTTCCGGTAACGTGTTCGACTCGATTATGGTTTCAACGGATGCGGAGTACGAAAGTAACTATACAATTTTGAGAAAAACCGTTAATATATGAATAATTTAAGGTACAGATCGGTTTCAATTTTTCACCAAATTTCATCATACAAATAAGTCAAGAAAAAAAAATTGCAATTTATAAAAAAAAAAAATTCTAATTTCTATTCTATAATGTTAAGAGTGATGAGTAGATATAAATGTGATCATCCGCGATGCATTTACTATGATTATTTACCTCATAAATGACTTTACAAAAGTACATTTCCTATCTCCACCATGTAAAAACATGAATTTATAATATTTTTATCATGTAGAAAATTCAAAATCTATATTAATAATTCGATTTTAATAATTTTAACTATATCGAATAAATTATAAAAGGTAACTTGGGCACTTGGGTTTGGGTTTGGGTTTGGTTTTGGTTTGGGTTTGGGTTTGGGTTGGGTTTGGGTTGGTTTTTGGGTTGGGTTTGGGTTTGGGTTGGGTTTGGGTTTAGGTGGGTTTGGTTGGGTTTGGGTTGGGTTAAGTTTTAATTTTGGTTGGTTTTTTTTAGCTGCATTACTTCCCGAGTGAACCTATAAAAGTATATTTGACGGTTGTGGTTAGGTTGGGTTAAGTTTTAATTTTTGGAGGTTTTTTTTAGATGCATTACTTCCCGAGTGAACCTATAAAAGTATATTGTCACGGTTGTGGTTAGGTTGGGTTAAGTTTTAATTGTGTGTGGTTTTTTTTAGCTGCATTACTTCCCGAGTGAACCTATAAATGTATATTTACATGGTGTGGTTAGAATGGGTTAATTTTAATTTTTGGTGGTTTTTTTAGCTGCATTATTGGTTTGGGTTTGGGTTGGGTTTGGGTTTGGGTTTGGGTTTGGGTTTGGGTTTGGGTTTGGTTTGGGTTGGGTTTGGGTTTTGGTTTTGGTTTAGGTTTATGTTTGGGTTTGGGTTTAGGTGGGTTGGGTTGGGTTTGGGTTGGGTTAAGTTTTAATTTTGGTAGGTTTTTTTTAGCTACATTACTTCCCGAGTTTGCCTATAAAAGTAGATTTTCACGGTTGTGGTTAGGTTGGGTTAAGTTTTAATTTTGTGTGGTTTTTTTTAGCTGCATTACTTCCCGAGTGAACCTATAAATATATATTTACATGGTGTGGTTAGAATGGGTTAAGTTTTAATTTTTGGTGGTTTTTTTAGCTGCATTATTGGTTTGGGTTTGGGTTGGGTTTGGGTTTTGGTTGGGTTTGGGTTTGGGTTTGGGTTTGGTTTGGGTTTTGGTTGGGTTTGGGTTTTGGTTTTGGTTTAGGTTTGGGTTTGGGTTTAGGTGGGTTGGGTTGGGTTTGGGTTGGGTTAAGTTTTAATTTTGGTAGGTTTTTTTTAGCTGCATTACTTCCCGAGTTTGCCTATAAAAGTAGATTTTCACGGTTGTGGTCAGGTTGGGTTAAGTTTTAAATGTTGGTAGTTTTTTTTAGCTGTATTATTGGTTTGGGTTTTGGTTGGGTTTGGGTTGGGTTTGGGTTTGGGTTAGGTTGGGTTGGGTTGGGTTTGGGTTTGGGTTTGGTTGGGTTTGGGTTGGGTTAAGTTTTAATTTTGGTAGGTTTTTTTAGCTGCATTACTTCACGAGTGAACCTATAAAAGTATATTTTCACGGTTGTGGTTAGGTTGGGTTAAGTTTTAATTTTTGGAGGTTTTCTTTAGGTGCATTACTTCCCGAGTGAACCTATAAAAGCATATTTTTTTATATTGTTATTTTCACAGTTGTGGTTAGGTTGGGTTAAGTTTTAATTTTTGTAGGTTTTTTTTAGCTGCATTACTTCCCAATTGAGCCTATAAAAGTATAGTGATATGTGTGTATATGTGTGTGGTCATAGTTATTTTCACTGTTATGGATAGGTTGGATTAAGTTGGATTAAGTTTTAATTTGTGTAGGTTTTTTTTTGTAATAAAGTTCTTTTAGTAATAATGTAACTACTTTTAGTAAAAAAAAGTGACACAGTACACGAGTAACCCTTACACAAGGTGCGTTAGCCCTTGACCAGTACAAAAGTCACTTGTATTAAAAATATATTATTTCTTCTAATATTATATTGTAAATTAAACAAATATTTTATATTATAAAACTTTATTAAAAAATCAGTATTAAATAGATATTTCTCCATATAAATTTTACATTTTTACATATTTTACATTTTTATATATTTTACATCATATAACTAAACACAAAAAATAAAAAAAAAACAGTATTATAAATTAGAAGTATTAAAAACATAAAAAAAAAACAGTATTAAATGTTTAAAAAATTTTAAAATTACTATTTATCAAAACTATTTTATATTTATTTTTCAAATTTTACGTTTTATATATTTAACTTTATAAAAAAAAATACATAACTAATATAAAAAAAAAAAAAAACTAAACAGTTTTAAAAATTAAAAGTATAAAAAACAGTATTAGAATTATAACAATTATAAACAGTATTAATAACCTATAGTAACCTACAAATATATATATATATATATCAATATTATTAAAATTGACATAAAATATGTGATACAAATATTTAGATTCTTTATAAATATTATATTACAATTATGAAAAATGTATTAATTATATTTTATACTTTGTTTTGGATGCTAACATGGGAATCAAATATTTGTTTTAGTTTTGTTTTATTCTTTCTTTTATATTTTGTTTTAGTTTTGTTTTATTGTTTATTTTAATATCTATTTTTATGTAATGTTATTGTATTTTATCCGAATGAAGATGATGAAATATGACATTACACTACTGTTAGGAGATATCAAATTAAAAAAGCTCATCGCTTTCACTGATTCTCCTTAGACATTGTCTATAAACTGAATTAATTCATATGTAATAAGTTAATGATCATTTGAATATTTTATTAATTGTTTATAAATATTATAGAATTTATTTAAAAATAAATATATAAATATTTATATTAATTTATTTTACTTAATTAATAATTATATTCTAATAATGTACATTTAATTAGATTTATATTATTAATTTTATTTTATATTAATTGTAATATGTGTATAAGTACTATCTAATATATATATATATATATATATATATATATATACAGTTAACTTGATATCTCAGATTTCAAGGGATTGATGAAATGTGTCTGAGATATAAACTTTTTTTATATGTATGTATATGAGTAAATCTATCATTTGTAAAAAGTTATCGGAGTTTCTTAAATATAGAGAGTCTGAAATATCGTTGGTTGACTGTATATATATATATACAATGAATGTCGCATCACACAATGTATAGAAGAGTGTTGTAAATTTTAATTATATTTATTTCCAAATAACCTATTACATATATATATATACATTATAACATAATAAGTTAACATGGGTGTTCTGTACATAACGTATATGTCCGGGTTCGTAATACTCCTATATACAAATATCCGGATAGCATGCGCTTAGATGTGAATTGTAATGATATATCACTATATACAATAATTAAACAGTGACCAATCGTGGCAAGCGTCGCATGCCTCACGTTAAACATGACGTGTATTGATATCGTATAATAGTTGTGTTTATTAATAGTAATTTATTAAACAGATAATTCACATTACTACATATATATATATATATATATATAATATTACATTTTTTGTGTTTAAAATTAAATGGTAACAACTCGACGGGATTTCATAAATAAATAATTTATTTTAACAATATCGCTATCTTATAAATGAGGTGACATCTTACATTATATGTTACATCTTCAAAAAAATCATTCATCTATTGATGATAAACAAATTTCTTTGAAAAGGCTTTCAAATTATGTCTACTGTTACTTAGTATAACTCAAAGTTTCTATTTACTGGAAAACCTGATTATTTTACTGATTTTCTAAGCAGTCGTCAAAATATTGAATTTATTAGTTGTGGTCTAAAATTTCAAATGTTTGTTTATATATTATTGTTGCATACTTTAATCAATCTTCAAAATATATATGGGAGACTTCAACCCTTTTGTGATTTCAATATTATTCATTACAAATAATTACATTTTAATAACTGTAATCATAAAATACAATATACAAAATAAATTATTAATTGTTTTATTAAATATAATAGTGTCATACATTTTTATATAAAAAATATATCCTTCATATTCTTTCGAAAATCAGTTTCTACTTTCAGTAAAATTAGAATTGTGAAAGAAAGCGATCGTTCGGTATATATATGTCCCATGAGCAACCACATATTTCCTTGTCAATATAGGTAGTCTTTAAAGTGTACATAATTCATCTTCACATATATCCATTTACTTCATTTTTAACTATAGATAAATGTATATGAAGTATTTTTATTATTATTAATAATATCTAATTAATGGTGACATATTAAAAACTCACTATTTGTATGTAAAATTATTAAAAAATAGTAGATATATATATTTTATGACTCGTTAATATAATTTAAGATATGACAAAGGTGTGACTTAAATTAATTAAATAATTAGATTTAAGATGTTGAACTTTTTAATCATACAAATATTTAAAAAATGTCCTAATTGATTTGACTTGAATTTACTTGATAATAAATATTATTTGAAAGATTTGAAAATTAATAATTAGTCATTAGAATTTTTTGTAATAATAATAAAATTAAGTTATATAATACCTAACCAAATTTAGTAAATTATAAATATGTATAAATAATGTAAATATATATATTATAAATAAATTATAATGATATTTTATAATGAGTAAAAACATTATTATAGAAAGAGGGATTCATTGTATCTTTTGAAAGAGATTAACCGTATCCAGTCTAAAGACGTGAAACAAGGCGCATTACGAAATTCCCGTTCTAATTTATATAGTTTGTGAAAATAATAAAACTTACTATTATAACTTATTTATTAGAACTATTTAAATTGAATACTACTAAAATAATGTATATATATATATATATATATATATATATGTGTGTATATAACTTTAAAATAGATTTATCAAATCCAATAATATGCTGCTATATAAATTGCTAAAGCTGCGTTTATACACAAAAGGGTGTTTGGCCCCATTTTACCATGATTTGTTATCCTTTTATTCATTTGTCATTTTTTGAACATTTACTAAATGTCAGTCAAGTTATGTTAATAAAATTATAATAATTTGAGAAATAATTCTTCAAATGGCCTAATTTGTTGGTGTGAACGCTGCTTTATGTTATATTTAGTTTATCATCATAGTGAATATTTGTTCATTATTTATTTAAATTTGACATTATATTATAAAGCTATAACTATAGAAATTTCTTGAAATATAACTTGATTTAATTTCATATAGAATCTTGTATAGAAAACCATAAATATGAAATAGATTTATAAATTACACAATTAAAATATAGTTGTACCATAATTAATATATTATATTTACTAATTAATATAGTATGTATTCAATAGGGAATAAGAATCATGCTTTCAATGATATAGTTAGTCAAAAAATCGGAATGTATAGAATTTTACCAGATACAAGGAATAAACTGTTAGCTGAATATTCATTACCTGTATACATATTAAATATTTCACAATGTTAAATGTTATACATCACTAATATATTTAATATGATAATATAAGAAATAATCATTAAATAAATTACTTTAATTTGGATTTTGAATATAAATAATTGTATTGAATATTAATTTTTTTCAGAGATATTCATAAATCATTTTAATTTCATAATAATATTTAGTAAGAATTAAAATTGTTTATTAAAAACTCTTATAATGTATTATATAATAAATCTATTTTATTATATATATATATACAGTCAAAGCTCGATAACTCAACATTGACGGGACGGAGTTTTCATGTTGAGTTAGCGAGTATGTTGAGTTATTGGATGTATAAATTAATGACTTAATTAATGTTTTGTTCACATAAATGCATTCAAAATAGTACTCATATAATAATATAATAATTGTAATTGTATTTTTACGTTTATATATGTATATCCATATATTATTAAATAAAACCATGTTGAATAATGTATGTTGAATTATATTTGTTGAGCAATGTAGAAGATACGAATCCAACAACATATGTTTGTGATATTTTGATTTTTCATAAATGTTGAGTTATCGTATATATTTACATGTAATGTATAGGCTAGGATTATAAAAACCATGTTGAGTTATATGTATGTTGAGTTATATTTGTTGAGTAATAGAGTTTTTGTTAACATGTAAAAGATACGAATCCAACCAAATATTTTTTGGATATTGAGTTATCGGCAATGTTGAGTTATCGGCATGTTGAGTTACTGAGCTTCTACTGTATATATATCACAATAGTAATTTTGTTAATTAACAATTAATAATCACTACAGATGCGATAAAGAAAGATTTGATTTGAATGAGTTGCCTTTAGTTAGCATCATTATATGTTTCCACAACGAGGCAAACTCAACTCTTCTCAGAACCATTGCCACCATTTTGAGAATGACTCCCAATCTAAAAGAGATAATTCTCATAGATGACTTCAGCACAATGGGTTATTAAACTTCTTTCATAAGTTGTATATAATATATTTGGAGGTCCCTAATCATGCCAGATTATAGATTTATGTATGTATTTTAAAAAACAATTTATTTTCACATTAATAATATTTATTTATTATATTTTCGAATTATATAAACATATTATTTAATAAATTACTAGTGTATTTATCCTTTGAAACTATTTGTCTATTATTTATTATATATTAATTTTAAATTTCTTAGTTTATAAAAATTATTTTTTACAAATCAAAATAGTTGGATATTATTTTGTATTGAAATTATTATTTTAACTTTATTGCACATAAATTTGAAGCATATATATACAAACAGAACACGTTAAAATAAAATAAACCAATATACCTATACACCATCAGAACACTTTAATAATAAAATAAACCAATAATATTACGAAATAAACAATATAATACTTATCACTATAATTTCCCACTTTAAAATCTGTAATAATAATGAATTATTAATTTTATATTATAGTATATTTGAAATATAGATATAAAAACCCAAATAATCTACAATATAATATATTTTTTTTAAACCCATAAGAGATAATGCAATAATTAAGATACAAAATGAAACATAAATCAATATAAAATTATAAATTTCTATTAACAAAAAGTTGTTTGTCAAAACAGATTTTGTTAAAAGATGTAAAAGATACATATTTTATTATATCATTATTTAATGAATTCCATATATTAACTGATCTATTATTAATTATATTTTTAATTATATCATCATAATTTTTGGTGTGAACGCACCTTTAAGATTAATAATGATATTTTTTTTTGGATTTTCATAAATGAATTTATTTTCTATTATATAAATATTGGTTCTATTTATTTTTTAATAATTTCTGTTATATTTATCTACTAATTTTGTGCATTCTTTAGATATACTGTGCTATTCAATTATAAATTATGATATATATAATCTATTATATTTAATTTAATCGGTTATTTATTATTACTATGATCTAATCAACTTTAAAACACATAACCTTAATTTATATGTACATTGAATTTATGAATGAAAAGTATTCTACTAATATTATTTTCTTTATAGAATAACATTTATTTATACCCTATTAATATTTAATTATTATATACAATTTAAATTAATGATGAATGAATTATTAAAATGTGTGTCTACCAACATGAGTTTATATAAAATTGATCTATAGTATAATGGGATATCTTTCGTTCATCGAAATAATGAATTACAACAGATCACCTGAAGGCACCACTACAGTTGTACGTCGATAAACACTCCAAGTTAATTCGCTTGCTACGCATGACTGAACGAGAAGGACTCATCAGGGCAAGGGTCATAGGAGCTAAACTCGCGACAGCTGAGGTTTTGCGATCTATCATTCTCCTGTCGTGGTACTAGACTAGCATACCTAACATTACTACCTACCTACCTATAGGTGCTTGTGTTCTTAGATAGTCACGTAGAAGTGAATGTGAACTGGCTACCTCCGTTGCTGGAGATAATACACAAGGACAAGAGCACGGTTAACCTCTATACCCTCTATACCTCATTAACCAGTCAACCAGTCTGAAGTATGTTATATTTATTATTAATAGATATCGCAGTGTGCAGGTCATTTCACGCATTCATATGTTAAAAGATTGTAGATACTATTTATACTGAATAACATATCATTAATCAATATTACATATTAACATTTATTTATTTTTTCCAATATTATCTCATTTTCCAAATGCGGTAACTCCTTAAACCATGATTCAACCAGTATTCAAACTATATATGTATTATGTAAATTAAAAAATATCCTTAATTTTTCATTAATAATTTACCATTAATAATAATTTATTTATTGGAATTAATTTCATCATTATTACAATTATTTCGTCTAAATTATTTAATCTTTAATTTTATTTACTATCTCGAAATAATATATTTATAGTTATATATAGGTATATATAGGTATATTTTCACTCATATTTAAATAATATAAGTATCTTGAAATATCAAATATTTAATGAAATGTTAAATTCATATTTCAATATCACTATAATAATCTTAATTTTAATAATTCATAATTGATAATGAATTATTTTAATTTATAATGATATAGACTATATCATATAGTATTACATTTGGATACTATAACATTTCAATATATTACATATATGTATGTACTCTATTCTACATTACACCAAATTAATATTAAATAAGTTGATAATCTACCATAAATACATGGTAGGGCTTACTATATTATATTTGAATACTACTATAAATTTCAGGCTTCTAAATTTATCAACATATTATGAACACATTTTTTAGAATAAATTACTATTACTTCAAATGAAAAAAGTAGATATATTTTCAATAATATATAATTTTCCTATCCAATATTTTCATTTGCATATTTTTTATTTATAAGGTATATCCCCCAACCTTAAATCTGTTATTTATTCATAATTTATTATATAATATTTATAAAATAGATAAATAATTATAATATATATATATATGAACTTAATTATTTAATTATATTTAATCAAATTTACATTATATTAACTATTTTAGTACTTTAATATTATTTACCAATAAAAACCTCTACTAGTACAATAATGTTCCAGTAGGTTGCTATACCATACATAGATTTGATTGACCCGAATACATTTAAATATACGGCATCACCTCGTGTCAAAGGAGGATTCAATTGGGGCCTATTCTTTAGATGGGATAAGTTACCAATTCCTGATACCGATAAAGAAATCATAGCACCTATAGAGTTAGTTTCACTACACTCTAGCTGTTAATACCAGTTATCTCTCTACTATTGCAAATTATAAATTATTCTATATTTCTGTTTTATATAGATTTCATAACATAACAATTAATACCTAATTAATATTTAATTTCATAACTATTATTACTACCATTACTACTAATACTACCACTATACATAGTACCCCTACAATGTCTGGAGGTTTGTTTGCCGTAAATAAGGCTTACTTTGAGAAACTAGGTTATTATGATGGAGGCATGGAGATCTGGGGTTCTGAAAATCTAGAATTATCTTTCAGAGTTTGTATATCGATGTTATAATAGAATTAAGTTTATATCTTAGTTTTTTCATTCTATAAATAGTATTACATAATTAAAATTATACGGTATTCATTAATAATTAATTTATTAATAATATGTAATTTTTAACTTTCATATTAAATCATGCTTATTTGTAATATTAAGTATTATTGAATTAATATTCATTTTAAATTGATTGTTAGACACATCAATATTAAATACATCAAATACATCTAAATTGATTGTCAGTCACACAAGCAGTAGGACATTAGTTCGGACCTTTAAAATAGGTCTTAAAATAATATTTAGAAGTGATCGTATATAATTTAAAAGTGATCGTGTATACATAAATGATCGACTCTCGTTAAAACATATGGATGCATTAACATGAGAGCGACTACGAAAGGACATTAGATCCATATGGTTATAAGTGAAAACTTCATCTAGGTTCCTGTATAGGATGAATGAACTCCACCATATTAAAAATAGCAATAATAATAACATATTCATAAATTTATTTAATTATTGTTTACTATTTATATATTACAAGAAGTATTTACATTTGGGTACTTCTAATTATAAGTACTTCTATATGTTGTTAACATATAATAAGGATACATAATTAAAATCATCTGATAACTTTAATAATCTTAGATAAATTTACTTATGATCATTATTTATTGTAATAACTAAATGTATTCATTAATGATGGAACCAAATAATTTTGGAATTATCAAACTTGATCGCTTCAATGCCACAGAAATAACCTATTTTAACAACTAGAAATAATAATATAATAATTTTAAATAGAAATATAATATATATAATAAAGTAGTTACATGTTATAATGCTTATTAACTATATGTATTTTGTATTTAATTACATTAATTACATTTATTCACACACACACACACACACACACACACACACACACACACACACACACACACACACACACACACACACACACACACACACACACACACACACACACACACACACACACACACACACACACACACACACACACACACACATGTATACACATAGACGTGGCAATGCGGAGGACGTCTTCAGATATGTCCTTGTTCTCGAGTAGGACACGTATACCGATCTCGTAGACCTTATGGCAACGGGGGTCGTGTCATCGACGGGGTTAACCCGACCACTAGAAATCAACTCAGATTGGCGAATGTCTGGATGGATGATTATAAAGTAGGTTTCCGCTCAGTAGAAATATCAGCTTTATTAGCTATGCATATATGTTGATACCGTACATCTTCGTTTAGGAGAATTTCTTTAAAGTGAATCCATCAGTCAGAAATCTACCTTTTGGAGATATCAGTGAAAGAGTTGATCTTAGAAAGAAACTGAAATGCAAGTCCTTTAAATGGTTCTTCGTGACTATAACATACGAACTATTATTAAACATCTTTATAATAATAAAATATGTATTGTATATATATATATATATATATATATGTATTAACTTATTTAACTTTTACTTTCACTAAATATGTACATATATATATATATATATATATATATATATATATATATATATAGTATATATTATATACGTATATGATAAGTAGTAATCATATAGTCTATTAATAATTGGCCTTATTAACAGGTATCTAAACAATATTTATCCAGATCTACTACCAGCCAAGTCAAACATTCATAGTCATATCTACAGTGAAGTGGGAAAGGTTGGCAATAATTATGTCTGTAATCAATTATTAATATATATAATATTAAACAATTCTAATTCATATGTAAATACATAATATTTATGTTGTTACTTATTTTATTGAGGTTCTTCTAATTTACAACACATACCCCACACCATAACTATGAAATTAATGAGTATTATTGATATAGTAGTACAAATCAATATCAAAGATTTGATCAGATTTAAAAAATAACACTCACATTTACATTTAATACACTGACAACCCCATACCCCTAAATAGAATAATTTAACATTTATGATAAATAAAATGTCATATTATTAATTAAAAAAAAATTAAATTAATGTACACATCATCTAAATTGTTATAGAATATATGCTACACAAATGATCTCATATATATTTGATATCAATAATAAGGTTAAACAGTACATCATTAAAATATAATAGCCTTAATTTATATCTCATCATGTAATTTTTTAATAAATTTAAAAATGTGATATTTAAAAAATATATTTACAAATTTGATATTAATATAATGTATTAAGTAGTATTGTTAAATAAATAATTATATTATATTATTAATATCATTCACCTTATATATATTATTGTTTTAATAATGTATACTATTTAATTTATAATTACCATTATATATATATATAAATTATAATAATATATTTTAATTTTCACTTTATATGTGAACAATTGTGTTATAGCAAACATTTATATTAATGACGATAATCATGTGATATAAAAAGTAATATTCATCATTAACATATAGCTGAAACATGTTGCTAGTGGTCTTTGCATTACATCACAGCTGGGAATTTATGATAAAATGTCGAACTTAATTCTGTCAAAATGCACTAATGATAAATCTATGGTTATTTCTTAGACAATATTAGCAAAGATTTTGCGAAGCAAAGATATAACACTCCCTGATGCATGAAACGTAATTTAGTAATATCCAATGCCGCTGCTAGCAGTAGTATCGAATCACTGAAATATATTAGGTTCGGCTCTGTTTTCATTGCTCTATTAAATTACATGCAATATAAATTAGATTTTACTCACCAAATATAAACTTATAGCATTTAAAACATACATATCATATTTGTTTGTTATATTTTAATAATGAAAACTTAGTTTTCATCATATAAATACTAATTTAAAGCATATTATTTAACATTTTAAACGTTATAGTTTGATACGAATTTACATTATAAACAACACATAGTTCTTAAAAGTAACCCGATATAGGTGGCACTAGGGTATTTTGTATACAAATTCGAATTACACGATTTCGCGTAAGTGTTATATCTTTCCTTCGGAAAATCTTTGATATTATTATAATTTTCAAATTAAAATTAAAATTAATTGTTTATTTTAATTACAGATTTGGTATCTTACCAAAGATAATAGACTACTTCTTGGTAAAGTTCTTTGCATGACATCAATTAGCAATAATATAAAAATAACATTAAATAAATGCATATATGATTCAAATGCCAGAGAACAATTATGGTTATATAACAACAATAAGGTTTGTTAATCATAATGTGATTATTATTTATACTAAGAGTATTATATTTAATTAGAAAACTTTTCAAAATGAAAAATCTAGAAAATGTTTAAAAGCCAGGAATAATAATGTTGAATCCAAATCTTACATAACAATACAAAGAAGATGTAGTGATGAATATATATTTATTAAATAATGTACAGTAATAGTTTATACTAAACTATTATATATTTATGATTTATGATTTACTAGGCTTTTATATTTTATCTACTTTTATATATTTATGAATTATTGTTATTGTTTTACACAAATTAGTAATGAATTTAATATTTTTTTACGAATTGATATTTATTAGTGCAATTAGTTACTCCTGATAGTGATACATGATTATTTAATGAATTATTTCTTAATAAATTTATTAATACTCGTAATAATCATTACAATGGGATTGATGGACATATACTTGAATGTTTGCTGCGGTTGTTTGATTAGGTTTCAGTATTACATAATGATTTGCTATGTAATCGTTTAATTAGCGATGTAGATGATGTCATGCTTCTCTATGGCTTCTATATCACGTTCTAGACTTTTCATATCATTCTCCATTCTTTCCTATTTGGGAATCACATTAAGAATATTAATGCATATTACAATATATCAAATATGTGTTAAATTTTGTGATTTTGACTACAAAATATACTCTACATAAATGTAGACTTGTTAGACCTATGTGTACGTGCGTGTGTGTGTGTCGCTGTAACCTTTCTGTACTTCTTCATGACGGTATCCGTGACAACGCTGAGACCCTGATACTCGTGATGAATGTGCTCCCAGTTTGTCTTCAGTCCAGAGAGAATCTCTTCCCTGTCATCTACGGTGAGTTTCTTCATAGCGCCTCGTCTGAAGTTCTCTGCTACATAGGCGTCGTATTCGTCCTGTGCCCTTTGAACCTATGTCAATCAAATACACATTAGTAACATATTAGTATTTGTATATATATCTATATATATAATAATAAATATCAATTACATATAAGATAATTTAACACATATAATAATATGTCTTAATAAATAACTGGGTGTTTATAATTTAATTTTAAATATTTATAATTCCATTACTTTTCCGTTTAAATATATATATATATATATATGTAATATATCTTATCATATATAGGTATTGAAACATTCGATTTTGAACATCATCTATAATTGACATTATAATGTTATTACAGTTGTCCTGATAAACACATGTATCGATGCAATGGTACAGTTATAGGACATACCCACAGTTTTATTGTCATTTATAATATTTATATGCCTAACAAGTCAACATTTATATATATATATAGATATATTTTACCTCTTCGTGTCTCTTTATTATGTAATCTGGTGTGGCTCCGTAGTTTTTCTTATGAATGAACTTTGGGTATAAGCCAGCCCTTTCCAAATCCTGTAATTATAAATTATCAATATATATATATATATATAATGTAATAATAAGTACTAAATATAAATTTTATTTATATATATACATCATTTTATAGTAGTTATAATTAGTAATGTAATAAACAAATCTAATAAATTTATAAACAGTAATTTATTTTATATATTTGTAAATCAGTAATATTTATTGATAGTTTGCATTAATTTATATGTTTTAACCTAGATTGATGTATATTATATATATATTAGAATATAGCGGGTATTACTAAGAATATAATTGTATTACAAAATTAACAAAACATATTTATTTGATATATTTATTTAATGTTAAAAAGTATATTGTATACTAAATATTATTATATGTATATAAATTATAAAATTAATATTATCTGGTAATAACTCTACTGTTAATAAAGCTCAGTACTACTATACTATTAACGGAGTAAATTTATCATTTTTAGTGTTATAATTTAAATATAATACGTCATAGGGGTCGTAACCTGTTTATCACCACCTTTAGTGTCGACGCTTAGGTGGGCGGGTTTACGAGGAACCGAACCTATATTGTGAACGGCATTCTGGGTAATGAAGTTCTTTGTGGTTTTTGAACCCATTATCGGAGGATCGTCGGCTGACGGAATATTTGCAATCTTTCCTTTCACGTTAGGTCTCTTATATTGTTCACCTGTGAGTTCAAAGTTTATGAGCTATAACAATTGTAATTTTTAAATTTTATAAAAAATAAATAATCGTGTAAATATGGCAATAAATATATTTTACTTCATTTCTATCAAGTTGTGAAGCTTCAAGATTAATTATATACTGGATGATATACTATTTAGATTGGGGGTACTTTATTAAAATAGTGATTCCCCTTTAAAGTATATTACACTATATTAAGAGTTGTCTAACTTATGAACAACCGGTGCTACATAATAACGCTCTTCTACTAACGTGCTGGCAGCACTTGTTCTTTCTCGTGTTTCTTCAGAAAGTTGTTCTTATCTCTTATTTGACATTTCGCCTCTCCCATTGTTCTATGTCCCCCGAGTTTGTCAAAATATTCTTTTTTGACATCGCCTCGGAATTTAGACTGATATCTGAAGGTGTTCACCATTATAATGTTATTAATCATACAATAGCATTATTTATCTGACAGATAATCAATAATATATATACATGTATACAATATATGTAAGTACATATACAGCTTTGTGATACATATTGTATTGATTTTTTAATATTTAATATAATATTTTCTATTGTTGTGAATTCAATGATTAATTTATAATCGTATAAATAAAAGTGCTATATCATATATATCTAATTACACGTTAATCTTATTAAATTATTATTAAAATAATATGTAGAAAAGGTATTGATGTAAAGCATAATTATGCTATTATAGCACTATTATAATAGTTATATAAATAATCTATGGTTACAAATGTGAAAATACCATTGAGAACACTCATTAACCATCTCTATTTTATAACTACTTATAATAGTTTATATTTATTAAAGATAATTATTAAAAATTAAATACATCGATATTTATTATATGTATTCACTTGAAATGACAATATGTTTTAACATGATAACTATATTTTATTATTTTGTATTCAAGTATGCATTGAATACACTTACAAATACATTAATTTATAATTAATTTTTTTTAAATAAATAAAAAACTACAAACGTTGAATTATAAACCACATAATCATAATACTAATGTAACAAGGCTAATTTACATCGATGTAGATAGAGATAAGTTTTGTAATACAAATAATACATTGATTGTATATTGAATGTACATAATGACTACGGAAAGCAAATTTAAATATAGATTTGGAAAATAAAAGATATATCAGTTATAATAGTATAATATATTTATTATGAATATAATATAAGAATCATGTATACAGTAACCGATCGTGTAACCTTCCTCAATTAGGAAAGGAGTGAAGTTTTATAACTATGATATAGACCTATAATATTGACTAATAATAAGATATTATAATATTATTACCTCCAATCATAGATTTAGAGTACCAGGTACTCTAAATCTATGCCTTCAATTATTGATTTATACTGACATCGGTTTGACACGTGACTTATTGGTGGCCGATGTCAGTATTCAGCCAATTATTAACAAATATTTTTTAATAATAATTATTTAACTAATTTTTAATAATAATTTAAATATAATTATATATTAATTATATTATAATAAATTATTATAATTATCTAATTATTTTATATTTTAAATAATTATTAATAATAAAATATACTATTATAGTAACTATATTATATAGTATTTTATAAAAATTAACTTTTTATTCTTTGTCGGTTTTTCATATTCAGTAGGTATTAAGTTGTATATACTCTCATCCATTATCTATATTAGTTACTTTTATTAAATTAATATGATTACCCTATATATAGAAATATATTTATAAGTTTTGTATTCAAAGCATCTATGCGTTGCTATGTTACCAAAAGGGCGATTATATTTAAGTAAAGCGTGTATTTTATTATAAATATAAATTTAATTATTTGATATACATTTAATAAATAAATAATGTATTATTATATTTATGAATATATTTATTTATGTATTATTTATTAAACTCTTTAATGCTAATTAAATATAATTTAAATTTATATAAATTAATAATTAATTTAAAATGAACAAATTTGATTCGTCAATATTTATTTACATTTAGGTATTTGAAATTCATTCATTTTTCACTTCACTATGTAAATTAAATTATTACTATATTGTTATATATACGTATATATTATTGTGTTCCATACATTACTTCTATATAGTTAATTATTAATTAAAATATAAACTCATATCAATATTATTTTTATCCTCTATAGAATAGCTACATCCTATTATATAATAAGTATACTATATTAAATATAATAATTAAAATAATATATAATATTTACAAAATAATTTATTAGACACGCTTCATTAAGCATACAAATCAATGTGTAATATTATTTTAAACTATACTTAATTAGTTTATAATTTCTTAAACAATATATAATTAAATATATTAATATTTATACATAATATCAATTAGATAATCTATACATATATACAATTAACTATAGACACATTACTAACTTATTTAGTATTTAGTAAATTCTAGCAAGGTACCTTGATTCTAGTTCAAAATTAGTATGAAATCTAATAACTCATTAATTACAAATCCATTAGTTAAACTAATTATAACTGCTATATGTCTCTCTTTGTTCATATTTATATGGGAGAATATTTCACAGGTAAATATATTTAATATAATAATTATATTTTATCATTTAATATATCATGATAATCATATATTATATGCAATTTTATAATATTTAATTAATAATTATATTATTATAATTATCAATAAGTATATTATTTATAATAGTATCATATACAAATATATTGGAATACAATGAAATATAGTCCAAGCATAATAGTATATATTAGATAATTTAATATTTATGAATATAATATATTAATAATATATTAAATATTTAATATTATATTACATTCATGTATGTACAAATAATATACATATATTATATATTATATTATATAATATAATATATATGTTTTTCTATAATATATATATAATATATATATTTAATATAGTATTATATAACAATTAATGATGGATTATTATAATACTAAACAAACAAATTTTAATACTAACATATACAAATATTATAAAACATTCATGTCTAATTTTCCTATTCCCATTTCAATGTATATGAATAATAGTATGTATAAATGTAATAAATTAACATTAACCATGTAAAGTGATGTTTTATATAATTAATTAATACAATATTTTTTATGTAATAGTTAATTAACGATGTAAGTATGTATTTAAATATATTGTTCGTGATTTTGAACACTACAAAATATACTGGGTCTCTATATGAACAGTGTCGGTGATAACTTATAAGTTACCGAAATTAAAGTTGATAACCTATCGTATTCTATACGGGTGTACTGTACAGGATAACCAGTGATCTCGTGGAATGCCAGACGTTTCTTACAACGGACGTTTCGTATACAAATATCAGATGTATCGTATAAGAATTCCAGACGTTTCATATAAAAGACGTTTCGTATAATAATTTCCTGTGATATTTTTATACGAAACATCTGTCACCCATCTCGTGGGGAGTGATCTCATACGCAGTGATAATATATATTAATATGTAGTTAATTACTTACAAACAGTATTATTTACATGATTATTTACGCACGACATCACCAAATCGCACGAGTTCATTCCCCGTGAAATCACTTCATATGAGTTCACTGGTTACCCTAAACAGTGTATACTAGTGATGTAAATGATGCCGAGCCGAGACTTTTGGTTTTTGATGCCGAGCCGAGACTTTCATTTTCGGAAAAAAAACGAGCCCGAGCCGAGACTCTAGCCAAACGAGCCCGAGCCGAATTGAGACTTTTACAAAACATTACTGAGCTGAAATGGTGCGCTTTTGAAATTACATTTTAATAATAATTTTTATATATTTCACATTTACATCAATTTAAAAAAATAATCTGCGCCAACTTCGCGATTCAGTGAATAATAATGTAAATTTCATCTATTGGTGTACATAATATCGAGCTTTTTGATGCCGAGCCGAGATTTTCATTTTCTGAAAAAAAAAATGAGCCCGAGCCGAGACTCTAACAAAACGAGCCCGAGCCGAGTTGAGACTTTAGGTAACTGAGACTGAGACTGCATCATGCTTTAGATTTGAGCATCATTTACATCACTAGTGTACACCAACAAGTATCCGTATCTATTACATATTATATGCCATACATAAGTTAATATCGAAGTGATTTAAACACCCGTGACATATATATATATACTTTCTATAAAATGTATAGATCAGTCGACGGCTATGTAACTTTCTATAATTATATATCCGTGTATACAGTGATTGACAGACGTTTCGTATACGAATTTCTGACGTTGTATATATAATATAATGATATGCGTGTATAAATATATATATATATATGAAGTAAAGTATTAACTATTAAATATCCATGTAACATATACATTTATTATACGAAACGTCAGATTTTCTATATGAAATGTTTGAATTCATACGGAACGTCTGTCACCCTATACAACTATACGATTTATTGTATATGTCTGATGTAGCCCTGGAAATTCATTTTTAAATACTGACCACTTCTAGTATTATTGTTGTAAATGTTCAGGTTTCAGTAGGCTGATGTGCGCAATATATGTATTAAATTTTAATTAAATCTTAATATTTAAAAAATCTGTTATACATTTTATAACTACTTTATTTTATAACTTGTATGTAAAGTATTCCATTGACCCTGAATTAACCTAAATCTGAGACTACAATTGAGGATGTTCGCTTGAAATAACCGCAACTGCGAATATTAGCTAATATCTAATATATTTGATCTACAAAAAGTGTAGTTATTCCGAGCGAATATTCATGTGTGGCATCAAGGCATCAGCTTAATTCTATATCTGTGAGTCACCTTTCCCAATGTAATCAGACTATTCATCACATCCTAATTTGGACTGATGACCTTCACACAGTCTGTTCTATTCGTTGTTCCATCTACAACCGCAGTGTGGATGTGTGTGTATGTAGGTTATGTATGTAAGACCTACTAAGTATGTTCTACATTCATCACACGTTTATAATATTAACCATACTATAGCAATGTATATCAGTTTATAATCTATATATATATATATATATATATATATATATATATATATATATATATATATATATATATATATATATATATATATATATATACAGATATAAATTATAAAGATATAAATTATATTCTATATATATAGTATATAGAATATATACAGATAAACAGATACAAATTATATTATATATATATATATATTATATATATAATATATATATATATATATATATATATTTATATGTATATAATATATTATATAAATATAAATTAATAAAATAATTGTAGATAATAGCTTAGTTCTATTCTCATTAAACTTACCCATTTAAAATTATACTCAAATACTATATAAATTCTAGATAAGTGATAATATTTGTTCTCAAATGATTTATTATATTATACAAAAATGGTATTTGCTTTTTCTATAAAAGTTTTCAAATTTGATTTATTACCCGATTTTAATTTTATATTTAAGTTATGATTAACACTCATGATTGAGTATGTTACGCTATGATGATTTACTACAGTAACTATACACGCTAGACTGGGTGTCGGCATTGCTGTATACAGATGATTAAGGTATTTAGTTGTAGAGTTTTTCATGCAGGCGACGCCCCACTTCGTACTTTATAGTGACACACGGCAGTACGGCTAGGCTTAGGTTAAACAATGTGTACGCGAACACTAGTATGGGGTAGTGGTATCGCTGATAGTAGTGACAGTAGTAGTATTGTTATTAGTGGCTCTAGTAGTGATAGGTATGATGGGACTGGTGTCAACGCATACACATACACACACCTCAAACTAAACATATATTAATGTACTGAAATAGGTTCATCAATGCAATGTCTCGGGTCACATAATTTTCTATATTCACACACCATAATCACACCGATTCTAAGTGTATATTACATTTACACAATATTAACTATCGTATGTAAGCCGATGAAATGCAATTATACACATCACTATTTTAAATAATTTAACAGAAATCATAACTTAAATCAACAGATTAACTACTGAACTATAAGTTGCTTCAACAACAACTACTTAACATTTAATAACCTGAAACAGAATATATTATCATCCGTAACAAAATCCAAAAGCCCATTACCTCTAACTCATATAAAAATAGGAAATGTTGAAATACAAACTTATATAGGAGGTGTTAAATTCTATATAAACTCATACTAAATAATCAAATTTCATCAATAAAGAAATAACAAATACCGCACCTTCCGAACCGAAGATATATCAAGATAATAACACATATATAATATAGAAAGTTGATTACTGTAACGCCGCACTACTTACCTAATTGACCTAAACTACAAGAAAAAGACAAAACATTAAACCAAATCTGCAAAAATACTTATTTTTAAGTACATTTACAAAACTCTAAATGTTACATATAATATGTACACATTTTCCTACATACATTCTGATGTATATCAGACAATGTATTTAATTAAAAAATACGAACAACTCGAGGTCATCAAATTGTACCCTTTTAGAACACAATCAACTAACTAATAATCACAGTGGAATAAACTCTCCAATAGTATCACTAACGAAAACTGTCACTCACATTTAAAAACAAACTACAAAGACACTTACTTGAGCTGACATGACTTACTTGAGCTGATATGACTTACTTTACGAAATGCACTTGAACACACACGCTTAATTTTGTTTATTTTCATTATTTTGTTTATGAATATCACCATAACTTTATTATTATGATATCTTACATACACACAAACACACACACATACACACACACATACATACATACATACACAGACTCACTAGTAAATATATATATGTATACATTGCTTCACATCATATATTCTAGTGGTGGTCCCATGCATTGATTATTAACTTACATAGGTGTATAGATAATGGCATCACACCTGCTTACCCTAGCAGGATACCCTATGTTCTACCTATAGGTAACATCATGCCATGTGTGGAAGCCATCCCTCACTGATACTATGTGGCCTCCCTTAAGCCAAGTATATTGTGCACACCCTTATATAGAGTTATATAGCCTATAGTGGAATCTGGTATATGTTATCTTGTATGCAGGCATTTTACCAGTTGTTGAAGTGTTACTGATGTTGTTGTCATGTAGTATGTTCACACTGTAGCATGTGTGTATGTATGTCGGTTGTGTGTCTGCTGATCATTCATCGTAGCATATATTTTTACACACACACACACACACACACACACACATATTGAATGTCAGTACAGAAGTGGTACTAGTGAGAAAAACAATGCTGCCCTCATTTAGATGGATGTCATTACAATAGCCTGCACTAATTACATATCGGTCTTAGTTTATACAGCACTTATCACATACCTTATCATTACATCTGAGCTGGTTTCTACTAAGAATTATATATATATATATATATATATATTAGTACTTGTATATTATACATATATGAATGCTATATATAAATGTATGTGTGTATAAATAGAGTAATATATATATATATTTATGTGTGTATAAATAGAGTAATACTAATTATCACTATACTATACATTCTCCTATACAAACACATACAAATATACACACACATACACATACAGGAGAATAATTTGTCACAATTGGTAACTAAATAATATTACAAATAAAATCAAAATATTTATTACCATGTAAGTATATGTTTCATTTGCAGTTCACTTTCGTTTATAGTTCAGTTTTGTTTACAGTTCATTTAGCCTCATACAATAGTGTGCATGTTCCTCATAACCACATACTGCATACTTATCATCTAAACCCCCTAATAACACACCCCTGACATTGTTGTAGGAACACCCCCTTCTGGACAACAATGTAGCAGCAGGCTCTTCATCTTCTATTGAAGCTGTCAGATTTGTTGATAAGGTTAGCTGTACTATCTATCTGTGAAAGGTATTGTTATGTCTCTATTGTATTGTACTAGTTCTGTATTCATTACATACTGTTATTAACATAAAGTGTACATAATTACAACTGTGTTATTTACTATATCATATATATATAAATAGTATATATTATCTACATACAATATACATTTAGTGGTTTAAAAATATAATAATTAAAAATATATACATTTTTTTGTCATTACAATATATACCTTATTTATATAAGAATAACAATACTTATATTTAAATAACAATACAACTAAGCACATGACATAACATATGACCAAATGTTCCCTATGTTTACTAGTGTTATTACATAACATGTAATTGGCCAATGAGTATTAATAGAATACATTTTAATTACAAATATAATTAAATTATAAATAGTTTTAATAAGATTAATGGCCAGAGTAACCTTTCAGCTGTTTACATGTAAAAGATAGGGAAAAATAGCTATTTTTTAACAGGTTATATCGTTTTTATTTATTAGTATTTTTTAAAAAAATTTTAAATTATCTAGATAACATTCTTCTCTAGTTATATAGGTACATCATAAAATAATAAATTTATTATTAAATAAAGAAAAATTAATTATAATATTTAAATTATTTAAAAATAAATTTATTAAAAATTTGTTTTATTATTTTAAAAATAATTATATTAATAGATTATATTTACGTTATATTATAAACCTATATAATAATAACCATATATTATGTATATAATCAGATAATGTTATAAAGATTCATAAAAGAGTTCAAAAGTTATAAACATAAAAAAAAAAAAATATCAAAAAAAAAGCAGAGATATAAAGTAAAGAGATATATAAGCATCTAAAGTTTTACTTTCATGTTTTCTAATTATTAAATCTCACCATCTAGAATAAGTGTATGATTAAACTTCGTATTTGAGGCACTTATATTTAATTGTATATGATATAGTATACATCATTTTAAAGATAATTAATTACATTTTAATATTTTAATATAAAACAAATTCCCTAAAAAATAAAATCGAAGATTACACCTGCCCTTAAATAAGTATATTCATACAAAATATGTTGATAATGTTGATACCTGATAACTAATAAATATATATATAATATATATATATATATATATATATATATATATATATATATATATATATATATACATATATATATATATACATATATACATATATACATATATACATATAGTTGAGTGGATGATATGTTGTTTATCATTAGATAATTATTTTGTTATAACCAGGTTGGCAATGGGTTTATAAAATTGTAGTTTTAAATAATTAAGTTATTTATAAGTTAAAGTTATTAAATCTATTAATGATGATGATAATGATAGTGACTAGTGACAACAAATAATCCTAAATTTATTAAATATTCACACATTTTAAATATTGTATATAATTAAATTGATAACACTATAACAACTGATAGAGCACAACCTTTATACTGGTAACTACAGCAACAGTAACATCAGAGGTATTAATGTTTCATAGAGAATATTATTATCTTTACAGAATTGTTGTTTAGTAAAATGGTTTACCCTTTGTGATCAATGATATGAATGATAGTTATTTATTGTCATGTTGTGTTGTAGGAGAAATACTATAGTTAACATTATATATGTATATCATAAACTAATACACAATAATACACAAACATATGCATATATATATAAGATGTGCATATATCATCGATGTAAAGAAAGCTTTCTTTGATGGCATATATATAATTAATATGCCAGTGAATGATTAACTCAATGGAAACAATACATTACATCATTGATGACTCTCAAGCAGAACAGATCCTGCAGATAAGCATATGTTAACTTCCTACAATTCAACACACAATAGTCCTTTAAAGAGATATACCAGCTATATTAATACATACTTGTGGTACTACAATGTAGTTATTGTTCCTACTAAAACATACTGATACTATAGTCACATACTATACCATCTTTGATACTATATGTGTATGTGTGTATGTGTGTGTGTGTGTGTGTGTGTGGGTGTGGGTGGGTGTGTGTGTGGCCACAATACAATGCACATGTCCTTGATTACACATCATCATCACACGTGATGACCTGTCACGTGACGCTGCCAGTTTGCTACACACGCATGCGTAGCACACAATGTGAATGACGATTAGTTCTATTTATAGAAATATGATATTGGAGTCATTCTTATAAACACATACAGCACATTTATATTGATTGTTTACCGACGGACCTAAATATCTTTTTAGATGTTCATATTCAATATCGTTTACACACACACACACATACATACACACACAGTATCGATGTTACTACACGCAGACCTATAGGTAGGTAGGTAGGTAGGTAGTGCACTGCACACAGTGACGGCTACCCACCACCACACACACGCGTGACGTGTTATTGCCTTAGTTTGACCGCAATGTCCACCTCTATTGTGAGTGTGTGTGTGTAGGGGTGCAATGTATCACTCGGTATGTGGTGCTAATGCCATTACTACACATGCAGTGTGTGTGAGCTCTTTACCCGTGACCACAGGTCTGGCTAACTAGCCACTGGACATAGTGGTCACAGTGCCTTCTCTACTGAATACAGGCACGGTACAGCTCACTTTAATCTCGTTACTAATCGTACATGTATAGTATAGCCACACACACACACACACACACACACACACACACACACACACACACACACACACACACACACACACACACACACACACACACATACACACACACATGAAGATACATCTATAATACAGATTATAATCTATATATCTTTATCTTCATCAATACTTAATTTCAATGAAAAAATAACTTTGTATCTTCTACAATACAATACACATCCATTATACACATACTATATCCCTATTCTACACATACTACATCCCTACTACACCTACACTACACTTTACTCCACCACCAGTAACAACACCCTACTAACCCCCTTATCTATAACATGATTGCCTATGTATAATAGTAATCAATATAATCAATATAGTCTGTGATATAGATCAGTGTGTGTGTGTGTGTGTGTGTGTGTGTGTGTGTGTGTGGGTGTATGTGTGTGTTTCTAGTAGTGGTAGTAAAAGCAATTATGCTGGTATATAATTACTAATATATTGTTATTACACTTATATTTAGTTGTTGTGGTTGTGGTTGTGGTAGCGGTGGTTATGGTGGTAGTGGTTGTGGTGGTGGTGGTTGTGGTAGTGGTGGTTGTGGTTGTGGTAGTGCTGGTAGTGGTGGTAGTGGTAGTGGTGGTGGTAGTGGTGGTGGTGGTAGTGGTGGTGGTGGTGGTGGTAGTGGTGGTGGTGGTTATGGTTGTGGTTGTGGTAGTGGTTGTGGTAGTGGTGGTGGTTGTTGTGGTGGTAGTGGTGGTGGTGGTGGTGGTTGTGGTAGTGGTGGTGGTTATGGTGGTAGTAGTAGTAGTAGTAGTAGTAGTAGTAGTAGTAGTAGTAGTGGTAGTAGTAGTAGTAGTAGTAGTAGTAGTAGTAGTAGTAGTAGTAGTAGTAGTAGTAGTAGTAGTAGTAGTAGTAGTAGTAGTAGTAGTAGTAGTAGTAGTAGTAGTAGTGGTTATGTTATACAGCTATATGAATGTAAATTCTATAGTGATGTTTCCAACAATCAATGCATGAATAGGTGCATAGTATGCAGTGCAAACTCTCTACTTTAATATTGAATACTGAATAATTGATATTCAATTATAAAACCTAATTCACTAATATTACTACATTATTAATATAGAATCTATTAATAATATTCATATTAATTATAGGCATAATACATTGTAATGTTAATAAGTATAAGTCTCTACAGCCTTGTTGTGTATGTGATACTTACCAATAATGACAACTTGTTTATAAACAAATCAATGCAGTATCATGCAAATACAGCACTGGACATTGCACCCTTCCCCCACCCTGCCCCCTTCCCCCAACTGCCCCATATTATATAACAGCTTTGGATAGAAATCATCACAATCTACTGTAGAAAGTGTATATAGGTTAATTAGACAGACAGTATATCTCCTAATAGTATCAATGTGTTTACCCACCCACACTATAGTGTTATACTACATACTATAGCAGTACTATAACACACATTCCACAATAGATAACATGGCTGATGTTACCTGGTTATCACCTGTCATTGTTATGTTATGTCATGTTATGTCATGTTAATTAGGTTTTTATCCAAAACTGTTTTTGTCACTTATGTACATTATTTAGTGGATAGAAATACTATTCATATATCACATTCCCCAGCATTCATATTAGCTAACATCAGATTATCATTATTGTGTATTGTCTGTCATTGTAAATAATTATTCTGTATGTTATACCAACATTAATAATTCATAGACCACCAAAGTGTCAATATATATATATATATAATACATTACTAAACACAATTACATATCCTGATAGTACTATTGACCATTGTATATAACTATCACTATTGAAGTATCAGAATTTTTATGTCATATTATTTGAAAAGAAAATGTAAAGAATTGTTTTAAAATACTATATTCCTATATATTGATTATATTTCTTATAGTAGACATCTACTATCCATAGAGGCATATTTAATTAATGTTTTAAATTGTGATTTCAGATAGGTGACAATAAAGATGTCAATATGAACTTGAAAGGAATTCAAGCAATATTGAGATCCCAATCTAGCAAAGAAAACAACAACAATAATAATAACAATATTGCTCAACTGCCTGTCAATCAAAGCCTGGAAATTATGAAAGCGAATATGACACTTTTGAAGGTTCAATATTAATATGATAACATTTATCGAATTCTTCATTTAACTATGTTATATAATTTCTATGTTTTATAATACATATTATATAATACATACTTAATAATACATACTATATAATACATACTATACATATGTGTACTATGCTT
This sequence comes from Osedax fenrisi, assembly GCA_964019155.1. Taxonomy (NCBI): domain Eukaryota; kingdom Metazoa; phylum Annelida; class Polychaeta; order Sabellida; family Siboglinidae; genus Osedax; species Osedax fenrisi. The sequence goes on along the minus strand of OZ025241.1, from coordinate 83,363,689 downwards.
CATGATATTAGTTTCACTATTGTTTATGATTATTATTAGTATTATACATATGAATATGTAACAGAGCAGCCTACCTAGTTGATTTATTGTTTTACATTTAGTGATAAATCAAGTCTTGTTTATAAATGATAACAGTATCTACAAATAATAAACAACTATATAATAACCATATGAACACATACAATAATTACAATAGATATTAATAATTTTCTTAATACAGAAATATACCTTAATTAACTTGGTATATCTTGATCAAATATATTCTCATCTAAAACAATATATAATGCTGACTATATAAATATTAACATTATGATGTGGTATTTGTGTAATGTTTAGATACCCACATTATCTAACAACAATGAGATGTTGTTCAATATCAATTCATAATTTTCAAAACTATATAAGTATATCTATTCTATGTTAAATTACCCCCTCCCTCTAGTTAGATAATAAACTGATTTTTATAATAAAATAAATATAAATTTATAACTAATTTATAAAGCCTTTATCGAATACATTTGATTACTTTCACAATTATATTGTTGTCACTAATACACATGATGCACACAACATACCCTATTCACCCTCACCCTATTCACCCTATTCACCCTCACCCTATTCACCCTATTCACCCTCACTCTATATTCGTTGATATCTCCTGCAGATGATCTCCATTATCTAACAACATATATCTGACTCCCAGCAAATATTACCTGATCCGGATGATTCTATAATATAAATAACATTGTGAAACTCTAGATATTAGTAATACTTAGAGTCTAGTTATATTATTGTAATAGTAATTAGTTTTGTATTGTTTTATTATAAAAATGAATATTCTGGTTATAAGCATATATCTCATTGTAATACTGAAATCACATACTATCACTCTTTCTTTTTTATCATTATCGCTAAACTATAATATACTTAGTTAGCATATATTTATACAATTTATTCTTGTTTGTATTTTATTTTTAATTTATATATTTATATATATTTTATAAAATCCATTGGATTAAATATCTGTATGGGATATTAGGGTATAGACTACACGTATCTTAATGTAGTTCTGAGGTCACATCATTTATATATGTCATTATATATGTCATTATATACGGCATGTATAAATTATAAATAATATGTTATAAATATTAGTTAGTTAATATATAATCAACTGATATTACAAATATTTAAAAACTTATTTATATTTTGCATAATGTAATTTTGATTAGTTATTAATTTTTCGGTATATTAAGATAATTTATATATGTAAATAATAACAAATAATTTTACAACATAATATAGATTTACTGAATTAATTATTGACCTTTTATGCATAGATAAATACATTAATATGTAAACATTATATAAATAAAATAATACTAACTATAAATGTGATGTCTACAAATAAATATAACTGAAAATATTTTTAATAAAATTTATTAATATATTTAATAATCATAATTAAAATCTTAATTAATTATATTAAATAATACTTATTATGATTAAAAAATAAATGTGTATACAAATTATATCTAAAAAAATCTTTATATTTTACACATCATTTTTATTAAGGGGACGCGATACAATGGTTTTTTTCGGAAAAAAATTGAATATTAATTTTGTTATTAATGTAAAATTATAATACTTCACATATTATATTTTATGTGGTGTTTAAATTATGTTCATTACATTATTCATTTTGTTTATATTATATTATTTGTACCTGTATATACATATTGTTTATATTCATATATTATATTTGAAACTTGATTTACTCAGAATAATTATTTGTGACCAATCATGCTGACATAACTAGTATTAATTTTTGTACAATTGAATATTGTGTCTTTATTATTTCAATATAACTAGATAAAACCTGTAAGATTAAATTTATTTGTCAAAATTAAAAAATATTTATTTAAAAAATTTTAATTAGCAATTTAGTTGGAAAATTAACATTTTTTATCAGATATTTCAATTATTTTTTTTAGAAACGTATAACATAAAGATGTGTAAACATCTATAAATTTCAACATATAATATAAAAATATGGAATATTATTAAATAAGATAAAGATTTAATAGATTAAAAAAAAAATAAAAAAGTGAATATTTGTGAGTTAATATATTTCCAAAAATAGCATTTTTTCGTATCTTTTACATGTAAACCAAACTATTGTATCGCGTCCCCTTAAGCGATTATATGAAATATATTACCTTTACTTACAATTATTATATAAATATTTATTTTATAACACATTAAAATTAAAATTTATATATTTAATAATATATTTAATTTCTACATACACCAAAAGAAGGATTCAATAGTAAGTTTATTATCTTTGATGTATTGCTTTATTCTTAGTATTGTTTCCTAAAATAAAATGTATAACTAAATATATAAATAAATTTAATAGTTAATACCCTTAAAAATATATATTTTATGTTTATCCTTTATCAAGTATACTACCCTATTATAAGATGCATGGAACATTTAAAAATAAAATATTATAGAATTATAGAATTCTATAAATATTCTATCATTTATTGTATGTAAGTCATTTATTAATATATACAAGTAATATAATATTTTTTCATAAATATAACTATAATTTTTCATTATATTAATTAATAAATCGTAATACATATTACATATACAAAATTAATATGAATCATGATTTATATAACATAACTCATTCATTATGGACATATATGTTTATATAAATGCTACTTGATTATTTGTATAAATATTTACATACAGTAAATCAATAGACTAGATAAGATTTATTTTATACTATTATTATAGTGTACAATTTCTCATATACTTTGTTCTTCCTTATGCTTATGTTTAGTAAGGTGTAATTTGCTTTATTTATGTTAACAAATTATACACCTACAATATATATATATATATATATATATCTTTTATGCTGTCTTGCTGAATAATAAAATGCTTTATCGATTTATTTTATATCTAATTAAATATACATAAACTTTTAAGATACAATTGTAGTTAGATATACAACAATGGATAATCATAGCCTTAGGATATATGCAAAGATTTTGTGAAACATCCTTCTAGAATCTTTGATATATGTAAAGATGTAATTAACATAATCATTTATATTATTATATTATATAAAATTCACAAATGTATATCTTATAGGATATGTAATTGTTAAACATTTCAACTCTATTTAGCTAATCATGTAATAAGAATATACGCATATATATATATATATATATATATATATATATATATATATTGATGTTCAAGTGTTCAAAGAGACATTAGAGCCATACTGTTATACGTAAACAAACCTTATCTAAGGTCCTGGATGGAAGGATGAAAGGACTCCACCAAAATAACAATAACAATAACAATATATATATTTTTCATTTAAATATAAATATATACCGGTAAAATAGATTATTTATATTTAATTAATTTTTATTGGTGTTCTATAGTAATAATGTTGAAATATACTGTAAACATAACATGTGTATTTTAGTGAACTCCATTTTTATTTCATTATTATATATGTGTATGTTATCCATATTACATTTACAATATACATAGCATATACATTGTATATTGTATATAATATGATTAACAACAATTCTAATGAATACAATCTATTAATACATATTGGTTATTGAGATTATATAATATGAACTGTATTCTACCCACTGTATGCAATGTTAGAACTATTAGAAGCATATTTACCTGCATAGTATTCATTATCTGTTTGTATTCATTAGTATAATATTATACAATATTACATAATATTAGGTAAATCTAAGTAACCTGCAAGGAATTATCATGGATGCCAATCACAATCACAAGGACATATCCCCAGGACAGGTATGTTTATTATAAGTGTATGTGTAATCATGTGCATATATAATGGTATTTTCAATGTATATTTCTAATTTATATGTATTGTATATCTATAGATAATATAACTATAATATATATAATATATAATAGTTATTATCTATATATCATATAAATAGATCATAGAAATAGATCATAGTAAATAATATACATAACAATACTATAGATTAATAGTTTAAATAATAAGGTCGACCTTATTGAAAGACATTCTCTATAAAGTATATACTTATATCATATGTTATATTTTGTCATCTTTAGTAGTATTTTTTGTAATAAAAATATATATATATATATGGGCTATGGCTAAAGCATCAGACACACAAGCAGTAGGACACGGGTTCAAGCCTCGTCCGGACCATTACAATAGGTCTTAAAATATTATTTAGAAGTGATCTTATATAATTGTGTATAAATAAATGATCCGCTCTCGTTAAAACTTTGGATGCCTTAACCTGATAACAGCTTTGAAGGGAAATTAGAGCCATATATGGTTATAAGTGAAAACTTCATCTAAGTTCCTGGATGATTTGAAAGGACTCCACCAAAATAAAATAACAATACAAAAACAATATATATATATATTAATGACAATTTATATTCAATGAAGATTCAGAAAAATCCTCACCCATTCAAATACGTTCTAAACAATCCAAATGCCTGTCAAACTGCAGATAATGAGAAGGTTATATATATATTCTATAATTTTATCCAACATTTATATATAAAATGTATTATATATATATATATATATATATATAATGTAAATTATATATAAGTTATGAGTTTATTTATGTATTTATTATTTATTTTAATACTATACAATTTATTTTCATATAATTAGAACAAATTCTATATATTACGCTGATATCAATGTGGTTCTAGACTTCAATGATAAATACTTTATGTGATACTAGATTTGTCAAATGGAAACACTGTAGAGTGAACATCACACTACAATCATATATTCACACGGACCGTTACATTTAGAATATCTGAGAGAACCTCCAATAATATAGTATGAACATTCTCAATATGTAGATAAAGTGATCATTCATCGGATGGTTCTAGAACAATATCCGCTCACCTATCATAAATTGTGTTAATTTAACCTTTTATTGAATGAAAATGTTATCGGAACTTCCAACCAATTAGCCAGTAGTGCGAGTTCCTTATAGCCTTTCTAATGAGAAGTACAGTAGTGGCACATTGACTACATCACTACCTTCCCTAACTTTTCAATGTTATCCATTACTAGCTATTATAAGTAGACATATTGTGTACTGGTGGCAACATTACATTTTGTATACATTATTACATCTATTGATTTTAATATCAAATTATAAATATTAATATAAAATGAATTTATAGAATAAATATTAAATTATGTATATACTTTCATTATGCATTATATATATACTTTCATTATCACATTTAATATATTCTGAATACTATATTATAGTTATTTAATAAATATTTTTGATTGCTTAAATTTTGTTAGTATATTCATTTGTATATTCTGCTCATAATATATAGATATGATTTTTAACATTGACCTATTCTCTCATGTGTGTGTGTGTAGGTATTTCTAGTGGCTTTCGTGCACACAGCTCCCAGCCATCAGAAGAGAAGAACAATCATCAGAGACACCTGGGCGAACAATAAGTACTACAAAGAGATCATTCGGGTAGTGTTTGTTATGGGCACATCACTGGAACACAATGCAGAGGTTCAACCTTCGTAACTATTGCATAACTCGTAATATTAACATTGATATACATGATATATTAATATTTAATAACAATTGTTATTCAAAATTAATATATCAATATATTTTATATATATTGAGTATATTTTTGATATATACTTATAAATATTTCACTACTATTACTTACACAATATATTGTAGTACTATCACCAGAGTTGGCCCGATTTAAATCAAGTGATTTAAATCATGATTTATATCAATATTTAAATCGATTTAAATCACTCAATAAAAATCATGATTTAAATCAAAATTTAATAAATAGTAAATCATGATTTATATCATGATTTATATCACAATTTAAATCGATTTAAATCACTCAATAAAAATCATGATTTAAATCAAAATTTAATAAATAGTAATAAAATATCTAAATATAATATATAAATTAATATAGTAATATTGCATGTATTTCAAAGGGTTTAGAAATTATAACTTGTAATTAAGTAATTATGTAAAATTACAGAAAATGTCATCATCATATATAATTTTTTCATATTATATTGAATTACATTTTTATATATTTTTGAGTGAAGAAAATGTATAAATTGTTTTCTTTGATATTGAATTAAAAATTCATTTCAATTCAACTTCAAATATCATTCAATTATTATATTGTATAAATTATATACAATTCAATACACTTCAAAACAATTTATACATATTTTTTACTCAAAAATAAATATAAAATTTATAAAAAATTAATTCAATAGAATTTGAAAAAGCTATATGTTTATTAGTAATGAGATTTTATATAATGTTAGAACTGATTATAATTCAATTAAACATCAAAGAACGAAATTTATTAATTTGAATTAATTATATACATTTCCTCATTCAAAAATAATAATAAATATATAAATATAAATAATATTTACACATATTATGTTTTTAAAATAGTTAGTTCATTTATTAAAACATAATCATTAAGTAAACACCTATTATATTTTTAAAAATGTCTGGACGAAAACAGGATTCTATATGGATAAATTATAATCGGTCTTTAGCCAACAATGGTAGTAAAGCCACTTGTAAAATATGCGGGAAAACAATGCAAGGAATTGGTGTTCTTGTATAAATATTATAACTAATAAATGATTCTACATAAAAAATTGTTATTTATTTAATTATATATATTTATAAAGGACAATATATATATATATATCCTTTATAACATTCAAAAAATAGTTTAAAAAAAAAATTATTATTTCAAAAAAATCAAATAAATCGATATAAATCAAAAAAATCCGATTTAAATCAAAAAAATCCGATTTTTTTGATTTTTTAAAAAAAATCCGATTTTAATCCAACCCTGACTATCACTATATATATATATAACTTAATATATTTATAGAAATACATATTTAATATATATATATATATATATATATATATATATATATATATATAATATATATATATATATATATATATATATTATAGTCATATACATATAATAACATTAAACTGAATTATTTTAACTAAGTATTTAATTTCAATGAAATATCGATTATATTATTTTTGAGTTAAATTAATTTTGAAAGGTTAATTAATTAATATTAACGATAATAATTAATCTTTACATTATTTTAAAAATTAAACAGAACATAAACTACTATTTACCGTTGACTTAAAGTTAAGTACTTTTACTATCATAACGGCATGGGGTGACGTTATCGTTTCTATTCAGATTCAGAAGTCGCTGGACTACGAGAATGATTTCTACAACGACATTGTTCAGGAGGACTTCATTGACTCCTATCACAACCTCACCTACAAGGTAGTAGCAACAGTGTAATAGGTATAGTAAGGAGTGACAGGCTTGCATGAACATATAAGTGCGAGGGAAGTACATATACGTACGCACCGCCCTATATATATAGGGCGTGACAGGGGCAACCATACATGACGGCTAATAATAATATTATCACAATACGCGAGGCAAACTTTGAGTGACATCGTATTCGCAATATAACAATTGCTATATTCACATTAACATATAAACCATAAGTAAAACTCACAGTTATCCATTGATCTCCTCCTAAACTCATGTAATTGCGATGTAAGGTATCGCCACCTATTCATATTAACACTAGTTGTATAGTTAACATAAGGTATCGCCACCTATTCATATTAACCATAGTTGTATAGTTAACATAAGGTATCGCCACCTATTCATATTAACACTAGTTGTATAGTTAACGTAAGGTATCGCCACCTACAGGGAATCGCCGGACTGAAATGGGTGAACAAGAACTGCCCTCAGGCTCACTATGTGCTGAAGACTGACGACGACATCTTTGTTAACATGTTCACACTGATACGTCACCTGCACAGCATACAGAAACAGGGCAAAGACACCGGAATGCTGTTGTGTCTCGTCTGGAACAACATGAAGGTAGTGCCCCCTATTTACGGTATCCACCAATGATCATGAGAGCTTATTGATCACCGGTTAAAAGTAATATTAATAATTTTCTATTTGTCTAAAGCTGCGTTCACACAAAAATATATATAGCCTGATATTGGGTCTAATTTTAATCAACCAATATCGAGATTACAAATAATTTATTTAATCCATTTAATAAATATTGGACATATACAAAGATTACTGATTTTCTTCATCTGATTTAAATCTTATAAATATTCAAATTTAAAAAATATTTATAATATGGGTAATTTAAAATTACCAATATTAATACTTTACAATGGAGAAAGTATTAATCAGCAAAACTTTCACACGCATGTGTTCATTATAAACACGACGCTATCTGCAGTAACATATACATTTTGTATTGTGTATTTAAAATTTTGTTTAATAAATCTTATATACTAGATAGTGAATAGAGGTCAAATGCTGCATTTACCTATATTTTAGAATATGTTTTAAGATATCTACCTATTGCTCGATACAGATCACTCTACTGTTCACAGTAAAACTACCATATATTGATGTTCACTAACTGATTTCTATAACTTAAATACTGGCTGCTGCAATATATATGGTGTAAACTATGCTTTAGTAAACATTTCTATATTATAATTAATTCTATACATTATGTATATTACTGTATATTATGTTGTTAATGATTATCTACATTATCAATATTTAATGTGAAAACAGTCTAAATGTAACTCCACATATTACATATACCAAATTGCTAGTAAAATGTTATTTTCACAGAACATATTCATTGTAATCAATATTATCTATAATCAATATACATCTTCTATCAATATTAGTTACATAATTATCTGTTAATGTTATTAAAGTTGTGTATTATACTATTGAATTACTTATTAAATGTGCTTTCACTATGTAGACATTTAAATGTACAAAATTAGTTATATTTTAAAAATATTAGTCAATAAAATTGTATATTTTAAATATTATATTATTCCATTCATAATATGTAACTTTATATAAAGATTGTTTAAACAAATATGATAAATTAAGAATAATAACGTAATACTGTAATACGACTTTAGTTAAATATTTTGCATTAATTAAGTTTTTTTTAAATCATATAATTGATTTACATGTTCTTCATTTTCTCGAAAATCCGAAAAAGTAAATATAATCATTAATGTATGATTGTTATGTTAGAGTTAAATATAATTATGTTTAGAATTTTAAATGTAAGTATTCTCTAAATAATATATTATGATATATATAACATATATTTTCCTCGAATATTGATTATAATTTATTTGTGTTTCAAGAGATATTGCTATTACATTATTCATTATTATAAGTTATATTTAACCTAGAATCATACATTAAATAATAATTTAAATATAATATTTTAAAATAAAAATAATAATAATAATTGTCTATATAATTTAAGTCGTATGTGCATTTATAAACAATAGCTTAGATTTCATTAGATCATATGTTTCACCATATTTATTTCTATAAACAGTTATAATTACTCTAATATCTAAATATAGCGAATACAATACATAACTACATAACCCACGTACATTACATAACCCCCGCTAACTCTGCGCAGGTGATGAGGACAGGCAAGTGGAAGGTGAAGAAGGAAGACTTTGCGGGTGACTACTACCCCACCTATTGTTCAGGCTCTGCGTTTCTAATGTCCATGGATGCCGCCATAGCCATGCACAAGGCGAGCTATGACGTGCCGTTCTTCTGGGTGGATGACTTCTATCTTACCGGACTGCTGGTTAGTGCTGTCTGTATGTTCACTTTATATTATTTAGTTATAAGTTATAAATTATAACTTAGTCATAACTTATAACTAAATAATGTTAATTGAACAAGTACATTAAATTATAACTAAATTATAAGTTATAACTAAGTTATAACCGTACGAAAAGATTAATTATTCATCTAGAAAATTATTTATATAAATTCAATAATTATATTATTTAGAATTATTGAACTTCTTATACAGTCGTCAGTAGAGTATGTATTACTTGTTAAGCGCAATATTGTTGTTTATTATTTTTATAAAATTTATGATAATCATACATAAATCATACATAAAAGAATACAACATTAAATAATATAGTATAGATTAGCTTATATTATTAAAAAATGTTAAACAGATTAGATACTCTGTTTTTTATATAAATATTCTATACATTTTATTAATATATATAGAGTATTAAATTACAAAAAAAAAGTATACCATTATGTCTTTTCAAATATAAATATAGATAAATTTTAGAAGAAATTTAATAAATATAAATAATATATATATATATAGTAAAATTTAAATATTAAATTAAACAATTAAGAATTATTATAAATATGGTTTTATGAAATCACTAAATATCATTAAAACAAAGTAAATCAAAGATCTAGAGAGATTAATATCATATGATGTCTTAATTTACCTAAATCTATCTTATTACTTATATATGATATTAAATATATATTTTTTGTAATGGTTGGCGGTGTTATATAAATAGAGAATGTAGGTGTATACTAGAATTCTGATAACTTATGAGATAGTGTAAGAAATAACTTTTTAAAATTTAATATGTAGATAACATCATATCAATTACTAATAATCTATTAATACTATAATGTATATTCATACTATTACGATTACATTATTGAAATTGACTAAATATTTCAAATATTTCATATCAGTTTTTTTACATGCATATTTGTATAATATGTAATGCACTTATAGTTACTATTGAATGATAATTAATTTAAAGATAAATAACTATATTTGCATATTTTAATAAAATAATTTATTTGTTGATAACAAATAAAAACGAACGCAACCACCGCAATTTAATATCCTAAAAGTCTTTAATTAAAATATTAGACCAATTAATCTTTATAATCTACAAGGTATATAATTGTAGATTACAATATAATTATATACATATTCTTATAATTTCATTTGTAAAATATTTCTATAAATATTACATATTTAAAGTTATTAAAAATGAATACTTTATTTGAATTCGATGACTACATCTTTCACTTTAATAAATATACATATATTGAAGCGTTAAAATACAAATACTAATCTTATCAATAGTAAACTATTATAATTCATATTGGATAGGTTTCAGATGAAGTGCTGAGACTAGTGGTGTGTAGAGATACTAAGTCAGTGATCTCCCTTAGTTACCCTCCCTTAGTTACCCTTACCTATCTTCTAACATATCTCCCTCTCTTCAGATTTATACTTTTATTAGAAGATAAAATATATATATATTATATATACATATATTATTTTATATATGAATAGTTTTAATAATATTATAGGTAAAATAAATTGTTAATAAATAATCTATGTTTTATATTAATTATAAATGTTATGAATATGTTATATTTATTGACAATTTAATGAATTATAAATTTGTAAAAGTAATAAAAGTTATTTACATATAATTTTTTATTGTTCTAAGTAACATAATACACGATGTACATACAAATAACCACTGACCAATAACAGGTAATGAAAGCAGGCCACATCCAGCACCGGCAGTTCATGTCCACCTACCTACTTCAAGGTCAACATCTCAAGGACAGATTCAACGGTCCCAAATGGTACACATTCGTCTACAGCCATGTGCACGATCTAGACGCCGTACAAAATGTCTGGCAGAAACTCGTGAGTATTGCTTTATGTGTACATATATCTAGTTATCTGTTCTTATCTCTAGTTATCTGTTCTTATCTCTTTTTATCTGTTCTTCTCTCTAGTTATATATGTTTATCTCTAGTTATCTGTTCTTATCTCTAGTTATCTGTTCTTATTTCTTGTTATCTGTTACATCTATCTAACTATGTTATTACATCTACCTATCTATGTTATTACATCTACCTATCTATGTTATTACACTCTGTACGTTTGTGGTTCTCTTATCTCTATAGTACCCCTCGTGTCACTACACGTAACTCTTACTAATGTGTTATTATCATGTGTTATCATACTCTTACTAATGTATGTTTATTTTCACATTTTATAATTATAAATATGTTTAAGAATTATTTATAACGATACAAATATACATATACAATAAGTATATGCTATAGCAAAATGTAACCGATAGCATAGATTTATAATAATGATTTAGTTAAGATTACAAATTAATATTTACGATAAATATTTTTAAACTATAATTATACACACTTCAATTAGACTGAATTCATATACAGAGTTATGTATGGATCACTTTATATATCTAAAATAACATCATATTTCAGGTAATAATTATATTTTTGAATATTTTTATGCACATAGTTTATATAGAATATATGACAAATATTTATATAAAAATGTACCTTGAATTTATTATATTAACGAAATTATAGATTAGTTATTAACGTATGTATACAATCATAATCTTGTTACAAAGAGTACATTACATAATATCATCTAACAGGTTGAATTAGCGACGGGTGTGTCCAAGATACAAGTGAAATACGCCCTCGCAGGAAAACTTCCTCCCCCTACCACGACCACAAAAAAACCGACATAATCAACTGATTTCATCATTGTCATCACACTGCCATATTATATAATCATTCTGCATACCATTTATACTGTAATTATTTTTTATATTCTTCTATAAACTTGTGATATTATATAGCATTCCTTTTTTATCATATATATTTTATTGTTTGTATTGCTTTTTTTAGATATCTATGTTATTCATAATTAATGCATTTTCAATAAAAATACAAATTTGATTGAAATTGTTTGAATTATTTTATAATAAAGAAATAAATTATATTATATATATATATATATATATATACAAATTTTAATATTACAATATATATTGCCATTTGATTTAAATTAATAATTTAATATTCTTATATAAAATTATAGGAATTCTGTAATCATTTTGTAATTTATTTAAATTGAAAACTGGTGGTTTTAATGGTTGATATCTGTTTGTCAACAATTAATTTGTTGTTTAAGTGTCCACCTATTTAGTGTATACATTTATAGTAGTAGAGAAGTAACACTCTCGTTTTGGCTTGGGAAGATTTAGGGAAAAATAGGTTGGGAGAAGCGGTATGAGGAATGAAATTGATCAGTATTTTCTTATCTGGGTTTAAAAGTAGATGAGTATTGGTGAGCCTGTTATTGTCAATAACTTATTGATTATATTTAAATACGTTTATAAGTCAGTAAAAGAATATTGGATAGAGTTATCATGTATTTATATATCGACAGCATATAAGTTATAGTTAATGGAAGTTAAATTCCCATAGAGAATGGGTTCATTAATATACCAAGTTGGATAAAGTATATACATAAATATATTGTGGAGAGGAAGGAACTTTAACTCCAAAAAGTAATTCACCAAGATACGATAGAGAGTTATTTATGCTATTACTGTCAATCATATACTTGAAGAACCGATGTAATAAAGTTTTCCAACTCAGATTAATTGTAGTCAATCGATGTTAATTGTGTAAAATACTGATGACAAGTCAAGTAAGAGTAATTGAGTTTAAATATTGTTCTTCATAGATTTATGTAAATCACAATGTAAAGAAAGATGTGCTGTTTCCGTACTATGAAGCTTCTGCAGGAAAGCACTCAATTTTGGATAGATTATATTGTTATCAGTGATCATTATTATCCCAAATGCCAGTATTCATAACAAAATACAAGAACAAATAACTTGTAAACCACTTATATACTACTTATAGTTGCGACCTTTGGGATATTGGATGGTAATTGGAAATGGGGGTATATTTATTGGGGTATAATTGAGTTTTCTTAATTAACGAGCTACTTTTGGAATGTTTTATGTCAGATGGAATTCTGGCAATTGTGAGGGAATAATCAATGAATCCTTTATATATAGGGGAAATGGTTGATAATAGTGTTTTGAATTTGTAGGGGTAGAGATTCAGCGAGAAAAGATAATTGTGAGGTTATTATAAATATGTAAATATATGGGGATAATTAGTGAGAGTCAAAGATTTTCCAAAGCTCGCAAAATCGTTGGTAGAGTACAATCAATAAATTTGGAAATGAGAATGCAACAATTATAGGATATTATACTATAGGAGATCAGGTAGATGTAAATTTAGGATAATTAGGTTATCATGAATAGGTATGATTTTTCGGAGTAGAATTTAGAGAATGTCTTACAGGATACTGTAGTAGGGTCTATTCATATTAGATAAGTATGGGAGGGTGATATCCCTGGTTATTCCGAGAAGTTAATTAGTTATTCAAGTAAGCAATGTTGTCTAATTTGCAGTAGTTTACTTTGTTAGTAAGGTATTTAAATTTGTTAGTTTTATGGAGTTTAGTTATATTTTAGGGTTAGTATATAATTAGGAAAGATTGTCCGCATATTAAGAAATATATAAAGCCTTTTTCTTGCAGACCAGTTATTTAAAGTATTCAAACCATGAGAGATTCATTCGCTTATGATAGAAAGTTGAATTTCACTATTATCCCACCAATACTCCGATTGTATTTATGATAAATTCATTTATTTTTCTTTCACGATATGTAATATCGAGTCATATTTTGAATTATTTTGTATAGAATTCTTAGGGTATATGATCAATTATTTTTATCAATTTCTAAGTTTAAAATTAAGTTTAATAATATAAAATAACTGAACGTATTATATTGAATATTATTTATAATGAATTGTATAGTCGGGATTCAATTCCATAACTGATTTCTTGATACATTGTATTGCGTTTGATCATTAATTATGTTATAGTGACTATAGTCACTATAGCTTTAAATATAAATATATATATATATATATATATATATATATATATTGACACTATAACATTAATTATAATGAGTGTTTATTTACATATATGAGTGTTTATATTATAGTTATATTAGGTTGTATATCTTACCCTTCATACATTTTCATAATTAAATCACAATTACTAGCTCCAATTATGATTATATTACCATTTTATATAGGCTGACTAACACGTGTAATCATCTTTCATGAATAATAGGTTAACCGTCACACTATTGATCAAGGTATAAGGAATCAAATAATGAAAGAAACTAAACATCTTAAGTGACTTAAATGACGATTTCGCCGTTACCTATAGAGATATTTTCGATGCTATTTTGAATAATATGTTCAATAAGTAGGAAGAAACTATACTAACAGCTGTGAGAATAGGCACCCTAATACGTATTAACAGAGCTCCTAGACGTTAGCGAACTACTACTAGGTGTACTAGGCCTATAGTTGACAATTATGTTCAAATATGGTTATTTAATATAACAGAACAATTGGTATTTCTTTAAGTGGATATTGTTTTCAAAATTTGGATATTATTTTGTTCAGTTACTCTACTATGCCAAATCTTCTTATTGTTCATCATAATCATTCTGTCATACTCAAATAAATTTGATATTATTAAATTCTATAAAATTATAAGAGATATTGTTATTGTTCGATATAATCTAATCAGCGAGAAGCGTATGAACAATTTTGATTTTCATAAAAATCGCGTGGAATATAATATTAATACCACTAATAAATCTAAATCTAAACATTTTATTATTTAGATACTTAAATTGTATTATTAATTAATAAAATAATAAAAATAAATAAATTATTAACAAATTAAATTAGAATAAATTGTTCATAAATTAATTATAAATAATGTAATTGTAATTTTCTAATTGATTATTCAATAATATATAGTTTATCTAATGGTATATAGGGTGTCCGTATTATAACACATGGTGTCCATATTCGGACATGGATAAGGGAAAGTAACCGAATACGGACACTCTCGGTATCTCAGAAACCATAAATCCTACAAAAAAAATGTTATTGAATAATATATTCATAAATATATAAATAGTCTAAAAAAGTATTTTTTATTTTTTAATTATTCAAAATATTACTCATATATCCAATAAAGTGATTTTTTTATTACGTTTTTAAATTTATGAAAACAAATTTCAACTTAAAACCTTCTCAAGAATATACAAATGTATCGATATAAAATATAACATTATATTATTAAAAAAATAAAGCATTCTAAAAATTATATATATAATTTTTATATTTGTTATCAAATATTCATTAAGTTATAAGCATATATCTAGAGGTCATATAATTTCCTAATACGGACACTCTAGATGTCTTAAATACGGACACCCTATAACCAAGCAGCGCGCAGCGTATGAACTTTTCTGATTTTCATAAAAATCGCGTGCGTTATGATATTAATACCACCAATAAAAATAAATTTAAAATTTGTATTTAGATACTAAATTGTATTATTAATTAAAAAAATAATAAAAAAAAATAAATTATTAACTAATTAAATTAGAATAAATTATTCATTCAATTAATTATAAATAATGTAATTGTAATTTGTCTGATTTATTCATCAATGATATATAGTTTATCTAGTGGTAAATAGGGTGTCCGTATTATAACACAGGGTGTCCGTATTCGGACATGGGTACCGAATACGGACACCCCCGTTATCTATGGAATAAAAAGATTAAATAACATTTTAAAATCACAATAATATCTATAATCATAAAATATTAATATATTGTAATTTTTGAATACAAATAATGATTCGTAAAATATTAAGACAATTTATTGCTAAATTGTCCGTATTATAATACATATAGGTTACTTTACCCTACCGAATACGGACACCCTCGGGGGTCCCCCGTTATCTATGTAATTAAAAGATTAAATACGATTTTATAATCACAATAATATCTATAATAATATAATATTAATATATTGTAATTTTTGAATAAAAATAATGAGTCATAAAATGTTAAGACCATTTATTGTTAAAGTGTCTGTATTAAGTTACTTTCCCCTACTAGATTATTAGGGGAAAGTCTCCGATTACCGACCCCCTACTAATACCGACCCCTCTCGTATCTCAGTAACTATAAGATATATCAACACATTATATATACATGAACAGTTAGTAATTTAATGATAAATATGAATAAGTATTTTGTTTAAAAAAATATTCAATGCTACAATTGTTATTTGATAAAATGTAATATTCTATTTTTATATTTTAAATATTTGAATAGTAACTTTTTTTAAATCATTGTAAATACTTTATTAATTAAAAGAAAATGTAATACTGCGCATGATATTGTAGATCAATAAAATGTTTATAACTATTATAAAAATAATTTAATTTGAATACCTATTAACTAATATATCTTAATTATAGCAACCTATATGATTTTCCTATTAACGGCCCTAAATTACCCTAATACCGACCATATGTGAATTATAATATCCACTCAAAATAGATCCGTATTTTTGTTTGTGTATCATTGATATAGATTTAGGATTCATTATTCCAGTTAATTATATACATACGGATTAATAAATAAATATTAAATAATAATATACAATATTTTAATATAATTACTAGGATAATTACCTATAAAGTTTAAATTTAAATTTAATATTATCCTACTATTAAAACATAAATTTCGTGCATGTTATAATTAATTATATTTATGTATATCTACTATTTTTATTAGATATTATAATACTACAATTATTTATACCACGATTATTTAGGGGGTCGGTAATATGAGAAGGTGGTCGGCATTAGGCACAGGTATCACAGGCACTTGTATATATATACTTATATCAACAATTTAAAATAGCCACATTATTCATTGCCATAATATTACCCTAATTACAAAATTTCAAATGAATATATTTAATATTGAATAAGTTATTACAACTAATCATTTAGGGGTTGGTAATCGGAGACTTTCCCCTATATGCTCTAAAGATTAACTATAGTTAACTAAATTATATATAAATATATATATATATATATATATATATATATACATATAAACTTATATATTAATAGTGAAATACAGATTTGTTAATACATTATTTCATATATTCTTTATTAACTAATACATATCATGATAACAATGCTGATATTCTAGAACCATATATTGATCTTTATGATATATTATATCAATAACAGTTTTTATGTAGATGGATTATTTGTAGAACTAATAAAAGACTTATAAAATAATAAAATAAGAAATTGAGAAAACCATAGATTATTCCTATATATATTATATAATATCGAAAATATTTATATTAAAGTAGATATATATATATATATATATATATATATATATATATATATATAGTTATTATATTAAATTATTTATATTGGATAATATATTAAAAAAACTAAATAGATTCTGCATTCAAAATAATGATTACATATTATAGTATTTATTGTATGAATATATAAGATTAGGATAACATATCATTCAAACATAATAAAATAAATGAAATATATATATATATATATATAACCTTATCGGAATACAATATTTATAACAACATTTTATATTTGTTATATATATATTTTTCGCTCATTTATGAGACAAGTATTTTGTATGATATAAATTTGGTGATATATTAAAATTGTAACTCAATAAATGTATAAGTATTATTATTATTATTATAATAATTATTATTAATATTTATAAATCGATTTTAAATATTAAATTATTTTAGATAAATATTAAAATATTGAATATACATATTTAATTTATATTATTTAGGTAATAGGTAACCTAATACGGACACTTTAACAATAAATAGTCTTAACATTGTATGAATCAATATTTGTATTCAAAAACTACAATATATAATTAATATTATATGATTATAGATATTATTGTGATTTAACAATTTTATTTAATCTATTAATTCAATAGATAATTGGGGTGTCCGTATTCGGTACCCATTCGAATACGGAAACCCTGTGTTGTAATACGGACAGTGTCCATGGACACCATATAGGGTTTTATATATAAAAAACTAGGATACATAATATATTATTGATTAACCAATCAGATAAATTACTATTAAATTATATATAATTAATTTTATGAATAATATAATTTAATTAGTAATTAATTTATTAATTTTTATTATTTTATTAATTAATAATACAAGTTAAGTATCGAAATAATAATATTTTTAGCTGTATCTTCATTGATGGTATTAAGATTATAACACACGAGATATTTATGAAAATCATAATTATTCACATGCTGCGCGGTGATTGCAATCATGGTTATAGCAAAGCCCATATAGGGTGTCCGACTGGCTTTGGTTATAGGGTGTCCGACTGGCTTTGGTTATAGGGTGTCCGAATGAAACTATCCGTATTACGACATATAGAGTGTCCGTATACGGACTAATGTATTAGGGACTTATATGACCTCTAGATATATGATTATAACTTAATTAATATTTTATAACAAATATAGCAATTATGTATATAATGTTTAGAATGCTTTAGTTTTTAATAATACAGTAAAACCTCTCTATAAGAAACCTCTTTATAAGAAAAACCTCTTTATAAGAAAATTGTTCACACATTTAGTTGGAATTCAACCTTTTCCACATTAAAAACCTCTTTATAAGAAAATCTTATAAGACAAATATAATAAAAACCTCTTTATAAGAAACTTATTGTATACAAAATAATTATATATAAATAGAAGTATTGTATATTGATAACAATTATAGAAATTAATTGTTATATAAGATATTTTTCATTACAATATTTTATATTACATAATTAGCTCGAAATTAATTAAAATTAATTAATAATTGTTATTGTATATATTATATTATAATATCCTATTTATAAATTTATTAAAATTAATTAATAAATGTTATTTTTATCCATGGATTTATTAAAATTAATTAATAAATGTTATCATATCCTTAAATGTATTGATGATACAATTTATTATATTATACAATTAATTGTTAAATAATAGATTATTATAATATTCATTATAGTATATTCATAATTTATAATTGCTAATGTAAATCTAATAAAATGTCAATATTTATTAACATTTCTAAGCGCAAAAAATGCAGTATTAATTTTAAATCTAATATAATTAAAGAAGTTGATAAAGGTTTACTGAACAATCAAGAATTATGTAAGATACATGATATTTCTCCATCTTTATTATCAAAATCATTGGAAAAGTAAAAACCTCTTTATAAGAAAAATATATAAGAAAAAAAAGTACTGAACAAAAATAGTTTCTTATAGAGAGGTTTTACGGTATATTGTTATATCGATACATTTATATATTCTTGAAAATATTTTAAGTTGAATTTGTTGTTCATAAATTTAAAAATGTAATACAAAAATCAGTTTATTTTATATATCAGCACTATTTTGAATGATTAAAAAAATTACTTTCCCCTACCATATTTAAATTATTTTTATTTGTATCCAATATGAAACGAACTGTCCAATTAAGTTTATTAAATATATCAATAAATATTAAATATTCATGCAGTAAAATGCTATTTAATTTTTAATTTTGTTTGTTAATTTAAGTATTTTTTAGGAAAATAGTACACATATTTTTTTGTTGGTTCATATTACCAACATAAATAATTTACATTCTTTATTGGACTGACATTATTTATAATTAGAATTTATAAATTTGTAAAGTGTGTCAGTTGCCTGTCGTATTTGTACATTTCATCCTCATCATCAAATACATAGACCACATGTTTAGCTTCGCAACATACATTTGGATACACATATAGCTATAAACATATATGTATACATACGCAAACGCATATAGGTTATATATATATATATATTAAAAAAAATTATTATTTAAAATTAAAATTAAAAATTAAGTATACTTATATATTACCTATAAGTAATATATTACCAGGGATATCCCAGATAAAATAGTAATACACATTTTGTTATAAAATAATATAATGATAACGTATTCGATTGTTTGTTCCTATTTTAATATATTTATTTATAAATAATATAACAATCGTATCATTCCACGTGTATTACGTAAGAAATATATGTCTTATATACCTTATATACATTATACGGTATATATTTAATTCTCAAGTATTATTAAAGTGACCTTTAACATTATTCAGTTATGTCTATATAAAGGTATATTCTATATATAGGATATATGCAATTTATAGAGAGTATGTTGTATACAGTATACCTATAGGTTGTATACAGTATATATAAATATAGTTATAGTTTATAGGTTATAGTTATAGGTATAGTATAGTATACTATATACAATATAACTATAGTGTGTTATAATATGTTATACTATGTATTAATACTAGTGATTGTAAGACCTATATAAGCAATCTTACAGAAACAAACTTATACGTCTATAGATAATATATGATATTAGCATCGATATAAAGAAAGTTTTTTTTAAAAAGAAAAAATAAACTTTCTTTATATCGATGGATATTTGTTGGGAGATTAGTAGGCCTATAAGCTTTAACGGGGTATTACAGTAACTAGTTATAACACATTGTTTATTACACACACACATATATATATATATATATATATATATATATATATATATATATATATATATTACTATTAGAAAGTAACGGCACATGAAAGTATGAGCAGGAAAGATACACTTGATGAAAGCGTAGCATTCTGATGAATATGTTGGTTCATTCCACTGAAATATGAAGTTATGCGTGGAAGGTCGTATATGCTAAGATGTATGAATGCCAACATATGATTGGTCGTTGGGTGACACGGTGACATGGGTCCATTACAAATGTACACACAAATAGGCAGTATAAGTTTCCTATATATACCTATAGCCTATATATATATAGGCTATAGGTATATATATATATATATATATATATATATATAGGTAGATATATAGGTATATATGTATATAATATATATATATATATATATATATATATATATACTATATAATAATAACTATATACCTATAATATACTAATAACCGTTTACAGTTTATTGTGAGATAAACTCAAGATAAACTATTATATATGAATAAATTACGGGTTGCTTTAATTATATTATATACGTGTGTAAATGTTTACCTACAAACATTATATTATATAATTTATATAATGGTATATATATTTATATAGTAAAGACGTTATATATTAATACATTCGTTATAGTCTTCGCCCCTCATAGTTCTATGATATATATATATATATATATATATATATATATATATATATATACATTACTATATTACTTATATATATATATAGGTCGACCTATAGGTCATACATTATGACTCATAATATAATTGATTTTTCAATATGTTTGATTTATTTGAGTTTTTCTATTACAATATTCGTTATTATCGTATATATTATTTATAATTTAAAAATATATAATAATCCACATGTAAAGTTAATGTATTAATATTACCATGTATATGATTATAATAAGCGTACTTTTATTTTAAATGACATATATATATAAAGTGAGATAGTGGCACATAATTAGACGTATACGTCTAATATATATATATATATATATATATATATTAGTGCTGTAAAATTTCAAATACTTGGTTGTTCTCGAGAACTTCAAATCTTAAAATTTTGTTCTCGAGAACTTCAAATCTTTTAATAATATTTTAAAATACGTTAACGAAGAAAAAAATTAGATATTAATTAATTAATTATTATTAATAATAATAAATTAATTAATAAATAATTATTATTAATTAAATTAATTATTAATTATAATAATTAATAAATAATTATAATAATTAATAAATAATTATAATAATTAATAAATAATTATAATAATTAATAAATAATTAAAATAATTAATAAATAATTATATTAATTAATAAATAATTATAATAATTAATAAATAATTATGATATTTAATAAATAATAATTATTAATTAATAATAATAATAATTAATTTATAAATAATTATTAATTATAATAAAATAATTATTAATTATAATAAAATAATTAATAATTATTAAATTATAATAAAATAATTAATAATTATTAAAATAATATATAATTAATTATTATTAATTAATAATAATAATTGATAAATAATTATTAATTAATAAATTATAATTGAATAATTAACAATACATAATTATTAATTACTTGAATTATTGAATACGTTAATATTCTAATAATCATATATAGCTATATAAACCTATATAGTAATTTAAAACCTATTTAGTAAAGTTGTATACTATATACTATATACACCACAGCTTATATATATAGAAGGCTAAATATAAATATTATATTTAGACTATATATAGATATATATATATATATATATATATATATATATATATATATATATATATATATATATATATACCATAGTGTCAAATATTAATTCAATAGGTATTAATTCAATCCTATGTACTTGTAGACAAATATAGTTTTAAACGGTTTATGAATTAACATTTTTATATATTAGTACAGAGTAGGTACGATATGAAGAATATACGTAATCATTTTAAATATTGTTATTAATGTATAATAAATAAAGGACACGGTGTCCTTGATAACATTATTCTATTTTAAATATATTATCATATAGGTGGCATAACTGATGATCGAATTAATAGTATCTATACAGTTTAATGGATATTTTAAAATAGTTGAAAGAAACTTATTACATAATTATGTTAATCGTTCGTTACCCGAACAATTACCCGACATGATACCCGAACCTAAACTAAATTTAAAATAAAGATTTGAGACCATCAAATCTTTCCAAATACCCGAAAATTTAAGATTTGAACAGAACCGAAAAAAAAAGATTTGAGATTTGATATTTGAGATTTGAAATTTTACAGCACTAATATATATATATATATATATATATATTAGCGAGTGAGATAAAGCTCAGATATCAACTTGTAAGAATGGAATGGAAATAGAAGAGGTAGGATCATGATGTACAAGTAGATAAAGTCCTGATAGAACGAAGGCTATTTATAGATTATAGTAAGTATGTAATGTTTAAAAGATAAGGCATATAATTGTTATGAAGGTCATAGTAATTATGTTTATTATCGAGGGGAAGGTGGACTCGGATAAGTTTTTAAGTGTGGAAAGCGAAATAGGCTTAACGTTGACTAGTTAAGTACATGGAGATGACGGATAGAGGTGAAATGTTAGTGTATAGGTTAATACTAGATGTTACATGTTAATATTATTGTAGAGGTTAATCATAGAGGTGAAATGTTAATGTAGAGGTTAATCCTAGAGGTTAAATGTTAATGTAGAGGTTACTCTTAGAGGTGAAATGTTAATGTAGAGGTTAATCCTAGAGGTTAAATGTTAATGTGGAGGTTAATACTAGAGGTTAAATGTTAATGTAGAGGTTAATCTTAGAGGTGAAATGTTAATGTAGAGGTTAATCCTAGAGGTTAAATGTTAATGTAGAGGTTAATCTTAGAGGTGAAATGTTAATGTAGAGGTTAATCCTAGAGGTTAAATGTTAATGTAGAGGTTACTCCTAGAGGTTAAATGTTAATGTAGAGGTTAATCCTATAAGTTAAATGTTAATGTAGGGGTTAATCCTAGAGGTTAAATGTTAATATAGGGGTTAATCATAGAGGTTAAATGTTAGTGTAGAGGTTAATCTTAGAGGTGAAATGTTAATGTAGAGGTTAATCCTAGAGGTTAAATGTTAATGTAGAGGTTAATCATATAGGTGAAATGTTAGTGTAGAGGTTAATCTTAGAGGTGAAATGTTAATGTAGAGGTTATTCATAGAGGTGAACTGTGAATGTTAATGTATGGGTTAATCCTAGAGGTGAAATGTTAATATAGAGATTAATCATAGAGGTGAAATGTTAATGTGGAGGTTAATCCTAGAGGTTAAATGTTTATGCAGGGGTTACTCCTAGAGGTTAAATGTTAATGTAAAATATGCATATATCTACATATAAATGTATACATTTAGATGTATATATTTTATAGCACGTATATTTAGAGGATGATATTTACAATAATTGTAAGTTTGCAGCTCTCACGCTAAGTGTTATACCTGTACAATGAACTCGTAAGAGGGCAGGGTTGGACATATGTTTACGTTCAGTTATATGTAGATGGTATACCCTACGGATACTATAGTATTCGTAACCACGTGATCTCAGAACACTGCCACATAAGGTAGCAACACATGTGAATAGGTTAGATTAAGGAGGATAATGTTCGTTAATTACTTCATTTAGGCGGTAGT
This sequence comes from Osedax fenrisi, assembly GCA_964019155.1. Lineage (NCBI taxonomy): Eukaryota > Metazoa > Annelida > Polychaeta > Sabellida > Siboglinidae > Osedax > Osedax fenrisi. The sequence continues at coordinate 83,338,457 of OZ025241.1, read as the reverse complement.
CGATTGTTTATAGTGAAGTATGGATTATGACGCCATAAGTACGTCGTTCAGGCAATAGTAGAGTGTTTATATAGTGACGTGTGGGTTATTCGTAATACAGTTATTAAATTACAACGAAAAGCTGCGATTGTTAGTGGAATAATAGTGATCGTGATCAAGATTACTATTGTAATGCATGCATTGTTGCATAGCTGTATTGTTGCATTGTTGCATAGCTGTGTTGTTGCATAGCTGTGTTATTGCTTAGCTGTATTGTTGCATAGCTGTATTGTTGCATAGCTGCATTGTTGCATAGCTGTATTGTTGCATAGCTGCACTGTTGCATAACTGTATTGTTGCATAACTGTATTGTTGCATAGGTGCACTGTTGCATAGATGCATTTTTGCATAGCTGTATTGTTGCATAGCTGCATTGTTGCATAGCTGTGTTGTTGCATAGCTGTATTGATGTACAGCTGTATTGTTGCATAGATGCACTATTGCATAGCTGTATTGTTGCATAGCTGTATTGTTACATAGCTGTATTGTTGCATAGCTGTATTGTTGCATAGCTGCATTGATGCATAGCTGTATTGTTGCATAGTTGCATTGTTGCATAGCTGTATTGTTGCATAGCTGTATTGTTGCATAGCTGCATTGTTGCATAGCTGTATTGTTGCATAGCTGTATTGTTGCATAGCTGTATTGTTGCATAGCTGTACTGTTGCATAGCTGTATTGTTGCATAGCTGCATTGTTGCATAGCTGCATTGTTGCATAGCTGCACTGTTTCATAGCTGTATTGTTGCATAGCTGTATTGTTGCATAGCTGCACTGTTGCATAGCTGCATTGTTGCATAGCTGTATTGTTGCATAGCTGCACTGTTGCATAGCTGTATTGTTGCATAGCTGCACTATTGCATAGCTGTATTGTTGCATAGCTGCATTGTTGCATAGCTGTGTTGTTGCATAGCTGTGTTATTGCTTAGCTGTATTGTTGCATAGCTGTATTGTTGCATAGCTGCATTGTTGCATAGCTGTATTGTTGCATAGCTGCACTGTTGCATAACTGTATTGTTGCATAACTGTATTGTTGCATAGGTGCACTGTTGCATAGATGCATTTTTGCATAGCTGTATTGTTGCATAGCTGCATTGTTGCATAGCTGTGTTGTTGCATAGCTGTATTGATGTACAGCTGTATTGTTGCATAGATGCACTATTGCATAGCTGTATTGTTGCATAGCTGTATTGTTGCATAGCTGCATTGTTGCATAGCTGCACTATTGCATAGCTGTATTGTTGCATAGTTGCATTGTTGCATAGCTGTATTGTTGCATAGCTGTATTGTTGCATAGCTGCATTGTTGCATAGCTGTATTGTTGCATAGCTGTATTGTTGCATAGCTGTATTGTTGCATAGCTGTACTGTTGCATAGCTGTATTGTTGCATAGCTGCATTGTTGCATAGCTGCATTGTTGCATAGCTGCACTGTTTCATAGCTGTATTGTTGCATAGCTGTATTGTTGCATAGCTGCACTGTTGCATAGCTGCATTGTTGCATAGCTGTATTGTTGCATAGCTGCACTGTTGCATAGCTGTATTGTTGCATAGCTGCACTATTGCATAGCTGTATTGTTGCATAGCTGCATTGTTGCATAGCTGTATTGTTACATAGCTGTATTGTTGCATAGCTGCATTGTTGCATAGCTGTATTGTTGCATAGCTGTACTGTTGCATAGCTGTATTGTTGCATAGCTGCATTGTTGCATAGCTGCATTGTTGCATAGCTGTATTGTTGCATAGCTGTATTGTTGCATAGCTGCATTGTTGCATAGCTGTGTTATGGCATAGCTGTATTGATGTACAGCTGTATTGTTGCATAGATGCACTATTGCATAGCTGTATTGTTGCATAGCTGTATTGTTGCATAGCTGCATTGTTGCATAGCTGTGTTGTTGCATAGCTGTATTGATGTACAGCTGTATTGTTGCATAGATGCACTATTGCATAGCTGTATTGTTGCATAGCTGTATTGTTGCATAGCTGTATTGTTGCATAGCTGTATTGTTGCATAGCTGTATTGTTGCATAGCTGTATTGTTGCATAGCTGTATTGTTGCATAGCTGTATTGTTGCATAGCTGTATTGTTGCATAGCTGTATTGTTGCATAGCTGTATTGTTGCTTAGCTGCATTGTTGCATAGCTGTATTGTTGCATAGCTGCACTGTTGCATAGCTGTATTTTTGCATAGCTGTATTGTTGCATAGCTGTATTGTTGCATAGCTGCATTGTTGCATAGCTGTATTGTTGCATAGCTGTATTGTGGCATAGCTATATTGTTGCATAGCTATATTGTTGCATAGCTGTATTGTTGCATAGCTATATTGTTGCATAGCTGTATTGTTGCATAGCTATATTGTTGCATAGCTGTATTGTTGCATAGCTATATTGTTGCATAGCTGTATTGTTGCATAGCTGTATTGTGGCATAACTGTATTGTTGCATAGCTGTATTGTTGCATAGGTGCACTGTTGCATAGATGCATTTTTGCATAGCTGTATTGTTGCATAGCTGCATTGTTGCATAGCTATATTGTTGCATAGCTGTATTGTTGCATAGCTGCATTGTTGCATAGGTGCACTGTTGCATAGATGCATTTTTGCATAGCTGTATTGTTGCATAGCTGCATTGTTGCATAGCTATATTGTTGCATAGCTGTATTGTTGCATAGCTGCATTGTTGCATAGGTGCACTGTTGCATAGATGCATTTTTGCATAGCTGTATTGTTGCATAGCTGCATTGTTGCATAGCTATATTGTTGCATAGCTGTATTATTGCATAGCTGCATTGTTGCATAGCTGTGTTGTTGCATAGCTGTATTGATGTACAGCTGTATTGTTGCATAGATGCACTATTGCATAGCTGTATTGTTGCATAGCTGTATTGTTGCATAGCTGCATTGTTGCATAGCTGTGTTGTTGCATAGCTGTATTGATGTACAGCTGTATTGTTGCATAGATGCACTATTGCATAGCTGTATTGTTGCATAGCTGTATTGTTGCATAGCTGTATTGTTGCATAGCTGTATTGTTGCATAGCTGTGTTGTTGCATAGCTGCACTATTGCATAGCTGTATTGTTGCATAGCTGTATTGTTGCATAGCTGTATTGTTGCATAGCTGTATTGTTGCATAGCTGTGTTGTTGCATAGCTGCACTATTGCATAGCTGTATTGTTGCATAGCTGTATTGTTGCATAGCTATATTGTTGCATAGCTGCACTATTGCATAGCTGTATTGTTGCATAGCTGTATTGTTGCATAGCTGCACTATTGCATAGCTGTATTATTGCATAGCTGCATTGTTGCATAGCTGTATTGTTGCATAGCTGTATTGTGGCATAGCTATATTGTTGCATAGCTATATTGTTGCATAGCTGTATTGTTGCATAGCTATATTGTTGCATAGCTGCACTATTGCATAGCTGTATTGTTGCATAGCTGTATTGTTACATAGCTGTATTGTTGCATAGCTGTATTGTTGCATAGCTATATTGTTGCATAGCTATATTGTTGCATAGCTGTATTGTTGCATAGCTGCACTGTTGCATAGCTGCACTGTTGCATAGCTGCATTGTTGCATAGCTGTATTGTTGCATAGCTATATTGTTGCATAGCTGCACTATTGCATAGCTGTATTGTTGCATAGCTGTATTGTTGCATAGCTGCACTATTGCATAGCTGTATTATTGCATAGCTGCATTGTTGCATAGCTGTATTGTTGCATAGCTGTATTGTGGCATAGCTATATTGTTGCATAGCTATATTGTTGCATAGCTGTATTGTTGCATAGCTATATTGTTGCATAGCTGTATTGTTGCATAGCTGTATTGTTGCATAGCTGTATTGTTGCATAGCTGTATTGTTGCATAGCTGTATTGTTGCATAGCTGTATTGTTGCATAACTGTATTGTTGCATAACTGTATTGTTGCATAGGTGCACTGTTGCATAGATGCATTTTTGCATAGCTGTATTGTTGCATAGCTGCATTGTTGCATAGCTGTGTTGTTGCATAGCTGTATTGATGTACAGATGCACTATTGCATAGCTGTATTGTTGCATAGCTGTATTGTTGCATAGCTGCATTGTTGCATAGCTGTATTGTTGCATAACTGTATTATTGCATAGCTGCACTGTTTCATTGCTGTATTGTTGCATAGCTGTATTGTTGCATAGCTGTATTGTTGCATAGCTGTATTGTTGCATAGCTGTATTGTTGCATAGCTGTATTGTTGCATAGCTGTATTGTTGCATAGCTGTATTGTTGCATAGCTGTATTGTGGCATAGCTGTATTGTTGCATAGCTGTATTGTTGCATAGCTGTATTGTTGCATAGCTGCACTATTGAATAGCTGTATTTTTGCATAGCTGTATTGTTGCATAGCTGTATTGTTGCATAGCTGCATTGTTGCATAGCTGTATTGTTGCATAGCTGTATTGTGGCATAGCTATATTGTTGCATAGCTATATTGTTGCATAGCTGTATTGTTGCATAGCTATATTGTTGCATAGCTGTATTGTTGCATAGCTATATTGTTGCATAGCTGTATTGTTGCATAGCTATATTGTTGCATAGCTGTATTGTTGCATAGCTGTATTGTTGCATAGCTGTATTGTGGCATAGCTATATTGTTGCATAGCTATATTGTTGCATAGCTGTATTGTTGCATAGCTATATTGTTGCATAGCTGTATTGTTGCATAGCTGTATTGTGGCATAGCTATATTGTTGCATAGCTGTATTGTTGCATAGCTGTATTGTTGCATAGCTGTATTGTGGCATAGCTATATTGTTGCATAGCTATATTGTTGCATAGCTGTATTGTTGCATAGCTATATTGTTGCATAGCTGTATTGTTGCATAGCTGTATTGTGGCATAGCTATATTGTTGCATAGCTATATTGTTGCATAGCTGTATTGTTGCATAGCTATATTGTTGCATAGCTGTATTGTTGCATAGCTATATTGTTGCATAGCTGTATTGTTGCATAGCTGTATTGTGGCATAGCTGTATTGTTGCATAGCTGTATTGTTGCATAGCTGCACTATTGCATAGCTGTATTGTTGCATAGCTGCATTGTTGCATAGCTGTATTGTTGCATAGCTGTATTGTGGCATAGCTGTATTGTTGCATAGCTGTATTGTTGCATAGCTGTATTGTTGCATAGCTGTATTGTTGCATAGCTGTATTGTGGCATAGCTATATTGTTGCATAGCTATATTGTTGCATAGCTGTATTGTTGCATAGCTATATTGTTGCATAGCTGTATTGTTGCATAGCTATATTGTTGCATAGCTGTATTGTTGCATAGCTGTATTGTGGCATAGCTGTATTGTTGCATAGCTGTATTGTTGCATAGCTGCACTATTGCATAGCTGTATTGTTGCATAGCTGTATTGTTGCATAGCTGTATTGTTGCATAGCTGCATTGTTGCATAGCTGTATTGTTGCATAGCTGTATTGTTGCATAGCTGTATTGTTGCATAGCTGCACTATTGCATAGCTGTATTGTTGCATAGCTGTATTGTTGCATAGCTGTATTTTTGCATAGCTGTACTGTTGCATAGCTGTATTGTTGCATAGCTGTATTGTTGCATAGCTGTATTTTTGCATAGCTGTACTGTTGCATAGCTGTATTGTTGCATAGCTGCACTGTTGCATAGCTGTATTGTTGCATATCTGTATTGTTGCATAGCTGTATTGTTACATAGCTGTATTGTTGCATAGCTGTATTGTTGCATAGCTGTATTGTTGCATAGCTGTATTGTTGCATAGCTGTATTGTTGCATAGCTGTATTGTTGCATAGCTGTATTGTTGCATAGCTGCACTATTGCATAGCTGTGTTGTTGCATAGCTGCATTGTTACATAGCTGTATTGTTGCATAGCTGTATTGTTGCATAGCTGTATTGTTGCATAGTTGCATTGTGGCATAGCTGTATTGTTGCATAGCTGCACTGTTGCATAGCTGTATTGTTGCATAGCTGTATTGTTGCATAGCTGTATTGTTGCATAGCTGCATTGTTGCATAGCTGTATTGTTGCATAGCTGTATTGTTGCATAGCTGTATTGTTGCATAGCTGTATTGTTACATAGCTGTATTGTTGCATAGCTGTATTGTTGCATAGCTCCACTGTTGCATAGCTGTATTGTTGCATAGCTGTATTGTTGCATAGCTGCACTATTGCATAGCTGTATTGTTGCATAGCTGCACTATTGCATAGCTGTATTGTTGCATAGCTGCACTATTGCATAGCTGTATTGTTGCATAGCTGCATTGTTGCATAGCTGTATTGTTGCATAGCTGTATTGTTGCATAGCTGTATTGTTGCATAGCTGTATTGTTGCATAGCTGCACTGTTGCATAGCTGTATTGTTGCATAGCTGTTTGTTGCATAGCTGTATTGTTGCATAGCTGCATTGTTGCATAGCTGTATTGTTGCATAGCTGCACTATTGCATAGCTGTATTGTTGCATAGCTGTATTGTTGCATAGCTGTATTGTTGCATAGCTATATTGTTGCATAGCTGCATTGTTGCATAGCTGTATTGTTGCATAGCTGTATTGTTGCATAGCTGTATTGTTGCATAGCTGTATTGTTGCATAGCTGTATTGTTGCATAGCTGTATTGTTGCATAGCTGTATTGTTGCATAGCTGTATTGTTGCATAGCTGCATTGTTGCATAGCTGTATTGTTGCATAGCTGTATTGTTGCATAGCTGTATTGTGACATAGCTGTATTGTTGCATAGCTGTATTGTTGCATAGCTCCACTGTTGCATAGCTGTATTGTTGCATAGCTGCACTATTGCATAGCTGTATTGTTGCATAGCTGCATTGTTGCATAGCTGTATTGTTGCATAGCTGTATTGTTGCATAGCTGTATTGTTGCATAGCTGTATTGTTGCATAGCTGCACTGTTGCATAGCTGTATTGTTGCATAGCTGTTTGTTGCATAGCTGTATTGTTGCATATATGTATTGTTGCATAGCTGTATTGTTGCATAGCTGCACTGTTGCATAGCTGTATTGTTGCATAGCTGTTTGTTGCATAGCTGTATTGTTGCATATATGTATTGTTGCATAGCTGTATTGTTGCATAGCTGTATTGTTGCATAGCTGTATTGTTGCATAGTTGCATTGTGGCATAGCTGTATTGTTGCATAGCTGCACTGTTGCATAGCTGTATTGTTGCATAGCTGTATTGTTGCATAGCTGTATTGTTGCATAGTTGCATTGTGGCATAGCTGTATTGTTGCATAGCTGTATTGTTGCATAGCTGCACTGTTGCATAGCTGTATTGTTGCATAGCTGTTTGTTGCATAGCTGTATTGTTGCATATATGTATTGTTGCATAGCTGTATTGTTGCATAGCTGCACTATTGCATAGCTGTATTGTTGCATAGCTGTATTGTTGCATAGCTGTATTGTTGCATAGCTGCATTGTTGCATAGCTGTATTGTTGCATAGCTGTATTGTTGCATAGCTGTATTGTGACATAGCTGTATTGTTGCATAGCTGTATTGTTGCATAGCTCCACTGTTGCATAGCTGTATTGTTGCATAGCTGCACTATTGCATAGCTGTATTGTTGCATAACTGTATTGTTGCATAGCTGTATTGTTGCATAGCTGTATTGTTGCATAGCTGTATTGTTGCATAGCTGTATTGTTGCATAGCTGCACTATTGCATAGCTGTATTGTTGCATAGCTGCATTGTTGCATAGCTGTATTGTTGCATAGCTGTATTGTTGCATAGCTGTATTGTTGCATAGCTGCACTGTTGCATAGCTGTATTGTTGCATAGCTGCACTATTGCATAGCTGTATTGTTGCATAGCTGCACTATTGCATAGCTGTATTGTTGCATAGCTGTATTGTTGCATAGCTGTATTGTTGCATAGGTGTATTGTTGCATAGCTGTATTGTTGCATAGCTGCACTGTTGCATAGCTGTATTGTTGCATAGCTGTATTGTTGCATAGCTGCATTGTTGCATAGCTGTATTGTTGCATAGGTGTATTGTTGCATAGCTGTATTGTTGCATAGCTGCACTGTTGCATAGCTGTATTGTTGCATAGCTGCACTATTGCATAGCTGTATTGTTGCATAGCTGTATTGTTGCATAGCTGCACTATTGCATAGCTGTATTGTTGCATAGCTGTATTGTTGCATAGCTGTATTGTTGCATAGCTGCACTATTGCATAGCTGTATTGTTGCATAGCTGTATTGTTACATAGCTGTATTGTTGCATAGCTGCACTGTTGCATAGCTGTATTGTTGCATAGCTGTATTGTTGCATAGCTCCACTGTTGCATAGCTGTATTGTTGCATAGCTGCACTATTGCATAGCTGTATTGTTGCATAGCTGTATTGTTGCATAGCTGTATTGTTGCATAGCTGTATTGTTGCATAGCTGCACTGTTGCATAGCTGTATTGTTGCATAGCTGTTTGTTGCATAGCTGTATTGTTGCATATATGTATTGTTGCATAGCTGTATTGTTGCATAGATGTATTGTTGCATAGCTGCACTGTTGCATAGCTGTATTGTTGCATAGCTGCACTATTGCATAGCTGTATTGTTGCATAGCTGTATTGTTGCATAGCTGTATTGTTGCATAGCTGTATTGTTGCATAGCTGCATTGTTGCGCTGCTGTATTGTTGCATAGCTGTATTGTTGCATAGCTGCATTGTTGCGCTGCTGTATTGTTGCATAGCTGTATTGTTGCATAGCTGTTTGTTGCATAGCTGTATTGTTGCATAGCTGTATTGTGACATAGCTGTATTGTTGCATAGCTGTATTGTTGCATAGCTGTATTGTTGCATAGCTGCATTGTTGCATAGCTGCACTATTGCATAGCTGTATTGTTACATAGCTGTATTGTTGCATAGCTGTATTGTTGCATAGCTGTATTGTTGCATAGCTGTATTGTTGCATAGCTGCATTGTTGCATAGCTGTATTGTTTCATAGATGTATTGTTGCATAGCTGTATTGTTGCATAGCTGTATTGTTGCATAGCTGTATTGTTGCATAGCTGTATTGTTGCATAGCTGTATTGTTGCATAGCTGTATTGTTGCATAGCTGTATTGTTGCATAGCTGCATTGTTGCATAGCTGTATTGTTGCATAGCTGTATTGTTGCATAGCTGCACTGTTGCATAGCTGTATTGTTGAATATCTGTATTGTTGCATAGCTGTATTGCATAGCTGAATTGTTGCATAGCTGTATTGTTGCATAGCTGCATTGTTGCATAGCTGTATTGTTGCATAGCTGTATTGTTGCATAGCTGCACTATTGCATAGCTGTATTGTTGCATAGCTGTATTGTTGCATAGCTGTATTGTTGCATAGCTGTATTGTTGCATAGCTGTATTGTTGCATAGCTGTATTGTTGCATAGCTGCACTATTGCATAGCTGTATTGTTGCATAGATGTATTGTTGCATAGCTGTATTGTTGCATAGCTGCACTATTGCATAGCTGTATTGTTGCATAGCTGTATTGTTGCATAGCTGTATTGTTGCATAGCTGTATTGTTGCATAGCTGCACTGTTGCATAGCTGTATTGTTGCATAGCTGTATTGTTGCATAGCTGTATTGTTGCATAGCTGTATTGTTGCATAGCTGCACTGTTGCATAGCTGTATTGTTGCATAGCTGTTTGTTGCATAGCTGTATTGTTGCATATATGTATTGTTGCATAGCTGTATTGTTGCATAGCTGCATTTTTGCATAGCTTCACTGTTTCATAGTTGCATTGTTTCATAGCTGTATTGTTGCATAGCTGCATTGTTGCATAGCTGTATTGTTGCATAGCTGTATTGTTGCATAGCTGTATTGTTGCATAGATTCACTGTTGCATAGCTGTATTGTTGCATAGCTGTATTGTTGCATAGCTATATTGTTGCATAGCTGTATTGTTGCATAGCTGCATTTTTGCATAGCTGCATTGTTGCATAGCTGTATTGTTGCATAGCTGCACTGTTGCATAGCTGTATTGTTGCATAGCTGTTTGTTGCATAGCTGTATTGTTGCATATATGTATTGTTGCATAGCTGTATTGTTGCATAGCTGTATTGTTTCATAGATGTATTGTTGCATAGCTGTATTGTTGCATAGCTGCACTGTTGCATAGCTGTATTGTTGCATAGCTGTATTGTTACATAGCTGTATTGTTGCATAGCTGTATTGTTGCATAGCTGTATTGTTGCATAGCTGCACTGTTGCATAGCTGTATTGTTGCATAGCTGTATTGTTGCATAGCTGCATTGTTGCATAGCTGCACTGTTGCATAGCTGTATTGTTGCATAGCTGCATTTTTGCATAGCTTCACTGTTTCATAGTTGCATTGTTTCATAGCTGTATTGTTGCATAGCTGTATTGTTGCATATATGTATTGTTGCATAGCTGTATTGTTGCATAGCTGTATTGTTACATAGCTGCACTGTTGCATAGCTGCATTGTTGCATAGCTGCATTGTTGCATAGCTGCACTGTTGCATAGCTGTATTGTTGCATAGCTGCATTTTTGCATAGCTTCACTGTTTCATAGTTGCATTGTTTCATAGCTGTATTGTTGCATAGCTGTATTGTTGCATAGCTGTATTGTTGCATAGCTGTATTGTTGCATAGATTCACTGTTGCATAGCTGCATTGTTGCATAGCTGTATTGTTGCATAGCTGTATTGTTGCATAGCTGTATTGTTGCATAGATTCACTGTTGCATAGCTGTATTGTTGCATAGCTGTATTGTTGCATAGCTATATTGTTGCATAGCTGTATTGTTGCATAGCTGTATTATTGCATAGCTGTATTGTTGCATAGCTGTATTGTTGCATAGCTGTATTGTTGCATAGCTGCACTGTTGCATATCTGTATTGTTGCATAGCTGTATTGTTACATAGCTGTATTGTTGCATAGCTGTATTGTTGCATAGCTGTATTGTTGCATAGCTGCACTGTTGCATAGCTGTATTGTTGCATAGCTGTATTGTTGCATAGCTGCATTGTTGCATAGCTGCACTGTTGCATAGCTGTATTGTTGCATAGCTGCATTTTTGCATAGCTTCACTGTTTCATAGTTGCATTGTTTCATAGCTGTATTGTTGCATAGCTGCATTGTTGCATAGCTGTATTGTTGCATAGCTGTATTGTTGCATAGCTGTATTGTTGCATAGATTCACTGTTGCATAGCTGTATTGTTGCATAGCTGTATTGTTGCATAGCTATATTGTTGCATAGCTGTATTGTTGCATAGCTGCATTTTTGCATAGCTGCATTGTTGCGCTGCTGTATTGTTGCATAGCTGCATTGTTGCATAGCTGTATTGTTGCATAGCTGTATTGTTGCATAGCTGCACTGTTGCATAGCTGTATTGTTGCATAGCTGTATTGTTGCATAGCTGTATTGTTGCATAGCTGCACTGTTGCATAGCTGTATTGTTGCATAGCTGCATTGTTGCATAGCTGTATTGTTGCATAGCTGTATTGTTGAATATCTGTATTGTTGCATAGCTGTATTGTTGCATAGCTGCACTGTTGCATAGCTGTATTGTTGCATAGCTGTATTGTTGCATAGATGCACTGTTGCATAGTTGTATTGTTGCATAGCTGTATTGTTGCATAGCTGCATTGTTGCATAGCTGTATTGTTGCATAGCTGTATTGTTGCATAGCTGCACTGTTGCATAGCTGTATTGTTGAATATCTGTATTGTTGCATAGCTGTATTGCATAGCTGAATTGTTGCATAGCTGTATTGTTGCATAGCTGCATTGTTGCATAGCTGTATTGTTGCATAGCTGTATTGTTGCATAGCTGCACTATTGCATAGCTGTATTGTTGCATAGCTGTATTGTTGCATAGCTGTATTGTTGCATAGCTGTATTGTTGCATAGCTGTATTGTTGCATAGCTGTATTGTTGCATAGCTGCACTATTGCATAGCTGTATTGTTGCATAGATGTATTGTTGCATAGCTGTATTGTTGCATAGCTGTATTGTTGCATAGCTGCAATGTGTCATAGCTATATTGTTGCATAGCTGTATTGTTGCATAGCTGAATTTTTGCATAGCTGCATTGTTGCGCTGCTGTATTGTTGCATAGCTGCATTGTTGCATAGCTGTATTGTTGCATAGCTGTATTGTTGCATAGCTGCACTGTTGCATAGCTGTATTGTTGCATAGCTGTATTGTTGCATAGCTGTATTATTGCATAGCTGTATTGTTGCATAGCTGTATTGTTGCATAGCTGTATTGTTGCATAGCTGTATTGTTGCATAGTTGCATTGTGGCATAGCTGTATTGTTGCATAGCTGTATTTTTGCATAGCTGCACTGTTGCATAGCTGTATTGTTGCATAGCTGTATTGTTGCATAGTTGCATTGTGGCATAGCTGTATTGTTGCATAGCTGTATTGTTGCATAGCTGTATTGTTGCATAGCTGCATTGTTGCATAGCTGCATTGTTGCATAGTTGCATTGTTGCATAGCTGTATTGTTGCATAGCTGTATTGTTGTATAGCTGCACTGTTGCATAGCTGTATTGTTGCATAGCTGCACTATTGCATAGCTGTATTGTTGCATAGCTGTATTGTTGCATAGCTGCATTGTTGCATAGTTGCATTGTTGCATAGCTGTATTGTTGCATAGCTGTATTGTTGTATAGCTGCACTGTTGCATAGCTGTATTGTTGCATAGCTGCACTATTGCATAGCTGTATTGTTGCATAGCTGTATTGTTGCATAGCTGTATTGTTGCATAGCTGCATTGATGCATAGCTGTATTGTTGCATAGCTGTATTGTTGCATAGATTCACTGTTGCATAGCTGTATTGTTGCATAGCTGTATTGTTGCATAGCTGCATTTTTGCATAGCTGCATTGTTGCGCTGCTGTATTGTTGCATAGCTGCATTGTTGCATAGCTGTATTGTTGCATAGCTGTATTGTTGCATAGCTGCACTGTTGCATAGCTGTATTGTTGCATAGCTGTATTGTTGCATAGATGCACTGTTGCATAGTTGTATTTTTGCATAGCTGCACTGTTGCATAGCTGTATTGTTGCATAGCTGTATTGTTGCATAGCTGCATTTTTGCATAGCTGCATTGTTGCGCTGCTGTATTGTTGCATAGCTGCATTGTTGCATAGCTGTATTGTTGCATAGCTGTATTGTTGCATAGCTGCACTGTTGCATAGCTGTATTGTTGCATAGCTGCATTGTTGCATAGCTGTATTGTTGCATAGCTGTATTGTTGCATAGCTGCACTGTTGCATAGCTGTATTGTTGCATAGCTGTATTGTTGCATAGCTGCACTGTTGCATAGCTGTATTTTTGCATAGCTGCACTGTTGCATAGCTGTATTGTTGCATAGATGCATTGTTACATAGCTGTATTGTTGCATAGCTGTATTGTTGCATAGCTGTATTGTTGCATAGCTGTATTGTTGCATAGCTGTATTGTTGCATAGCTGCACTATTGCATAGCTGCATTGTTGCATAGCTGTATTGTTGCATAGCTGTATTGTTGCATAGCTGCATTTTTGCATAGCTGCATTGTTGCGCTGCTGTATTGTTGCATAGCTGCATTGTTGCATAGCTGTATTGTTGCATAGCTGTATTGTTGCATAGCTGCACTGTTGCATAGCTGTATTGTTGCATAGCTGTATTGTTGCATAGCTGCATTGTTGCATAGCTGTATTGTTGCATAGCTGCATTTTTGCATAGCTGCATTGTTGCGCTGCTGTATTGTTGCATAGCTGCATTGTTGCATAGCTGTATTGTTGCATAGCTGTATTGTTGCATAGCTGCACTGTTGCATAGCTGTATTGTTGCATAGCTGCATTGTTGCATAGCTGTATTGTTGCATAGCTGTATTGTTGCATAGCTGCACTGTTGCATAGCTGTATTTTTGCATAGCTGCACTGTTGCATAGCTGTATTGTTGCATAGATGCATTGTTACATAGCTGTATTGTTGCATAGCTGCACTGTTGCATAGCTGTATTGTTACATAGCTGCATTGTTGCATAGCTGTATTGTTGCATAGCTGTATTGTTGCATAGCTGCACTATTGCATAGCTGTATTGTTGCATAGCTGTATTGTTGCATAGCTGCACTGTTGCATAGCTGTATTGTTGCATAGCTGCATTTTTGCATAGCTGCATTGTTGCGCTGCTGTATTGTTGCATAGCTGCATTGTTGCATAGCTGTATTGTTGCATAGCTGTATTGTTGCATAGCTGCACTGTTGCATAGCTGTATTGTTGCATAGCTGTATTGTTGCATAGCTGTATTGTTGCATAGCTGTATTGTTGCATAGCTGCATTGTTGCGCTGCTGTATTGTTGCATAGCTGCATTGTTGCATAGCTATATTGTTGCATAGCTGTATTGTTGCATAGCTGCACTGTTGCATAGCTGTATTGTTGCATAGCTGTGTTGTTGCATAGCTGTGTTATTGCATAGCTGGATTGTTGCATAGATGTATTGTTGCATAGAATACATAGTTGTATAGCTGCATTGTTGCATAGCTGCATTTTTGCATAGCTGTATTGTTGCATAACTGTATTGTTGCATATCTGTATTGTTGCATAGCTGTATTGTTGCATAGCTGCACTGTTGCATAGCTGTATTGTTGCATAGCTGTATTGTTGCATAGCTGCACTGTTGCATAGCTGTATTGTGGCATAGCTGTATTGTGGCATAGCTGTATTGTTGCATAGCTGCACTGTTGCATAGCTGTATTGTTTCATTGCTGTATTGTTGCATAGCTGTATTGTTGCATAGCTGCATTGTTCATAGCTGTATTGTTGCATAGCTGTATTGTTGCATAGCTGCACTGTTGCATAGCTGTATTGTGACATAGCTGTATTGTTGCATAGCTATATTGTTGCATAGCTGTATTGTTGCATAGCTGTATTGTTGCATAGCTGTATTGTTGCATAGCTGCACTGTTGCATAGCTGTATTGTTGCATAGCTGCATTGTTGCATAGCTGCATTGTTGCATAGCTGTATTGTTGCATAGCTGCACTGTTGCATAGCTGTATTGTTTCATTGCTGTATTGTTGCATAGCTGTATTGTTGCATAGCTGTATTGTTGCATAGCTGTATTGTTGCATAGCTGTATTGTTGCATAGCTGCATTGTTACATAGCTGCACTGTTTCATAGCTGTATTGTTGCATAGCTGTATTGTTGCATAGCTGTATTGTTGCATAGCTGCATTGTTGCATAGCTGTATTGTTGCATAGCTGCACTGTTGCATAGCTGTATTGTTTCATTGCTGTATTGTTGCATAGCTGCACTGTTGCATAGCTGCACTGTTGCATAGCTGTATTGTTGCATAGCTGCATTGTTGCATAGCTGCATTGTTGCATAGCTGTATTGTGACATAGCTGTATTGTTGCATAGCTATATTGTTGCATAGCTGTATTGTTGCATAGCTGTATTGTTGCATAGCTGTATTGTTGCATAGCTGTATTGTTGCATAGCTGTATTGTTGCATAGCTGCATTGTTGCATAGCTGTATTGTTGCATAGCTGTATTGTTGCATAGCTGCACTGTTGCATAGCTGTATTTTTGCATAGCTGCACTGTTGCATAGCTGTATTGTTGCATAGATGCATTGTTACATAGCTGTATTGTTGCATAGCTGCACTGTTGCATAGCTGTATTGTTACATAGCTGCATTGTTGCATAGCTGTATTGTTGCATAGCTGTATTGTTGCATAGCTGCACTATTGCATAGCTGTATTGTTGCATAGCTGTATTGTTGCATAGCTGCACTGTTGCATAGCTGTATTGTTGCATAGCTGCATTTTTGCATAGCTGCATTGTTGCGCTGCTGTATTGTTGCATAGCTGCATTGTTGCATAGCTGTATTGTTGCATAGCTGTATTGTTGCATAGCTGCACTGTTGCATAGCTGTATTGTTGCATAGCTGTATTGTTGCATAGCTGTATTGTTGCATAGCTGTATTGTTGCATAGCTGCATTGTTGCGCTGCTGTATTGTTGCATAGCTGCATTGTTGCATAGCTATATTGTTGCATAGCTGTATTGTTGCATAGCTGCACTGTTGCATAGCTGTATTGTTGCATAGCTGTGTTGTTGCATAGCTGTGTTATTGCATAGCTGGATTGTTGCATAGATGTATTGTTGCATAGAATACATAGTTGTATAGCTGCATTGTTGCATAGCTGCATTTTTGCATAGCTGTATTGTTGCATAGCTGTATTGTTGCATAGCTGTATTGTTGCATAGCTGTATTGTTGCATAGCTGCATTGTTACATAGCTGCACTGTTTCATAGCTGTATTGTTGCATAGCTGTATTGTTGCATAGCTGTATTGTTGCATAGCTGCATTGTTGCATAGCTGTATTGTTGCATAGCTGCACTGTTGCATAGCTGTATTGTTTCATTGCTGTATTGTTGCATAGCTGTATTGTTGCATAGCTGCATTGTTCATAGCTGTATTGTTGCATAGCTGTATTGTTGCATAGCTGCACTGTTGCATAGCTGTATTGTGACATAGCTGTATTGTTGCATAGCTATATTGTTGCATAGCTGTATTGTTGCATAGCTGTATTGTTGCATAGCTGTATTGTTGCATAGCTGCACTGTTGCATAGCTGTATTGTTGCATAGCTGCATTGTTGCATAGCTGCATTGTTGCATAGCTGTATTGTTGCATAGCTGCACTGTTGCATAGCTGTATTGTTTCATTGCTGTATTGTTGCATAGCTGTATTGTTGCATAGCTGTATTGTTGCATAGCTGTATTGTTGCATAGCTGTATTGTTGCATAGCTGTATTGTTGCATAGCTGCATTGTTACATAGCTGCACTGTTTCATAGCTGTATTGTTGCATAGCTGTATTGTTGCATAGCTGTATTGTTGCATAGCTGCATTGTTGCATAGCTGTATTGTTGCATAGCTGCACTGTTGCATAGCTGTATTGTTTCATTGCTGTATTGTTGCATAGCTGCACTGTTGCATAGCTGTATTGTTGCATAGCTGTATTGTTGCATAGCTGCATTGTTGCATAGCTGCATTGTTGCATAGCTGTATTGTTGCATAGCTGCACTGTTGCATAGCTGTATTGTTTCATTGCTGTATTGTTGCATAGCTGCACTGTTGCATAGCTGCACTGTTGCATAGCTGTATTGTTGCATAGCTGTATTGTTGCATAGCTGTATTGTTGCGCTGCTGTATTGTTGCATAGCTGCATTGTTGCATAGCTGTATTGTTGCATAGTTGTATTGTTGCATAGCTGTATTGTTGCATAGCTGCACTGTTGCATAGCTGTATTGTTTCATTGCTGTATTGTTGCATAGCTGTATTGTTGCATAGCTGTATTGTTGCATAGCTGTATTGTTGCATAGCTGCACTGTTGCATAGCTGTATTGTTGCATAGCTGTGTTGTTGCATAGCTGTGTTATTGCATAGCTGGATTGTTGCATAGCTGTATTGTTGCATAGCTGCATTGTTGCATAGCTGCATTGTTGCTTAGCTGCATTGTTGCATAGCTGCACTGTTGCATAGCTGTATTGTTGCATAGCTGTATTGTTGCATAGCTGCATTGTTGCATAGCTGTATTGTTGCATAGCTGCACTGTTGCATAGCTGTATTGTTGCATAGCTGTGTTGTTGCATAGCTGTGTTATTGCATAGCTGGATTGTTGCATAGCTGCATTTTTGCATAGCTGTATTGTTGCATAACTGTATTGTTGCATAGCTGTATTGTTGCATAGCTGTATTGTTGCATAGCTGCATTGTTGCATAGCTGCATTGTTGCTTAGCTGCATTGTTGCATAGCTGCATTGTTGCATAGCTGCACTGTTGCATAGCTGTATTGTTGCATAGCTGCATTGTTGCATAGCTGTATTGTTGCATAGCTGTATTGTTGCATAGCTGTATTGTTGCATAGCTGTATTGTTGCATAGCTGTATTGTTGCATAGCTGTGTTATTGCATAGCTGGATTGTTGCATAGCTGTATTGTTGCATAGCTGCATTGTTGCATAGCTGCATTGTTGCTTAGCTGCATTGTTGCATAGCTGCACTGTTGCATAGCTGTATTGTTGCATAGCTGTATTGTTGCATAGCTGCATTGTTGCATAGCTGTATTGTTGCATAGCTGCACTGTTGCATAGCTGTATTGTTGCATAGCTGTGTTGTTGCATAGCTGTGTTATTGCATAGCTGGATTGTTGCATAGCTGCATTTTTGCATAGCTGTATTGTTGCATAACTGTATTGTTGCATAGCTGTATTGTTGCATAGCTGTATTGTTGCATAGCTGCATTGTTGCATAGCTGCATTGTTGCTTAGCTGCATTGTTGCATAGCTGCATTGTTGCATAGCTGCACTGTTGCATAGCTGTATTGTTGCATAGCTGCATTGTTGCATAGCTGTATTGTTGCATAGCTGTATTGTTGCATAGAATACATAGTTGTATAGCTGCATTGTTGCATAGCTGCATTGTTGCATAGCTGTATTGTTGCATAGCTGCACTGTTGCATAGCTGTATTGTTGCATAGCTGTGTTGTTGCATAGCTGTGTTATTGCATAGCTGGATTGTTGCATAGCTGTATTGTTGCATAGCTGCATTGTTGCATAGCTGCATTGTTGCTTAGCTGCATTGTTGCATAGCTGCACTGTTGCATAGCTGTATTGTTGCATAGCTGTATTGTTGCATAGCTGCATTGTTGCATAGCTGTATTGTTGCATAGCTGCACTGTTGCATAGCTGTATTGTTGCATAGCTGTGTTGTTGCATAGCTGTGTTATTGCATAGCTGGATTGTTGCATAGCTGCATTTTTGCATAGCTGTATTGTTGCATAACTGTATTGTTGCATAGCTGTATTGTTGCATAGCTGTATTGTTGCATAGCTGCATTGTTGCATAGCTGCATTGTTGCTTAGCTGCATTGTTGCATAGCTGCACTGTTGCATAGCTGTATTGTTGCATAGCTGTATTGTTGCATAGCTGTATTGTTGCATAGCTGTATTGTTGCATAGCTGCATTGTTGCATAGCTGTATTGTTGCATAGCTGTATTGTTGCATAGCTGCACTGTTTCATATTTGCATTGTTGCATAGCTGTATTGTTGCATAGCTGTATTGCTGCATAGCTGTATTGTTGCATAGCTGTATTATTACTATAGTAATGCATGCATTGTTGCATTGCTAGGAATTATACTAAAGACTATTTAGTAAATATATTTACACTATAGTGTATCTAAGAAAACCAATAAGTTATTGGAACAAAAGGGTAAGTAGTCTGGATATTATAAACGGTAAATGTATGAATAATATTATATTAACGGGGTATATTATATATACACTGTATAAAGTAGGCCTATATATTATACTATATAGTATAAACAGTATGTACACATGTATATATATATAGGTAATCTATGCTTTCAGTAAGAACTCAAGGTCACCACCACGAACCAACGTGTTATATATAAATCTATAGATTAGTGGATTAGTCGTAACTCAAGTTGTGGAAGGTATTAACCTTCTATAGCAGTAATATCATGATATATTACTATATATATATAGTAATATACTAATATCATGATACAGTATGCATACTCATCGGTTGATACTATCATACTATACTTGTGTTATTAGGTGAGTATATTAGATAAGTTAATAAGGGTTGATATGCAATGAAAGCATGCATTTTCCATAAGGGTTATTAAAATAGTTATGTTAGTTAAGTTAGTTAAGTTATTGATATATATGTATATATATAGTTAAGTGTGACCTAGATTATAGGTAATATGTGTACACATTGTGTACTATACAACGATAATGTATACACAACGAAGGTGTATATACGTATATGGATGTCCTTCTCTTGTGTCGAGAGTAAGATTATTAGATATACAAGTAGGTCTATCATCTATCAACTAATTATTTACATGTAGAACGCATGCATGGGTAGTCAAATGAGGAAATACAACCTCCTATTTGTATTATACAATATTATAATTTAAAGATGTTTGGTAATTGAGTTATAAATTCAGAAAAGATTTGAGGTAAGTTTGAGTTATACCTATAGGTATTTAAATACGCATTATATGTAATTTAAGGTGTATTATCTATGCAATTGAGAACAAATGTTGTTTACCATTGCGTTTACATGATAACATATAAAATATTATCTTTAAAATGATGTATAAATAATGTAGGTATATCTCTATAGTCCTATATCTCTATATCAATAATATCTCTAAAAAATTATTTCTAAATGGCATATTAATAAATAAATAATAAGTATTCAATAATATAATTATATACTCAGTCGACTGAGAGAATATATTCCTAGTGTATATATATATATAGTATATTATATATATATATATATATATATATATATATATATATATAAATATATACTACATACTAGTATATAATATATGATAATGAAGATTATTTCGAATACATATGAGAGAAATTATATTTACATTTATTGGCAAATAAGAAAATAGTTTGCACATGTGTATAATGACCAGCTGACCATTTATCATTGCTATACACACACACACACACACACACACACACACACACACACACACACACACATATATATATATATACATAAGGTTGCTAATACAAATGATATAGGACGTGATTCAATAAATACATATAATTATATATAATATTTATTTATTGAATCACGTACACAAATAGCGGCCGCAGATACCCCTCGCCAGGTCGCGTATACGTTATCAATATCCACGAGAATCACACACACACACACACACACACACACATATATATAGTAATTTATCTCGGGTTTATCAATGACTAAACTAGGAGGAGACAGAGGAGGAGGAGGAGGAGGAGGATGATCACAATGGAGCACGACGGACGCACGGACCGTCGGACGGACGCACGCGTGGTGAGTAGCAGGAGGAGCAGGAGGAGGAGGAGATATCATTACCGCTAACATTACACAGTCATTACATAATCGATTCCGATGATAATAGGTCGTGCGTACACTAATTCACGCGCGCGCACACGGTGTGCGGTGAATTCGAGCGTGTGCGGTGTGCGAGTGTGTGTGCGCGTGTGTGGTAGCGCGCACCCGCACCGGTATCATAACCAGTAGCACCAGCATCACGTCGTACAATCAGTGACCATCACCACCACCAGCGCCACCACCAGCACCACCACCATCACCACCAGCGCCACCACCAGTACGACAGAGGTGATCTGCTTAAGTGACCACGTGATGATGACCGATGTGGTCACGATGTCACGTGCCGGTCAGATGTTATCCACATACACAGCTATATAGCTGTTATAATATAATTGCTCTATAGAGTATATATATATACTCCATATATGGACCCTATAGGGTTGAATTTAACATTTTTTGCGCAACCGTTCCCTAACGAACCTATTATACTAGATACTATTTATATTAATATATATATATATATATATATATATATATATATATATATATATATATGTGTGTGTGTTAGTATGTGTGTGTGCGTTCGTATGTATCCATGTGCATGTTTGTACATATGCAAGTATGAGTATGTGCATAAACTATTAAACTGACTATCGTTAACATGCAGCACACGTGATACAGAACACGTGATCCAGCACACGTGATACAGCAAACGTGATACAGCACACGTGATACAGTACAAGTGATGCAGAACACGTGATCCAGCACACGTGATACATGCATGAATGTAACTAAGGACATTATTCCATCTGTAATTCTATTGTTGATACTCATCGAATATGTATAAGTTAATATACATGTGTGTATGCGTGTGTATATGTGTGTGTATGTGTGTATGTGTGTGTGCTTGTGTGTGTATACTATAATAATTATATATGTATATTACATGTATATTAATAATAAAGATTAATAATTTAGTTTGGTATCCGTATAATCTAAATTTGTACGGCTTCCGTGTCTCTGTAACATATATGTTATAATACATATATATATATATATATATATATATATATATATATATATAAAACACACTCATGTCCTTTAGAAATTATATAGAATTTGAAATAGTAATTGAAAATAGGCCTTTAGTTCGAGTGTATGAATTAATTTCATTGGACTAATCATCGATAGTTCATTGAACTGTAAATCTATTTTCATTTTCTAAAGAATAAATTATTAAATATCTATTAGATTATAAAAAATGTATCATTCTGCCTTAGATTGAATCGGCTATGATTAAACTTTATTATGCATTTTTGTTATCCCCATATAATGTATTGTTTAGAAATATGGAGGCATCTTTATAAATCTAATACATGTTATACAAAAAAAATGATTGAAATTAGTTTTTTTCTAAACCTATTGGTTTTAGTTCAAAATACAATTGATAGATCATAATTTATTAAATATCTTTGATTTGTGTAAATATAAAAAACTAATATTTATGCATAGAATATATTATAAAACCTGTAGTCTATGCATTTATAAACATTATAAAAGAATAACTAAAAAAAAATATACAAGAAGTAGGCTACTTTTGATTTCATACAACCTTATAATAAATATAACTATATAAATGTTTCATTAATGTCATATAGACCAATACTTTGGAATTAATTAAATATTTATAAAAGAAAAGTAGTATCTACTTCCATTTTCAGTAATAATATTTTTAATTCTTTTTTCCTTGTGATTTTTTTGTTCTATTATTATTTTCTACTTCAACTTATATTTTTATATTTTTTAATTTTTAATAAGTTTAATATTTTTATAAATTTTATCTTTACTCTGACTTTTACATTAATTTCTTCTTTTTATTCATATTTTATATTACAAGTACGCTTCGATTCATCTACATAAAAAACTAATTTGTATTATATTAAATAAGTTACATAAGCTATTTCTACATATTCTCGTTAAATTCTTAACTTGAAAACTATCTAAATATTTGTTACATTATGAAGATAATTTATAAATTTATTTTGAATATTTGCCAATATATATATATATATATATATATATATATATATATATATATATATATTATTCTTTATATTAAATTGTCATATATTTACTATTCTTAACCTTTATTATCTTGTTTTAGTTGTTTTTGTAGTTTTTATGCCGAGTCGAGACTTTTGGTTATTGATACCGATCCGAGACTTTCATTTTCGGAAGAAAAAAACGATCCCGAGCCGAGCCGAGACTATAGCCAAACGAGCCCGAGACGAGCCGAGATCTAAAAAAATTATCCCAAGCCGAGTTGATACTTTAGGTAATTGAGTCTGAGACTGCATCATGCTTTATATGTTAGCATCATTTACATCACTATAGTGATACTATAGTAGGTACCTACTACTAATACTTTTAATTAGATTATCGCCAATAATATAATAATTAATAATAAGAAATTTTATAATAATATATTAATTAAACAAATACGACAAATAAATTAAATCCAAATTACTTTATTTTAATAAAAGTTTTTAAGTATACTCTAATAATATCATTAATAATTTACTAATATATTCAAATTTACTAAAATAATATTCAATTACATTTAATCAACGATATATCTTCTTGATTACACCAATAACATATTTTATAGATATAAGTATGATCGTTTGTATGATATAATATATATTGTTTTAATAATAAATCTTTACAAATGAATGTGTTCCTGCATATAGAATATATAAACTAATTAAATAATTCAATCAAATGCATTTTATTTTTAATATTTATAAAAGACTCTTAAAACATTAATTATATTTCAAATAGAAATACATTATTTAACTTAGGGGAGGTAAGGGGGTAGTGGCCGATATTTAATATGCCTCAGAAGATTTCTAATATATCGATAAATACTGAATTTTAGGCTTTTAATTTTTTGAATTAACTAGAAAACATATAGTTCTAGAATACTGTGATTTCACTTTTATATATAAAGTGTTTATCCTAATAATATAAATGTTTGATTAGGAATTGTAGTGGCCGCTAGTACCAGAACATGCGATAGGTGTCTCGTAATGTAGGTCCTATTCGATTTATATTTTTTTTAATTATGTAATGTTAAATAATTATATTTATGATGCATACCCACCTTATTTGATTAAATGATTTCATTATATATATATACACACTACTCTTACATATAAATAAGCATAAATATATATAATCATGTTTTTTGTCAAAATTTGACATACAATGATTATATAATAAATTAGAGTAATTAATTAATTATTTAAAAAAAAAGTTACTATATATTATAGATATTTGGATTATCTAAATATTGTATATAGAACTTGTTATCCTATCAAGCACCATTTAAGCGTCAATTAAAACGGCCACAACTCCGTCCTCGGTCATTACCCCCTTCCCTCCCCTACCTATATTGTATATTAATCAAATAAAAGTATATTTATTATTAACATTCATATTTTTATTATTGTAAATAATCTAAGTTATAATAATGAAACTGCTCTAGATATATATATCTTCTTATATAGGAAAATATAGATCTATAACGATCTTCTGGAATTTTAAATTGTGTATTTATTTAATTATATATTTTGGTATAAGTAAACCTATACATATACCTATATACCCTATAGGGTATATAGGTATATGTATAGGTTTACTTATACCAAAATATATAATTAAATAAATACACAATTTAAAATTCCAGAAGATCGTTATATATACCCTATATACGGCTATACATATATATGATATTCTTTAATATGTTTTGCATATCAAAGATTAGTTCACAAAGACAGTCGGTAGTTTTTAATAATTTGTAAAACAAAAAATGTATTTCAAATCAATAATTCATAAAATGAAATCACTCATCCGTAAACTTATATATTCTAAAATTACTCGCAGACGTTAAATAAATTATAAAGAATTATTTTAGAATAGGACTAATTTATACTAAGCTATGTATTTTATTAGTATTTTGGCTAATATATAAACTATTCTTTTCAACTATAATAAATTATTCTATATTACATAATCGTGTGGAATAGGTAAGTGCTAGGTAGGTAATGTGCCTGGTATCATCATTGGCACAATTGCAGTCAATAATAGGAAAAGCAAAGTAAGTAATCGAAATGTACTATAGGATTAATATATTCAATATATATATATATATATATATACCCAGCTAACAGTAAGAGTGCATACTAGCAGCATAACATCATATGCTAGAGCCTCAAATGTTTACATTGTGCTATTATGCTGCCATTATGCTGCTGTTATGCTACTATTATGCTGCCATTATGCTAATATTATGCTGCTATTAATTTTATAAGTATATTATGCTGCTATTATGTTGCTGTTATTAGAATAGCAGCATAATAGCAGCATAATATACTTTTAAAATTAATAGCAGCATAATATTA